>OY970828.1:67979860-68605693 GCA_963853835.1 Calendula officinalis
AACAAAGATTTTATGAAACTCCTCATGTACTTCTAGGGGCATTGGCGGGTTGCTAGACTCTAACCTTTGCTTGTATAACTACTTGATGTTATCACGTGCGCAAGTGGGAGCTGTTGGAATATGCTTCACGCGTATAACATCTCTACTACTTATAAAGCATTTAGGACTTTTCCATAAATAACTTTTTGAGAATTCAGCCAAATACTTTCCATTTTTATTTTGAATTTACGTTTAAAAAATAATGCAACCGGAAGGGGTCGATCCCGGGACCACCCGCACACAGCAAGAGGTCTCAACCAACTGAACAGCAAAGTAGAATGATTAGCATTTCGTAAATAAATACTTAATTTACACTAAGTACTTAATTATCATGCCATAAATCCCCTCCCCTCCCCGTCTTTTCAATTCCCCCTTCTCAATTCCATCGCCGCTCGATTACCATTGCCTCCTCGGTTCCAATACCACGCGTGCCTTCCTCAGTTCCAACAACATGTGTGTCTCCTCGGTTCCCTCCAAATCTTGAACCTACGAATTCAAATTGCACAGATGATTCAAAAAACGTATATTACATTTAGGGCTTATTTCTTCCTTTGAATTAATGGTGAATTAATTTATGTACACACTCTTATACTCTTTCTCCGATTGAATCCTTCTATATTGCATTAAAAATACTTTCACGAAAGGAAGCAAATTATGGCTCAGGTGCAACAACAGAACATGTACAATCAGCGAACTTCAACTTTCATAATCATAGTCCTTGTAAATTTGTATGTTTGATAAATAATAATTTTATTTTTGAGTTGCATGAAGAAGAAGGCCCTGTATGACAAAAAAAACCTACACCGTTTTCCCCCAATCGAGGTGAAACCAAGGTAAGTTCGAATTTATGCTCAATTTCTGTTTTCAAATTTGAGTCTCGTTAGGTTCTTACTTTTAAGTGAATTTTAATATTTGGCTTTTGTTTGCTGTACAGCGGCCTGGAAAGATTTATCATCTTAAAGCTAAAATTGAGACAATTTGTAGGTACAAAGTTTTCAAGCACCTTTAATTATTGTCCTAATTTTCCGGTTGGCAGTGTTTAATTATCTGAGTATTATTTGTTGGAATTCGATGAATATGTAGTAGCTAAATTGCGATATCTTTTCATTTTCTGTTTTCTGTTGTTTTGTCATTTTCTCTGGTTTCGTAATTTGCTATTATATTGCATCTGATTTTGATGATCTTAATGAGATAGTGTAGTAGAGGGTTGGTGGAAGGGGATAAATATTCTCCTGAAAATTTGAGAAACCTCACTTGATGTCCAAGGTGTACTTCAAAATCATGGTATTAAGCTTAAAAGTTTAATCTTCAGAAAATGAAAACTACAATCGTTATCTATATTCTGGTTTGGATGCTTTAAGGATTTAGAGGATTGATGACAACTCTTTGAAACATTATGTTTACGGGTTGATTTTTTTTCCGGCATTTGGGGTTTGCCCTGTTTCATTGTGTCGAGTTGATGTGCAACTTAAAGGCTGTTGTATTAACCATTTTTGTTAAAGGTACTTAAGTCTGCCAATTTTCTTCATATACAGGAACACATATAATAGATGACTTTGTTGGAAGTTACCCTTGGGAGAGAATGAACTACTGGTGGTTTTTTAATTCATGTTTAATTAATGAGATTTTTAGAACAATCTCCTTAATCAAAGAGTTGTCTTATCATGTTGTCAGTGCAATACATAAGCAAGATAATATGCTAACATCATTGTCAATGTTTATGTAAATCTGTAATCATTCATAAGTAAATCTCGTGCCACAAGTTCTTGTGCAGGTCATTGCCTTAAGAAATCCTCTGGAGACTTTAAAATAAAGTAAAAAAATTGATTTTCATTGCTTATTACTTAAGATATAACATATTCCTACTTTTTATCATTTACATAGAATGGATGGATTCGGGTGTTTGACAAATCTGACTTTTTTTACATCTACCTATTGATGGTTTCAAAAGAATTACCATCCTGATGATCAAAATCTGTTACAAATTACAAGGAGTTGTTATTTTTGCAGTTATGATTATTACCACTCACTAATTTACTTTTTCCCTTTGTTAGTTGTGAACTTGACCCTGATTGAGCCGCATATGAGCTATGTTTATCCTCACAAAATTTGTAAATGATTATAGCATTTTCTTTTATAGTAATAATGTGTATTGTTACGAGCGAAATGACTCTCCGTGAGAAACAAAAGGCATGGAAATTGGTATATATGGCAACAATTTGGAAGGTGTTAAGGCACGCGGTCATGGAATTTTTATAATTTAAAGTTTTGCTTGCTTAATTTATTTCTATTGTTTCATTAGAATCTTTTGTTATACTTGATAATCATCACTCTCTTGTTTAAGTATCCACTGAAGGTGTGAGTGTTGCTTAACCTATAAATACACCATCTTTATCTGTACTATTATAATGTATTTGAAATCTTCCTAAATTAGAAAACTTTAGTTTTCAGCTTAAAACACTTGCTATTTTTGGGAGTATTTGTATTTTGAATGAATTGACAACCCTATAACTTGAACCTCAGACCTTTGTGTTATTATCAAAGGACTTAACAAACGGAACTAATATGGCATATAATTACTTAACTGGAATTACTAATATCATTATATTTATTAATACATAAAGTTATGTTAATCTATTGACAAACATTGATTATCACCATCTCTACTTACCATCACCACCACTATCACCAATCAATTACCACCATCACCAACCACCCACCACAAGAATGGTTTTGGGCGGACCGATGACCGAACCATTGATGCTCAAAACCGAACTGGACCGGATCAATAACCAGTCGAACAGAACCGAGAATCGAGGTAAATTCTTTTATTTTTTTTCGAACTTTTATCGGTTTTGGACCGAACCGAACCGCTCGGAACCGAACTGTTTCGAACCGAGAATCGAATTTTCATAAAAATTAGAACCGGGAACTGAACCGTTATAGCTCGGTTTGGTCTGGTCCGGTCCGGTCCTTCGATTTCGATCGGTTGTCGGTCCAATTTGCACACACCTAGCCTCCGCCCACCATAACTACGCACGACCACCTACCATAATTACGCACGACCACCCACATACCGCATCATTATTGTCATAATCACCATCATTATCGTCACTGCAAAATATAGTTACAGGGTACCCGCCGCCGCATTGCGCGGGTACCCTGCTAGTATAGTTATATGGCTAGTTGTTTGTGAGCCTAAAGGGTCACACACTTAAACACTTAACACCATAAGATATATAGTGTAATTAGGGTAATTACATTATATATTAATATAAGCAACATGCTTGTATATAAAAGTTTAGTATTAAATGTTAATATTGAAACTTTATTATGAGCAAACTAGAAGGAACAAAAGATACGGACTAGAGTGTAAATAATCATTTATGATTATGGGAAGTCATTAAAAGGGAAGAAAGGGCAAGACAAATGGCACCCCTTGTAACCCTATTCGGCCGTCACCCCATAACACATTCTCTAGACTTTTGCTTCCTTTTTTGCTTGAAGATTGGACTAGCATCCCTTGGTGTTCTTGCACAAGTGTTGTGTGGACTAGCTTTGGAGGAACTCCCCATTGGTGTTCTTGGTTTCCGTCGTACCACATCTCCATCCGATTCGTATTATACAAAGGCTTCAAGGGTATGATTTATTCATCTTAACTCTTTGTATTTATTAGTTTAATTGTATGATTGATATCAAGATCCGTTCATTGGCGATTGAACTATTTTCCGCTGCGTTTGTTAATTGTGTTAACCGAAAATCACCATTACTTAGTAATATTATTTTAAGTTTAAATGATATTATTTGACTAATTGTTTATCGGGTCTAAAACCCATGTATCTCACGAGGCAATTTGTCTCACGTACTATGTTTGTGTTTTGCTATGTACTCAGGTTCGGGATCGAAGATCTAGGAGGCCCGTTTAGAAGAGGCCTTGTTGAGATTAGCTCGGTGTTGATGATTAGAGTCCTTATCCTATGGTTAAGATATAATTTGTAACACCGTTTTTGTAACTCTGATAATCCCGAACAAGAAACTTTTTTGTTTTTGTAAAACCGACATTTGACATTTATACAATGTTATGTATTTTGGATTAAATGTTATTTAAATATTGTTATGAAAATTGGGGTGTTACAATATTTTTCATATATATAAATATATAGAACTCTCAGAATTAAAATCAAAATTATGCTCAAATTATGCTCTAAACTATACTCAGAATTATAGAATCTCATAATAGTATATCTATATACATGTATTTTAGCCATACAATTCACAAGTATTCCTCTCAGTAATAAACCGAAAATTCTCAGAATATGCTACTCGTCTATACTCAGAATATAGCAAAATCTCAATTAAATAATACTCTTAAATATTACCGGCAGTAGGAAGAGAGAGGTCGACGTGACATGTTGTATGTTTGATGTGGAAACTTTTCTCAGAAATATATTTGACCTTTTTTTTTTGGTTTTAAAAACTCGATACTCAAACTTGAGTTTGAATTCGCCCCTTGCGAACCCAAATCCCTCAAGTCAGAGCTCTGATACCAATTTGTAACACCCAAAATTTTAACAAAAATTTAAAAATTTTTTAGTACAATATTTTAAATAAAAGGTCCCAATAATTTAAATATTTTAAATTCCAAATAATAGAGGTGTTATTGGAAAATGTATTTAATGCGGAAATAGTTTAATAAAGTAAAAGTGTTTAAAATAATAAATGTTGTCCACATCAGCATTGGGGAGATACAGCGGTCAACCGTCCACCTTCTCTTTTCCTTTGCTGGTACCTGAACCAATGTGGGGGAAAGTTTGGGTCAGCTGGGAAGCTGAGTGAATAATCTCAAAATGTAAACAATCATAACATACAACACATGAGGGCACATCGGTGTACTCCTACTCAGAATCTACTCAATTAATTACTTAGATTTATTTCCTCAGATTTATTTTACTCAGATGGGCGGTGATCCCAAGATAGGCATATAGCCAAAAACTCAGATGTGTGTTATTATGTTTTTATCTCTTTAACATAATTATCTCAGATGCCCTAGCAAGTAGTAGCACAGAATGACTCTGTGCCGAGCTCAGTTACCTAGGCACAATGTCTCAGATCAAAATAAATAAACAGATGCTCAGATACTCAGATAACATATCAAACTCAGATAACACGTATGGCTCAACTAGTATAACACATAAGTCATGCATGTACAACGTTAAAACTGAATAAACGGTGAGAGGTCCTTACGAACCATTGGTGCAGAAGAGTGTCTCTAATCAAATCCTAAGAGGTCCTTACGAACCATTGACGAGAAAACAATTCACACACAAAAGATAGACACCACAACACCACCACTCGTCATCCAATTTATTTGCTGAGGTCCACGGCTAATGTTGAACGTCTAAAACTTTAGCTTATAAGCCCATTCTATCAAATGGGAATTATATAAAATAATCAGTTGATGCTTGCTTCTTAATGTACGAATATACTCATTACCACCACTTTGAATTTGCAATTATGAATTAAATAAAGCTTCACGTGGAGAGGATATCTCCACCGCCAAATGCAATACAAAGATAAAATGAAATGGACTTCAAAAAAAGATAGGGGTCGGTTGGGATTAAGCAAGGATGAACACGTCAATACATGGTAGCCTCGTTATGCTAATATTTTGCTTGCCTTCTTCGATCGACGATCAATTCACAAGAACAGTCACGGTTGGACAACGGCGGCTTAAGGGTTAGAGACGGACGAATTCTTGAAAAGGGGTTAATTGGTTTTCAATTCCTCTTAAGCCTAATTAAATATTTGAAGTCCAAACCAAAAAGAAAAACTAGGCCTTGGCCTATGGCCGACCCGACTCAATAAAGCACAACCAATTTCTGGATCATTAAATCGGGTTAAAACCCGACGCGCCCACGCGACTACATAACGTCCAATTAATCGTAAAGTGACCAAATAGTTAAAATATCTAAATAATTAACGCGTCTAATAAAATGTTATATAATTTAATTAACGTCTAATTAAAATGAACCGATCTAATTACATGTCATCTAAATAATACGAACCGTCTCACTACATGTCGTCTAATAAATTCATTAATGACAAATATTAATTATTTAAAATATATAATTCATTTCTATACTAATTAAAATTAATAAATTATATAACTTAAATTTTTGGGGCGTTACAACTAGGCTGTATCTTGCATATGCAGCTTTCAAGAACTTCAAGGTTTATCAGATGGATGTCAAGAGTGCCTTCCTAAATGAAAAACTGCAAGAGGAAGTTTATGTTAAACAACCCCCAAGTTTTGTTGATCCTAAATTTCATAATTATGTTTTCAAGCTTGATAAAGCTTTGTATGGGCTCAAACAAGCTCCAAGAGCCTAGTATGATACTCTGTCTGAGTACCTACTTCAAAATAAATTTACACGAGGTAAAATTAATAAAACGTTATTTTCAAAAAGGAAAGGGTCTGACATTTTACTCATTCAGATATATGTTGATGATATTATCTTTGACTCCACTGACAAATCCATTTGTGATTGGTTTGCTAAGATAATGTCATCGCAGTATCAGATGAGTATGATGGGAGAACTTTCTTATTTTCTTAGTTTACAAGTTGATCAAAATCCTGATGACACTTTTATAAACCAAAGTAAGTATGTGCATGACATGCTGAAGAAATACAAATTTGAAAATTTATCTTCTATGCACACTCCTATGGGTACTCAGGATAAGGTAAGTAAGGATGAGACTGGTAAGCCAGTATGTCAATCCACATATCGTGGTATGATAGCTTCCTTACTTTACTTAACAGCTAGCAGGCCTGATTTCATGTTTGCAACATGTTTATGTGCTCGATATCAGGCTGATCCCAAGGAATCACATATGAAAGCTGTTAAGAGTATTTTTAGATAACTTTCAGGTACTCCTAACATGGGTCTTTGGTAGGCCAAAGACTCAGACTTTGACCTTGAAGGGTACACAGATGCAGATTTTGCAGGTTGCAGGTTGGACATGAAAAGTACAAGTGGAGGATGCCAATTCCTTGGTGGAAGATTAGTTGGTTGGTCATCCATGAAGCAAAATTCAGTGGCAACTTCCACAGCAGAAGCATAATATGTTGTTGCAGGAAGTTGTTGTGCTCAACTCTTATGGATGCAGTATCAACTTATGGACTATGGGTTCAACTTTCAGAAGACACCCATTCACTGTGATAACAAGAGTGGTATTGCTATCACTGAGAACCCAGTCCATCATTCAAGAACATAGCACATTGAAAATCAGACACCACTTTATTCGAGATAATGTGGAAAAGGGTAAGGTTGAGGTAGATTTCGCTCCTACAGAGGACCAATTGGCTAATGTGTTTACTAAACCTCTCTTTGAAGAAAGGTTTATGTATCTACCAGGGCAATTGGGCATGCTGAATCCTTAAACCTTCTCAAAATTTTCTAGTACTGTCTGCTCAGTATTAGTTCTAATACTGACCCGCTCACTATCACTCTTCTGATTTATCAAAACTAAATAATTTTTATTTTTATTATTAATTTACAGATTTTATTAGATGTTTTTATATATTTTTTTTAATTTAATTTTTTTTAACTCGGTATTGGAAGCCTCTGAGTACAAAAATTGATTCTTACCCTCATACTCACCAACGGTAACCTTTCTTAATAAGAATGTTACCGTTGGAACAGGATAAGGCTGTCATTTCAGCCGGTTTAACTTCCCAATACCGTAATTATTGCCTTTTTACTATAAATAACCGTTTTTCCTTTCATTTAAATCTTTTAACAGTTATTCATTCTAAATTTCTCTACTTTCTCTCTGCGATTAACGTTTCTACTCTCATTTTGCAAGCAAAACACTTCCGATTCGTAATTCACAGATAGAGATGGCAAATTTTCAGTTCGTCGCACCGAATGCTGCACCTAAGAAGAATTTTCAACGTGATGAACTTCCTAAATTCTCAAGGAACAACATCACAACGAATTTCGTCATTCCTGGAGGTTGGGTATGTCTTCCTTTCAGACAAATGGTCACCTATCTCTGACATAGCCCAATCTCACATGCTCTCCAAGCCTCTCAGAGAGCAATATACCCTGCAATGCTCTGTGAGTTCTGGTAGACTGCAGAAATGGACTCACCAGACATGATTAGAGGGTGGGTTATTACAGAACAACGAAGGGCGTTTATTTCAACAACAATTATTAGAGAAACACTTCGTTTGCCCGCTCATGCCCAGTATGAAGAATTTATTGATCGTGATACTGCACGATTAGTATTGCCTCTCCTAGGCAGACAGCAGACAACAGGCATAATCAAGAGGCACGAATTTGGACCAATATGGGGGATTATGATTTCCACAATAATCCGGTGTATGACCCAAAAAACAGGGGCCCTTGATAAAATTAATGATTTTGGGATGCAGCTTGTATATGCTATGTACCACAATGGGCAGATTGACTATGCAAAATGGTTATACAATGAGTTGGCCTCACTTGTTCAAGCCAGATTTCGAGCTCCTAATGTTCCGTTTTGCAGGTTTTTATCCCTTATCTTTCAGCACTCAATGCCAAATTCTATGTATGATGAATTTGATGGCATTCGGGTTGATCTTCCTCCAATTCATGAGAAGATTTACTTTCATCAACCACGAGTAGAAGAACCACCACTCAGTTTCACTATGTTAGCCATTGCTCAGGATCACATAGATGATGACGATGAAGATGATTCTGATACTTAATCAACAATAGACTGTGATGGTGATGATGATAATGATGATGATAACGGTGGTGGGAATGCTAATCAAGATGTTGAGATGGTGGATGCTCAACAAGAACAAGAACCAGTACAACAAAACATTCCACAACCTCAACTGAATCCTGATGCTCCTCATACTGCATCAGACTCTCATACTGAGTCAACAGACGTGCAAGCTCTTATTCTAAGAAGAAGAATACGAAGTTTGACTCCATTAAAAATGGGGGCCTTATCATCAGAAGAAGACATGCAGCATACACATGTTCCATCTTTGACTGCTTCTCTTCAAGAGCAGAATGTGATTGCTGCAACTGCTGCCCTTCCAGGTCCTGAACCTTAATCAATTGCTCAACCAATTAAGGAACCTCATGTTCCTCTTGATGTGGAGATCAATATGAGCAACATACACTGGAAGGTGCTCAGGATAGAGGCCAAGTAGGTCCTGAGGGTGCTGGTGGTTCTAATCAACACACAAACGATCCAACACTGACCTCTGTAGATGGGAGATGGGAATCTGACAAAGTCTCAGGTATGAATCTCAATGTTAAGGCAAAAAGCCTTACCCCTTTAGGATCTTATGATAACAAGACAACCTAGACTAGCTTAGATTAGATTTTAGAAATTAGCTAAGTCTCGGTGTGATACTGAGTGGGCAGTTTTGGCCACTCAGTATTGGAAATCCAATACTGAGTGGAAGGACTGAGTTACATTCTAAAATGTAACTAACTAAGATCAAATCCCTTGATCTTAGTCACTTTCCTTGACCGGTCGTTCCGTTACTCCTTTGCCCATTTTGTAAGATCTCTATATCAATATAAATAGAGATCACTTGGCAAAGGAGTCTACACCAATTTACACATTTAGTTACATATCTTTTGTAATTGTTCAGTGGTCTTGTATTTCCGCTACAAGCCACCCTCTGTGGAATAATATACGTTTGACTAAATTATTGTGTTCATCACCTTAATTGTCTTAAGTAAATTATGAATCTAACAATTAGCAAACAAACCAGGGTTGTTGTGACCTAACAACTGGTATTAGAGCTGGCTAAGTAATCTCTTATTTAGTCGATCTATTACCCCGGTAGCCATTCCATACATATACCCTTCCCAATCTACAAAATCCAAAATGTCGTCTATTGTTGCACCAGTTATGTCAGGAAAAGGAGTGCCAATCTTTGATGGCAAAGACTTTCATCAGTGGAAGTTGAAAGCTCAATGGTATCTTGAGTCCATTCACCATGAAATGCTCACAGTAATGTCTGATGGTCCCATCATTCCACAAACTGTGGAACCCGTTGCAGCTACTAATGATGCTCGTGAAAGCACAAAAACAGTTCCAAAACTGAAGCATACATGGACTGATACTGACCGTCAGTTGTACAGTCTGGGCTCCAGAGCAAAGGGGGTGATTGGTAATGCAGTTACCAAAGAATTATTGAATGCAATTGTGAAATTGCCAACTGCAAAAGCTCTGTGAGATAGCTTATTAGTCAGCTATGAAGGCGCAACTAAGGTGAAGTTGCAGAGCAAGGGCAACATGAGAAGGAAGTATGCAAACTTCTTCTCAAGTCCTAATGAAGACATCACCACTCTCTATAACAGGTTCAATACTGTTATCCATGATCTCATCAGTGTAGGGATTGTGAAAGAAGAAGGTGAACTCGTTCAAAAATTTATGGACAGCTTTCCTCAACAATTCCTTGACATGACAAACTCTGTCAATGCTGCTAACAACATTGAAACATACACTCTTCAAACATTGTATGGTTTAATGTTGAATCATGAGGAGAACAATGCTGCAATACCGATCAACTAGAAGAAAACTGAAAAGATTTCCACTGGCATGGCTTTAGTTGTGCAACAGGCCTCTACTGTCACTGAGCCTGAAGAGCGAGAGGTTGATCTTGCTGATGCTGAGGCAGAGGAGCTTGAAACTCAAACGGATCTCATGGCTATGAAGCTGGATCAGTTGAAGAAGAAGAGGCTGGGTGTTAGCTCTTCTAATACTGACCCAAGATTAGGTCTATGCTACAGGTGAGGAAAGCCTGGACACATTTCTGCCAACTGTCATACTAAGTCAACTGAAACTGATCAGAATGACAAGATTGCATACCAAGCCAATCGGTATAGGGAAAAGTATGTCAACTTGAAGAACTAGAGCAATGGAAAGGGTGCAGTTGGAAGTGGAGCACCATCAAGCACTATACTCTGAAGCTTGGATGGATGAAGAGCTCAATGATGATAAGGAAGAAGTTGAAAACAAAACCTTTATGGCTTTCACTGAAGAGGATTTGAAGAGCTTCTTTGAAAAAGACATCAAAGAGGCTGAGAGGATGAGTGTTAACACTGATTGGGATTCCACTCAGTTGTACAAGGTGAGTTCCTTTCAAACTTATTCTGTGAATGAAAAAGAAAAGATTTTTGAGTACATGATTGTTGATCTTAAAACTTTAGTACAGAAAAAAAGCTTTAAAATTAACTATTCTTGAACTTGAAAGGGTAAATAATGAACATTTAGATAAATTAGCAAAATTTAAAGATTTAGAATTAAATTTTTTGAACTTACAAGACATGAACCAAAGATTAGCTGATAAAGCTCATTTACACAAACTGGAAAAAGAAAAATTTGAAAAACAGTGTAAATCTTGGGGAAATGCCTCTATGAAATTAAATAAATGTCTAAGTCAACAATTTCCAGAAAATGTGAGGGCTGCACTTGATGTTGATCCTCAGTTAAAAAATAGAAACAATTTGCTGATTTATTTGAAGAATTTTCTGATATGAACCCCATTCAGTTTGTCAAATCAAAAGCATTTTGTGAAATTGGATGTCAAAGTGAGTCAGATGATGAGGACAAAATCATTTTTGATAAACCTATTGGTCCATCTATCTGTTCAAAGTGCTATACTGAACTACAAGAGCTCAGTATTGAATTTCCTGAAAAAGAAATTTCTGATACTAAACCCGAAGTAGTGTAGTATGACACATCTGCTGTTCCACCATTTGAATAATTATTTAATACAACTACTTTTGAAAATGAAACAACTTCTACATCTAGTGTTATAACTGATACTGAAGTTGCAGGAACAGAAAAGTCATGTACTGAAGAACCTAAAGAGCCTGTTAAAGTTGTAATTTTAAAACATGATAATCAAAAACCAACTTCAACAGGATCTTCATGTGGCAAAAATAAGAAGTCTAAAAATAATAAGACTTCTTTGCCAAATAAAAAGAAGAAACCAGATCCATATCCTCCAAAATCAGTTAAAATTAATATTAGACCACCTGTTAAAAATGACAAAAATAGCATTTTAAAATCTATTGGTGATCAGATTAAATATTTAAGTCAAAAGTTTGCAAACCTTACTCATACTGATCAGTCAAGAGAGAAACAATTTTCTAAAATTCCTTATGAAAACATGTTTAGGAATAGGCCTATAAAATGTTATAGATGTCATCATACTGGTCATAAGGGAGATGAATACTGGACTGATCTCTCAAATCCTAAGTACTCAGTACCAAAGGAGAAGAGAGAAAATCAGTCAATATCACCAAAGAAAACCTCCAAGGTTACTCCTGAAGTGATACTGACCTCTCCATTTAAAGAGGTAAAGTCTAAACCTGTTTCTCCTATCAAAGGTCACATTCAAAAATGGGTTCCAAAAAAGAACTAATCATAATTTTGTGTCTTGTGCAGGGTGACAGAAAATGGTACTTAGATAGTGGATTCTCAAGACACATGACTGGCAGTATGGAGCACCTTCTAAATTATACACCAGAGAAGGGTCCTTCAGTCAAGTTTGGGGATGATTCAGTTGGAAAAACAAGAGGATATGGAGTGATCAAGGCAGGCAAAGTAACTTTCAAAAGAGTTGCCTATGTAGAGGGTCTGAAACACAATCTGCTCAGTATCAGCCAGATGTGTGACGATGACAATGAAGCTCGCTTCAGGAAGACTGCAGGAATCATCTACAATGACAAGGGGCAACCTGTACCCATTGCTCGAAGAGAGAAGGATGTCAATGTGGTCAACCTGTCTTAACTAGACCCTACTATTTGAGTCTTCCTGCTTTCAAAAGCCAATCCAGAACTAAACTGGATGTGGCACAAGAAACTCTCTCACATCAACTTCAGAAACATCAACGAGCTCAGTATGAAGAAGTTGGTGAGAGGGTTGCCCACGATTACTTATTCTAAAGATAAGTTGTGTACTGCATGTGAAATGGGCAAGCAGATGAAGAGTTCTTTTAAATCAAAAGTCAACCATTCAATTAATGAACCTCTTACAATGATACATATGTGTTAAGGTAAAAACCCTTACCCCTTTGGAATCTTAAGATAACAAAACAACCTAGACTAGCTTAGAATAATTAGTAGAATATATATGCTAAGCATAGAAGTGATACTGAGTTTGGCCAGTATTGGCCACTCTGTATCAACACTCAGTATTGGAAATCCAATACTGAGTAGAAGGACTGAGTTACAGGTAGTTTTGTAACGGACTAAGATCAAATCCCTTGATCTTAGTCATTTTCCTAGTTTAGTCCTTCTGTTACTCCTTTGCCCATTATGTAAGTTCTCTATATCATTATAAATAGAGATCATCTTGCAAAGGAGAACTTACCAATTCACGTTTTCACTTTCACATCTTTGTAATTGATCAGTAGCCTTGTTATTCCGCAACAAGCCACACTTAGTGGATATATACATTGATTCTAATACTGTGTTATACACTTTAATTGTCTTAAGTATATTAAATCTAATCAATTTTATAAAACCAGGGTGTTGTGACCTAACAACTGGTATCAGAGCAGGCTAAATAAATATTTATTTAGTCGATCTATTACCCTGGTAGCCATTCCCTATATCTATCCCTCCCAAACTCAAAAATCCAAAATGTCTACAATTGTTGCACCAGTTATGTCTGCAAAGGGAGTGCCCATCTTTGATGGCAAAGACTTCCATCAATGGAAGCTAAAAGCTCAGTGGTATCTTGAATCTATTCATCATGAGATGCTCATTGTGCTGAATGATGGTCCCATCATTCCACAAACTGTGGAACCCGTTGCAGCTACTGATAATGCTCCTGAGAGCCCAAGAACAGTTACTAAACTGAAGCACACATGGACTGATACTGACCGTCAGTTGTACACTTTAGACTCCAGAGCAAAGGGGGTGATTGGTAATGCTGTTACCAAATAAATACTTAATGCAATTATTAAATTGCCAACAGCAAAGGCTATGTGGGATAGTCTATCAGTCACCTATGAAGGCACACCTAAGGTGAAGTTGCAAAGAAAAAGCAACATGAGGAGGAAGTATGAAAACTTCTTCTCAAGTCCAAATGAAGACATCACCACTCTCAAAATTTTCTGGATAGTCTTCCTCAACAGTTCTTGATAGGATAAATTCTATCAATGCTGCTAACAACATTGAGTCATACACTCTTCAAACTTTGTATGGTCTAATGTTGAATCATGAGGAGAATAATGCTGCAAGACTAATCAACTGGAAGAAAACTGACAAGTTTTCCACTGGCATGGCTCTAGTTGTGCAACAAGCATATACTGTGACTGAGCCTGAAGAGCCAGAATTTGATCTTGCTGATGCTGATGCTGAGGCAGAAGAGCTTGAAACCCAAATGGCTCTTATGTCTATGAAGCTGGATCAGTTGAAGAAGAAGAGGCTTGGTGCTAGCTCTTCTAATACTGACCCAAGATCAGGTCTTTGCTATAGGTGTGGAAAGCCTGGACACATTGCTACTAACTGTCATACTAAGTCAACTGAAACTGATCAGAATGACAAGATTGCATACCGAGCTAAATGGTATAGAGACAAGTATGTAAAGTTGAAGAACTGGAGCAAAGGCAAGGGTGCAGCAGGGAATGGAGCACCTCATCAAGCACTTTACTCTGAAGCTTGGATGGATGAAGAGCTTAGTGATGATGAGGAAGAAGTTGAAAACAAAGCCTTTATGGCTTTCACTGAAGATGATTTGAAGAGCTCTTTTGAGAAGGACATCAAAGAAGCTGAGAGGATGAGTGTTCATACTGATTGGGATTCCACTCAGTTGTACAAGGTGAGTTCCTTTCAAACTTATTCAGTGAATGAAAAGGAAAAGATTTTTGAGTATATGATTGTTGATCTTAAAACATTAGTACAGAAAGAAAAAGCTTTAAAATTAACAATTTTTGAACTTGAAAGGGTAAATAATGAACATTTAGAATTAAATTTTTTAAACTTACAAGACATTAACCAAAGATTAGCTGATAAAGCTCATTTACACAAATTAGAAAAATAAAAATTTGAAAATCAGTGTAAATCTTGGGGAAATGCATCTATTAAATTAAATTAAATAAATGTCTAAATCAACAATTTCTAGAAAATTTGAGGGCTGCACTTGGTGTTGATCCACAGTTAAAAAATAGAAATAATTTTGCTGATTTATTTGAAGAATTTTCTGATATGAACCGTATTCAGTTTGTAAAAGCAAAAACCTTTTGTGAAGTTGGACGTCAAACTAAGTCAGATGATGAGGATAAAATTATTTTTGATAAATCAATTGGTCCTTCCATCTGTTCAAAGTGTTATACTGAACTACAAGAGCTCAGTATTGAATTTCCTGAAAAGGAAATTCCTGCTACTGACCTCGAAGTTGTACAGTATGATACATCTGTTGTTCCTCCATTTGAATTATTATTTAATACAACCACTTTTGATATATATAATGAAAATAAAACCACTTGTACTTCTTCTCAAAATATTCTATCTAATACTGAGGTTGCAGGAACAGAAAAGTCAAATACTCAATAATCTAAAGAACTTGTTAAAGTTGTCATTCTAAAACATGATAACCAGAAATCAACTTCAACAGGATCTTCAAGTGGCAAAAACAAGAAGTCTAATATTAAAAAGACTTCTCTGCAAAAATAAAAAGAAGACACCAGATCCATCTTCTTCTAAACTAGTCAAAAACAACATTAAAACACCAGTAAAAAATGACAAAAATAACATTTTAAAATCTATTGGTGATCAGATCAAAGTTTTAAGTCAAAAGTTTGCAAAACTTACTCATACTAATCTACCAAAAGTCAAACAATTTTCAAAAATTCCTTATGAAAATATGTTCAGAAATAGACCTAGAAAATGTTATAGATGTCATCATACTGGACATAAAGGAGATGAATGATGTACTGATCTCTCAAGTCCTAGGTACTCAGTACCAAAGAAAAGAAGAGAAACCAAGTCGGTATCACCAAAGAAAACCTCCAAGGTTTCCCCTGAAGTGATACTGACCTCTCCAACAAAAGAGATCAAGTGTACTCCTGTTTCTCCTACCAAAGGTCCCATTCAAAAATGGGTTCCTAAAAAGAACTAATCATTATTTTGTGTCTTGTGCAGGTTCACAGAAAATGGTACTTAGATAGTGGCTGCTCAAGACACATGACTGGCAGTACGGACTACCTTCGAAACTATACACCAGAGAAGGGTACTTCTGTCAAGTTTGGAGATGATTCAGTTGGAAAAACTAGAGGGTATGGAGTAATCAAGGCAGGCAACATAACTTTTAAAAGAGTTGCCTATGTAGAGGGTCTTAAACACAATCTGCTCAGTATCAGCCAGATGTGTGATGATGACAATGAAGATCGCTTCAGGAAGACTACAGGAATTATCTACAAAGATAAAGGGAAACCTGTACTCATTGCTAGAAGAGAAAAAGATGTCTATGTGGTCAACCTGTCTGAAATAAACCCTACTATTCGAGTTTGCCTGCTTTCTAAAGTCAAGCCAGAACTAACTGGTTGTGGCACAAGAAACTTTCTCACATAAATTTCAGAAATATTAATGACCTCAGTATGAAGAAGCTGGTGAGAGGGTTGCCCACTATTAGTTATTCTAAAGATACGTTATGCTCAGCATGTGAAATGGGCAAGCAGAAGAAGAGTTCATTCAAGTCCAAGGTCAACCATTCTATTAATGAACTTCTTACAATGATACATATGGATCTTTTTTGCCCCATCAGTACACCATCATTGGCCAAAAAGATCTATATTTAGTATTGGTTGATGAATACTCAAGATATACTTGGGTCATCTTTCTCAAGACCAAATCAGATGCAACCATAAAAATCATTGCCTTTATCAAAAGAGAAGAACTTCATAAAGGCAACAAGGTCAAGCAACTAAGAAGTGACCATGGTACTGAGTTTAAGAAATCAGTATTAGCAGATATCTGTGAAGAAAAAGGAATCGTCCAAAACTTCTCTGCAGACTACACACCACAACAAAATGGTGTTGTAAAGAGAAAGAATAGAACATTAATTGAAGCGGCAAGAACTTTGTTATGCCATGCTGGACTAGCACTGAGCTTCTGGGCAGAAGTTGTAAACTGTGCAAATTTTACTCAGAACAGAGCCACAATAGTCCAGAGACATCAAAAGACTCCTTATGAGTAATAGAATGGCAAGGTTCCTAATGTGGAATACTTCCACATCTTTGGGAGTAAATGTTTTGTACTCAGTACTAAACAAAATCTCAACAAATTTTCTCCCAAAGCAAATGAAGATGTGTTCATGGGCTACTCTCCACGCTCTAAAGCTTTCAGAGTGTATGTCATCTCAACTAAGATGATTGTAGAATCCATTCATGTCACTTTTGATGAAGATCAGGATGTGCATTCTACCTCAGCAAAAGAAGACATTAGTGGCATAGACATTCTATGCAATCCAGAAAACACAATTGTTGAACAGCCCATATCTGAGAGTGACACTGATCAAGAAAGAACTCAGCATAGCTTAGAATAATTAGTAGAATATATATGCTAAGTTTAGAAGTGATACTGAGTTTGGCCAGTATTGGCCACTCAGTATCAGCACTCAGTATTGGAAATCCAATACTGAGTAGAAGGACTGAGTTACAGTTAGTTTTGTAACGGACTAAGATCAAATCCCATGATCTTAGTCATTTTCCTATTTTAGTCCTTCAGTTACTCCTTTGCCCATTATGTAAGATCTCTATATCATTATAAATATAGATCATCTTCCAAAGGAGAACTAACCATTTCACGTTTTCACTTTCACATCTTTGTAATTGATCAGTGGTCTTGTTATTCCGCAACAAGCCACACTTAGTGGATTTATACATTGACTCTAATACTGTGTTATACACTTTAATTATCTTTAGTATATTAAATCTAATCAATTAACTTATAAAACCAGGGTGTTGTGACCTAACAATATGGACCTTTTTGGCCCCATCAGCACTCCATCTCTGGCTAAAAAGGTCTATACTATGGTCTTGGTAGATGAATACTCAAGATACACTTGGGTAATCTTCCTCAAGACCAAATCAGATGCCACTATAGAAATCATAGCCTTCATTAAAAGAGAAGAACTTCAGAAAGGCAACAAGGTCAAGCAACTTCGTAGTGACCATGGTACTGAGTTCAAGAACTCAGTATTAGCAGATTTCTGTGAAGATAAAGGAATTGTACAAAACTTCTCTGCAGCCTACACACCACAACAAAATTGTGTTGTAGAAAGCATGAATAGAAAATTGATTGAAGCTGCAACAACTTTGTTATGCCATGCTGGACTGGCACTGAGCTTCTGGACTGAAGCTGTAAACTGTGCTAACTTCACAGAGAACATAGCTACAATAGTCCAGAGACACCATAAGACTCCTTATGAGTTATATCATGGCAGGGTTCCTAATGTGGAATATTTCCACATCTTTGGGATTAAATGTTTTGTACTCAGTACTAAACAAAATCTCAACAAATTTGCTCCCAAAGCAATTGAAGGTGTGTTCATGGGCTACTCTCCACACTCCAAGGCCTTTAGAGTGTACGTCATCTCAACAGGGATGATTGTAAAATCCATCCATGTCACTTTTGATGAAAATATGGATGTGCATTCTACTTCAGCAAGGGAGGACATAAGTGGTATAGAAATTCTATGCAATCCAGAAAACTCCAATGATGAACAACCCAAGTCTCATCCATACTATGTTGAACATGGTATGCGTGATACTGATCAAGTTAGAACTCAAAATAATCAAGTTGCAGCAGATACTGAGGTTCCCATTTTTGAGAACCCCAACACTGAGTTCCCAACTATTGATATGAACAACTCTACATATGAAGAAGGTGAAACATCCAACACTTCTCACGAATCCACCTCAGATCTGAAAAATGAAGAAGATCAGCAACCTGAACTGTCTTTTACTGAACAAAATTCAACTCAGTATCAAACAGACAACACACCAGTTCAACAAGATATTGTTGACCCTGCTTCAAGTGCTCCCTTAGGAAACAATCTAAGCGAACACAGAGACCATCCACACTCAAACATTATTGGTCCAATTTAACAAGGTGTCCAAACAAGAAAAAAGTTAGCTTTTGAACCCCAAGCCACTGCGAATTTCTGTTTCTTCTCAAGTTTTCTGTCTACCATGGAACCGAAGAAAGCTGATGAAGCTTTATTAGATGAAGACTGGGTAGAAACTATGCAAGAAGAGCACAGAATTTGAAAGAAACAAGGTATGGAACTTAGTACCACCACCTGCTAGCAAAACTGTTATTGGTACTAAGTGGGTGTTCAGAAACAAGATGGACAAGGATGGGGTTGTAATCAAAAACAAGGAAAGACTGGATGCTCAGGGTTACAGGCAAGAAGAAGGCATTGACTATGATGAAACTTTTGCACCAGTTGCAAGAATTGAAGCTATTAGGTTGTATCTTGCATATGCAGCTTTCAAGAACTTCAAAGTTTATCAGATGGATGTCAAGAGTTTCTTCCTAAATGGAAAACTGTAAGAGGAAGTTTATGTCAAACAACCACCAGGTTTTGTTGGTCCTAAATTTCCTAATTATGTTTTCAAGCTTGATAAAGCTTTGTATGGGCTCAAACAAGCTCCAAGAGCCTGGTATGATACCCTGTCTGAGTAGCTACTTGAAAATAAATTACACGAGGTAAAATTGATAAAACTTTATTTCCAAAAAGGAAAGGGTCTGACATCTTACTCATTCAGATATATGTTGATGATATTATCTTTGGCTCCACTGACAAATCAATGTGTTATTGGTTTGCTAAGATAATGTAATCTCAGTATCAGATGAGTATGATGGTTGAACTTACTTATTTTCTTGGTTTATAAATTGATCAAAAGCCTGATGGCACTTTTATAAACCAAAGTAAGTATGTGCATGACATGCTGAAGAAATACAAATTAGAAAATTTATCTTCTATGCACACTCCTATGGGTACTCATGATAAGATAAGTAAGGAAAAGACTGGTAAGCCAGTATGTCAATCCACATACCGAGGTATGATTGGTTCCTTACTTACTTAACAGCTAGCAGGCCTGAAATCATGTTTGCAACATGTTTGTGTGCTCGGTATCCGGCTGATCCCAAGGAATCACATATGAAAGCTAATAAGCGTATTTTTAGATATCTTTTAGGTACTCCTAACATGGGTCTTTGGTAACCCAAAGACTCAGACTTTGACCTTGAAGGGTACACAGATGCAGATTTTGCAGGTTGCAGGATGGATAGAAAAAGCACAAGTGGAGGATGTCAATTCCTTGGTGGAAGACTAGTTGGTTGGTCATCCAAGAAGCAAAATTCAGTAGCAACTTCCACAGCAGAAGTAGAATATGTTGCTGCAAGAAGTTGTTGTGCTCAACTCTTATGGATGCAGTATCAACTTATGGACTATGGGTTCAACTTTCAGAAGACACCCATTCATTGTGATAACAAGAGTGCTATTGCTATCACTGAGAACCCAGTCCATCATTCAAGATCAAAGCACATTGATATCAGACACCACTTTATCCGAGATAATGTGGATGAAGGGTAAGGTTGAGGTAGATTTCGTTCCTACAGAGGACCAATTGGCTGATGTGTTTACTAAACCTCTCTCTAAGGAAAGTTTCATGTATCTACTAGGGCAATTGGGCATGCTGAACCCTTAAATCTTTTCAAAAAAAAATTTACTGTATGCTCAGTATTAGTTCTAATACTGACCAGCTCAGTATTACTCGTCCAATTTATCAAAATTCATTTTTATTTTTTATTAATTTACAGATTAAATTAAATGTTTTTATATTTTTTTTATTTTTTTTTTAATCTAATTTTTTTTAACTCGGTATTGGAAGTCCTGGAGTGTTAAACTGATTCTAACCCATATACTCCCCAACGGTAACCTTTCTTAATAAGAAAGTTACCGTTGGAACAGGATAAGGCTGTCATTTCAGCCGTTTTTACTTCCCAATACCGTAATTATCGCTATATTAGTATAAATAACCTTTTTTCCTTTCATTTAAATCTTTTAACAGTTATTTCATACTTTCTCTTTCAATTCTCTCTGCGATTAACGATTCTACTATCTCTTTGCAAGAAATTACTTAATTCCTAATCGCAGATGGCAAACTACAGATTCGTCGCACCCGATGTTGCACCGGCGACCCAGTTTAGAAACGATGAAGTGCCCAAGTTTGCGAGGAACAACATTACTGCTAATTTCAATCCCGAATTCACACACCTAGTAACTTACATGAAGAACTATCTGATTACTCGAGCTCTGACACTCTCTCCTCGAGCAATATATCCAGAGATGTTGTGTGAATTTTGGCACTCTGCAAAACTCGACTCTCCAGACATGATCACTGGATGGGTCGTTCGTGATCAAAGGAGGGTTTTTGTCTCAACTTCTATTATTCGGGAAACACTGAGACTTCCCGCTCACGCTCAGTATGAGCCTTTTGTTGATCGAATAGAGGCCAGATCAATATTGCCCTTCATTGGTCGCAGCGGTACCACGGGCACTATCAAAAGAAATTTGGTCCAATGTGGGGTGTTCTTATTTCTACAATAATTCGGTGTATGACCCACAAAACTGGAGCTTTGGACCAAATCAATGATTTTGGAATGCAGATAGTACATGCTCTGTACCATGTCGTCACATTGACTATGCAAGGCTCACAGTTAGTTGCTCTGGTTAGAGCTCAAACTAGAGAAATCAATGTACCATTCTGCAGGTTCTTATCTCTCATCTTCCAGAACTCCATGAGTTCTCACATCTATGATGAATTCAATAGTCCAAGAGCTGGTCTTCCTCCTTTTAATGAGAAGATATACATTAGCAGACCAAGGGAAGGAGAACTTTGACTGAGTCACTCCATGTGGGCAATTGTACATGCTCACATAAATGATAAAGAAGATGATGGGGTGAAGTTGATTCTGATACTGAATCAAATGATGATAATAATGATGATAATGATGAAGATGATGATGATAATGATGATGATAATGGTGGTGGTGGTAATATTGATCAAGACGTTGAGATGATGGATGCTCAACATGAACAAGAACCAGTACAACAAAACATTCCACAACCTCAAGAGAATCTTGATGCTCCTCATACTACATCAGACTCTGATAATCAATCAGTAGAGGTGCAGCCACTTATTCTAAGAAGAAGAAGACAAAGTTTGACTCCAGTACTGATGGGGACCTTATCATTAGAAGAAGACTTGCAACATACACATGTACCATCTTTGATTGCCTCTCTTCAAGAGCGGAATGTGGTTGCTGCAACTGCAGACCTTCCAGGTCCTGAACCAGAACTAATTGCTCAACCGATTGGGGAACCTCATGTTCCCCTTGATGTGGAGATCCAGTATGAGCAACCCACATTGGAAGGTGCTCAAGATAACAGACAAGAAGTTCCTGAGGGTGCTGGTGTTCCAATCAACACACAGATGATCCAGCACCATCCTCTGCATATGGACGAAGGGAATCTGACAAAGTCTCGGGTATGAATTTCTATAATACTCTAAAACTTATATATATATTTTTTTTCCAAATAGAGACTAAGTATTGGCCAGTACCAACTCAAAACTGACCAAAGTCTCAAACGATCTTTCAAATATATATCCTATTATGGCCAACATAGTTAGCCCACTACTGCTATGCAGCATTCGTACACTGAGCACTCTAATGATAACTGTCAGTCTACAGTTGTCTCAACATTTAAAGAGACAATGGTGGTTGTTGTCACACTGACACCCACTGGTGCTGCTTGAATCGTGTCCAATTTATTTTTGAGTTGGATCACATGATTTAAGAAGTGATGTACCCATAAGCCACAACAACCAAATATTTTCCATGGGGTTTCTACCACATTTCTGCTATCACTCGGATACCGAGTGATGAACATTGAAAATAAAAGGAAGCACATCCCAGGCTTCGATTTCCCAAACCCAAACCTTTTCAGAAAATGTGACCTATCCTACACTGAGCTACTTAAATATCACAACTCACTTTTTACTGAAATTTTCTTACACATGCTTTGCACAAGTCCAAAATATTTCATCATGAACTAGATGAAATATAGACTTCAAAATTTTGTTTAAATGATTATAGAGTTAATCAACTACACAATTCTATTTGATAAACCTTTCTTACTAACCAGTTTTCTATTTTTGTTTCTTTAGCACCATCTGTGCAGGGTATTCAAGCATCTTAGGCTCAAGAAGAATAGCTGTCCCTGCAAACAATCATGCAGCAGATCCTGGCCATGCAGAACACACAAAACACCATTCTTGCCAGGATGAACACCATGAGTAGTGAAATTGACTCACTAAAGCAGTCAGTGGCACTACTCCAACAACAACATCAACCTCCACCGACTCCACTATCTCAACAAGGTGGAAACAATGAAAATGAAGGTGAGGATGATACTGAGCCAAGAAAATCACCCTCCAATGCTGATCATGAGGGTGATACTGATGTTACCAAGCCTATGCCCTCCCCTACCCAAGATGATCCAGAAGGGGACATAGGTGGTGATACTGAACCTATTCCGTCCCCATACAATGATAACAATTAGTGTTAAGGCAAAAAGCCTTACCCCTTTGTGAATCTTAGGATAACAAAAAAATCTAGACTAGCTTAGATTAGAAAGTAGATTAAATTAGCTAAGTTAGGAGTGATACTGAGTTTGGCCAATACTGGCCACTCAGTATCAGCACTCAGTATTGGAAAACCAATACTGAGTAGAAGGACTGAGTGATACTCATAGTAACGGACTAAGATCAAATCCCTTAATCTTAGTCATTTCCTTTACTTAGTCCTTCGGTTACTCCTTTGCTCATTATGTAAGATCTCTATAAACACTATAAATAGAGATCATCTTGCAAAGGAGTATTCACCAATTTACGTATTCACTTCCATACACTTATAATTGATCAGTGGTCTTGTTATTCCGCAACAAGCCACACTTAGTGGATTTATACATTGACTATAATCTTGTGTTATCACTCTAATATTTCATTAAGTATAATAATCTATCAATTAACATTACAAACCAGGGTTGTTGTGACCTAACAACTGGTATCAGAGCGGGCTAAATTAATTCTTATTTAGTCGATCTATTACCCTGGCAGCCATTCCCTATATTTATCCTTCCAACACTCAAAATCCAAAATGTCTACAATCATTGCACCGGTTATGTCTGGTAAGGGAGTGCCCATCTTTGATGGAAAAGACTTTCATCAATGGAAGCTTAAAGCTCAGTGGTATCTTGAATCCATTCATCATGAGATGCTCACTGTGCTTAATGATGGTCCTATCATTTCACAAACTGTGGAACCCGTTGCTGCTACTGATGATGCTCCTGAGAGCACAACAACAGTTCCTAAACTGAAACACACCTGGACTGATACTGACCGTCAGTTATTCAGTATAGACTCAAGAGCAAAGGGGGTGATTGGTAATGCTGTTACCAAAGAAATACTTAATGCAATTATGAAATTGCCAACAACAAAGGCTATGTGGGATAGTCTATCAATCACTTATGAAGGCACACATAAGGTGAAGTTGCAGAGGAAAAGCAACATGAGAAGGAAGTATGAAAACTTCTTCTCTAGTCCAAATGAAGACATCACTACTCTCTACAACAGGTTTAATACTGTTTTCCATGATTAAATCAGTGTAGTCATTGTAAAGGAGGAAGGAGAGCTTGTTCCAAATTTCTTGGATAGTCTCCCTTAACAGTTTCTTGACATGACAAATTCTGTCAATGCTGCCAAAAACATTGAGTCATACACTCTTCAAACTTTGTATGGTTTAATGTTGAATCATGAGGAGAATAATGCAGAAAAAATGATCAACTGGAAGAAAACTGACAAGTCTTCCACTAGTATGGCTCTAGTTGTGCAACAGGCATATACTGTAATTGAGCCTGAAGAACCAGAAGTTGATCTTGCTGATGCTGAGGCAGAAGAGCTTGAAAGACAAATGGCTCTTATGTCTATGAAGCTGGATCAGTTGAAAAAGAAGAGGCTTGGTGTTAGCTCTTCCAATACTGACCCAAGATCAGGTCTTTGCTACAGGTGTGGAAAGCCTGGGCATATTGCTGCTAACTGTCATACCAAGTGAACTGAAACTGATCAGAATGACAAGATTGCTTACCGAGCTAAAAGGTATCGAGACAAGTATGTCAAGCTAAAGAACTTGAGCAAAGGGAAGAATGCAGCAGGGAATGGTGCACCTCATCAAGCACTTTACTCAGAGGCTTGGATGGATGAGGAGATAAGTGAAGATGAGGAAGAGATTGAGAACAAAGCCTTCATGGCTTTTACTGAAGAAGATTTGAAGAGCTCCTTTGAAAGAGATATCAAAGAATCTGAGAGGACGAGTGTCCATACTGATTGGGATTCCACTCAGTTGTACAAGGTGAGTTCCTTTCAAACTTATTCAGATAATGAAAAAGAAAAGATTTTTGAGTATATGATTGTTGATCTTAAAACTTTAGTACAGAGAGAAATGCGTTAAAATTAACAATTCTTGAACTTGAAAGGGTAAATAACGAATATTTAGATAAATTAGCAAAATTTAAAGATTTAGAACTAGATTTTTTAAACTTACAAGACATTAACAAAATATTAGCTGATAAAGCTCATTTACACAAACTAGAAAAAGAAAAATTTGAAAATAAGTGTACATCTTGGGGAAAGGCATCTATTAAACTAAATAAATGTCTAAATCAACAATTTCCAGAAAATGTGAGGGCTGCACTTGGTGTTGATCCTCAGTTAAAAAATAGAAATAATTTTGCTGATTTATTTGAAGAATTTTCTGATATGAACCCTATTCAGTTTGTAAAAGCAAAAACTTTTTGTGAAGTAGGATGTCAAACTGAGTCAGATGATGAGGATAAAATCATTTTTGAAAAACCAATTGGTCCTTCCATCTGCTCTAAGTGCTATACTGAACTACAAGAGCTCAGTATTGAACTTCCTGAAAAAGAAATTTTTGATACTGATCTCCAAATTGTGCAGTATGACACTTCTGCTGTTCCTCCATTTGAAGTTTTATCTAACACACCTACTTTTGAGATATATAAAGAACCTGAGTCTACAGGAAAGAAAACCACTACTACTCAAAATGTTTTATCTAATACTGAATCTACAGGAACAGCAAAGTCAACTACTCAAGAATCTAAAGAACCTGTTCAAGTTGTCATTCTAAAACATGATAAAAACAAAACAACTTCAACAGGATCTTCAAGTGGCAGAAACAAGAAGTCAAATGATAAAAAGACTTCTCTGCCTAATAAAACTAAGACACCAGAACCATCTCCTTCAAAAACAGTCAAAAATAACATTAAAACTCCATTAAAAAATGACAAAAATAACATTTTAAAATCTATTGGTGATCAGATCAAAGTTTTAAGTCAAAAGTTTGAAAAACTCATTCATACTGATCAACCAAAAGTCAAACAATTTTCTAAAATTCCTTATGAAAATATGTTTACAAATAGACCTAGAAAATGTTATAGATGTCATCATACTGGACATAAAGGAGATGAATGCTGGACTGATCTCTCAAGTCCTAGGTACTCAGTACCAAAGAATAGGAGAGAAACTAAGTCAGTATCACCAAAGAAAACCTCAAAGGTTTCTCCTGAAGTGATACTGACCTCTCCAACAAAAGAGATCAAGTCAACCCCCGTTTCTCCTTCCAAAGGTCCCATTCAAAAATGGGTTCTTAAAAAGAACTAACTCTTTATTTATGTCTTGTGCAGGGTGACAGAAAATGGTATCTAGATAGTGGCTGTTCAAGACACATGACTGGCAGTATAGAGTACCTTCTCAACTATACTCAAGAGAAGGGTCCTTCTGTCAAGTTTGGAGATGATTCTATAGGGAAAACAAGAGGGTATGGAGTAATAAAGGCAGGCAATATAACTTTTAAAAGAGTTGCCTATGTGGAGGGTCTTAAACACAATCTGTTCGGTATCAGTCAGATGTGTAATGATGATAATGAAGCTCGTTTCAGAAAGATTGCAGGAATCATCTACAATGATAAAGGGCAACCTGTACTCATTGCTAGAAGAGAAAAGGATGTCTATGTGGTCAACCTGTCTGAAATAGACCCCACTATTCGAGTTTGCCTGCTATCTAAAGTCAAACCAGAACTACATTGGTTATGGCACAAAAAGCTCTCTCACATAAATTTCAGAAATATAAATGAGCTCAGTATCAAGAAACTGGTGAGAGGGCTGCCCACTATTTCTTATTCAAAAGATAAGTTATGCTCAGCATGTGAAATGGGCAAGCAGAAGAAGAGTTCATTCAAGTCAAAGGTTAATCATTCCATTAATGAACCTCTTACAATGATACACATGGATCTTTTTGGTCCCATCAGCACACCATCTTTGGCCAAAAAGATCTATACTTTAGTCCTGGTTGATGAATTCTCAAGATACACTTGGGTTATTTTTCTCAACACTAAAGCAAATGCAACAACAGAAATCATTGCCTTCATTAAAAGAGAGGAACTTCAAAAAGGCAACAAGTTCAAACAACTAAGAAGTGACCATGGTACTGAGTTTAAGAACTCGGTATTGGCTGATTTCCGTGAAGAAAAAGGAATCGTACAAAACTTCTCTGCAGCCTACACACCACAACAAAATGGTGTTGTAGAACGAAAGAATAGAACCTTGATTGAAGCTGCAAGAACTTTGTTATGCCATGCTGGACTAGCACTGAGCTTCTGGGCAGAAGCTGTCAACTGTGCAAATTTTACTCAGAACAGTGCTACAATAGTCCAGCGACATCAAAAGACTCCTTATGAGTTATATAATGGCAAGGTTCCTAATGTGGAATACTTCCACATCTTTGGGAGTAAATGTTTCGTATTCAGTACTAAACCAATTCTCAACAAATTTGCTCCCAAAGCAAATGAAGGTGTTTTCATGGGCTACTCTCCACACTCTAAAGCCTTAAGAGTGTATGTCATCTCCACCAAGATGATCGTAGAATCTATTCATGTTACATTTGATGAAAGTCAGAATGAGCATTCTACCTCAGCAACAAAAGACATCAGTGGCATAGAAATTCTATGCAATCCAGAAAACTCTATCGCTGAACAGCCCAAGTCTCACCCATACTATGTTGATCATGGTATGAGTGATACTGATCAAGAAATAACTCAGTCTAACTCAACTGAATCAAATTTTGAGGTTCCCTTAACTGAGAACCCCAATACTGAGTTCCCAATTCTTGATCTGAATAACTTCACGTATGAGGAAGGTGAATCTTCCAGCACTGCTCAAGAATCCACATCACATCTGCAAAATTCAAAAGAACAACAACCAGTATTGTCTGATACTGACCAGGATTCAACTCAGTATCAGGCAGACAACACATCAACTCAAAAAGATATTGTTGACCTTGTTTTGAATGCTCCCTTAGGAAACAATCTAAGGGAACTCAGAGACCATCCTCATTCTAATGTTATTGGTCCAATTGAACAAGGTGTCCAAACAAGAAGAAGGTTAGAGTTTGAACCCCAAGCAACTGCAAACTTTTGTTTCTTCTCAAGCTTCTTATCAACCATGGAACCAAAGAAAGCTGATAAAGCTTTATTAGATGAAGACTGGGTAGAAGCTATGCAAGAAGAACTGACAGAGTTTGAAAGAAATAAAGTTTGGATCTTAGTACCACCTCCTGCTGGGAAAACTATTATTGGTACTAAGTGGGTGTTCAGAAACAAGATGGACAAGGATGGTGTTGTCATCAGAAATAAAGCAAGACTGGTTGCTCAGGGTTACATGCAAGAAGAAGGCATTGACTATGATGAAACTTTTGCACCAGTTGCAAAAATTGAAGCTATTAGGCTGTATCTTGCATATGCAGCCTTCAAGAATTTCAAAGTTTATCAGATGGATGTCAAGAGTGCTTTTCTTAATGGAAAACTACAGGAGGAAGTTTATGTCAAACAACCACCAGGTTTTGTTGATCCTAAATTTCCTAATTATGTTTTTAAGCTTGATAAAGCTCTATATGGGCTCAAACAAGCTCCCAGAGCCTGGTATGATACCATGTCTGAGTACTTAATTGAAAATAAGTTTATAAGAGGTAAAATTGACAAAACATTATTTTCAAAAAGGAAATGTTCTGACATTTTACTCATTCAGATATATGTAGATGATATTATCTTTGGCTCCACTGACAAGTCAATGTGTGACTGGTTTGCTAAGATAATGTCATCTCAGTATCAGATGAGTATGATGGGAGAACTTACTTACTTTCTTGGTTTACAAGTTGAACAAAAGCCTGATGGCACTTTCATAAATCAAAGTAAGTATGTGCATGACATGTTCAAGAAATATAAATTTGAAAATTTATCTTCCATGCACACTCCTATGGGTACTCAGGATAAAATAAGTAAAGATGAAACTGGTAAACCAGTATGTCAATCCACATACCGAGGTATGATTGGTTCTTTCTCTACTTAACAACTAGCAGGCCTGATATCATGTTTGCAACTTGTTTGTGTGCTCGGTATCAGGCTGATCCTAAAGAATCACATATGAAAGCTGTTAAGCGCATTTTTAGATATCTTTTAGGTACTCCTAACATGGGTCTTTGGTATCCCAAAGACTCAAACTTTGACCTTGAGGGGTATACAGATGCAGATTTTGCAGGTTGTAGGTTGGACAGAAAGAGTACAAGTGGAGGATGTCAATTCCTCGGTGGCAGACTAGTTGGCTGGTCATCCAAGAAACAGAACTCAGTAGCAATTTCTACTGCAGAAGCAGAATATGTTGCTGCAGGAAGTTGCTGTGCTCAACTCTTGTGGATGCAGTATCAACTAATGGACTATGGGTTCAATTTCCAGAAGACACCAATACATTGTGATAACAAGAGTGTTATTGCTATCACTGAAAACCCAGTCCATCACTCCAGAACAAAGCACATTGATATCAGACATCACTTTATTCGAGATAATGTGGAAAAGGCTAAGGTTGAGGTAGATTTCGTTCCTACAGATGATCAATTGGCCGATGTGTTTACTAAACCTCTCTCTGAGGAAAGGTTTATGTACTTACTAGGACAATTGGGTATGCTGAATCCTTAACTTTTCCTTAAATTTTTCTGATACTGACTGATCAGTATTACTTTCAATACTGACCATCTCAGTATCACTCGTCTGATTTATCAAATTTTATAAATTTTAATTTTTTTTAATTTATAGTTTAAATTAAATGTTTTTGTATTTATTTAATTTTTTTTAATTTAATTTTTTTTAACTCGGTGTTGGAGTCCTGGACTGATAAACCTGACTTTTAATCCTTATACTCCCCAACGGTAACCTTTCTTAATAAGAAAGTTACCGTTGACACAGGATAAGGCTGTCAAATCAGCCGGTTTTAGTTCCCAATACCGTAATTATCTCTAAATTAAGTATAAATAACCGTTTTTTTCTCTTTCTTTAAAATTTTTTCAACAGTTATTTCTTACTTTCTATTTCGATTCTCTCTGCGATTAACGATTTCACTATCTCTTTGCAAGCAAATTTCTCAAAATCAAAATCGCAGATGGCTAATTACAGATTCTTCGCACCGGAGGCTGCACCGGCAACTCCGTTTCGGAACGACGAAGTGCCCAAATTTGCGAGGAACAACATTACAGCAAACTTTAACATTCCTCCGGCTTGGGCGTGCCCTGAATTCACTCACATGATCACATATCAGAAGCATTGTCCGATTACTCAAGCACTGATTCTTTCTCCTCGTGCAATCTATCCGGAAATGCTATGTGAATTCTGGTACTCGGCTAAACTTGACTCTCCGGACATGATTACCGGTTGGGTTATTCGAGAACAAAGCAGAGCCTTTGTGTCCATAGCAATAATTCGTGAATCACTGAGGCTTCCCGCTCACGCTCAGTATGAGCCCTTTGTTGACCGAACAGAGGCTCTCTCAGTGTTACCATTAATTGGACGCAGAGGTACCACAGGCATAATTAAACGGAACAAATTTGGTCCAATGTGGGGTCTCTTAATTTCCACACTTATTACGTGTATGACCCACAAAACAGGGGCATTGGATCAAATAAATGAATTTGGGATGCAGATTGTTCATGCCATGTACCATGGTCGAGACATTGATTATGCTAGATTGATCTTCAATGAAATAGCTTCTCTGATTCGGGCTCCAATCAGAGAACTCAATGTTCCTTTCTGCAGATTTCTTTCCCTCATTTTTCAGAATGGGATGCCTGCTCATATCTATGATGAGTTCAATAGTCCAAGAGTGGACCTTCCTCCTCTTCATGAGAAGATTTATTTTTACAGGCCAAGAGAAGGAGAGCCTGTACTGAGTCACTCTATCTGGGCTATCGTCCAGGCACACATCAATGATGCACAAAATTCTGACACTGAATCAGAAAATGATGATACTGATTATGACATTGGTAATGGTGGAAATGATGATCAAGATACTGAGATGGTGGAAGCTCAACCAGCAGCAGTACAAGAACCAACACATATTTCTCCACCTGCACAGGATCCTGATGCTCCTTATATTGAAACAGCTTCTGATACTGAGCCCTCAGAAGATACACCACTGGTCATCCACAGAAGAAGAAGAAATCTTTCCCCCATTCTTATGGGAAACTTATCATCAGAAGAGATGCACCCTGGCAATGTTCCTTCATTAACCACATCTCTTCAAGCATAAAGCTTCGTTGCAGCCAATGCTGACCTTCCAGGTCCTGAACCAGAACCAACTGCTCAACATATTGAGGAACCCCATGATCCTCTCGATGTAGAACTTCAGTATGAGCAGCACACAGTGGAAGGTGCAACTGCCAGACGAGAAGAGGTTCCTGAAGGTGCTGGTGCCTTAACTCAGCATACAGAAGATCCAGCACCGACCTCAAATGATGCAAGAAGAGAATCCGACAAAGTCTCAGGTATGAATTTCTAAAAAGCCCTAATCTTTTTGTTAAGGCAAAAAGCCTTACCTCTTTGTAAATCTTAGGATACAAAACAATATAGAATAGCTTAGATTAAAATGTAGATTAAAATAGCTAAGTTAGTAGTGATACTGAGTTTGGCCAATACTGGCCACTCAGTATCAGCACTCGGTATTGGAAAACCAATACCGAGTAGAAGGACTGAGTCACGGTCAGTATAGTAACTGACTAAGATCAAATCCCTTGATCTTAGTCATTTCATTTACTTAGTCCTTCGGTTACTCCTTTGCCCATAATGTAAGATCTCTATAACATTATAAATAGAGATCATCTTGCAAAGGAGTACTCATCAATTTACACTTTCACATTTCTATCTTTGTAATTGTTCAAGTGGTCTTCTATTTCCGCTACAAGCCACACTTAGTGGAATAATATACGTTTGACTAAATTACTGTGTTATTCACCTTAATTGTCTTAAGTAAATTATTAATCTAACAATTATCAAGTTAACCAGGGTTGTTGTGACCTAACAACTGGTATCAGAGCAGGCTAAATTAACTCTTATTTAGTCGATCTTTTAACCCTGGCAGCCATTCCTTATACTTATCCTTCCAATTCTCAAAAATCCAAAATGTCTACAATTGTTGCCCCAGTCATGTCTGGTAAGGGAGTGCCCATCTTTGATGGAAAAGATTTCCACCAATGGAAGCCTAATGCTCAGTGGTATCTTGAATCAATTCATCATGAGATGCTCACTGTGCTAAATGATGGTCCTATCATCCCACAAACTGTGGAACCCGTTGCTGCTACTGATGATGCTCTTGAGAGCACAAGAACAGTTCCTAAACTGAAACACACCTGGACTGATACTGACCGTCAGTTATTCAGTCTAGACTCAAGAGCTAAGGGGGTGATTGGTAATGCTGTTACCAAAGAAATACTGAATGCAATTATGAAATTGCCAACAGCAAAGGCTATGTGGGATAGTCTATCAATCACTTATGAAGGCACACCCAAGGTGAAGTTGCAGAGGAAAAGCAATATGAGAAGAAAGTATGAAAACTTCTTCTCTACCCCAAATGAAGACATCACTACTCTCTACAACAGGTTTAATACTGTTGTACATGATTTAATCAGTGTAGGCATTGTAAAGGAAGAAGGAGAACTTGTTCAAAAGTTCTAGGATAGTCTTCCTCAACAGTTTCTTGACCTGAAAAATTCTGTCAATGCTGCTAACAACATTGAGTCATACACTCTTCAAACTTTGTATGGATTAATGTTGAATCATGAAGAGAATAATGCGGCAAGACTGATCAACTGGAAGAAAACTGAAAAGTCTTCCACTGGTATGGCTCTAGTTGTGCAACAGGCATACACTGTAACAGAACCTGAAGAACCAGAAGTTGATCTTGCTGATGCTGAGGCAGAAGAGCTTGAAACACAAATGGCTCTTATGTCCATGAAGCTGGATCAGTTGAAAAAGAAGAGGCTTGGTGTTAGCTCTTCCAATACTGGCCCAAGATCAGGTCTTTGCTATAGGTGTGGAAAGCCTGGGCATATTGCTGCTAATTGTCATACCAAGTCAACTGAAACTGATCAGAATGACAAGATTGCATACCGAGCTAAACGGTATAGAGAAAAGTATGTCAAGCTGAAGAACTGGAGCAAGGGGAAGAATGCGGCAGGGAATGGTGCACCTCATCAAGCACTTTACTCAGAGGCTTGGATGGATGAGGAAATAAGTGATGATGAGGAAGAGATTGAGAACAAAGCCTTTATGGCTTTTACTGAAGAAGATTTGAAGAGCTCCTTTGATAGAGATATCAAAGAAGCTGAGAGAATGAGTGTCCACACTGATTGGGATTCCACTCAGTTGTACAAGGTGAGTTCCTTTCAAACTTATTCTGAAAATGAAAAAGAAAAGATTTTTGAGTATATGATTGTTGATCTTAAAACTTTAGTACAGAGAGAAAAGGCATTAAAATTAACAATTCATGAACTTGAAAGGGTAAATAATGAACATTTAGATAAATTAGCAAAATTTAAAGATTTAGAATTAGACTTTTTAAACTTACAAGACATTAACCAAAGATTAGCTGATAAAGCTCATTTACACAAACTGGAAAAAGAAAAATTCGAAAATCAGTGTAAATCTTGGGGAAATGCATCTATTAAACTAAATAAATGTCTAAATCAATAATTTCCAGAAAATGTAAGGGCTGCACTTGGTGTTGATCCTCAATTAAAAAATAGGAATAATTTTGCTGATTTATTTGAAGAATTTTCAGATATGAACCCTATTCAGTTTGTAAAAGCAAAAACTTTTTCTGAGATAGGATGTCAAACTGAATCAGATGATGAGGATAAAATCATTTTTGAAAAACAAATTGGTCCTTCCATCTGTTCTAAGTGCTATACTGAACTACAAGAGCTCAGTATTGAATTTCCTGAAAAAGAAATTTCTGATACTGATCTCGAAATAGTACAGTATGACACTTCTGCTGTTCCTCCATTTGAATTATTATTTAACACAACTACGTTTGAGATATATAAAGAACCTGAAAATACAGAAAAGAAACTTACTGCTACTCAAACTGTTTTAACTAATACTGAATCCACAGGAACAGCAAAGTCAACTACTCAAGAATCTAAAGAACCTGTTCAAGTTGTCATTCTAAAACATGATAAAAAGAACACAACTTCAACAAGATCTCCAAGTGTCACAAACAAGAAGTCTACTGATAAAAAGACTTCTAGGAAAAATAAAATTAAGACACCAGAATCATCTCCTTCTAAATCTGTCAAAAATAAAATTAAAACTCCATTAAAAAATGACAAAAATAACATTTTAAAATCAATTGGTGATCAGATTAAAATTCTGAGTCAAAAGTTTGCAAAATTCACTAATACTGATCGATCAACAGTTAAACAATTTTCAAAAGTTCCTTATGAAAATATGTTTCGAAACAGACCTAGAAAATGTTATAGATGTCATCATACTGGACACAAAGGAGATGATTGCTGGACTGATCTCTCAAGTCCTAGGTACTCAGTACCAAAGAAAAGGAGAGAAACTAAGTCGGTATCACCAAAGAAAACCTCAAAGGCTTTTCCTGAAGTGATACTGACTTCTCCCACAAAAGAGATCAAGTCAAACCCCGTTTCTCCTATCAAAGGTCCCATTCAAAAATGGGTTCCTAAAAAGAACTAACTTATTATTTGTGTCTTGTGCAGGGTGACAGAAAATGGTATCTAGACAGTGGCTGCTCAAGACACATGACTGGCAGTATGGAGTACCTTCTAAATTATACTCCAGAGAAGGGTCCTTCTGTCAAGTTTGGAGATGATTCAATAGGGAAAACAAGAGGGTATGGAGTTATAAAAGCAGGCAACATAACTTTTAAAAGAGTTGCCTATGTGGAGGGTCTTAAACACAATCTGCTCAGTATCAGCCAGATGTGTGATGATGATAATGTAGCTCGGTTCAGAAAGATTGCAGGAATCATCTACAATGATAAAGGGCAACCTGTACTTGTTGCTAGAAGAGAAAAAGATGTTTATGTGGTCAATCTGTCTGAAATAGACCCCACCATTCGAGTTTGCCTGCTGTCTAAAGTCAAACCAGAATTACATTGGTTATGGCACAAGAAGCTCTCTCACATAAATTTCCGAAATATAAATGAGCTCAGTATCAAGAAACTGGTGAGAGGGCTGCCCACTATTACTTATTCAAAAGATAAGTTATGCTCAGCATGTGAAATGGGCAAGCAGAAGAAGAGTTCATTCAAGTCAAAAGTTAATCACTCCATCAATGAACCTCTTACAATGATTCATATGGATCTTTTTGGTCCCATCAGCACACCATCATTGGCCAAAAAGATCTATACATTAGTCTTAGTTGATGAATTCTCAAGATACACTTGGGTTATTTTTCTCAAGACTAAAGCTGATGCAACAACAGAAATCATTGCCTTCATTAAAAGAGAAGAACTTCAAAGAGGCAACAAGGTCAAACAACTTAGAAGTGACCATGGTACTGAGTTCAAGAACTCGGTATTGGCTGATTTCTGTGAAGAAAAAAGGAATTATACAAAACTTCTCTGCAGCCTACACACCACAACAAAATGGTGTTGTAGAACGGAAAAATAGAACTTTGATTGAAGCTGCAAGAACTTTGTTATGCCATGCTGGACTGGCACTGAGCTTCTGGGCTGAAGCTGTTAATTGTGCCAACTTTACTCAAAACAGAGCTACTATAGTCCAGCGTCATCAAAAGACTCCTTATGAGTTATATAATGGCAAGATTCCTAATGTGGAATATTTTCACATCTTTGGGAGTAAATGCTTTGTACTAAGTACTAAGCAAAATCTCAACAAATTTGCTCCCAAAGCAAATGAAGGCGTGTTCATGGGCTATTCTCCACACTCTAAAGCCTTCAGAGTGTATATCATCTCCACTAAGATGATTGTAGAATCTATTCATGTTACATTTGATGAAAATCAGAATGAGCATTCTACCTCAGCAAATGAAGACATCAGGGGCATAGAAATTCTATGCAATCCAGAAAACTCAATTGTTGAACAGCCCAAGTCTCACCCATACTATGTTGATCACAGTATGAGTGATACTGATCAAGAGACACCTCAGTCTAACTTCAATATAACAAATTCTGAGGTTCCCATTACTGAGAACTCCAATACTGAGGTCCCAATTCTTGATTTGAACAACTCCACATATGAGGAAGGAGAATCCTCCAATACTGCTCATGAATCCACACTAAATCTGCAAAATTCAGAAGAACAACAACCAGTATTGTCTGATACTGATCAGGATTCATCACAGTATCAGGCAGACAATCCATCACCACTACAAGATATTGTTGATCTTGCTTCAAATGTTTCCTTAGGAAATAATCTAAGGGAACACAGAGACCATCCTCATGCAAACATTATTGGTCCATTGAACAAGGTGTTCAAACAAGAAGAAGGTTAGAGTTTGAACCCCAAGCAACTGCAAACTTCTGTTTCTTCTCAAGTTTCTTATCTACCATGGAACCCAAGAAAGCTGATGAAGCTTTATTAGATGAAGACTGGGTAGAAGCTATGCAAGAAGAATTGACAGAGTTTGAAAGAAATAAAGTTTGGAACTTAGTACCACCTCCTGCTGGTAAAACTATTATTGGTACTAAGTGGGTGTTCAGAAACAAAATGGACAAGGATGGTGTTGTCATCAGAAACAAAGCAAGACTGGTTGCTCAGGGTTACAGGCAAGAAGAAGGTATTGACTATGATGAAACTTTTGCACCAGTTGCAAGAATTGAAGCTATTAGGCTGTATCTTACATATGCAGCTTTCAAGAATTTCAAAGTTTATCAGATGGATGTCAAAAGTGCCTTTCTTAATGGAAAACTACAGGAGGAAGTTTATGTCAAACAACCACCACATTTATTGATCCTAAATTTCCTAATTATGTTTTCAAGCTTGATAAAGCTTTATATGGGCTCAAACAAGCTCCCAGAGCCTGGTATGATACCCTGTCTGAGTACTTAATTGAAAATAAGTTTATAAGAGGTAAAATTGACAAAACATTATTTTCAAAGAGAAAAGGTTCTGACATTTTACTCATTCAAATATATGTGATGATATTATCTTTGGCTCCACTGACAAGTCCATGTGTGACTGGTTTGCTAAGATAATGTCATCTCAGTATCAGATGAGTATGATGGGAGAACTTACTTACTTTCTTGGTTTACAAGTTGAACAAAAGCCTGATGGCACTTTCATAAATCAAAGTAAGTATGTGCATGACATGCTCAAGAAATATAAATTTGAAAATCTATCATCCATGCATACTCCTATGGGTACTCAGGATAAAATAAGTAAAGATGAAACTGGTAAACCAGTATGTCAATCCACATACCGAGGTATGATTGGTTCTTTACTTTACTTAACAGCTAGCAGGCCTGATATCATGTTTGCAACTTGTTTGTGTGCTCAGTATCAGGCTGATCCTAAAGAATCACATATGAAAGCTGTTAAGCGAATCTTTAGATATCTTTCAGGTACTCCTAACATGGGTCTTTGGTATCCCAAAGACTCAAACTTTGATCTTGAAGGGTATATAGATGCAGATTTTGCAGGTTGTCGGTTAGACAGGAAGAGTACAAGTGGCGGATGTCAGTTCCTCGGTGGCAGATTAGTTGGCTGCTCATCCAAGAAACAAAATTCAGTTGCAACTTCTACTGCAGAAGCAGAATATGTTGCTGCAGGAAGTTGCTGTGCTCAACTATTGTGGATGCAGTATCAACTAATGGACTATGGGTTTAACTTCCAGAAGACACCTATACATTGTGATAACAAGAGTGCTATTGCTATCACTGAAAACCCAGTCCATCACTCCAGAACCAAGCACATTGATATCAGACACCACTTTATTCGAGATAATGTGGAAAAGGGTAAGGTTGAGGTAGATTTCGTTCCTACAAATGACCAATTGGCCGAGGTCTTTACTAAACCTCTCTCTGAGGAAAGGTTTATGTACTTACTAGGACAATTGGGTATGCTGAATCCCTAAATTTACTTAAATTTTCTGATACCGACTGATCGGTATTGCTTTCAATACCGACCGAGTCAGTATCACTCGTCTGATTTATCAAATTTTGTAAATTTTTATTTTTTATTAATTTATAGATTAAATTAAATGTTTTTCTAATTTTTATTATTTTTTTAAAATTTAATTTTTTTAACTCGGTATTGGAATCCTGGAGTAATACAGCTGACTTTTAACCCCTATACTCCCCAACGGTAACCTTTCTTAATAGGAAAGTTACCGTTAATACAGGATAAGGCTGTCAAATCAGCCGGTTTAACTTCCCAATACCGTAAATATCTTTCAATTAAGTATAAATAACCGTTTTTTCTTTCATTATCATTTTTCTTACAACAGTTATTTCTTAAATTCACTTTCGATTCTCTCTGCGATTAACGATTTCAATTTCTCTTTGCAAGCAAACTTTTTAAATCACAATCACAGATGGAAAATTACCGTTTCTTCGCACCGGAGGCTGCACCGGCAACACAGTTTAGAAACGATGAACTACCCAAATTTGCAAGGAATGACATCACGGCGAATTTCAACATTCCTCAAGCTTGGGCGTGCCCCGAATTTACACAAATGATTACCTTTCTGAAGCACTGCCCCATCACTCAAGCACTGATTCGATCTCCTAGAGCAATTTACCCAGAAATGCTCTGTGAATTCTGGTACTCTGCTAAAATCGACTCACCAGACATGATTACTGGTTGGGTGATTCGTGAACAAAGAAGAACTTTCGTCTCAACAGCCATAATCCGGGAAGCTCTGGGTCTTCCTGCTCATGCTCAATATGAGCCGTTTGTTGACAGAATAGAGGCTAGATCAGTGTTACCACTGATCGGACGAAGAGGTACTACGGGGATCATTAAGAGAAATGAATTTGGTCCGATGTGGGGTATACTGATCTCTACAATAATTCGGTGTATGACTCACAAGACTGGAGCTTTGGATCAAATCAACGATTTTGGGATGCAGATGGTTCATGCCATGTACCATGGAAGGGATATCGATTATGCACGATTAATTTTTGAAGAATTAGCATCTTTGATTCGGGCCAAAATCAGAGAATTAAATGTTCCTTTCTGCAGATTCCTTTCTCTCATTTTTCAAAATGAGATGCCTGCACACATATATGATGAATTCAACAGCCCAAGAGTGGATCTTCCTCCCCTTCATGAGAAGATTTTCTTCTACAGGCCAAGAGAAGGAGAGCCTGTAATGAGTCACTCAATGTGGGCTATAGTCCAGGCACACATAAATGATGCACAATCTTCTGATACTGCATCAGAACATGGTCATACTGATGATGACAGTGGTGATAGTGGAAACGATGATCAAGATACTGAGATGGTGGAAGCTCCACAAGCAATAGTATCATCTCCACCAGCACAGGATCTGGATGCTCCTATTATTGAAGAAGCTCTTGATACTGAGCCCTCAGAAGACACACCACTGGTTCTTCGAAGAAGGAGAAGAAATCTTTCCCCTGTTCTTATGGGAAATATGTCATCAGAAGAGATGCAAACTGAAAACATTCCATCCTTAACCGCATCTCTTCCCAAAGTGCTGTTGCCGCCAATGCTGACCTTCCAGGTCCAGAACCAGAACAAATTGCTCATCATCTTGAGGCCCCTCATGATCCTCTTGATGTCGAACTTCAGTGTGCTCAGCATACACTGGAAGGTCCAGCTAGCAGAAGAGAAGAAGCTCTTGAAGGTGCTGGTGCCTCAAATCCAAATCCAAATGATCCAGCACCAACCTCTCATGATGCCAGAAGAGAATCAGATAAAGTCTCAGGTATGAATTTCTAAAATCCTTAAACTTATATATATATATATATATATATATATATATATATATTTTTCCCCCAAAGAGACTATGTATTGGCCAGTACCAACTCAATACTGACCACAGTCTCAATCGAACTTTCAAATATATACTCTTATGGCCAACATAGTAAGCCCACTGCTGCTATGCAAAATTCATATACCGAGCTTTTCACATGATCATTGTCAGTCTACAGTTGTTTCACCATTTAAAGAAACAATAGTGGTTGATGTCACACTAACACCCACTGGTGCTGCTTGAATGATGTCCAACTTATTTTGAGTTGGATAACATTGTTCAAGAAATGATCCAAAACCCTTTAAGCCACACTTGCCAAAAATTTCCATGGGTCAAAGCCACATTTCTGTTATCACTCTAATACCGAGTGATAAACATTGAAAATAAAAAGAAGTATATCCCAGACTTCGAATTCCCAAACCAAACCTTTTAGTAAATGTGACCTATCCTACACTGAGCTACTTAATCTATCACACTCACTTTTACTAAAACACTTCTTACACATGCGTTGCACTAGTCCACAATATTTCATCATGAACCAGATGAAATACAGACTTCAAATTATGTTTATATGATTATAGAGTTAATCAATACCACAATTCTATTTGATAAACCTTTCTTACTAACCAGTTTTATGTTTTTGGTTTATTTAGCACCATCTGTGCAGGGTCAACGAGCTCAAGCTACTCAGTCTCAGGAAGTACATGGAGCTCTACAAACTATTATCAACCAAATCCTGGCTATGCAGACCACTCAGAATAACATTCTGGCCAGGATGGATGAAATGAGCACTGAGATTGATTCTTTGAAGCAATCAATGGCACTTCTACAGCAACAACAACAGCCTCCACCACCTCCAAAAACTCCAACTGGAGGAGGTAATGATGAAGATGGTCCTGCCGCTGACCCTAGAAGATCACCATCTCCTGCACATACTGAACCTATGCTTTCCCCAAGTCCTGAAGATCAACAGGGGGACATGGGTGGTGATACTGAACCCATTCCCTCCCCATCCAATGATAACAATAAGGGGGAGAAAAGACAGAGAGATCAAGAGGTTGATCAACCTGAGCCATCTGCTCAGGGGAGAAAAGGAGAAAACTAAATGAAGATCAACCTCCACAGCAACAACAACAACAACATCAGCAAACACCTCATACTGAACCTCTTCGGTTTAGATATGAAAGGAGTAGACAGAGAGGAAGATCAGTCTTGGAACAACTTGAAGAAGAACCATCTGAGCCATCTACTCAGGGGGAGACTGATACTGATCAACCTCAGCAAGTTGTGACTGAGCAAAACAACTTGCAGATAATTGTGTATAGGCCTTTTGTATGGCCTATTGCTGATGATGAAGATGAAGAACATCCAGTGGCATCAGAATATTTTTTAAACTTTGCACTAGATGAAGCAAATAAAGAATCCTCTTCATCATCATTCTCTGATGATGAAGAGCATGCAGAAAAACCTATCTCTCCTCAAGCTGAAGGGCCTTCTAGAATTCCTAGAAGACCAATGACCAGAAGAATGACAGATGTGGTTATGTCTTCAGATTCTAGTGAAGAAACAGATCCAGCTCCACTGATCTCTAGACCTAGAAGATCTATTCAATACACTGAGGATGAGATTGAAGCCCAAAGATTCTTTCCTGTCAAGGAAGAAGATCCTGAAACTGATACTGAGGCAAATGACTCTTGGAAGCCTCATACTGTCAGAAGAAAAGGTGATGATGTTCTTCAACAATACTGGAACATCATTGCCCAAAGATTCAGATATAGAGAAACCAGGATGAACATGCTGAGGAACAGAATCTTTCTAGATGTGAAGAACATTCACTGGTTAAATGAATTTGTCAACAAAATCAAAGTTAAAATTGTTGACAGATGCATTACTGCAACATGCACTGGGCCAGTCAGTCCACCATTGAAGTTCTTTCTTCATGACATCCAGAATATGGGAGTACAAGACTGGATTAAAATTCTAGACTGATTAAGGAACTGAAATCCAGGTCTTCTGAAGCCCAAGTGATGATGGATGAAGTATGGGCTGTAGCTGCAGTTTGTTATGAACAAGGCATTTTATATGCAGCAGATTACAGGGCACTCAGTGTTATGACTGAGGCTGTCAAAAACAACAAGCCTGAGTGCCTGAATACCTTCAGAATGTTTCCTAAGTACACTGTCCCTTCTAACCTTATATTTCAGGATTAGAAGAGTACCATATATCCAATATCTGGATATATGTACACTGACATAAAGGACAGGGAGTGCTTCATCACTGAAGCAGAACTGCAAACAGCTCCTATCAGCCATTTGGTGGGCTTGAAATGGATGATAACCAAGAAAGAAGATGCTTGGTTCAGAAAGAAGATTGTTGTTGTGCTAAACAACAGGCAAGATGAACTGAAGAAAAGAGAAGAGTTCATCCATGTGAAGAAAGAAGTCTTCTATGAATTTGAATCAATCAACAAAGTATAAAGAAGAAGACTTTGCAGCCTGTAGTTTATTTTGTTTAATATCTCTGTATAATTGTTTTGTTATCATTATATAGGGGGAGATTGTTAAGGCAAAAAGCCTTACCTCTTTGTAAATCTTAGGATAACAAAACAATATAGAATAGCTTAGATTAAAATGTAGATTAAAATAGCTAAGTTAATAGTGATACTGAGTTTGGCCAATACTTGCCACTCAGTATCAGCACTCGGTATTGGAAAACCAATACCGAGTAGAAGGACTGAGTCACGATCAGTATAGTAACTGACTAAGATCAAATCCCTTGATCTTAGTCATTTCATTTACTTAGTCCTTCGGTTACTCCTTTGCCCATAATGTAAGATCTCTATAACATTATAAATAGAGATCATCTTGCAAAGGAGTACTCATCAATTTACACTTTCACATTTCTATGTTTGTAATTGTTCAAGTGGTCTTGTATTTCCGCTACAAGCCACAGTTAGTGGAATAATATACGTTTGACTAAATTACTGTGTTAATCACCTTAATTGTCTTAAGTAAATTATTAATCTAACAATTATCAAGTTAACCAGGGTTGTTGTGACCTAACACTTTTATATATATATAAACTTTTCCCAAATAGAGACTATGTATTGGCCAGTACCAACTCAATACTGACCACAGTCTCAAACGAACTTTCAAATATATCCACTTATTGCCAACATAGTTAGCCCACTGCTGCTATGCAAAATTCATACACTGAGCACCTCAATGATCATTGTCAGTCCACAGTTGTCTCAACATTTAAAGAGACAATGGTGGTTGATGTCACACTGACATCCACTGGTGCTGCTTGAATTATGTCAAAATTATTATTGAGTTGGGTCCCATAATTCAAGAAATGATCACAAACCTTTTAAGCCACATTAGCCAAATTTTCCATGGGTTTAGCCACATTTCTGTTATCACTCAGATACCGAGTGATATACATTGAAAATACTAAGAAGCACATCCCAGGCTTCGATTTCCCAAACCAAAACCTTTTTTAGTAAATGTGACCTATCCTATACTGAGCAACTTCAAATTTCACACTCACCTTTACTAAAATTTTCTTACACATGATAAGCACAAGTTCACAATATTTCATCATAAACCAGATGAAATACAGACTTCAAAAAATCTGTTTATATGATTATAGAGTTAAACAACACCACAATTCTATTTGATAAACTTTTCTTACTAACCAGTTTTATGTTTTTGTTTCTTTAGCACCATCTGTGCAGGGTCAAAGGGCACAAGCCACTCAGTCTCAGGAAGTACATGGAGCTTTACAAACTATTTTAAATCAAATCCTGGCCATACAGACCACTCAGAATGATAACAATAAGGTGGAGAAGAGACAAAGAGACCAAGAGGTTGATCAACCTGAGCCATCTGCTCAGGGGGAGAAAAGAAGGAAGTTAAATGAAGATCAACCTCCACAGCAACAACAACAACAACAACATCAGCAAACACCTCATACTGAACCACTTACGTTTAGGTATGAAAGAAGCAGACAAAGGGGACGGTCAGTTTTGGAACAACTTGAAGAAGAACCATCGGAGCCATCTGCTCAGGGGGAGACTGAAACTGACCAACCACAGCAAGCTGCTACTGAGGAAAACAACTTGCAGATTATAGTGTATAGGCCTTTTGTGTGGCCTATTGCTGATGATGAAGATGAAGAATATCCAGTGCCATCCGAAAATTTTCTAAACTTTGCACTGGATGAAGCAAATAAAGAAAGCTCTTCATCATCATTCTCAGATGATGAAGAGCCTCGAAGAAAACCAATTGTGACAACTCGATATTTCTGGTATGTAACCTCATTTCATTTCTAGATCTTTCCTTATTTAGAAAGTTTCTACTTATAGACATTTATATTTTTGGCATTCCTTATACACAACAAACCTTCATATTTTACACCATACATTAGTGTTTGACTATTTTAGTCAACACAACATTCTATTTACTTATGGTGACAAACTTTGAGCTAAAACAATTCTAAAAACAATAAGTTTCCCGGTTAAGCAATAAACGTAACAATTTAACCTAAATGTGACTCGAATGTACAAACCACCTAAACCGACACTTGACTTGATACCCGACCACATGGTGGCCGATTTCCCTTCCCTTGCTCGACCTTAAGCTCGGCCAAAACACCCTTGTGGTGTTGGCCATGTGCTTAAAAAGTTTGATCTTATCCAAATTACTTTGAAAGAGTCCTAGTTACCATCAAACTCTCCCTCCTAACCCTAATTTTCGTCCCTATATAAACCCCATGAACACATCTTTTTGTTCTTTGTTGATTTTGGCCGTCCCAAACCCTAGAGCAAGTCCCGAGTTCGAGTTGAAGCCGTCCCAATTCGATCTTGTTCTTTTTCTCCCAAATCTCGGTTGCTAGGTATGATATCCGATCCTTGCTTGGTTAATTTTGCTTTGTTCTTGATAGATTCGAACCCGAGACCATGGCCCTAGGCCATGTGGTCTCGGTTAGCTTCCAAACCCGTGGCTACATGCATGCATACGTACGGATTGTGTGCGATTGTGTGTGTATGTGATAAGCTTGATCATGATCTTGTTGTTTTGTTGTAAAACCCGTGACCTAAACCCTAGATCTATCCTAGATTTGACCGAATATCTAGATCTAGCCAAACAAACCCTTGATCTCGAACTATAGACTCGATCTAGCCCAATCTAGAGCTAAACCCGTAGGGTTTTGGCCTTCGGCCAACCCTAGACCGAACCCTAACCCTAATTGAATTGCATGTTTGACTATTTGACCAATAAGTCAAACCGGGTCAATACCGGATCTTGACCCAAACCGTGGACTCAAACCCGAATAACTAATCGGGCCAAGGCCCGTACTTGGCCCATATCGATCTACTTTAGTCTATCGGGCCCAAACTTTAGTCGGCCCATTAGTATCCAAGCCCATTTGGACCAAAGCTTAAACCTTTGGCCCATACCCAACCAAACCGAACCCAATTGGGCCAAGCCCAATTCGTGGCCCAACCTAAGTGGACCTAAGCCCAATAAGAGGCCCAAGTGGCCCAACACAATGGCCCATTAAGCCCATTAAGCCCAATAGGCCCAATCTAGGCCCAATAAGCCTAACCCAAGCCCATTTCATTTCATTTCATTTCATTTCATTTCATTTCATTTCATTTCGACCTATTAAGGTCCAATAACCTAAGTTCATTCGATGTCACAAAACATGAAACATAACATGAAATACATATTGCTTAACTTATATCGTGTATAGAATCACCTGTGTTAGCTTAGTCTAATCATTAGTCAAATCATTTAGGAAGCTAGGAGTCTCCCAAGGATTCCACTGTCTTAAGTATCTTGTTGCTAAGCTTTGCCAGGTGAGTCCACAGACCCCTTTTACTCTTTTAACTGTTTTACAAACTTTGGGGTGGAAAACATAAACACAACTGCTACTATTTTACTATGACTGTACAACATCGTTGCCTTTTCATTATCGCTATGGCATGACAAACAATTATTATACCGGACTAAGGTTACCAGCAATCATTATCTAGTGGATCTAGACCATGGATATGCAGATAGTACTATTGGCTGACACTCATCCTCCCAACAAACGTTCGATCATTACTTGGTTTATCCAAGACATCTCCGGGAGTGTATATCCATAAAATAACATAACATACTGGAGTTGAAGTGTTGATTGTGGACTTAGGGGTTGGTATATTAACTCAATAGACTAGCTACCTGTTGGGGATAACAGTTCATGCGATGTCAAACAAAACATTTTGTTCAACACTTTTTCATAAACATAACTAGTAGTTGTATACATTCTACAACTACACTAAACATTTCATACTTACTACTCATATCATATGAGTGTTGAACCTTATACTTTTTCAGTCATAAACCATTTTCTTAACAAACATTTTGGGTAGCAAAACACTTTACTTTATCATAACATTAACCCTGTGGATTCACTCAACATTATTGTTGACCCTTTTACTATTTATGTTTTCCAGGTAATTAGGTGCAGTGGAGTTTGGAGGATATGAGCATTGGGATTGTCGTGAGCCATGATTAAAACATTAAGTTTACGAACAATCATTTCATTTCAAACAATTTCTATTTTAGGAAACTTGCTATTTTTGGAAACTTTCTATTTTTGGGAAGTGAAACAAACCTTTATTTTTCGTTATTGCGTGGTTGTTTGTTTACTTAATTTTTGCTATGTTGTCATGAACGTTACACCTTCGTTCTTCCGCAAAACATTTTAAATGAAGTAAAACTCATTTTTTGCGGGGTGTGACAGAGTGGTATCAGAGCTTAAGTTATAGTGAATTAGCAAGCCTAGTCTATAACTACAAAAGATTTTTGGGAAAAACAAACACTTTTATAAAAGTCAAAATAATCATGGCATGCTCAATCTCATATCCTGAAGTTCCATTGTTCTTAGTTAGAACACTTTGCCTTAGTTAGTATTGCCTTAGTATTATAGTTCGCATTTGTCAGCAAGCCTTAAGATTTTCATAATCTAATAAACTTTTATGCGTCGTGTTTAGTAGAATGTCGCCTGCTAGTGTCCTCGATATCTCATATGATTCCGATAGTGATCGTGATGCTGCTGTCCCAGTAGTCCGAGTGCATGTTGCTCCAGTGCCAGCAGTGGTACAACCTCCTGTTGTCCCATAGCATCGTCGCCCAAGAAGACGTCCCTTTCCTATTATTCCTAATGGTCCTCCTACTCCAGCTCGTGGTCAGCGTCCTATTGTCTATCGTAAGCGTGAGGGCGGTATCATTTATATTTGTTCGCCTGTTAAACCCAAGCGTGATGTTGCTCCAAGAACTCCACGACGCCGAGAACCAGAGCCAGAAGTGATATCAGAATCAGAGCCTGAAGAAGACTCTGAGCCAGAGGAAGAATCAGAACCAGAGGAAGAGCCAGAAGAAGAGTCAGAGCCTATGGAAGACTCTAAGCAAGAAGAAGATGATTAGTCATCTACCTATCGTCTATATGTGTTTTTCTATTTCTATTATTAGGATTTATGTTTAGCTATTTTAGTATTTTTGTTCTTTAGTATTGGCATATATGCCCTACTTTTAAAACTATTATGTATTAGGAATGTGTTTAATAAAAGTGATATTTTGGTAATTTCTATTGTTCTTATAATTGTATTTTCTATTCGTCTCTACTACTACTACTATAATTACGACTATTTATATCTACGTCTACTACTACTATTACGTCAATTGTATATCTACTCTTTGATCCCTATTATAAGTACATATTTTCCTTATAGTCCTCCTATATTATTCACTTCTTAATTTCTTATCATATTATTTGTATCAGCAATTCATCAATGGCTCGAGGAGGAAACGCTGAGACTGTCGAACAAATGGTGGAACGCCGAATCGCTGAAGCAATGGCTCAAATGAACGCTGCAAGAGTAAATGCCGCTGGTGCATCTAATGTGGGAAACAACGATATATTATACGACTCCATGAAAGAAGATTCATTTATTTCTATTTTATTTTAACCCATTGCTCATTTTCTTTCCTTATTTGTTTAAACTTCAGATCCCAATCGTCAGGGTCAGTCATTTAAGACCTTTACGTCCTGTCATCCTCCAACCTACTCTGGATCTGAAGGTGCTATTGCTATCATCCACTGGATTGAGAAGGTGGAATCCATTTTTAGAGTTATCCAATGTGCCCCTGAGAATATGACGAAGTTTGCTGCTAGTACATTGTCCAAGGAAGCGTTGTCCTGGTGGAATTGTCAAGTGCAAGTCTTAGGTCGTGCAACTGTTGATGCTATCACTTGGGATACGTTCAAGAATCAGTTGACTCAAAAGTTTTGCCCAAGGAGAGAACTGCAAAAAGTTGAAGTGGAACTATGGAATCTGTCCATGGTTGGATCTGATATTGTTACCTACACAACTAAGTTTCAAGAACTCGCTCGTCTCGTTCCTCATATGGTTTCTCCTGAATTCAAGCGTATTGAAAAGTATCTTCAAGGTCTTCATGATCTTATTCGTACTCATGTTATTGCTTCTGAACCGACAACATTTGAAGATGCTGTGAATCGTGCAACAAGGTTGACTGATGATGCAATGAGAAGTGGATCGTTCAAAGACAAGCTAGTGGTGTCTAGCAAATCTTCTGATAATATGAACAATGAAAATGGAAAGCGTTCCTATGACAACAAGCGTGATTACAAAGGGAACAAATACCAAAAGACTAAGAATTATGCTGCCTCTACTCAGAACAACAATCAGTCTAATTCAGATTCTAAGTCTTATGCTGGAAGCAAGCCCCTGTGTAACCGATGTAACTGGCATCATGATGGTCAGTGTGAGAAGTGCTTCAAGTGTGACCGCTGGGGTCATAATTTCAGAAAGTGTTCGTCCAACAATCCTCCTAAGAATCCTGTCTGCTACGAGTGTGGTGACTCTAACCATTATCGTAATCGTTTCCCTAGACTTCAGAACAACAATAACCAGAATGGCAACAACAATAATGGCAATCATAATAACAATCGTAACAACAATCGCAATGCCAACAACAACAATGATCGTCAAAATGGTCGTGGTCATGCATTTGTTATGAATGCTCAAGAAGCTCGTGAGAATCCTGATACCGTCACTGGTACGTTTATCGTCAACAATCATTTTGCTTCTATTTTATTTGACTCGGGAGCCGACTTGAGTTTCGTATCGACCGACTTTAAAAGTTTCTTAAATCAGAGTCCTGATCGTTTAAAAGTGAATTATGAAATCGAGTTAGCAAATGGCAAAGTTGTTAGGTCTAGTGAAGTTTTTAAAGGTTGTAAGCTTGACCTAGATGATCACATTTTTGATATAGACCTTGTGCCTGTAGAACTAGGAAGTTTTGATATCGTCATAGGGATGGATTGGTTGTCTAAAAACCGTGCTGAAATAATATGCTACACCAAAAAAATCTGAATTCCCTTATCCAAAACAGAAACGTTAATAATTCAAGGTGAACAAAGAAACAAAAACATAAAAATCATAACTTCTATGAAAGCTCAAAAATATCTTCGTAAAGGATGCCAAGCCTTTCTTTCTCATGTCGTTGACACAAAGTCCAAAGATCGTAAGATTGAGGACATCCCTATTGTTCGTGATTTTCCTGGTGTATTTCCTAGTGAATTGCATGGACTGCCGCCTCAGAGACAAGTTGAATTTCGTATCGATCTGATTCCAGGAGCCGCACCTATCGCGCGTTCTCCTTATCGTCTTGCACCGTCTGAAATGCAAGAACTTTCATCGCAATTACAAGAACTTCTTGCTCTTGGTTTCATTCGACCGAGTTTCTCGCCCTGGGGAGCTCCGGTCCTTTTTGTTAAAAAGAAAGATGGTTCAATGAGAATGTGCATTGATTATCGTGAATTGAACAAAGTAACAATTAAGAATCGATATCCTCTTCCCCGTATTGATGATCTATTCGATCAACTCCAAGGATCGAGTTTCTATTCCAAAATCGATCTTCGTTCTGGTTACCATCAGTTAAAAGTTCGTGATGAAGATGTGCCCAAAACTGCTTTTAGAACTCGCTATGGTCATTATGAATTTTTGGTAATGCCATTTGGTTTGACCAATGCACCTGCTGTGTTTATGGATCTCATGAACAGAGTGTGCAAACAGTATCTCGATAAATTCGTTATTGTCTTCATAGATGATATTCTCATCTATTCGCATTCTAGAGAAGAGCATGAAGAGCACTTAAGAATCATTCTTGAGTTGTTGGAGAAGGAGAAGTTGTACGCCAAGTTGTCCAAGTGTGAATTTTGGTTGCGTGAAGTCCAATTTCTGGGTCATATTATCAACGAAGAAGGTATTCACGTTGATACTGCAAAGATAGAAGCTATAAAGAATTGGGAAGCTCCGAAGACCCCAACTGAAGTAAGACAATTCCTTGGTCTTGCTGGTTACTATAGAAGATTTATAGAAAATTTCTCAAAGATTGCAAAGGATTTGACGGTGTTAACACATAAGGATGAGAAATTTGTCTGGGGTGAAAAGCAAGAATCAGCCTTCCAATCTCTAAAATCTAAATTATGTACTGCTCCTATTCTATCTCTCCCTGAAGGAACCGATAATTTCGTGGTGTACTGTGATGCTTCGCACCAAGGGCTAGGTTGTGTATTGATGCAACATGACAAAGTGATCGCCTATGCCTCTCGACAACTGAAGAACCACGAGAAGAATTATACAACTCATGATCTTGAGTTGGGTGCAGTTATATTTGCATTGAAGATTTGGAGACATTACCTCTATGGTACCAAATGCACAATATTCACCGATCACAAGAGTTTGCAACATATCTTCAATCAGAAAGATCTCAACATGAGACAGCGTAGATGGATAGAGTTGATGAATGACTATGAATGTGAGATTAAGTATCATCCTGGTAAGGCTAATGTGGTAGCTGATGCCTTAAGTCGGAAAGAGCAACCTAAACCTCGTCGTGTTCGAGCCCTTCCAATCTCTGTTCGTTCAAATCTATCTTTCCAAGTTCAAGAATTCCAAACTGAAGCCTTGAAGGTAGAGAACATCAAAAGTGAAGCTTTGCGTGGTATGGAGAAGCAGTTAGAAGCAAAGGTAGACGGAACTCTTTATTTCATGGATCGTTTATGGGTTCCAAATTTTGGAAGTGTTCGCAATGTTATCTTGAATGAAGCTCACCGATCCAAATATTCTATTCATCCAGGTGCCGACAAGATGTATAAAGATGTCAAAGAGTTATATTGGTGGCCAAATATGAAGAAAGAGATCGCGGTTTATGTCAGCAAATGTTTAACTTGTGCTAGAGTGAAAGCAGAGAATCAAAAGCCTTCCGGTCTTCTACAACAACCACAGATCCCTGAATGGAAATAGGAAGAAATCTCTATGGATTTTATAACCAAATTGACTCAAACATCTAATGGTCATGATACAATTTGGGTAATTGTTGATCGACTGACCAAATCAGCTCACTTCATTCCTATTAAGGAAACTAATCAAATGGAGAAGCTAACAAGAATTTATTTAAAGGAAGTTGTATCTCGGCATGGTGTGCCAGTCGCGATCATCTCTGATCGTGATAGTCGCTTTACGTCTCGTTTTTGGCAATCATTGCAAAAATCTCTCGGTACTCGCCTCGATATGAGTACTGCCTATCACCATCAAACAGATGGTCAGACTAAAAGGACAATTCAAACTTTGGAAGACATGCTGAGAGCATGTGTTATTGATTTTGGTGGAAGTTGGGATTCTCATCTCCCGTTAGCTGAGTTCTCGTACAATAATAGTTATCATACAACTATTAAGGCCGCACCGTTTGAAGCTCTGTATGGAAGAAAGTGTCGTTCGCCACTTTGTTGGATTGAAATTGGTGATCGTCAGATTACTGGTCCTGAGATTCTACAAGAAACGACTGACAAGATTTCAAGATCAAAGATCGTATCAAGGCTGCCAGAGATCGACAAAAGAGTTATGCTGATAATCGTCGAAATCCTTTAGAGTTCGCTGTTGGCGACCACGTTTTGCTAAAAGTAGCACCTTGGAAAGGTGTTGTACGTTTTGGTAAGAAAGGAAAGCTCAGTCCTCGTTATGTCGGACCATTTGAGATTCTTGAAAGAATCGATGCTGTTGCGTATCGCCTACGCCTTCCTAATGAGCTCAGCAATGTTCACAACACATTTCATGTTTCTAATCTTAAGAAGTTTATTCATGATCCTTCGCTTATCGTTCCTACTGAAGAAATTATTATCGACGACAAACTTCATTTCACTGAGGAACCAATTGAAATATCTGACTGGAAAGAGCAAAAGTTGCGAAGAAGCAAGATCAAAATCGTTAAAGTCAGATGGAACTCCAAAAGAGGTCCTGAATTCACGTGGGAACGTGAGGACCAGATGCGAAAGAAATATCCTCATCTTTTTCTCGTTGTCTCTCCTGTTCGTGCTTCATCTTAAATTTCGGGACGAAATTTCTTCAACCAGGGGAGAATGTGACAACTCGATATTTCTGGTATGTAACCTCATTTCATTTCTAGAACTTTCCTTATTTAGAAAGTTTCTACTTATAGACATTTCTATTTTTGGCATTCCTTATACACAACAAACATTCATATTTTACACCATACATTAGTGTTTGACTATTTTAGTCAACACAACATTCTATTTACTTATGGTGACAAACTTTGAGCCAAAACAATTCTAAAAACAATAAGTTTCCCGGTTAAGCAATAAACGTAACAATTTAACCTAAATGTGACTCGAATGTACAAACCACCTAAACCGACACTTGACTCGATACCCGACCACATGGTGGCCGATTTCCCTTCCCTTGCTCGACCCTAAGCTCGGCCAAAACACCCTTGTGGTGTTGGCCATGTGCTTAAAAAGTTTGATCTTATCCAAATTACTTTGAAAGAGTCCTAGTTACCATCAAACTCTCCCTCCTAACCCTAATTTTCGTCCCTATATAAACCCCATGAACACATCGTTTTGTTCTTTGTTGATTTTGGCCGTCCCAAACCCTAGAGCAAGTCCCGAGTTCGAGTTGAAGCCGTCCCAATTCGATCTTGTTCTTTTTCTCCCAAATCTCGGTTGCTAGGTATGATATCCGATCCTTGCTTGGTTAATTTTGCTTTGTTCTTGATAGATTCGAACCCGAGACCATGGCCCTAGGCCATGTGGTCTCGGTTAGCTTCCAAACCCGTGGCTACATGCATGCATACGTACGGATTGTGTGCGATTGTGTGTGTATGTGATAAGCTTGATCATGATCTTGTTGTTTTGTTGTAAAACCCGTGACCTAAACCCTAGATCTATCCTAGATTTGACCGGATATCTATATCTAGCCAAACAAACCCTTGATCTCGAACTATAGACTCGATCTAGCCCGATCTAGAGCTAAACCCGTAGGGTTTTGGCCTTCGGCCAACCCTAGACCGAACCCTAGCCGAACCCTAACCCTAATTGAATTGCATGTTTGACTATTTGACCAATAAGTCAAACCGGGTCAATACTGGATCTTGACCCAAACCGTGGACCCAAACCCGAATAACCAATCGGGCCAAGGCCCGTACCTGGCCCATATCGATCTACTTTAGTCCATCGGGCCCAAACTTTAGTCGGCCCATTAGTATCGAAGCCCATTTGGACCAAAGCCTAAACCTTTGGCCCATACCCAACCAAACCGAACCCAATTGGGCCAAGCCCAATTCGTGGCCCAACCTAAGTGGACCTAAGCCCAATAAGAGGCCCAAGTGGCCCAACCCAATGGCACATTAAGCCCATTAGGCCCAATCTAGGCCCAATAAGCCTAACCCAAGCCCATTTCATTTCATTTCATTTCATTTCGACGTATTAAGGTCCAATAACCTAAGTTCATTCGATGTCACAAAACATGAAACATAACATGAAAAACATATTGCTTAACTTATATCGTGTATAGAATCGCCTGTGTTAGCTTAGTCTAATCATTAGTCAAATCATTTAGGAAGCTAGGAGTCTCCCAAGGATTCCTCTGTCTTAAGTATCTTGTTGCTAAGCTTTGCCAGGTGAGTCCACAGGCCCCTTTTACTCTTTTAACTGTTTTATAAACTTTGGGGTGGAAAACATAAACACGACTGCTACTATTTTACTATGACTGCACAACATCGTTGCCTTTTCATTATCGCGTTGGCATGACAAACAATTATTATACCGGACTAAGGTTACCAGCAATCATTAACTAGTGGATCTAGACCATGGATATGCAGATAGTACTATTGGCTGACACTCATCCTCCCAACAAACGTTCGATCATTACTTGGTTTATCCAAGACATCTCCGGGAGTGTATATCCATAAAATAACATAACATACTGGAGTTGAAGTGTTGATTGTGGACTTAGGGGTTGGTATATTAACTCAGTAGACTAGCTACCTGTTGGGGATAACAGTTCATGCGATGTCAAACACAACATTTTGTTCAACACTTTTTCATAAACATAACTAGTAGTTGTATACATTCTACAACTACACTAAACATTTCATACTTACTACTCATATCATATGAGTGTTGAACCTTATACTTTTTCAGTCATAAACCATTTTCTTAACAAACATTTTGGGTAGCAAAACACTTTACTTTATCATAACATTAACCATGTGGATTCACTCAACATTATTGTTGACCTTTTACTATTTATGTTTTTCCAAGTAATTAGGTGCAGTGGAGTTTGGAGGATATGAGCATTGGGATTGTCGTGAGCCATGATTAAAACATTAAGTTTACGAACAATCATTTCATTTCAAACAATTTCTATTTTAGGAAACTTGCTATTTTTGGAAACTTTCTATTTTTGGGAAGTGAAACAAACCTTTATTTTTCGTTATTGTGTGGTTGTTTGTTTACTTAATTTTTGTTATGTTGTCATGAACGTTACACCTTCGTTCTTCCGCAAAACATTTTAAATGAAGTAAAACTCATTTTTGGCGGGGTGTGACACCAATCTCTCCTCAAGCTGAAGGACCTTCTAAAATCCCTAGAAGACCAATAACCAGAAGAATGTCAAATGTGGTTATGTCCTCAGAATCAAGTGAAGAATCAGATCCAGCTCCACTGACTTCTAGACCCAGAAGATCAGTTCAATATATTGAGGATGAGATTGAAGCTCAAAGATATTTTCCTGTCATGGAAGAAGATCCTGAAACTGATACTGAGGCAGATGATTCATGGAAGCCTCATGTTGTCAGAAGACAAGGTGATGATGTTCTCCAACAATATTGGAACATTGTTGCTCAAAGATTCAGATATAGAGAAACCCAAATCAATTTTCTGAGGAACAGAGCTTTATTGAATGTGAAGAACATATACTGGCTAAATGAATTTGTCAACAAAATTAAAGTCAAAACTGTTGACAGATGCATTACTGCAACCTGCACTGGGCCAGTCAGTCCTCCAATGAAGATCTTTCTTCATGACATTCAAAATATGGGACTCCAAGACTGGATTAAAATTGCTAGAATGATAAAGGAGCTGCCATCTAGATCTTCTGAAGCCCAAGTGATGATGGATGAAATCTGGGTTGTATCTGCTATTTGTTATGAAAAGGGCATTCTTTATGCAGCAGATTATAGGGCACTCAGTGTGATGACTGAGGATGTCAAGAACAACAAACCTCAGTGCCTTAATACTTTCAGACTGTTCCCCAGATATATTGTTCCTCCTAATCTTATCTTTCAGGATCAAAAGAGTACCATATATCCAACATCTGGATATATGTATACTGACTCAGAGGACAGAGAGTTCTTTATTACTGAAGCAGACTTGGCAACAACTCCTATTAGCCATTTGGTGGGTTTAAAATGGATGATAACCAAGAAAGAAGACTCTTGGTTCAGAAAGAAAATAGTTGCTGTGCTAAATAACAGGCAAGATGAACTGAAGAAGAGAGAAGAGTTCATCCATGTGAAGAAAGAAGTCTTCTACGAGTTTGAGTCAATCAGCAAAGAATAAAGAAGAAGACTTTGCAGCCTGTACTTGTTATTTTTTGATTTCTCTTTGTGATTGTTTTGTTATCATTAGATAGGGGGAGATTGTTAAGGCAACAAGCCTTACCCCTTTGTGAATCTTAGGATAACAAAACAATCTAGACTAGCTTAGATTAAAAGGTAGATTAAATTAGCTAAGTTAGGAGTGATACTGAGTTTGGCCAATACTGGCCACTCAGTATCAGCACTCAGTATTGGAAAACCAATACTGAGTAGAAGGATTGAGTGATACTCAGTATAGTAACGGACTAAGATCAAATCCCTTAATCTTAATCATTTCCTTTACTTAGTCCTTCGGTTACTCCTTTGCTCATTATGTAAGATCTCTATAAAAACTATCAATAGAGATCATCTTGTAAAGGAGTATTCACCAATTTACGTATTCACTTCCATACACTTGTAATTGATCAGTGGTCTTGTTATTCCGCAACAAGCCACACTTAGTGGATTTATACATTAACTATATTCTTGTGTTATCACTCTAATATTTCATTAAGTATAATAATCTATCAATTAACATTACAAACCAGGGTTGTTGTGACCTAACAATTAGGGGGAGAAGAGACAAAGCAAAGGTGAGGTTGATAAACCTGAGCCATCTGCTCAAGGGGAGAAAAGAAGAAAAATGAATCAAGATCAACCTCAACAGCAACAACAACAACAACATCAGCAGCTCACTCATACTGAACCGCTTCGGTTCCAGTATGAGAGAAGAAGACAAAGAGGGAGGTCAGTCCTGCAACAACTTGAAGAACCATCTGAGCCATCTGCTCAGGGGGAGACTGACCAACCTCAGCAAGTTGATACTGAGTCTCCTGCTCAAGAGGAGAACAACTTGCAGATCATTGTATATATGCCTTTTGTCTAGCCTATTGTTGATGATGAAGATGAAGAACCAAATCCAGTGCCATCTCAGAACTTCTTTAAATTTGCACTGGATGTGGCTGATCAAGTAAGCTCTTCATCATCATCCTCCGATGAAGAAGAGCCTCCAAAACAACCACACTCTCCTCATGTTGAAGTGGCTTCTAGGGCTCCTAGAAGGCCAATAACTAGAAGAATGACAAGGGTAGTCATGTCCTCTAAATCAAGTGATGAATCTGATGCAGCTCGTTTAATCACCAGACCTAGAAGATATGTTCATGATACTGAGGAGGGTTCTAGAATGACTGCTCAAGAGATTGAGGATGAGGCACCAAAGTTCTTTCACATCAAGGAAGAAGATCCAGATACTTATACTGAGGCTAATGTTCCATCAACATCTCACAGAATAAGAAGAAAAGGAGATGATCTTCTACAACAGTATTGGAACATAATGGCTCAAAAAACAAGGTATAGGGACACTACTAGAAAAAGGCCCCTGTTCCTACAGATTTTTTCCTAGGGATAAATTCCCTCGGAAATTCCTACACATTTCCGAGGGATTTCCTAGGCAATTCGAATATATAAACTTCCTCGGAAACCCCTTGGAAATTCCGAGGGATTTCCGAGGGAATTTAAAAAAGAGCGTTTGAAGAAAGATTCCTCGGAAATCCCTCGGAACTTCCGAGGGATTACCGACGGAATTCAAAATATGGCATTTTAAAAATGGTTCCTAGGAAATCCCTCGTAAATTTCCTAGGGAATTCCTAGGGAAATCAAAACATTACGTTTGAAAAAACATTTCTCGGGAAACCCTCGTGAATTTCCTAGGGAACTCAAAACATCAAGTTTGAAAAAAGATTTCTCGGAAATCCCTCAGAAGTTCCGAGGGAATAGCTAGCAAAGTTTAAAAACATTACATCTCCTAGGAAATGTGTATGAATTTCCGAGGGATTTCCTAGGGAGGTTCTAAATCCCTAGGAAATGTGTAGGAATTTCCGAGGAATTTCCTAGGGATTAAATTGTTTTTTTCTTTTTTAAGGTGTAAATGTCGGTTTTTTCGTTTCATATTTTGTTAAACTTTGTTATATACTAAATTGTTTCGCATCACCAACTTATATATGTATGCATACACATACATATACACACATTCACATACACTTACATATAATTAGAATGAGACAAACGTGTTTAAGATTTCTATAATGCATATAAATGTACGTATGTGTATATAACGCCTAACTTGATAAGATGAATGTTCTTCATATATAATGATGTTGTGAAAAGTATGGAATAAAAAAATGATGTATAAACCTTTAAAAATGAAAAAACAATTCTAATTGTTGGAAATATGTAGGAAATGTGTAGGAATTTCCGAGGGATTTCCTAGGGAGGTTCTAAACCCCTAGGAAATGTGTAGGAATTTCCGAGGGATTTCCTAGGGATTAAATTGTTTTTTTCTTTTTTGAGGTGCAAATGTCGGTTTTTTCGTTTCATATTTTGATAAACTTTGTTGTATACTAAATTGTTTCGTATCACCAACTTATGTATGTATGCATACACATACATACACACACATTCACATACACTTACATATAACTAGAATGAGATAAACATGTTTAAGATTTCTCTAATGCATACAGATGTACGTATGTGTATATAACGTCTAACTTGATAAGATGTATGTTCTTCATATATAATGATGTTGTGAAAAGTATGGAATAAAAAAATGATGTATAAACCTTTAAAAACGAAAAACCAATTCTAATTGTTGGAAATATGTAGGAAATGTGTAGTAATTTCCGAGGGATTTCCTAGGGAGGTTCTAAACCCCTAGGAAATGTGTAGGAATTTCCGAGGGATTTCCTAGGGATGTTCTAAACCCCTGGGAAATGTGTAGGAATTTCCGAGGGATTTTCGAGGGAATATTTTGAAAACAATTTATGAATATGGTTTTAGTAATGAAAAATAAGAATTAATACAAAAACATAAATATAAGTTTTGTTAGCTGTTTAAAAACAAAAAAGGTTAATATCATTTAATAATCAGTGTATGTAACTTTATAAAAATGTTTTTATAAATGGATTTTTCTAATATGTGCCCCCTAGGCACATGTTTAGAGTCATTAATTAGTATTAACTTACCATTATAACTACAAAAAGCATTTAATCATCTCTTTGGAAATGTAAAATTCACACTTCATTAATGTATAATATGATTTTATTAGGAAAGTAAATGGTAATTAATGACCCTAAACATGTGCCTAGGGGGCACATGTTAGAAAAACCCTTTATAAATTCAAAGATTCCCCACCTTCTGGCCTTTTTCATTACTGCCGAATAGGAGTAAAATATACATGTGAGGGATTTCCGAGAAGATTTGGTTGCTAGGGATTTCCGAGGGAAATTAGGGTTTTTTTTTATTTTATGCCATCCCCGTTCTATAAGAGCGCCTCTTTCATTTGACTACCTTTTTCATTTCCCCCAAATCAATTTAACCAAAGCTTCCTACCTTCGACGGTTCTTTCTCGCGTTACCAAATCAGTACAACCAAAGCTTCCTACCTTCGACGGTTCTTGCTCGCGTCACCAAATCAGTTCAACCAAAGCTTCCCACCTTCGACGGTTCTTCCTCGTGTCACCAGAGACACCGGCGGTACCGGCTGTTGCCCGTTGAATAATCGAAACCTACTGTTTGCGGCTAATAGTAGATAGTGATTCTTTTTCCACAGGTATTTGTGTTTGTGTTTGTATTTAAGTAATTGTATTTGAATATTTGAGAAGAAAAAACGAATTTTTTTGTGTTGTTGGCCGACCACTGTCTTGTTTGCTGGTGACTATTCTTGTTTTGTTTTGGTAATAGTTTCTCATTTATGTAGATTTGTGTCAATTTACTTTAATGTGAATTTGTAAATTTGTGTGGATTTACGAGACTTTAGTGCGAATTTGTAGATTTCTTCATAAAATTCATATTTGTATCATTGTGTTACTGATGTTACAAACTTACACTTATATGAACTTTATCATTGTAATTTTACACTTGTTTATGACAAATATAGGAACTTTGCCGTGTGTAGCCAAAAGCGATATACATAGTTTTAGTTGCTGGTTAGAGTGAAGGAACAAAACAAAAAATGGCGTGTTTAGGACTTCAAAGTAACTTCCAAAACTTCAAACAACAACTCACTGGCTAGTCAAGTTTGACCAAATAAGTCCACACTCAATTTACTGTGAATTTGTGGATTTGGACGTATACAACATAAATCTTGTTCATCTCATATTATTATATAGGAGAGTCAACACAATCAACCCGACCCGAACCTGATTATGCTAGTTTGGTACGGGTGTACCGAGTCTTTTTTTTATATCGGGTTATTTTAACACAAGCATGTGAATCTAGATTCATCTGTCTTAATTACTTCCAACTATTTTACTAATAATTATCGAGTATGATAATCTTAATAATACAAGCTATTGTACCACTAATCAAATAATAATCCCCGATATTCTAAAATTCAAACTTAATATTGATTTTTATAATTATCTTATTTTCTATAAATTGTTTTATCATAATAAATTTATGTACTTTAACATCTTGTAAAATATATATTATCAAAGGTGTTGTTAATCAATATTAATTTACAACAAATGGAATATGGAAGATGAATTTATGTACTTTAACATCTTATTTTCAGGTTGGAGAACTGGAAGATGAACAAGCCGAGATGATCGAACGACAATCTCAAATGTTGGAAAGAGAAATACAAATGGAAGCACATTTGGCCGAAGTTATGAAACAATTCCGCTCTCTTTAAGTTTATTTGTTGTTTAAAGTTTATTTGTTGTATAGACGGTTCTAAGACTATATTTGTTGTTTAAACTTACGTTGGATACTATTAAGACTTATGTTTATTGTGGGTTAATTTTTAATATTTTTATTTTATTTTTTATGAATTTTGAGCACAAAAAATCTAGATATTTTCATGCAATTTTTCTTTTTTTTTTACAGCTTTAATGTTCCTTGGAAATCCCTAGGAAATGTTGTAAAATAAATTCCCTAGGAAATCCCTAGCAAATATTTCCCTAGGAAATCCCTAGGAAACAATTCCCTAGGAAATCCCTAGGAAAGAATTCCTCGGAAATCCCTCGAAATGTTACGCGGGGTGACTTACTAGCAAATTTCTCGGTATTTCCTACAATATCCGTTCCCTCGGAAACTTCCTCGGAATTCCCTTGGAATTCCCTCAGAAACTTCCTTGGAATTCCCTCGGAATTCCCTCGGAATTTTTTTCCGACAAGCACTTTTCCAAGGCATGTAATTTCCTCGGAAACTCCTCGGAAACACGCGTTTCCAAGGGATTTCCTAGGGATTACCTCCTAGTAACAGGGGGCTTTTTCTAGTAGTGGGAGAACAGAATGGGTATGCTGAGAAATAGAACATTTCTCAGTGTGAGGGACATATACTGGCTAAACATTGATATCAACAAAATCAAAGTCAAAACTGTTGATATATAATTGCATTTTGCACTGGACCAGTCAGTCCTCCTATGAAGATTTTTCTTCATGATATCCAGAATATGGGACTCCAAGACTTGATCAAGATTACCACTAATAAAGGAGTTTCCATCAAGATCTTCTAAAGCCCAAGTAATGTTGGATGAAATCTAGGTTGTTGTTGCAGTATGCTTTGAGAAAGGCATATTATATCAAGCAGATTACAGGGCACTCAATGTGATGACTGAGGCTTACAAAAATAATAAACCCGAATGTCTTAACACATTCAGATTTTTTAACACATACACTGTACCTCCTAACCTTGTATTTCAGGATCAAAAGAGCACCATATATCCAACCTCAGGATATATGTACACTGACCCAGAGGATAGGGAGTGCTTTATCACTGAAGCAGATCTACCAAAAGCTCCTATCAGTCATCTGGTTGGACTGAAATGGATGATAACCAAGAAGGAGGACTCTTGGTTCAGAAAGAAGATTGTTGTTGTGCTTAACTAATGGTGATTTTCGGTTAAAACAAGAACCAAAACGCAGCGGAAAGATTTAATCACCATGAACGGATCTAATATTAAATCATACAATTAAGCTAATAAATAAATGAAAGAGATAGGATGAACATTTCATACCCTTGAAGCCTTTGATCTTGTTGTGGATTCGGATGGATTTGAGGATGGATTGAAACCAAGTATTCAATTAGAATACCTCTAAAAGAAAGTCCACACAACACAAGCAAGAACACCAATGGAGGATGCTAGTCCTTGATTCTTGAGAGAAAATGGAAGCAAAAGATGGATTGTGGTGTGTGTGTGTGTGCCGTGAATCAACAAGGCAAGGGAGGGGGTTTATGGAGTCATTTACACTCCATAATGGTGCCTTAATTCCCATTAATGATTTCCATAAACCATTGACCAATATTTACACACAAGTCCTTTTCTTTTGTTCCTTCTAGTTTGCTCACATTAAGGTTTCAATATTAACATTTAATATTAAACTTATATACAAGCATGTAGCTTATATTAATATATAATGTAATTACCCTAATTACACTATATATCTTATGGTGCTAAGTGTTTAAGTGTGTGATCCTTTAGGCTCACAAACTACTAGCCATATAACTATATGTTATACGCGTGAAGCATATTCCAACAGCTCCCACTGGCGCACGTGATAACATCAAGTAGTTATACAAGCAAAGATTAGAGTCTAGCAACCCGCCAATGCCCCTAGAAGTACATGAGGAGTTTCATAAAATCTTTGTTCAAAGTTTTTCGAGCAGTTATCCTTTTGTTACTGATACTATGTTGAATTTTAGACAAGGATAAATGTCAATCTAAGATTTCAACGATTCTGTTTCTCGATCTATACATTGAAGTAGATTACCAAAAACAATCAAGATTCATCTTGATTACCTTTTGGGTGTGGCCACACATACATCTATTCATATCATCGAGGGGCCCAATAGTATCTAATCCACATGTGTGGAGGAACAAATTCTTTATTGACTGCACGTGTCTGTCATATGCTTAATGACAAACCCGATAATGGTTGTTATAGCAGCCTTATTCAGGTCAGCGTTTAACCATATCAAAGTTTGCCCCTCTACATACACAAACCAACTTGCATCTCAAGTCAGAGGATAAGTGACAAAGCCTTTGTAAGATTCACTTGTGACACAAATCCATGAAGTGATTTCTCATAGGTTGGGTCAGTCCAATTGTGCATCATTATGAACAACATGTGAGTTTGATTTCATCATCCTTAGTCATACTAAGATAATGTCATCAATGCCCTTAGATTTGTCTTAATAATATTCCCATATTATTAATTATGACAATGGACAATTTAGAATATAAAACGCAGTAAATATTCATGGATATAAACATGCACATATAGAACACAGTAGATATTCATATAAAAACGATCATATCAAATATATCAATTTATTCCAATAAATACTGTTCAATGTTCCATTATCCAAATACTAAAACAGATTACATGAAACTACTAGCTGGTCGAAGCCCAATGTTTCAAGCATGCTCAATATGTTTGGTACATGGCATTGGCTTCGTGAAGGGGTCAGCTAAGTTGTCATCTGTATGAACTTTGAGTAAGCGTACATCTCCCATTAGGATCGCATCTCTAATGTAGTGAAGCTTCCTCCGATAATGTTTGGCGCCTTTCTGAACACCGGGTTCGTTGGCAATGATGATAGCACCTGTGTTATCACAGTACATATCCATAGGTTTTTCATTACTGGGGACAACTCCAAGCCCAGAAATGAATTTCCTCATCCAAATAGCTTCCATTGCAGCTTCAGTAGTTGCAATGTATTCAGCTTCTGTAGAAGACATGGCGATAGTGCTCTGCTTCGCACTTTTCCAATCAACAGCGCCTCCGTTCAAAACGAAAACATACCCAGTTTGAGATTTGGAATAATCTCTGTCAGTCTCAAAACTAGCGTCAGAATAACAAGTAATGCTTAACTCATTTTGAGGTTCACCACCATAGACAAGAAACATATCTTTAGTATTCCTAAGATACTTCAGTATGTTCTTAACAGCAGTCCAGCTACTCTCACCTGGATTCTGTTGATATCGGCTTGTAAGGTTCTGTGAGAACGCTACATCAGGTCTTGTGCACCGCACAACATACATGATAGATCCTACTGCCGAGGCATAGGGGACATCACGCATACGTTTCATCTCATCAGGTGAGGACGGTCCTTGAGTCTTACTCAAGTGTACATTGCGTTGCATAGGGAGATTTCCACGTTTGGAAGCATCCATTCTAAACCGTTTTAGAATCTTATCAATGTACGCACTTTGACATAGTCCGATTAACCGCTTTGATCGATCTCGATAGATCTTTATACCAAGTATATATGTCGCTTCCCCAAGATCCTTCATAGCGAAGCACTTCCCAAGCCAGGATTTTACATCTTGTAGCATTGGAATGTTATTTCCTATGAGTAGTATGTCATCGACATATAGGATTAGAAAGACGACAATTTTCCCACTAGCTCTTACATACACACATGGCTCGTCGGGATTCTGAGTAAAGCCAAATGTTTTGACTTCCTCGTCGAATCTTTTGTTCCAACTTCTGGATGCTTGCTTTAGTCCATAAATGGACCTTTGAAGCTTACATACTTTCTTTGGGTGTTTTGGATTAACAAAACCCTCAGGTTGAACCATATAGACATCTTCATCAAGATGTCCATTTAAGAAAGCAGTTTTAACATCCATTTGCCAAATCTCATAGTCATAGTACGCTGCTATGGCTATGACAATCCTAATAGCTCTAACGTCGGCAACAGGCGAGAAGGTTTCATCGTAGTCAATCCCGTAGGTTTGAGTGTAACCTTTTGCTACCAATCGAGCTTTATAGATGTGTACATTGCCATCCATGTCGGTCTTCTTCTTGAAGAGCCACTTGCTACCAACAGTCTTACTGTTAGGAGGAAGATCAACCAAAGTCCATACTTGGTTATCTTTCATGGATTACATTTCCGCGTTCATAGCATCAAGCCATTTGTCAGATTCAGAATCTGATAATGCAGCTCGATAGTTAGGGGGTTCATTATGATCCCCTAAACTTAGCTCCTCAGCATCTACATGGAAACCATATCGTTCAGGTGCATGAGGTGTCCTTGCGGACCTTCGAACGGGGACTACATCATTTTGAGGTGCAACAGAAACAGTTTCATGTTCAGCCTCATCTTGATGTTCGCTAGTCTCTACAATAGGTTGTGCATCTTCATCGCTTGGAATCTCGTCAAAGTCGATGGTACTCCCACTTGCTTCTTGTGAAATGAGATTGCTCTCAAGAAACTCAGCATAACGAGCAATAATTACTTTTTGCTCAGGTGGGTAGTAGAAATAGTAACCCATCGTTTCCTCAGGGTATCCTATAAAGATGCACTTGACAGCTCTAGGTTCAAGTTTGTTTGGCGTGTTTCGTTTCACGAGAGCCTCACAACCCCAGACCTTCAAGTAAGACAAGTTAGGGACTTTCCCATGCCATATCTCATATGGTGTCTTTTCAACCTTCTTGGTGGGAACCATATTCAGTATGCGAGTAGCCGATTTGAGTGCATAACCCCAAAAGGATAGAGGCAGAGTTGTAGGACTCATCATCGATCGGACCATGTCAAGCAAGGTGCAATTTCTCCTCTCGGATACACCATTATGATGTGGTGTATAAGGGGGAGTGAATTGTGAGACAATCCCACAATTCATAAGATGGTCTTGAAACTCATGGCCCGTGTAATCTCCTCCTCGATCAGAATGGAGAGCCTTTATCTTCTTGCCGAGTTGATTTTCTACTTCATTTTGGAAAGCTTTGAACGTTTCAAAGGTTTCATGTTTATGTTTAATCAAGTAAACATAACCATAACGACCAAAGTCGTCAGTGAAAGTAATGAAGTAGGTAGCACCTTCCCTAGTTGGAGTTCTAAAAGGGCCACATACATCAGTATGTATGAGTCCAAGTAGATCATTGGCCCTTTCGCCTACGTGGGAGAAAGGCTTGCGCGCCATTTTGCCAGATATGCAAGAAACACATATATCAAATGATTCAGAATCATCTGATTTTATAAGTCCATCCTTTTGTAATTTCAAAACGCGTTTCTTCTTAACATGACAAAGGCAACAATGCCATAGGAAAGTAGAATCCAAGTTCTTCTTGGATTTCTTGTTGCTACATGTATAAATAGAACTACTGTTTGTGATAGGATTATGCATGTCAATCTCGAAGATACCATCACGAGGAATAGCATTAAAGTAAAAAACATTATCTTTTAAAACTAAAATACCATAATCCGTAAATGTATGAATAAAACCATTATTCCACAAACAAGAAAGCGATACTATACCCCTAGTAATACTAGGCGCATAGTGACAATTGTCTAATACAATAATTAAACCACTAGGAAGGATTAAATCAAAGCTTCCTATAGCTTCGACCGGTGCACGCATTCCATTGCCTACGTACAAATCCAAAGCTCCATGGTTTAGCTTTCTACTTCCCCTTAGACCCTGCATGGTATTACAAATTTGAGTTCCACAACAAGTGTCATATTGTAACACCACATTCTAGAGCCATTTTTTTTTTTTTTTTTTTTTAAATTTGTAAACGGAAGCGATTTAGAAAAACATAAATCCTAAACTATTACATCACATAAAACTTTACATATTAATCAAATATATAAAATTATTTTAAGGTGTTACTTAAACTGGCTCGACTCGGTATACAAAATCAGAGTGCGGACAAACTTCCAAAACCCGACTCTATTCAAGCTAAATCCACCACCTGAAAAGAGTCAACAAATGAGGGATTAGCACAAAGCTAAGTGAATAGAAATAAACATCGAATTTGCATAACCACAACAAATTAGAAAATCAAGAGAAATCAATAGGGGAAACCCGTCCAAACTTCCACAAGCAATTGGACGTTAAAAGAGGATCGGCGGTCGGGCGAGGACCTTCAACTGTTGTCGGCCAACAACAGTCAACCGATGGCTTCTTTACTAGAGGCACGGTGATCCCTCCTTACATAACGAATACGAAGGAGTCCGATCGCCCCTGCCAAGAGTAACGAAGCGTAGCCGAAAACCACCATAGCTAACCTCTAGAAAACATGTGCACACACAACCAACGACCCCTAGACCCAAAATTAAACTTGTAAAAAGATTTGCAGCCAAGAAATCAGTTCCTGACGAAGTTCGCGTCGCGAACTAAGAGTTCGCGTCGCGAACTAAGAGTTCGCGTATCGCGAACTACTTCACGAACAGACCCCCAATTCTCTGGCTAGGGTTCGCGTTCGCGAACCCAGGTTCGCGTCGCGAACTACACCAGATACTCAAAATCCTGCACTTTTCTCAAACTCCACCATTTCCTAATTTTTTGCAAATCACACAAGAAGAAGGTTAAGTCCACTCACCTTAGCTTCCTTATTCGTGCCGAGCTCAATGATCTTATATCACTGAGGCTCCTTCCCTTTTCCTGTACAAAATGAGTACCGAATTAGTTACCCGAAATCACCAAATGTTTAATAAATAGTACAAGCTTAAGGTCACATCTTGCAACAACATCTTACAACCATTTACTGCATTTATACACATAACCTATACTAAAGTCTAGTACTTTAACAAGTCAATTAAACCAATTTGCACACTAGGCCCAAACGGGTCAAAACAACAATATTAAGTCGAGAATACACACAACATTATCCAACGAGTTAGACTACATAATTAACATCAAAATTACACAACCAACATACTTCTTACATTCAATTGCAAGTATTACCACTTTGACCTTATTTAGGTCAAATTCACCAATTATCAATCAAACGGGTCATGGGCCGATACTAACACAATCAAGCTTACAATTCATTCAACTAACACATTGTCAACATGAAAATTGATAATTAAGACTTACAAACTAAACAAGACCAAAAGTCAAATCCCAGATTTGACCAAAGTCAACAATTCACAATTTAACTAATTTATGGCTAAATTCTCATCTAGCCAAACACTACATCTTTTATGCATTTTCATAATAGTTAGTTAGTGATCTTCTTACTTAACAATTACCATTCAAACATGTATAATTCAACTAACAAAACATCAAGAACATCAACATTTACATATCACCAATTTAGGGAAGATCTCCATCTTCTTCCCCAAACCACCATTGATGGAGCTTCATGAAAGCTTCACCAAATGAGCTATAACTAACAACAATGCATACATTACTTGCAAGAACTCAATTAGACACCAAAACACACATCAATTCGAGAATACAAGCAAGATTCATCAAGAAATCCATAAAAACCCACTAACTCAAGAACCCTAGTTCATACTAGCTCAAGAACATGAAACCCTAGCTAAAGAAGGAAGGAAACTTACTTAATCTTGCTTCTAATCACGAAAATCACAAGGAGAAGGCAAGATCTTCAAGCAATTAGTATTAATTTGAGAAAAAGCTCAAGAAGGTGTATGTGTGTGTGTGTCGTGACTGAGAGAGAGCAAGAGGGGAAAAATCTGATTTCTTTTGACACCTAGCCACACACTAAACACGTACACCCCTCTCAATAATACAGATACATTCTTTTTAAACACAGTATCGGTTATAACTTCGCAGATAAATTAAATAGGCTTAACTAACTCCAATTTTAACAACGAAGATATTTTTAGAACCCCGGTTCAGAAATGAACCCAAATATGTAAAAATCTTTTTAACATTTAAATATCTCAGTTTTACTAATTTTTAACCCCATGGTTAAAATACAATTAATTCAATTAAATCAAATAAAATCATATAAAATAATAAAATAATAAATAATAAGATCTTACTTACCAAAAGTAATAAAATATTATGGGTCGGGTCTCGGGATGTTACAAATCTCCCCTCCTTAAAGAGATTCCGTCCCCGGAATCTCACCTTGATCAAATAAACTCGGGTATCGATTCTTCATATCCGCCTCGGTTTCCCATGTCATATCGGCACCCAAACTGTGTTTCCACTTGACCAAGACCATCGGTATCTGTTTCTTTCTCAATTTCGTTACCTTTCTATCCAAAATTTCCACCGGTTCTTCAACTAACCTCTTTCTCGAATCCACCTTTAAATCTGTAATCGGTAACACCGGGATTTCCTCATCAATATTACACTTCCTCAAATAACACACATTGAAGGTGTCATGAATACCCGACAATTCAGGAGGAAGTTCAAGTGTAACAGTTTGATCATTCACCACTTTACGAATAGAAAACGGCCCAATAAACCTCGGTGCTAACTTTCCCCGTTTCCCGAAACGGATAACCCCTTTCCATGGAGATACTTTCAAATAAACCCGTTCACCTTCAACAAACGTTACGGGTCGACGCCGTGGATCCGCATACATTTTCTGTCTATCTCGAGCGGCTTTTAACTTTTCATGAGCAATCGCCACCTTATCGGCCGTTATCTGAACAATCTCGGGACCCGCAAACTGTTTTTCTCCCGCTTCAAGCCAACACGTGGGAGTTCTACACCGTCTACCATACAACATTTCATACGGTGGCATTTTAATACTCGAATGATACGAGTTGTTATAAGCAAACTCGATCAAAGGCAAATGAGAATCCCACGACCCACCATATTCTAATACACATGCCCGTAACATATCCTCCAATGTCTGAATGGTTCTTTCTGTCTGACCGTCTGTTTGTGGGTGATACGCCGTGCTCAAATTCACCCGAGAACCTAATTCTCTTTGCAAACTCTTCCAAAAGTTAGAAACAAACCGTGGATCCCGGTCGGATACAATAGATAACGGGATCCCATGCCGGGAAACTATCTCATCAATATATAACTTAGCTAGTTTATCGAGTGATGCGGTTTCGTTGGTGGCCAAAAAGTGAGCACTTTTGGTCAACCGATCGACAATTACCCATATCATATCGTGATTCTTTTGAGTACGGGGTAATTTCGTGACGAAATCCATTGTAATATTCTCCCATTTCCACTCGGGAATATCTAACTGTTTTAACGACCCATACGGTTTTTGATGTTCGGCCTTGACTTGTGCACAAACATGGCACTTTTCAACAAATCGGGCAATATCTAGCTTCATGGAAGGCCACCAATACAAAACTTTCAAGTCATTGTACATTTTTGTACAACCCGGATGAATCGATAAACGTGATTTATGTGATTCTTCCAATATTAATTCCCGTAATCCTCCAAGTAACGGTACCCAAATTCGTGACCGAAATGTTTTCAACCTTCGTGAATCATCAACCAACTCATCTTTTCTTTTACACATAATTTCAGATTTCAAGTTTTCGTCTTTCAAGGCTTCTAATTGACATATTCTCAATCGGTCAATAATATCGGACACAATTTCCATACGCATAAACTGAACCACTTCCGATGATCCCTTACGGCTTAAGGCATCGGCAACTACATTAGCTTTTCCCGGGTGGTACCGAATTTCACAATCATAGTCTTTAATGAGCTCTAACCACCTTCGTTGCCTTACGTTCAAGTCTTTTTGTGTGAAAACATATTGAAGACTTTTGTGATCGGTACATATGACACATTTAGTTCCATAGAGATAGTGTCTCCATAACTTTAAAGCGAAAATTACCGCCGCGAGCTCTAAATCATGAGTCGGGTAGTTCTTTTCATGGGATTTCAATTGACGAGAAGCATAAGCAATCACCCGGTCTCTTTGCATCAGAACACAACCCAAACCCGAATAAGATGCATCACAATAAACTATAAAATCATCTGAGCCCTCGGGTAAGGCAAGTATTGGAGCTTGACACAATAATTGTTTTAACAGTTGGAATGCCTTTTCTTGATCATCACCCCACTGATATAGAACATCCTTTCGGGTCAACTTTGTCAACGGACTAGCAATCTTTGAGAAGTTCTTAATGAACCTTCTATAATAACCGGCCAAACCTAAAAAGCTTTTAATTTCGGATGGAGTTTTCGGGGCACTCCAATTCATCACCGCGGTTATCTTAGACGGGTCTACTTTCACCCCTTCTTTACAAATTACATGCCCCAAAAACTGTACTTCACGGAGCCAAAACTCACACTTCGAGAACTTAGCATAAAGTTGTTCCCGTTTCAAAGTGTCTAAGACTTGTCTTAAATGACTTTCGTGATCCAACTCGGACTTGGAATAAATAAGTATGTCATCAATAAAAACAATCACAAACTTATCAAGGAACGGTCGACAAACCCGGTTCATTAGGTCCATAAATATGGCGGGAGCATTAGTCAAACCGAAAGGCATGACTAAGAATTCATAATGACCATATCTTGTTCGGAACGCGGTCTTAGGAATATCGTTTTCATGAACCCGGACTTGATGGTAGCCCGACCTCAAATCAATCTTTGAAAAACACGAGGCCCCTTGCAACTGATCAAACAAATCATCTATACGCGGTAACGGGTACTTATTCTTAACTGTTCGCTTATTTAATTCCCGGTAATCAATGCACATTCTCAACGTGCCATCTTTCTTCTTAACAAACAATACCGGGGCACCCCAAGGTGAAGAACTCGACCTGATAAAACCCTTATCCAATAATTCCTGTATCTGATTCATCATTTCCCGAATTTCTGACGGTGCTAATCTGTACGGAGCCTTGGCTACGGGACTGGCTCCCGGAACCAAATCAATTTTAAATTCTACCTCCCGAACGGGAGGTAACCCAGGCAACTCATCGGGAAAGACCTCCGGGTATTCCGATACCACCCGGACATCTTTAACAACCTGCTTTTCTTTTCTGACATCAATGGCATAGGCAAGGAACGATTCACACCCTTTGGCAAGAGATTTTCTGGCTTTCATGAACGAAATAATAGGGAGAGATGCACTACCCCGATCCCCGCGGGCCACTACGTGTGTCCCGTCGGGCAATGGAAAGGAAATTAATTTCTTATCACAATTTATTAGTGCTTTATTTAAACTAAGCCAATCCATCCCAAGGACCACATCAAAACCAGATATTGGCATTAACAATAAAAACATATTAAAACAAGCCCCATCAATATTAATACTTGCCCCAGTCACATATGTTGTGACCGGTACCATATAACCATCAGCTACTTCCACTTCCAATGGAGTAGATACCACATAAGTAGGCAATTTCAGTTTAGCATGAAAATTCACAGAAATGAATGAGCGATTAGCTCCAGAATCAAATAACACACGAGCATCAATGTTATTTATCGGGAACATACCGGTAATGACATCGTCAGTAGTGGTAGCCTCTTCGACCGTCATTTTGAAAGCTCGACCCTCTGGTGTAGGACGGTTCTTCCTCTTTTGAGGAGATGATGCCACCGATCCCCCAACCGACCCGGAACCCGATCCCGAACCCGATCTCCTCTCCGAAGGACAATCACCGACCCTGTGCCCCTCTTTATGACAATTCCAGCAAACACTTCTTGGAAATTTACAATCATTCATCTCGTGCCCATACTGACCGCACCTGACACACCGCATCGTTTGGGCCGTACAAGCCCCACTATGAGAAGATCTACATCTAACACACCACTGTGACTTTTGACCCGAATTTCCACCCGACTGTTTCCGATTCGGACTAGTAAACCTTTGATTTCTTTGACCCTTTTTGTTTTGTTGAGAACCCGATTGTGTGGACCTGAATTTTTGATACTCCGGTCTATCTTTGGTCACCCAATCACGAGAATTTAAATCGCCTTCAACAGTCTTGGCCAAATCAAAGGCCTGCGATAGTGTGGTAGCAAGTCTTGCAGTGGTTCGGTACTCGGGTCGCAAAGCACCAATAAAGTGTTTTATCTTTGACGACTCATCGGGAACCCATTGTTGCACGAACCTCAACTTTTCATTAAATTGTTCAATCAAATCATCAACCGTCATCCTTTCAGTCATCCGCAAATTTAAGAATTCCGATCGAATTCTATCCATCTCAAACGAATTGCAATAACGTTTGCACACTTGCTCTTTAAATTGATCCCACGTTATACTGTTTTTGACTTCCTTGGGTAGATGCTCAATTAAAGTATCCCACCAATTCATAGCACCACCTACTAACTTCCGTGTGGCATACATCACCCGGTGTTGGTCGTCACACCCGCAAGCATCTAAGGTTCTTTCCATTTCCCTTAACCAGTTCATAGTGACATTGGGATCCCTGCTTCCACTAAATTCAGGAGGTTTACAGTCTAAAAATTGTTTGAAAGTGCAACTTGGTTTAAAGCCGAATGGGTAAGGTTGATTGGTAAATTGATATTGAGGTAAACCCTGGCTTGGGTTAACGTAATAGTATTGTGGTTGTGACATCAGTGGTTGAGGTTCGGATGTGGTTGACATTAAGGGAACCGTCATGGTAAAGGCGGGAGTTGTGGGAATTTGCATGGGAGGAACGGACATTGTTGGAGTAAACACGGGAGGGAAGTTTGGTGGTTGGTTAGTTTGGTTCTGGCTCATGCTATCAACCAGATTTTGAAGATGTTCCAATCGGCTTTCCATCCTAATAATATAATCTTCCCTGTCTTCATTTGTATCCCGTGATGTACCAATGATTCCTTGTTCGGGGTTCGGCATGGTTATCGGTGGATTGGGATCGTTGTCTGCCATATCTGTAACAAACACAACATCTCACGAACTATTAGTTTAAATCGTTAGTACCTATTTACTAACTACTACTGACACACAATTCATATTCACTCGACTAATCCACTCCCAAAATTAAGGAAGTTTGACCAACTCGAGCCAAGATTTGGGAATGGTACACCTAAATGTGCAACCATCGCCAAACCTAGTCTCTGATACCAAATTGTAACACCACATTCTAGAGCCATTTTTTTTTTTTTTTTTTTAAATTTGTAAACGGAAGCGATTTAGAAAAACATAAATCCTAAACTATTACATCACATAAAACTTTACATATTAATCAAATATATAAAATTATTTTAAGGTGTTACTTAAACTGGCTCGACTCGGTATACAAAATCAGAGTGCGGACAAACTTCCAAAACCCGACTCTATTCAAGCTAAATCCACCACCTGAAAAGAGTCAACAAATGAGGGATTAGCACAAAGCTAAGTGAATAGAAATAAACATCGAATTTGCATAACCACAACAAATTAGAAAATCAAGAGAAATCAATAGGGGAAACCCGTCCAAACTTCCACAAGCAATTGGACGTTAAAAGAGGATCGGCGGTCGGGCGAGGACCTTCAACTGTTGTCGGCCAACAACAGTCAACCGATGGCTTCTTTACTAGAGGCACGGTGATCCCTCCTTACATAACGAATACGAAGGAGTCCGATCGCCCCTGCCAAGAGTAACGAAGCGTAGCCGAAAACCACCATAGCTAACCTCTAGAAAACATGTGCACACACAACCAACGACCCCTAGACCCAAAATTAAACTTGTAAAAAGATTTGCAGCCAAGAAATCAGTTCCTGACGAAGTTCGCGTCGCGAACTAAGAGTTCGCGTCGCGAACTAAGAGTTCGCGTATCGCGAACTACTTCACGAACAGACCCCCAATTCTCTGGCTAGGGTTCGCGTTCGCGAACCCAGGTTCGCGTCGCGAACTACACCAGATACTCAAAATCCTGCACTTTTCTCAAACTCCACCATTTCCTAATTTTTTGCAAATCACACAAGAAGAAGGTTAAGTCCACTCACCTTAGCTTCCTTATTCGTGCCGAGCTCAATGATCTTATATCACTGAGGCTCCTTCCCTTTTCCTGTACAAAATGAGTACCGAATTAGTTACCCGAAATCACCAAATGTTTAATAAATAGTACAAGCTTAAGGTCACATCTTGCAACAAAATCTTACAACCATTTACTGCATTTATACACATAACCTATACTAAAGTCTAGTACTTTAACAAGTCAATTAAACCAATTTGCACACTAGGCCCAAACGGGTCAAAACAACAATATTAAGTCGAGAATACACACAACATTATCCAACGAGTTAGACTACATAATTAACATCAAAATTACACAACCAACATACTTCTTACATTCAATTGCAAGTATTACCACTTTGACCTTATTTAGGTCAAATTCACCAATTATCAATCAAACGGGTCATGGGCCGATACTAACACAATCAAGCTTACAATTCATTCAACTAACACATTGTCAACATGAAAATTGATAATTAAGACTTACAAACTAAACAAGACCAAAAGTCAAATCCCAGATTTGACCAAAGTCAACAATTCACAATTTAACTAATTTATGGCTAAATTCTCATCTAGCCAAACACTACATCTTTTATGCATTTTCATAATAGTTAGTTAGTGATCTTCTTACTTAACAATTACCATTCAAACATGTATAATTCAACTAACAAAACATCAAGAACATCAACATTTACATATCACCAATTTAGGGAAGATCTCCATCTTCTTCCCCAAACCACCATTGATGGAGCTTCATGAAAGCTTCACCAAATGAGCTATAACTAACAACAATGCATACATTACTTGCAAGAACTCAATTAGACACCAAAACACACATCAATTCGAGAATACAAGCAAGATTCATCAAGAAATCCATAAAAACCCACTAACTCAAGAACCCTAGTTCATACTAGCTCAAGAACATGAAACCCTAGCTAAAGAAGGAAGGAAACTTACTTAATCTTGCTTCTAATCACGAAAATCACAAGGAGAAGGCAAGATCTTCAAGCAATTAGTATTAATTTGAGAAAAAGCTCAAGAAGGTGTATGTGTGTGTGTGTCGTGACTGAGAGAGAGCAAGAGGGGAAAAATCTGATTTCTTTTGACACCTAGCCACACACTAAACACGTACACCCCTCTCAATAATACAGATACATTCTTTTTAAACACAGTATCGGTTATAACTTCGCAGATAAATTAAATAGGCTTAACTAACTCCAATTTTAACAACGAAGATATTTTTAGAACCCCGGTTCAGAAATGAACCCAAATATGTAAAAATCTTTTTAACATTTAAATATCTCAGTTTTACTAATTTTTAACCCCATGGTTAAAATACAATTAATTCAATTAAATCAAATAAAATCATATAAAATAATAAAATAATAAATAATAAGATCTTACTTACCAAAAGTAATAAAATATTATGGGTCGGGTCTCGGGATGTTACACATATACCCATGATTTCTTAGGGAAAGCATATAGTTCTATTGTGAAGATACCTGATGTGCCAACCTTGTTGGCTTTGTTGTTCATCAACTCTGCCAGGTAGGCAGGACAATTCCTCCTCCAATGGCCTGTTTCACCGCAGTGACGGCAAGCAAGCTCCTTAGCAGGGTGCTCCTTTTGAGTAGGTGGGGGAACCTTTGGCTTGGGCTTGTAAAGTTGCTTTCCCTTGCCATGGCCCTTAGCAACTACTTGCGGTTTCAGTTTTTGGATCTTTCCTTGCCTTATAGCAAGGACAGTAGGGGCCGGAGTTTTCTTGGGTAGGCTTGCTTCCGTTTATTTCAGCATAGCATGTAATTCGGCGAAAGTCTTCCCATACTATGCATATGATAAGTCATGACAAACGGCGCAAAGTCCTTGTGTAGGGACGTTAGAATCAAGCTAATCCCTAGGACATGCGGCATAGCATAACCAAGCCTCTCCATTTGGTCTAAATAGCTCTTCATCTTTAAGAGATAAGAGCTAACAGACTGTCCCTCCTCCTGCTTGCAAGTGTGGAAGGCTTTGACAGTGTCAAAGAGTTCCTGCTCGGCTTGCTTTTGATATGAGGTCTTTAGTTCAACCATCATATCAAATGCTGAGAGGTCCTCGAGATTCTTTTGAATCTCAGGGGTCTTTAGTTCAACCATCATATCTTGCTGTTCGTTAAACCTTTTGGTATAGGCCGCACGAACAGCAGCGGTGGCGGTATCAGCAGGGGCAGGGGGCAGCGCCTCCTCCAAATGGTGGTACTTGTGCTCGGCCCTAAGGACAATCCTTAGGTTTCGAGACCAGTCCACAAAATTCGTTCCATCAATTTTCTCTTTTTCGAGAACGGAACGAATGGTGGTGTGTGTTAGGGTTTGATTGTTTGAAGTCATCTACAAAATTAAAAAGTTCATTAATTAGTATTTTCAGTAATAATTTCTTTTAATAAAATAACTACCCAATTAATTTTAATTAAAAGCTAAGATCCCATTGAGCTTCTATCACTGCATCAGTTGATCTGCTAGAGGTGATAGATCCAATAGGTAGGTGACGATCAACAATTGCATTACAAGTGCAACTCTTAGATGTATGGGACTTCATGGCACCTAGTGAACAAGCATCTAGGGTCAAGTGGCATGTTTTTCGCATCTTCGCCTCAAGTCAAGGTCTCACCGTTAACTTGGTTAAGTCATCCAATGTGAAATCATGTCAAAATAGATCTAGGTCTCACCGTAGAGAATAATGACCTCGGATCTAAATTCAAACCACGTCTCACGTGAATTCAAAAATAGAAGCAAGTGATTATCAACCGATTGGACGGCGTGACTTAAATTTTAGGTATGTTTAAATTTTAATTGATAAAATTTTATTAAGATATGAATGAATCATGTACTTCATTCATACCACTTCATAAGTCATTTAATAAACGGTAAAAACATTTAGCGATTATTAAGGGCTAAGTTTCAAATCATATTTAAACTTTAGTTTAATCTCAAAACAATTTTAGATTAAAGGTTAATCATCAATGATTAACTAGTAATCATCGATGATTAAGAGTTTGGATGTTTTAATCTTTGTGTCTAAAAACTATTTTTTAATTGTTTTAATACTTGTATCTAATAGAAAAGAAAACAACCACAAACAAGGAATAAAACATGCAACAAAAATTGTGCAAACTTCGACCGATGAAATCCTAGGATCGGTCACGTGAGTCATCACGACGGACCGAAAGGTCAAACTAGGGGACGAGCCAACATGAACCCAAACGGGCCTACATAAACCCAATGGGCTCCCACTTGCTCTCATGACATTCATGGGCAAGTAGAAACCAACAATTGTGAAAAAATACATTATGCCAGAAAATTCAGACTGACTTCAAGGCCCGAAAAGTCACTGAAGGAGTCTTCGGTGGTCTTCCCCGCCTTCTGTAAAGTTGTAGGTCTCTGAGTTGCGGAACTTTTGGCGGTGGTTTCAGGTCCAACGGAATAGCCAATCGCCGGGAAAGTCTGTTTTCGTGCAGCTGCGCAGGAGGTGCCGAAAATTGTTGTTTTGTCCTCATTTTCTCTCCATCTTTGGTCAACAAATTACAACATACAAAGAAATAAAATACAACTATTCTAATTACTTTTACAATGAAATTTGCCCCAAAACATGGCACCAAAATAAAAGAAAAAATTGAAACAAAATTACAACAATTTAAGCCAAAAACACGGCTTTTCCCAAATCAACCAAAACAACCAAACAATCAACACATTCATTCACAAAGGTCTAGGCTTTCATCGGTTTGCACAAACTAGCAACAATTTGACAAGGCTTTGGATTGGGATATGGCAAAAATACATGTTTTGCCATATCAAAAACATAATTAAAAAAAAATAATTCCAAGCCAAATAATCAAAAAATTCAATAAACTAGATTAACTTTTTGATTTGATTTTGTAACAAGTGACAATAGGGTTCCAAAATTACATGTTTTAACCCATCTTTTAAATTAAAAAACCGAAAAAAAAACAAAAAACCGTAGGGTTTTTTTCTTTCCGATCGGGATTTTTATACATCAAAACCGATTGATTTTTGCCACTTTTTACAAAATCTAGCTAATTATATGATTAATATAATGACTTGTGATACCACTAATTGTTAGGTCACAACAACCCTAGTTAACTTGATAATTGTTAGATTTATAATTTACATAAGACAATTAAGGTGATAAACACAGTAATTTAGTCAAACGTATATTATTCCACTGAGTGTGGCTTGTAGCGGAAACACAAGACCACTTGAACAATTACAAAGATGAATGCTATGAATATGTAAATTGGTACTTACTCCTTTGCAAGATGATCTCTATTTATAATGCTATAGAGATCTTACATTATGGGCAAAGGAGTAACCGAAGGACTAAGTAAATGTAATGACTAAGATCAAGGGATTTGATCTTAGTCAGTTACTATACTGACCATGACTCAGTCCTTCTACTCAGTATTGGTTTTCCAATACTGAGTGCTGATACTGAGTGGCCAGTATTGGCCAAACTCAGTATCACTACTAACTTAGCTATTTTAATCTATATTTAATCTAAGCTATTCTATATTGTTTTGTTATCCTAAGATTCACAAAGAGGTAAGGCTTTTTGCCTTAACAATCTCCCCCTATCTAATGATAACAAAACAATTATACAGATATATAAAAACAAAATAAACTGCAGGCTGCAAAGTCTTCTTCTTTATTCTTTCTTGATTGATTCAAACTCATAGAAGACTTCTTTCTTTACATGGATGAACTCTTCTCTTTTCTTCAGTTCATCTTGCCTGTTGTTTAGCACAGCAACAATCTTCTTTCTGAACCAAGCATCTTCTTTCTTGGTTATCATCCATTTCAAGCCCACCAAATGGCTGATAGGAGCTGTTTGCAGTTCTGCTTCAGTGATGAAGCATTCCCTGTCCTCTGAGTCAGTGTTCATATATCCAGATGTTGGATATATGGTACTCTTCTGATCCTGAAATATAAGGTTAGAAGGGACAGTGTATTTAGGGAACATTCTGAAGGTGTTCAGGCACTCAGGCTTGTTGTTTTTGACAGCCTCAGTCATAACACTGAGTGCCCTATAATCTGCTGCATATAAAATGCCTTGTTCATAACAAACTGCAGCTACAGCCCATACTTCATCCATCATCACTTGAGCTTCAGAAGATCTGGATTTCAGTTCCTTAATCAGTCTAGCAATCTTAATCCAGTCTTGTACACCCATATTCTGGATATCATGAAGAAAGAACTTCAATGGAGGACTGACTGGCCCAGTGCATGTTGCAGTAATGCATCTGTCAACAATTTTGACTTTGATTTTGTTGACAAATTCATTTAGCCAGTGAATGTTCTTCACATCCAGAAAGATTCTGTTCCTCAGCATGTTCATTCTGGTTTCTCTATATCTGAATCTTTGGGCAATGATGTTCCAGTATTGTTGAAGAACATCATCACCTTTTCTTCTGACACCATGAGGCTTCCAAGAGTCATCTGCCTCAGTATCAGTTTCAGGATCTTCTTCTTTGACAGGAAAGAACCTTTGGGCTTCAATCTCATCCTCAGTGTATTGAACAGATCTTCTCGGTCTAGAGATCAGTGGAGCTGGATCTGTTTCTTCACTAGATTCTGAAGACATAACCACATTAGTCATTCGTCTGGTTATTGGTCTTCTAGGAATTCTAGAAGGTCCTTCAGCTTGAGGAGAGATAGGTTTTTCTGTATGCTCTTCATCATCAGAGAATGATGATGAAGAGGTTTCTTTATTTGCTTCATCCAGTGCAAAGTTTAAAAAATCTTCTGATGCCACTGGATGTTCTTCATCTTCATCATCAGCAATAGGCCACACAAACGGCCTATACACAATTATCTGCAAGTTTTTTTGCTCAGTCACAACTTGCTGATGTTGATCAGTGTTAGTCTCCCCCTGAGCAGATGGCTCAGATGGTTCTTCTTCAAGTTGTTCCAAGACTGATCTTCCTCTCTGTCTGTTTCTTTCATATCTAAACCGAAGAGGTTCAGTATGAGGTGTTTGCTGATGTTGTTGTTGTTGTTGCTGTGGAGGTTGATCTTCATTCAGCTTTCTCCTTTTCTCCCCCTGAGCAGATGGCTCAGGTTGATCAACCTCTTGATCTCTCTGTCTTTTCTCCCCCTTATTGTTATCATTGGATGGGGAAGGAATGGGTTCAGTATCACCACCCATGTCCCCCTGTTGATCTTCAGGAGTTGGGGAAAGCACAGGTTCAGTATGTGCAGGAGATGGTGATCTTCTAGGGTCAGTGGCAGGGCCTTCTTCATCATTACCTCCTCCAATTGGAGTTTGTGGAGGTGGTGGAGGCTGTTGTTGTTGCTGTAGTAGTGCCACTGATTGCTTCAATGTTTCAATCTCGGTACTCATTTCATCCATCCTGGCCAGAATGTTATTCTGAGTGGTCTGCATAGCCAGGATTTGGTTTAGAATAGTTTGTAGAGCTCCATGTACTTCCTGAGACTGAGTAGCTTGAGCTCGTTGACCCTGCACAGATGGTGCTAAAGAAACCAAAAACATAAAACTGGTTAGTAAGAAAGGTTTATCAAATAGAATTGTGGTGTTGATTAATTCTATAATCATATAAACAGAAGTTGGAAGTCTGTATTTCATCTGGTTCATGATGAAATATTGTGGACTAGTGCAAAGCATGTGTTAGAAGTATTTTAGTAAAAGTGAGTGTGATAATTGAAGTAACTCAGTATAGGATAGGTCACATTTACTAAAAGGTTTGGTTTGGGAATTCGAAGTCTGGGATATACTTCTTGGTATTTTCAATGTTTATCACTCGGTATTAGAGTGATAACAGTAATGTGGCTTTGACCCATGGAAATTTTTGGCAAGTGTGGCTGAAGGGGTTTTGGATCATTTCTTGAACAATGTTATCCAACTCAAAATAAGTTGGACATCATTCAAGCAGCACCAGTGGATGTCAGTGTGACATCAACCACTATTGTTCCTTTAAAGGGGTGAAACAACTGTAGACTGACAATGATCATTTGAAAAGCTCGGTATATGAATTTTGCATAGCAGCAGTGGGCTTACTATGTTGGCCATAAGAGTATATATATTTGAACGTTCGTTTGAGACTGTGGTCAGTATTGAGTTGGTACTGGCCAATACATAGTCTCTATGGGGGAAATATATATATATATATATAAGTTGAAGGATATTAGAAATTCATACCTGAGACTTTATCTGATTCTCTTCTGGCATCATGAGAGGTCGGTGCTGGATCAATTTGATTCTGATTTGAGGCACCAGCACCTTCAAGAGCTTCTTCTCTTCTGCTAGCTGGACCTTCCAGTGTTTGTTGGGCAAACTGAAGTTCGACATCAAGAGGGTCATGAGGGGCCTCAAGATGGTGAGCAATTTGTTCTGGTTCTGGACCTGGAAGGTCAGCATTGGCGGCAACCGCACTTTGGACTTGAAGAGATGCAGTTAAAGATGGAATGTGTTCAGTTTGCATCTCTTCTGATGACATATTTCCCATAGGAACAGGGGAAAGATTTCTTCTTCTTCTTCGAAGAACTAGTGGTGTGTCTTCTGAGAGCTCAGTATCAGAAGCTTCTTCAATAATAGGAGCATCCGGATCCTGTGCTGGTGGAGAAGAAACTAGTGCTTGTTGAGCTTCCACCATCTCAGTATCTGAATCATCATTTCCATCATCATCACTGTCATCATCAGTATCATTATTTTCTGATGCAGTATCAGAAGATTCTGCATCATTGATGTGTGCCTGGACTATAGCCCACATTGAGTGACTCATTACAGGCTCTCCTTCTCTTGGCCTGTAGAAGAAAATCTTCTCATGAAGAGGGGGAAGATCCACTCTTGGACTGTTGAATTCATCATATATATGTGCAGGCATCTCATTCTGAAAGATGAGAGAAAGGAATCTGCAGAAAGGAATGTTTAATTCTCTGACTTTGGCCCGAATCAGAGATGCTAATTCTTCAAAAATTAATCGAGCATAATCGATATCCCTTCCATGGTACATGGCATGAACCATCTGCATACCAAAATCGTTGATCTGGTCCAAGGCACCAGTCTTGTGAGTCATACACCGAATGATCGTAGAGATCAGTATACCCCACATTGGACCAAATTCGTTTCTTTTAATTATTCCTGTGGTTCCTCTTCTTCCAATAAGTGGTAATACTGATCGAGCCTCGACTCTGTCAACAAAGGGCTCATATTGAGCATGAGCAGGAAGACCCAGAGCTTCCCGAATGATTGCTGTTGAGACGAAGGTTCTTCTTTGGTGAATTCAGGGCACGCCCAAGCTTGAGGAATATCAAAATTTGCTGTGATGTTGTTCCTCGCAAACTTTGGTAATTCATCGTTTCGGAATTGCGTTGCCGGTGCAGCCTCCGGTGCAAAAAATTGGTAGTTTGCCATCTGTGACTTGGATTTTAAAAAAATATTTGCTTGCAAAGAGAAACTGAAATCGTTAATCGCAGAGAGAATCGAAAATTAAGTTAAGAAATAACTGTTGTAAGAAAAATGATAATGAAAGACAAAACGGTTATTTATACTTAATTGAAAGATATTTACGGTATTGGGAAGTTAAACCGGCTGATTTGACAGCCTTATCCTGTATTAACGGTAACTTTCCTATTAAGAAAGGTTACCGTTAGGGAGTATTGAGGTTAAAAGTCAGTTGTGTTACTCCAGGATTTCAATACCGAGTTATAAAAAAAAATTAAATTAAAAAAAATATAAAAAATTTGAAAAACATTTAATTTAATCTATAAATTAAAAAAAATAAAAATTTACAAAATTTTGATAAATCAGACTAGTGATACTGACTTGGTCAGTATTGAAAGCAATACCGATCAGTCGGTATCAGAAAAATTTAAGTAATTTTAAGGATTCAGCATACCCAATTGTCCTAGTAAGTACATAAACCTTTCCTCAGAGAGAGGTTTAGTAAAGACATCGGCCAATTGGTCATCTGTAGGAACGAAATCTACCTCAACCTTACCCTTTTCCACATTATCTCGAATAAAGTGGTGTCTGATATCAATGTGCTTGGTTCTTGAGTGATGGACTGGGTTTTCAGTGATAGCAATAGCACTCTTGTTATCACAATGTATAGGAGTCTTCTGGAAGTTAAACCCATAGTCCATTAGTTGGTACTGCATCCACAAAAGTTGAGCACAGCAACTTCCTGCAGCAACATATTCTGCTTCTGCAGTAGAAGTTGCAACTGAATTTTGCTTCTTGGATGACCAGCCAACTAATCTGCCACCGAGGAACTGACATCCTCCACTTGTACTTTTCCTGTCTAACCGACAACCTGCAAAATCGGCATCTGTATACCCTTCAAGATCAAAGTTTGAGTCTTTGGGATACCAAAGACCCATGTTAGGAGTACCTGAAAGATATCTAAAAATTCGCTTAACAGCTTTCATATGTGATTCTTTAGGATCAGCCTGATACCGAGCACACAAACAGGTTGCAAACATGATATCAGGCCTGCTAGCTGTTAAGTAAAGTAAAGAACCAATCATACCTCGGTATGTGGATTGACATACTGGTTTACCAGTTTCATCTTTACTTATTTTATCCTGAGTACCCATAGGAGTATGCATGGATGATAGATTTTCAAATTTATATTTCTTAAGCATGTCATGCACATACTTACTTTGATTTATGAAAGTGCCATCAGGCTTTTGTTCAACTTGTAAACCAAGAAAGTAAGTAAGTTCTCCCATCATACTCATCTGATACTGAGATGACATTATCTTTGCAAACCAGTCACACATTGACTTGTCAGTGGAGCCAAAGATAATATCATCCACATATATTTGAATGAGTAAAATGTCAGAACCATTTCTCTTTGAAAATAATGTTTTATCAATTTTACCTCTTATAAACTTATTTTCAATTAAGTACTCAGACAGGGTATCATACCAAGCTCTGGGAGCTTGTTTGAGCCCATATAAAGCTTTATCAAGCTTGAAAACGTAATTAGGAAATTTAGGATCAATAAAACCTGGTGGTTGTTTGACATAGACTTCCTCCTGTAGTTTTCCATTAAGAAAGGCACTTTTGACATCCATCTGATAAACTTTGAAATTCTTGAAAGCTGCATATGCAAGATACAGCCTAATAGCTTCAATTCTTGCAACTGGTGCAAAAGTTTCATCATAGTCAATACCTTCTTCTTGCCTGTAACCCTGAGCAACCAGTCTTGCTTTGTTTCTGATGACAACACCATCTTTGTCCATTTTGTTTCTGAACACCCACTTAGTACCAATTATAGTTTTACCAGCAGGAGGTGGTACTAAGTTCCAAACTTTATTTCTTTCAAACTCTGTCAATTCTTCTTGCATAGCTTCTACCCAGTCTTTATCTAATAAAGCTTCATCAGCTTTCTTGGGTTCCATGGTAGATAAGAAACTTGAAAAGAAACAGAAGTTTGCAGTTGCTTGGGGTTCAAACTCTAACCTTCTTCTTGTTTGAACACCTTGTTCAATGGGACCAATAATGTTGGCATGAGGATGGTCTCTGTGTTCCCTTAGATTATTTCCTAAGGAAACATTTGAAGCAAGATCAACAATATCCTGTTGTGGTGATGGGTTGTCTGCCTGATACTGTGATGAATCCTGATCAGTATCAGACAATACTGGTTGCTGTTCTTCTGAATTTTGCAGATGTGGTGTGTATTCTTGAGCAGTATTGGAGGATTCTCCTTCCTCATATGTGGAGTTGTTAAAAACAAGAATTGGGACCTCAGTATTGGGGTTCTCAGTAATGGGAACCTCAGAATTTGTTATAATGACGTTAGACTGAGATGTCTCTTGATCAGTATCACGCATACTGTGATCAACATAGTATGGGTGAGACTTGGGCTGTTCAACAATTGAGTTTTCTGGATTGCATAGAATTTCTATGCCACTGATGTCTTCATTTGCTGAGGTAGAATGCTCATTCTGATTTTCATCAAATGTAACATGAATAGATTCTACAATCATCTTAGTGGAGATGATATACACTCTGAAGGCTTTAGAGTGTGGAGAATAGCCCATGAACACGCCTTCATTTGCTTTGGGAGCAAATTTGTTGAGATTTTGCTTAGTACTTAGTACAAAGCATTTACTCCCAAAGATGTGAAAATATTCCACATTAGGAATCTTGCCATTATATAACTCATAAGGAGTCTTTTGATGACGCTGGACTATAGTAGCTCTGTTTTGAGTAAAGTTGGCACAATTAACAGCTTCAGCCCAGAAGCTCAGTGCCAGTCCAGCATGGCATAACAAGGTTCTCGCAGCTTCAATAAGAGTTCTATTTTTCCGTTCTACAACACCATTTTGTTGTGGTGTGTAGGCTGCAGAGAAGTTTTGTATAATTCCTTTTTCTTCACAGAAATCAGCCAGTACTGAGTTCTTGAACTCAGTACCATGGTCACTTCTAAGTTGTTTGACCTTGTTGCCTTTTTGAAGTTCTTCTCTCTTAATGAAGGCAATGATTTCTGTTGTTGCATCAGCTTTAGTCTTGAGAAAAATGACCCAAGTGTATCTTGAGAATTCATCAACTAAGACTAATGTATAGATCTTTTTGGCCAAAGATGGTGTGCTGATGGGACCAAAAAGATCCATATGAATCATTGTAAGAGGTTCATTTATGGAGTGATTAACTTTTGACTTGAATGAACTCTTCTTCTGCTTGCCCATTTCACATGCTGAGCATAACTTATCTTTTGAATAAGTAACAGTGGGCAACCCTCTCACCAGTTTCTTGATACTGAGCTCATTAATATTACGAAAATTTATGTGAGAGAGCTTCTTGTGCCATAACCAATGTAATTCTGGTTTGACTTTAGAAAGCAGGCAAACTCGAATGGTGGGGTCTATTTCAGACAGATTGACCACATAAACATCTTTTTCTCTTCTGGCAACTAGTACAGGTTGCCCTTTATCATTGTAGATGATCCCTGCAATCTTTCTGAATCGAGCTTCATTATCATCATCACACATCTGGCTGATACTGAGCAGATTGTGTTTAAGACCCTCCACATAGGCAACTCTTTTAAAAGTTATGTTGCCTGCTTTGATAACTCCATACCCTCTTGTTTTCCCTATTGAATCATCTCCAAACTTGACAGAAGGGCCCTTCTCTGGAGTATAATTTAGAAGGTACTCCATACTGCCAGTCATGTGTCTTGAGCAGCCACTATCTAGATACTATTTCTGTCACCCTGCACAAGACACAAATAATAAATTAGTTCATTTTAGGAACCCATTTTTGAATGGGACCTTTGGTAGGAGAAACAGGGTTTGGTTTGAACTCTTTTGGAGGAGAGGTCAATATCACTTCAGAAATAACCTTTGAGGTTTTCTTTGGTGATACTGACTGAGTTTCTCTCCTTTTCTTTGGTACTGAGTACCTAGGACTTGAGAGATCAGTCCAGCATTCATCTCCTTTGTGTCCAGTATGATGACATCTATAACATTTTCTAGGTCTGTTTCGAAACATATTTTCATAAGGAATTTTTGAAAATTGTTTAATTTTTGGTTGATCAGTATTAGTGAATTTTGCAAACTTTTGACTCAGAATTCTAATCTGATCACCAATTGATTTTAAAATGTTATTTTTTTCATTTTTTAATGGAGTTTTAATTTTATTTTTAATTGTTTTTGAAGGAGATGATTCTGGTGTTTTGATTTTATTTTGCATAGAAGTCTTTTTATCAGTTGACTTCTTGTTTTTGACACTTGAAGATCCTGTTGAAGTTGTTTTCTTTTTATCATGTTTTAGAATGACAACTTGAACAGGTTCTTTAGATTCTTGAGTAGTTGACTTTGCTGTTCCTGTGGATTCAGTATTAGTTAAAACAGTTTGAGTAGTAGTAAGTTTCTTTTCTGTATTATCAGGTTCTTTATATATCTCAAACGTAGTTGTGTTAAATAATAATTCAAATGGAGGAACAGCAGAAGTGTCATACTGTACTATGTCGAGATCAGTATCAAAAATTTCTTTTTCAGGAAATTCAATACTGAGCTCTTGTAGTTCAGTATAGCACTTAGAACAGATGGAAGGACCAGTTGAGTTTTCAAAAATGATTTTATCCTCATCATCTGATTCAGTTTGACATCCTTCAAAAATGATTTTATCCTCATCATCTGGTTCAGTTTGACATCCTACTTCACAAAATGTTTTTGCTTTTACAAACTGAATAGGGTTCATATCCGAAAATTCTTCAAATAAATCAGCAAAATTTTTACTATTTTTTAATTGAGGGTCAACACCAAGTGCAGCCCTTACATTTTCTGGAAATTGTTGATTTAGACATCTATTTAGTTTAATGGATGCATTTCCCCAAGATTTACACTGATTTTCAAATTTTTCTTTTTCAAGTTTGTGTAAATGAGCTTTATCAGCTAATCTTTGGTTAATGTCTTGTAAGTTTAAAAAATCTAGTTCCAAATCTTTAAATTTTGTTAATTTATCTAAATGTTCATTATTTACCCTTTCAAGTTCATGAATTGTTAATTTTAATGCCTTTTCTCTCTGTACTAAAGTTTTAAGATCAACAATCATATACTCAAAAATCTTTTCTTTTTCATTATCTGAATAAGTTTGAAAGGAACTCACCTTGTACAACTGAGTGGAATCCCAATCAGTATGGACACTCATTTTCTCAGCTTCTTTGATATCTCTCTCAAAGGAGCTCTTCAAATCTTCTTCAGTAAAAGCCATAAAGGCTTTGTTCTCAATCTCTTCCTCATCATCACTTATTTCCTCATCCATCCAAGCCTCTGAGTAAAGTGCTTGATGAGGTGCACCATTCCCTGCCGCATTCTTCCCCTTACTCCAGTTCTTCAGTTTGACATACTTATCTCTATACCGTTTAGCTCGGTATGCAATCTTGTCATTTTGATCAGTTTCAGTTGACTTGGTATGACAATTAGCAGCAATATGCCCAGGCTTCCCACACCTATAGCAAAGACCTGATCTTGGATCAGTATTGGAAGAGCTAACACCAAGCCTCTTCTTTTTCAACTGATCCAGCTTCATGGACATAAGAGCCATTTGTGTTTCAAGCTCTTCTGCCTCAGCCTCAGCAAGATCAACTTCTGGTTCTTCAGGTTCTGTTACAGTGTATGCCTGTTGCACAACTAGAGCCATACCAGTGGAAGACTTGTCAGTTTTCTTCCAGTTGATCAGTCTTGCCGCATTATTCTCTTCATGATTCAACATTAATCCATACAAAGTTTGAAGAGTGTATGACTCAATGTTGTTAGCAGCATTGACAGAATTTGTCATGTCAAGAAACTGTTGAGGAAGACTATCCAAGAATTTTTGAACAAGTTCTCCTTCTTCCTTTACAATGCCTACACTGATTAAATCGTGGACAACAGTATTAAACATGTTGTAGAGAGTAGTGATGTCTTCATTTGGGGTAGAGAAGAAGTTTTCATACTTTCTTCTCATATTGCTTTTCCTCTGCAACTTCACCTTGGGTGTGCCCTCATAAGTGATTGATAGACTATCCCACATAGCCTTTGCTGTTGGCAATTTCATAATTGCATTCAGTATTTCTTTGGTAACAGCATTACCAATCACTCCCTTAGCTCTTGAGTCTAGACTGAATAACTGACGGTCAGTATCAGTCCAGGGGTGTTTCAGTTTAGGAACTGTTCTTGTGCTCTCAGGAGCATCATCAGTAGCAGCAACAGGTTCCACAGTTTGTGGGATGATGGGGCCATCATTTAGCACAGTAAGCATCTCATGATGAATTGATTCAAGATACCACTGAGCCTTAAGCTTCCATTGATGAAAATCTTTTCCATCAAAGATGGGCACTCCCTTACCAGACATGACTGGGGCAACAATTGTAGACATTTTTGATTTTTGAGTATGGGAAGGATAAGTATAAGGAATGGCTACCAGGGTTAAAAGATCGACTAAATAAGATTTAATTTAGCCTGCTCTGATACCAGTTGTTAGGTCACAACAACCCTGGTTAACTTGATAATTGTTAGATTTATAATTTACTTAAGACAATTAAGGTGATAAACACAGTAATTTAGTCAAACGTATATTATTCCACTGAGTGTGGCTTGTAGCGGAAATACAAGACCACTTGAACAATTACAAAGATGAATGCTATGAATATGTAAATTGGTACTTACTCCTTTGCAAGATGATCTCTATTTATAATGCTATAGAGATCTTACATTATGGGCAAAGGAGTAACCGAAGGACTAAGTAAATGTAATGACTAAGATCAAGGGATTTGATCTTAGTCAGTTACTATACTGACCATGACTCAGTCCTTCTACTCAGTATTGGTTTTCCAATACTGAGTGCTAATACTGAGTGGCCAGTATTGGCCAAACTCAGTATCACTACTAACTTAGCTATTTTAATCTATATTTAATCTAAGCTATTCTATATTGTTTTGTTATCCTAAGATTCACAAAGAGGTAAGGCTTTTTGCCTTAACACTAATGGTGATTTTCGGTTAAAACAAGAACCAAAACGCAGCGGAAAGATTTAATCACCATGAACGGATCTAATATTAAATCATACAATTAAGCTAATAAATAAATCAAAGAGATTGGATGAACATTTCATACCCTTGAAGCCTTTGATCTTGTTGTGGATTCGGATGGATTTGATGATGGATTGAAACCAAGTATTCAATTAGAATACCTCTAAAAGAAAGTCCACACAACACAAGCAAGAACACCAATGGAGGATGCTAGTCCTTGATTCTTGAGAGCAAATGGAAGCAAAAGATGGATTGTGGTGTGTGTGTGTGTGCCGTGAATCAACAAGGCAAGGGAGGGGGTTTATGGAGTCATTTACACTCCATAATGGTGCCTTAATTCCCATTAATGATTTCCATAAACCATTGACCAATATTTACACACAAGTCCTTATCTTTTGTTCCTTCTAGTTTGCTCACATTAAGGTTTCAATATTAACATTTAATATTAAACTTATATACAAGCATGTAGCTTATATTAATATATAATGCAATTTCCCTAGTTACATTATATATCTTATGGTGCTAGGTGTTTAAGTGTGTGACCCTTTAGGCTCACAAACTACTAGCCATATAACTATATGTTATACGCGTGAAGCATATTCCAACATTAACAACAGACAGGATGAACTGAAGAAGAGAGAAGAGTTCATCCATATCAAGCAAGAAGTTTTCTATGAGTATGAATCCATCAACCGCAGACGAAGGAAGACTCGGCTTTTTTGATGAAGAAGAAGACTCTGCTGTCTTTTTATTGTTTTTGTTTTGTATTTAAATTCTCTTTGTATCATTCTCTTGTTATCATTAGATAGGGGGAGATTGTTAAGGCAAAAAGCCTTACCCAGTATCGGTGTGATACTGAGTGGGCAGTTTTGGCCACTCAGTATCAGAACTCAGTATTGGAAATCCTATACTTAGTGGAAGGACTGAGTTACATTCTCAAATGTAACTGACTAAGATCAAATCCCTTGATCTTAGTAACTGTCCTTCACCGGTCCTTCCATTACTCCTTTGCCCATTTTGTAAGATCTCTATATCAATATATATAGAGATCACTTGGCAAAGGAGTCTACACCAATTTACACGTTTACTTTCATATCTTTTGTAATTGTTCAGTGGTCTTGTATTTCCGCTACAAGCCACACTTTGTGGAATAATATACGTTTGACTAAATTATTGTGTTCATCACCTTAATTGTCTTAAGTAAATTATCAATCTAACAATTAGCAAACAAACCAGGGTTGTTGTGACCTAAAACTCAATAAAACCCTTAAACTTATATATATATATATATATATATATATATATATATATATATATATATATATATATATATATATATATATATATATATATATTTTCCCCAAACAGAGACTAAGTATTGGCCAGTACCAACTCAATACTGACCAAAGTCTCAAACGATCTTTCAAATATATATCCTATTATGGCCAACATAGTTAGCCCACTGTTGCTATGCAGCATTCATACACTGAGCACTCTAATGATCACTGTCAAGTCCACAGTTGTCTCGAAATTCAAAGAGACAATGGTGGTTGATGTCACATTGACACCCACTGGTGCTACTTGAATCATGTCCAACTTATTTTTTAGTTGGATCACATGATTTAAGAAGTGATCACAAACCCTTAAGCCACAATAGCCAAATATTTTCCATGGGGTTTTAGACACTTTTCTGTTATCACTCTAATACCGAGTGATAAACATTGAAAATAAAAATAAGCATGTCCCAGGCTTTGATTTCCCAAACCCAAAACCTTTTCAGAAATTGTGACATTTCCTACACTAAGCTACTTAAATATCACAACTCATTTTTTACTGAAAATTTCTTACACATGCTTTGCACAAGTCCACAATATTTCATCATGAACCAGATGAAATACAGACTTCAAAACTCTGTTTAAATGATTATAGAGTTAAACAACAACACAATTCTATTTGATAAACCTTTCTTACTAACCAGTTTTCTATTTGTTTCTTTAGCACCATCTGTGCAGGGTATTCAAGCATCTCAGGCTCAAGAAGAACAGGTGACTCTACAAACAATCATGCAGCAGATTCTGGCCATGGGCCAGCATGAACACCATGAGCAGTGAAATTGACTCCCTAAAGCAGTCAGTCCCCATCAAATGATAACAATAAGGGGGAGAAGAGACATGGAGAAGAAGAGGTTGATCAACCTGAGCCATATGCTCAGGGGGAGAAAGGAAGAAAATTAAATGAAGATCAATCTCCACAGCAGCAACAACAAACAACTCAGCAATTCACTCATACTGAACCACATTGGTTCCATTATGAGAGAATAAGACAAAGAGGGAGGTCAGTCTTGCAACAACTTGAAGAACCATCTGAGCCATCTGCTCAGGGGAGACTGCCACTGACCAACCTCAGCAGGTTGATACTGAGTCAGCTGCTCAGGATATACACAACTTGCAGATCATTGTCTATAGACCTTTTGTCTGGCCTATTGCTGACGATGAAGATGAAGAGCCAAATCCAGTGCCAAATCAAAATTTCCTCAACTATGCACTGGAAATGGCAGAACAAGAAAGCTCTTCATCATCATTCTCCGATGATGAAGAGCCAGAAGAGCCTCACGTAATCAGAAGAAGAGGACCACCAACAAGAAGAATGACAAATGTAGTCCTCACCTCTTCTGAATCAAGTGAGGAATCTGCTCCCTTAATCACCAGACCGAGAAAACCTGTCCACACCATGGACAGTGATACTGAGCAGGCTCCAAGAAAGACTCGCCAACAACTCTGTGAAGAACAAGAGAAATTTTTATATGAGGAAGAGTTGGGAGTCAAAGAAGAACCTGTTTCTGACCCAGATACTGATATTCCTGGTCCATCTCACAGAGTTACAAAGAAGGGTCCAGACCAAATTCAACATTATCGGAATATGGTTGCTGCTCGGACTCAGTATTAGGAGAACAGGAAGGAGTTCTTGAAGACCAAGGCATTTCAAAATGTGAGGGCAATACACTGGTTAAACCTTGATGTCAATAAGGTGAAAGTGCAGTCCAAAGAAAGGAAGAATTGTTATCACCTGCACTGGCTTAATCAGTCCTCCCATGAAGATTTTTCTTCATGATATTCAGAGAATTGGTCTCCAAGACTGGGTGAATATCACAAGATTGGTCAAAGAGCTTCCAAAACGATCAACAAATGCTCAGATAGTCTTGGATAAATCTGTGCTGTATCTGCTGTATGCTATGAGAACGGACTACTCCATGAGGTGGAGTATAGGACACTCAGTGTGATGACTGAGGCGTACTCAAATAACAAGCCAGAGTGCCTTCATACATACAAATTCTTCTAGAAGTACCCTGTTCCTCCTAACCTTATATTTCAGGATTAAAAGAATCTCATATATCCAACCTCTGGATATATGTACACTAACTCAGAGGATAGGGAATGCTTTATTACTGAAGCAGATCTACCAAGGGCCCAGATCAGTCATTTGGTTGGACTGAAATGGATGATAACCAAGAGGGAGGACTCTTGGTTCAGAAAGAAGATTGTTGTTGTGCTTAACAATAGACAAGATGAAGTGAAGAAGAGAGAAGAGTTCATCCATATCAAGCAAGAAGTCTTCTATGAGCATGAATCCATGAACAACAAATGAAGAAGAAGACTCAGCTGTTTTGATGAAGAATAAGACTCTGCTGCCTTCTTATTTTTTGTTCTGTATTTTAATTCTCTCTGTAATGTTGTCTTGTTATCTTTAGATAGGGGGAGATTGTTAAGGCAAAAAGCCTTACCCCTTTAGGATCGTAAGATAACAAGACAACCTAGACTAGCTTAGATTAGATTGTAAAAATTAGCTAAGTCTCGGTGTGATACTGAGTGAGCAGTATTGGCCACTCAGTATCAGAACTCAGTATTGGAAATTCAATACTGAGTGGAAGGACGGAGTTACATTCTCATATGTAACTGACTAGATCAAATCCCTTGATCTTAGTCACTTTCCTTGACCAGTCCTTCCATTACTCCTTTGCCCATCTTGTAAGATCTCTATATTAATATAAATAGAGATCACTTGGCAAAGGAGTATTAAACAATTCACACGTTCATTTCATATACTTTGTAATTGTAAAGTGGTCTTGTTTTTCCGCAACAAGCCACACTTAGTGGATTATTACATTTGATTATAATCTTGTGTTCAATACATTATTTGTCTTAAGTAATTTATTTCTATCTAAATTATATACAAAAACCAGGGTTGTTGTGACCTAACGGATACACGTTAAAAAATTATCTTATTTGGCAAACAAAATAATATGACACACACACACTAATTATTTACTTTAACAAAGTGAAATAACTCATTTACCCTTACTTTTACTTTTAAACATCATTAACCTCACTTTATTTTTAAAGTGTGAGACTCATTCCTAACTAACCACCTTATTAATCTAATTTAATCATCACTATAATCTTTTGCCTAAAAAATCGTGAAACCTAAAGTGTATCACTTATTTTGAATCTGAGGAAGTATATAAGAAAGAATACTTTTACTAATCTCACGATAACTACTAGCTTTGTGTAAAGAGGGTGAACCTCCGTCATACGAATACGCTGAGAAAAAAAAATCTTCGACATTGCTTTTTAATATAAAACAATATTTTGTATGTTGTACAAATATCAACAAACAATCTTCATCATGTGCGTGTGAGAGGAATGAACAGTGCTCAATTAAACAATAATTTTTATTTTTATTTTTATTTTCTAAATTTTAGTTTGATTGTTTGACTTTATAAATACTTACAATTTACCCCCCCCCCCCCTTTGTTATACCCAAATTTTAATAGTTACAAATTTACCTTCTTTTTTTGTCTTTTTAACAATTTGATTACATAAATTAAATATTGTAATGTGTAAATTACTAATATAACATTTACTAACTTGATTTTACAGTTCAATAGTACCCAAATTATTGAGAACATGATTTTATGATTGTACGAATACCAACATAAATTTTTTGTACACCATATAAAAATCTCTCGCGGCATCGTCGGGATAAATATTAGCAAACAAACTTCTTCTCGGTATCACATGTAAATTCGCAAACAAACAAAAAAACTTCTTCAACGATCTTTTGAATTTATTGTAAATATTAGTAACAATCTTCTCAGTATCACATGAATACCCCCACGGCAACGCGCGGGGGAAAACCCACTAGTTTGTAAGATATGGCAATCGATTAACGGTTGTGATCGGTGACATCATCGATACCACTGTAATTGCTTATATCATACATATATATATATATATATATATATATATGTATATATGTATGTATGTATGTATGTATATATTATGTAATATAAAAAACAAATTTAAATAAAATTTAAAATTTAAAACTTCAATCAAATAGTTTAATAAAATTGTATAAAAATTTAAAACTTCAACTTAAAAATTATACTCCATCCGTCCTAAAATTTAGGGGTGAACATAAAAACCGAACCGAAAACCCGAAAAAACCGCCCTGAAAAACCGAACCATTTGAAAAACCGATGTCAACGGTTTTGATTTTTGGAAAACCCGAATGTTTGGGGCGATTTTCGGGGGCATATGAAAAACCCAACCAAAAACCCCGCCCCGCTATTATATATCTTTCAAATTTTATAAATGTTTTGAAAATCGAATGAACACATGCATTGAAATCTCATTGTTTTTACTTTTTGTTTCATATCTCTATTTGAATGTTTAAATATTTAAAGAATTTTGTTTCTGTAATTTATTATAACTACTTTTATATATGAACTGACTATCTTCTTGTTAGGTCACAACACCCTGGTTTTATAGGTTAATTGATTAGATTAATATACCGAGGACAATTAAAGTGTATAACACAGTATTAGATTCAATGTATAAATCCACTAAGTGTGGCTTGTTGCGGAATAACAAGACCACTGATCAATTACAAAGATATGAAAGTGAATACGTGAATTGGTAAGTTCTCCTTTGCAAGATGATCTCTATTTATAATGGTATAGAGATCTTACATAATTGGCAAAGGAGTAACCGAAGGACTAAACTAGGGAAATGACTAAGATCAAGGGATTTGATCTTAGTCCGTTACAAAACTGACTGTAACTCAGTCCTTCTACTTAGTATTGGATTTCCAATACTGAGTGCTGATACTGGCCATACTCAGTATCACTCCTAAACTTAGCATATTAATTCTACTATTTGTTCTAAGCTAGTCTAGGTTGTTTTGTTATCTTAAGATTCAAAATGGGTAAGGCTTTTTGCCTTAACAATCTCCCCCTATCTAATGATAACAAAACAATTACAAAGAGAATATTACAAAAACAAAAATTCAGGCAGCATAGTCTTCTTTTTCACTGTTTGTTGATTGATTCAAACTCATAGAAGACTTCTTTCTTTATTTGGATGAACTCTTCTCTTTTCTTCAGTTCATCTTGCCTATTGTTAAGCACGGTAACTATCTTCTTTCTGAAACAAGAGTCCTCCTTCTTGGTTATCATCCACTTCAAGTCCACCAGATGACTAATAGGGGCCTTTGGCAAATCTGCTTCAGTAATGAAGCACTCCCTATCTTCTGAGTCAGTATACATATACCCAGAGGTTGGATATATGGTGCTCTTTTGATCTTGAAAAATAAGATTTGGAGGGATAGGATATGAGTGAAAGATCTTGAAAGTGTTAAGGCACTCAGGCTTGTTGTTCTTTACAGCCTCAGTCATTACACTGAGTGCCCTATAATCTGCTTGATACAGAATGCCTTGTTCAAAGCATATAGCAGAAACAACCCAGATTTCATCCATCATTACTTGGGCTTCAGAGGATCTTGATGGTAACTCCTTTATTAGTCTAGCAATCATCACCCAGTCTTGGAGTCCCATGTTCTGAATATCATGAAGAAAAATCTTCATGGGAGGACTGACTGGTCCAATGCAGACTACAACAATGGACTTGTCAACTGTTTTGACTTTAATTTTGTTGACATACATATTCAGCCAGCATATATCTTTCACATTTTGGAAAGATTTATTCCTCAGCATACCCATCCTAGTCTCCCTATATCTTGTTCTTTGAGCAACAATGTTCCAGTATTGTTGAAGAAGTTCATCTCTTGTTCTTCTTATAATGTGAGATTTCCTTGGAACATCTGCATCAGACTCAGTGTCAGGATCTTCTTCCTTAACAGGAAAGAATCTTTGAGCCTCATTCTCATCCTCAGCATCACTCTTTTCCTCAGTATCATGTACAGTTCTTCTTGGTCTAGTGATTAGAGGAGCTGGATCAGATTCCTCACTAGATTCAGAAGACATAACCACTCTTAACATTCTTCTGGTGATTGGTCTTCTAGGAACTCTAGAAGTTCCTTCAGCTTGAGGAGAGATTGGTTTTCTTGGAGGCTCTTCATCATCTGAGGATGATGATGAAGAGCTTTCTTTATGTGCCACATACAGTGCAAAGTTTAAGAAATTTTGAGATGGCACTGGATGTTCTTTATCTTCATCATCAGCTATTGGCCAGATAAAAGGCCTATAAACTATAATCTGCATGTTATTTTGCTCTTGAGCAGGAGGCTCAGTATCAACTTGTTGTGGTTGATCAGTTGTAGTCTCCCCTGAGCAGTTGATTCAGAGAATTCTTCAAGTTGTTCCAGAAATGACCTTCCTCTTTGTCTTCTTCTCTCATACTGAAACCTAAGAGGTTTAGTATGAGCAGTTTGCTGATGTTGTTGTTGTTGCTGTGGAGGTTGATCTTCATTTAACTTCCTTCTTTTCTCCCCCTGAGCAGATGGCTCAGGTTGATCAACCTCTTCTTCTCTTTCTCTCTTCTCCCACTTATTGTTATCATTTGATGGAGAGGGAAGAGGTTCAGTATCACCACTTATGTCCCCTTGTTGATCATCAGGAGTTGGGGAGGGCATAGGTTCAGTAGCAGCATCATGTTCACCCTCAATATTGGCATTGTAGGGTGATCTTCTAGGCTCAGTATCGGGGCCTTCTTCATCATTATTTCCACTAAGTGGAGACTGTGGAGGTGGTGGACGTTGTTGTTGTTGCTGAAGTAGTGCCACCGACTGCTTTAATGAGTCAATTTCATTACTCATTTCATCCATCCTGGCCAGAATAGTATTCTGAGTGTTCTGCATGGCCAGGATTTGATTGAGAATTGTTTGTAGAGCACCTTGTACTTCCTGAGGCTGAGTTGCTTGAGCTCTATGACCCTGCACAAATGGTGCTAAAGTGAGAAAAAAAACTTTAAACTGGATAGAATGAAAGGTTTATCAAATAGAATTGTGGTGTTGTTAAATTCTATAATCATGTAAACAGAATTTATAAGTCTGTATTTCATCTGGTTCATGATGAAATATTGTGAACTTGTGCATAGCATGTGTAAGAAATGTTTCGTAAAAAGTGATTGTGAATATTTGAGTAGCTCAGTATAGGATAGGTCACATTTACTAAAAGGTTGTGGTTTGGGAAATCGAAGCCTGGGATGTGCTTCTTGTTAATTTCAATGTTTATCACTCGGTATCAGAGTGATAACAGATATGTGGCTAAAACCCATGAAAAAGTTTGGCTAATGTGGCTTAAAAGGTTTGTGATCATTTCTTGAATTATGTGACCCTACTCAAAAATAAGTTGGACATCATTTCATGATAGCAAGGTGCTCCCCTTTATTTGAATACCCACCTACGGCTTTGATTGTTATTACTTTTGCAGGAGCTATGACGTCATTCCTTGCGGCAACAGTGGGTGTCAGTATGACATCACCACCATTCTCTCTTTAAATGTTGAGACAACTGTAGACTGACAATGATCATATAAGTGCTCAGTGTATGAATTTTGCATAGCAGCAGTGGGCTAACTATGTTGGCCATAATTGGATATATATTTGAAAGTTCGTTGGAGACTTTGGTCAGTATTGAGTTGGTACTGGCCAATACTTAGTCTTTATTTGGGAAAGATATATATATATATATAAAAGTTTGAGAGCATTATAGAAATTCATACCTGAGATTTTGTCATAATCCCTTCGAGCATCTGCAGAGGTCGGTGCTGGATCATCGGTATGTTGATTTGAGGCACCAGCACCTTCAGGAGCCTCTTCTCTTCTATCTTGAGCACCTTCCAGTATATTTTGCTCAAACTGAATCTCCACATCAAGAGGAACATGAGGTTCCTCAATTTGTTGAGCAATGTTTTCGGGTTCAGCACCTGGAAGGTCAGCGGTGGCTGCAACTAGACTTTGTGCTTGAAGAGATGCAGTCAAAGATGGAACATTAGTGGGTTGCACCTCTTCTGATGACAAAGCACCCATTATCACTGGAGATAAGTTTCTTCTTTGTCTTCTTCGAACAAGTGGGTGTTCTTCTGTGGACTCAGTATCAGAATCTGATGTAGTATGAGGAGTATCAAGATCCTTTTTAGTTGGAGGTATATGTGGTTGTGCTTGTTCTTGTTCTGGTTGAGCATCCACCATTTCAACGTCTTGGTCAGCATTACCTCCATCACCACTATCATCATCATTAACATCATCCTCATCATCATTTTCTGATTCTTTATCAGAATTATCATCATTTTGTTAAGGCAAAAAGCCTTACCCCTTATGAATCTTAGGATAACAAAACAACCTAGACTAGCTTAGAATAAATAGTAGATTAAATTAGCTAAGTTTAGGTGTGATACTGAGTTTGGCCAGTATTGGCCACTCAGTATCAGCACTTAGTATTGGAAATCCAATACTGAGTAGAAGGACTGAGTTACAGTTAGTATTGAAACGGACTAAGATCAAATCCCTTGATCTTAGTCATTTTCCTAGTCTAGTCCTTCGGTTACGCCTTTGCCCTTTATGTAAGATCTCTATACCATTATAAATAGAGATCATCTTGCAAAGGAGTACTCACCAATTCACGAACTTACATTCACATACTTTGTAATTGATCAGTGGTCTTGTTATTCCGCAACAAGCCACACTTAGTGGATTTATACATTGACTATATTCTTGTGTTATCACTTTAATATTTCATTAAGTATAATAGTCTATCAATTAACATAACTAACCAGGGTTGTTGTGACCTAACAACTGGTATCAGAGCAGGCTAAATTAATCCTTATTTAGTCGATCTATTACCCTGGCAGCCATTCCTTATACTTATCCCTCTAACACTCAAAAATCCAAAATGTCTACAATCTTAGCACCTGTTATGTCTGGTAAGGGAGTGCCCATATTTGATGGAATAGACTTTCATCAATGGAAGCTTAAAGCTCAGTGGTATCTTGAATCTATTCATCATGAGATGCTCACTGTGCTGAATGATGGTCCTATCATTCCACAAACTGTGGAACCCGTTGCTGCTACTGATGATGCTCCTGAGAGCACAAGAACAGTTCCTAAACTGAAACACACCTGGACTGATACTGACCGTCAGTTATTCAGTCTAGACTCAAGAGCAAAGGGGGTGATTGGTAATGCTGTTACCAAAGAAATACTTAATGCAATTATGAAATTGCCAACAAAAAAGGCTATGTGGGATAGTCTATCAATCACTTATGAAGGCACACCTAAGGTGAAGTTGCAGAGGAAAAGCAACATGAGAAGGAAGTATGAAAACTTCTTCTCTAGTCCAAATGAAGACATCACTACTCTCTACAACATGTTTAATATTGTTGTCCATGATTTAATCAGTGTAGGCATTGTAAAGGAGGAAGGAGAGCTTGTTCAAAAGTTCTTGGATAGTCTCCCTCAATAGTTTCTTGACATGAAAAATTCTGTCAATGCTGCCAACAACATTGAGTCATACACTCTTCAAACTTTGTATGGTTTAATGTTGAATCATGAGGAGAATAATGCTGCAAGACTGATCAACTGGAAGAAAACTGACAAGTCTTCCACTGGTATGGCTCTAGTTGTGCAACAGGCATATACTGTAACTGAGCCTGAAGAACCAAAAGTTGATCTTGCTGATGCTGAGGCAGAAGAGCTTGAAACTCAAATGGTTCTTATGTCTATGAAGCTGGATCAGTTGAAAAAGAAGAGGTTTGGTGTTAGCTCTTCCAATACTGACCCAAGATCAGGTCTTTGCTATAGGTGTGGAAAGCCTGGGCACATTGCTGCTAATTGTCATACTAAGTCAACTGAAACTGATCTGAATGACAAGATTGCATACCGAGCTAAAGGGTATAGAGACAAGTATGTCAAGCTAAAGAACTGGAGCAAGGGCAATAATGCGGCAGGGAATGGAGCACCTCTTCAAGCACTTTACTCTGAAGCTTGGATGGATGAAGAGCTCAGTGATGATGAGGAAGAGGTTGAAAACAAAGCCTTTATGGCTTTCACTGAAGATGATTTGAAAAGCTTCTTTGAAAAGGACATCAAAGAAGCTGAGAGGATGAGTGTTCATACTGATTGGGATTCCACTCAGTTGTACAAGGTGAGTTCCTTTCAAACTTATTCATTGAATGAAAAAGAAAAGATTTTTGAGTATATGATTGTTGATCTTAAAACTTTAGTACAGAGAGAAAAAGCTTTAAAATTAACAATTCTTGAACTTGAAAGGGTAAATAATGAACACTTAGATAAATTAGCAAAATTTAAAGATTTAGAACTAAACTTTTTAAACTTACAAGACATGAACCAAAGATTAGCTGATAAAGCTCATTTACACAAATTAGAAAAAGAAAAATTTGAAAACCAGTGTAAATCTTGGGGAAATGCATCTATTAAATTAAATAAATGTCTAAATCAACAATTTCCAGAAAATGTGAGGGCTGCACTTGGTGTTTATCCTCAGTTAGAAAATAGAAATAATTTTGCTGATTTATTTGAAAAATTTTCTGATATGAACCCTATTCAGTTTGTAAAAGCAAAAACTTTTTGTGAAGTTTGATGTCAAACTGAGTCAGATGATGAGGATAAAATCATTTTTGAAAAACCAATTGGTCCTTCCATCTGTTCTAAGTGCTATACTGAACTACAAGAGCTCAGTATTGAATTTCCTGAAAAAGAAATTTTTGATACTGACCTCGAAGTTGTGCAGTATGACACTTCTGATGTTCCTCCATTTGAAGTTTTATTTAACACAACCACTTTTGAGATATATAATGAAAATAAAAACACTTCTACTAAAAATGCTTTATCTAATACTGAGTCTGCAGGAACAGAAAAGTCAACTACTCAAGAATCTAAAGAACCTGTTCAAGTTGTCATTCTAAAACATGATAACAAGAAAACAACTTCAACAGGAACTTCAAGTTGCAAAAACAAGAAGTCAAATGTTAAAAAGACTTCTTTGCCAAATAAGAATAAGACCCCGATTACCATCTCCTTCAAAACCAGTCAAACATAACATTAAAACTCCATTAGAAAATGACAAAAATAACATTCTAAAATCTATTGGTGATCAGATCGAAGTATTAAGTCAAAAGTTTGCAAAACATACTCATACTGATCAACCAAAAGTCAAACAATTTTCTAAAATTCCTTATGAAAATATGTTCAGAAACAGACCTAGAAAATGTTATCGATGTCATCATACTGGACATAAAGGAGATGAATGCTGGACTGATCTCTTAAGTCCTAGGTACTCAGTACCAAAGAAAAGGAGAGAAACTAAGTCAGTATCACCCAAGAAAACCTCCAAGGTTTCCCCAGAAGTGATACTGACCTCTCCAACAAAAGAGATCTAGTCAACCCCTGTTTCTCCTACCAAAGGTCCCAATATTGTGTGTCTTGTGCAGGGTGACAAAAAATGGTACTTAGATAGTGGCTGCTCAAGACACATGACTGGCAGTATGGAGTACCTTCTAAATTATACACCAGAGAATGGTCCTTCTGTCAAGTTTGAAGATGATTCAATTGGAAAAACAAGAGGGTATGGAGTAATCAGAGCAGGCAATATAACGTTTAAAAGAGTTACATATGTAGAGGGTCTTAAACACAATCTGCTCAGTATCAGCCAGATGTGTGATGATGACAATGAAGCTCGTTTCAGAAAGGTTGCAGGAATCATCTACAATGATAAAGGGCAACCTGTACTCATTGCTAGAAGAGAAAAATATGTTTATGTGGTCAATCTGTCTGAAATAGACCCTACTATCCGAGTTTTCCTGCTATCTAAAGTCAAATCAGAATTACACTAGTTATGGCACAAGAAACTCTCTCACATAAACTTCAGAAATATAAATGAGCTAAGTATGAAGAAACTGGTGAGAGGGTTGCCCACTATTACTTATTCAAAAGATAAGTTATGCTCAGCATGTGAAATGGGCAAGAAGAAGAAGAGTTCATTCAAGTCAAAGGTCAATCACTCCATTAACGAACCTCTTACAATGATACATATGGATCTGTTTGGCCCCATTAGCACACCATCATTGGCCAAAAAGATCTATACTTTAGTCTTAGTAGATGAATTCTCAAGATATACTTGGGTCATCTTTCTCAAGACTAAATCAGATACAACAACAGAAATCATTTCCTTCATCAAAAGAGAAGAACTTCAGAAAGGCAACAAGGTCAAGCAACTTAGAAGTGACCATGGTACTGAGTTTAAGAACTCAGTATTAGCAGATTTATGTGAAGAAAAAGGAATTGTACAAAACTTCTCTGCAGCCTACACACCACAACAAAATGGTGTTGTAGAAAGAAAGAATAGAACAGTAATTGAAGCTACAAGAACTTTGTTATGCCATGCTGGACTGGCACTGAATTTCTGGGCAAAAGCTGTCAACTGTGCAAATTTTACTCAGAACAGAGCTACAATCGTCCAGAGACATCTAAAGACTCCTTATGAGTTGTACAATGGCAAGGTTCCTAATGTGGATTACTTCCACATCTTTGGGAGTAAGTGTTTTGTACTCAGTACTAAACAAAATCTAAACAAATTTGCTCCCAAAGCAAATGAAGGTGTGTTCATGGGCTACTCTCCACACTCTAAAGCCTTCAGAGTGTATATCATCTCAACTAAGATGATTATAGAATCCATTCATGTCACATTTGATGAAGATCAGAATGAGCATTCTACCTCAGCAACAGAAGACATCAGTGGAATAGAAATTCTATGCAATCCAGAAAACTCAATTGCTGAACAGCCAAAGTCTCACGCATACTATGTTGATCATGGTATGAGTGACACTGATCAAGAAACAACTCAGTCTAACTCAAATGTATCAAATTCTGAGGTTCCCATAACTGAGAACCCCAATACTGAGTTCCCAATACTTGATCTGAACAATTCCACCTATGAAGAAGGTGAATCTTCCAGTACCTTTCAAGAATCCACTTCAAATTTGCAAAATCAAGAAGAACAGCAACCTGAATTGTCTGGACTGACCAGAATACAACTCAGTATCAGGCAGACAACACATCAGTACAACAAGACATTGTTGACCTTGTTTCAAATGCTCCCTTAGGAAACAATCTAAGGAAACACATAGATCATCTACATTCTAACATTATTGGTCCAATTGAACAAGGTGTCCAAACAAGAAGAAAGTTAGAGTTTGAACCCCAAGCAACTGCAAACTTTTGCTTCTTCTCAAGCTTCTTATCTACCATGGAACCAAAGAAAGCTGATGAAGCTTTATTAGATGAAGACTGGGTAGAAGCTATGCAAGAAGAACTGACAGAGTTTGAAAGAAACAAAGTTTGGAACTTAGTACCACCCCCTGCTGGCAAAACTATCATTGGTACTAAGTGGGTGTTCAGAAACAAAATGGACAAGGATGGTGTTGTCATTAGAAACAAGGCTAGACTGGTTGCTCAGGGTTACAGGCAAGAAGAAGGCATTGACTATGATGAAACTTTTGCCCCAGTTGCAAGAATTGAAGCTATTAGACTGTATCTTGCATATGCAGCTTTCAAGAACTTCAAAGTTTATCAGATGGATGTCAAGAGTGCCTTCCTCAATGGAAAAATACAAGAGGAAGTTTATGATAAACAACCACCAGGTTTTGTTGATCCTAAATTTCCAAATTATGTATTCAAGCTTGACAAAGCTTTGTATGGGCTCAAAAAAGCTCCAAGAGCCTGGTATGATACCCTGTCTGAGTACTTAATTGAAAATAAATTTATAAGAGGTAAAATTGACAAAACACTATTTTCAAAAAGGAAAGGTTCTGACATCTTACTTATTTAGATATATGTAGATGATATTATCTTTGGCTCCACTCACAAGTCAATGTGTGACTGGTTTGCTAAGATAATGTCATCTCAGTATCAGATGAGTATGATGGGTGAACTTACTTACTTTCTTGGTTTACAAGTTGATCAAAAGCCTGATGGCACTTTTATAAATCAAAGTAAGTATGTGCATGACATGCTAAAGAAATACAAATTTGAAAATTTATCTTCCATGCACACTCCTATGGGTACTCAGGATAAAATAAGTAAAGATGAAACTGGTAAACCAGTATGTCAATCCACATACCGAGGTATGATTGGTTCTTTACTTTACTTAACAGCTAGCATGCCTGATATCATGTTTGCAACTTGTTTGTGTGCTCGGTATCAGGCTGATCCTAAAGAATCACACATGAAAGCTGTTAAGCGCATTTTTCGATATCTTTCAGGTACTCCTAACATGGCTCTTTGGTATCCCAAAGATTCAAACTTTGACCTTGAAGGGTATACAGATGCAGATTTTGCAGGTTATAGGTTGGACAGGAAAAGTACAAGTGGAGGATGTCAATTCCTCGGTGGTAGACAAGTTGGTTGGTCATCCAAGAAGCAAAACTCAGTAGCAACTTCCACTGCAGAAACCGAATATGTTGCTGCAGGAAGTTGTGGTGCTCAACTCTTGTGGATGCAGTATCAACTGATGGACTATGGGTTCAATTTCCAGAAGACACCTATTCATTGTGATAACAAGAGTGCTATTGCTATCACTGAAAATCCAGTCCATCACTCAAGAACTAAGCACATTGATATCAGACACCACTTTATTCTAGATAATGTGGAAAAGGGTAAGGTTGAGGTAGATTTCGTTCCTACTGATGATCAATTGGCCGATGTGTTTACTAAACCTCTCTCTGAGGAAAGGTTTATGTACTTATTAGGACAATTGGGTATGCTGAATCCTTAATTTTCCTTCAAAATTTTCTGATACTGATTTCTCAGTATTGGGTCCAATACTGACCTACTCAGTATCACTCGTCTGATTTATCAAATGTTATAAATTTTTGTTTTTTATTAATTTATGGATTAAATTAAATGTTTTTATAATTTTTAATTTTTTTTGATTTAATTTTTTTTACTCGGTATTGGAGTCCTGGAGTGGTCAAACTGATCTTTAATCTTCATACTCCCCAACGGTAACCTTTCTTAGTAAGAAAGTTACCGTTGGAACAGGATAAGGCTGTCAAATCAGCCGGTTTTACTTCCCAATACTGTAATTATCTCTAAATTAAGTATAAATAACCGTTTTCTTTCTTTCTTTAAAATTTTTGAACAGTTATTTCATACTTTCTCTTTCAATTCTCTCTGCGATTAACGATTCTATTTTCATTTTGCAAGCAAATTTCTTAAATCAAAATCGCAGATGGCTAATTACAGATTCTTCGCACCAGAGGCTACACCGGCAACTCAGTTTCGGAACGACGAAGTGCCCAAATTCGCGAGGAACAACATCACCGCCAATTTCAACATTCCTCAGGCTTGGGCGTGCCCTGAATTCACTCACATGATTACATATCTGAAGCATTGTCCAATCACTCAAGCGTTGATTCTTTCTCCTCGGGCAATTTATCCGAAAATGCTCTGTGAATTCTGGTACTGTGCTAAACTTGACTCTCCGGACATGATTACCGGTTGGGTTATTCGAGAACAAAGAAGGGCTTTGGTTTCCGCAGCTATAATTTGGGAAACACTGAGGCTTCCCGCTCACGCTCAGTATGAGCCCTTTGTTGATCGAACATAGGCTCGCTCAGTCTTACCATTTATTGGACGCAGAGGAACCACGAGCATTATTAAAAGAAATGAATTTAGTCCAATGTGGGGTCTCTTAATTTCCACAATTATTCGGTGTATGACCCACAAGACAGGAGCTTTGGATCAAATAAATGAGTTTGGGATGCGGATTGTTCATGCCATGTATCATTGTTAGGGTAAAAACCCGGTCAAACCTATTACTTTGTGAATCTGATGAACAAATGAATATACATATGTTTAATTCTAATAATATAATAAGCTTAGTGAAACTCGACTCATACCGAGTTAGTCGGTATAGCTTAGTCTCATATTGAGTTGGTCGGTATGAGGTGATACCGAGTTCACGGACCGAGCTGCACAATCAGTGCATGATTTCCCATGATTCACTTTATTAGTCAATGCCTTTAATCATGGGATGTAATCAATAAATCCCATTAAACATGGGATACACTTATTAGAATTGGGAGTTAGATTTTGAATAGGGTTAATTGTAAAACCTCTATCACTTATAAATAGAGGTTTAGTCTTCAGTTGTTATTCATCCTTTTGGATCCCGGTTGATCATTTGTGTGGATCACCGGTAACCCAAATCTAAATGGAACACTTTGTGGATTGTTCTTGGTTATTCCGCAACCAAGAACACATACTATACGTTTGTGCTTAATAAGAATAATCGTATGACGTATATGATCTTGTCTTTACCGATGTTATTAACAATATTGGGGTTCGTTGTGACCTAACAACTGGTATCAGAGCAGGCTAAATTAATCCTTATTTAGTCGATCTATTACCCTGGCAGCCATTCCATACATTTATCCTTCCAACACTCAAAAATCCAAAATGTCTACAATCATAGCACCTGTTATGTCTGGTAAGGGAGTGCCCATCTTTGATGGAAAAGACTTTCATCAATGGAAGATTAAAGCTCAGTGGTATCTTGAATCTATTCATCATGAGATGTTTACTGTACTAAATGATGGTCCCATCATTCCACAAACTGTGGAACCTGTTGCTGCCACTGATGATGCTCCTGAGAGCACAAGAACAGTTCCTAAACTGAAACACACCTGGATTGATACTGACGTCAGTTATTCAGTCTATACTCTAGAGAAAAGGGAGTGATTGGTAATGCTGTTACCAAAGAAATACTGAATGAAATCATGAAATTGCCAATAGCAAAGGCTATGTGGGATAGCCTATCAGTTACTTATGAAGGCACGCCAAAGGTGAAGTTGTAGAGGAAAAGCAACATGAGAAGGAAGTATGAAAACTTTTTCTCTAGTCCAAATGAAGACATCACCACTCTCTATAACAGGTTCAATACTGTTATCCATGATTTAATCAGTGTAGGCATTGTGAAGGAGGAAGGAGATCTTGTTCAAAAATTCTTGGATAGTCTTCCTCAACAGTTTCTTGACATAAGAAATTCTGTCAATGCTGCCAACAACATTGAGTCATACACTCTTCAAACTTTGTATGGTAGAATAAAGTAGCTAAGTTTAGAAGTGACACTGAGTTTGGCCAGTATTGGCAACTCAGTATCAGCACTCAGTATTAGAAAACCAATACTGAGTAGAAGGACTGAGTTACAGTCAGTATAGTAACGGACTAAGATCAAATCCCTTGATCTTAGTCATTTCCTTTGTTTAGTCCTTCGGTTACTCCTTTGCCCATTATGTAAGATCTCTATATCACTATAAATAGAGATCATCTTGCAAAGGAGTAGTTACCAATTTACACGTTCACTTATATCTCTTTGTAATTGTTCAAGTGGTATTGTATTTCCTCTACAAGCCACACTTTGTGGAATAATATACGTTTGACTAAATTACTGTGTTAATCACCTTAATTGTCTTAAGTAAATTATTAATCTAAACAATTATCAAACAAACCAGAGTTGTTGTGACCTAACAATTGGTATCAGAGCGGTTCAAAGTTATCTACAACTTTGATGATCCTATAATCCTAATATTGTTGAAGATCAAGTCTTTTCATAAAGAAGAACAATCCAGAATTTTCGTCATATTCTGCGCACGGGTAGAAGAAGTGCCGAATCTCCTTCGTTAATGGTCGAATCTGTGTGAAATTTGAACAGGAGGTTCTCAACACACAGAAACACAATCTGACCGTTCAGAATTGCAATTCGAGTTTCTGGTAGAGAGATATGTATGGCGCAAAAAGTCAGATTCTATGCTTTTTATTCCTTACTTTCTGGGCAGCCATGGTAGAAAAATCAAATCTTTTTCTTCAAACTTCTAATAAGCGTGAAATTTGGACAGAAGGTTCACCATAATGTGCTTAACGTTTTCACCATTCATATCTTCAAAAGGAATCGTTTATTGAGAGATATATATTTTTGAAGATTATTGACGAATATTTATGGTATGTTTTTAATTCTGCGCAACTCTGGTAAAACGGCTATTATATCTTTTGTAACCATTGGATTTTCATAAATTTTGGATATTATATCCATAACACATACGTGTACTCGGTATCAAAATTTCAGACTGATCAGAATCGTATACTGAGAGATACATACTTTCAAAGTTGATGATTTTCTGATACTGACTGTCTCATACCGAGTGGTGAGTATGAGACCGCTGTGATCGTTTCAACCGATGGATCACTATGATTTTTGGATATGATGTTGAAGACAGGTATATGTATATTGTGTTAAAGATTCATAATGATCAGAAGATCTACATGAATATATGATTTTTTGAAGTTGCTGCAAAATTAGAGAAACGAAATTCTGAAAGCTGAATTTTACAAGTGAGTATATTTCATATGTTTTTCTCTTTTTAGTCATATAAAATCATCTTAAACTGAGGAAATCCATAAGTTGATTGATTCTTTGGAGGGGTTTCAAGTCAAAGATAAAATATACCAAACAGTTTAAGGTGAAAGTATATGATTTAGGGGGAGAAAAACGCAATGCGATATATATTTTCTTTTAATATGAAGCTAAAGTTCTTGAAGCTAAAGTGTTAATGCTAAGTTATTCAAGTGGTTACATGCCACATATTATTTTACAATCATTTGAATCGTTTCAAACTGAGGAAATCTACTAGTTGAATGATTCTTGGGATATGTTTCATTTCAACTCAAATATACCGGACAGTTTGAGGAGGAGTCAATGATTGTGGGGGAGAAAAGTTAATGTGACATATATTTTCTTGAAGTACTTAGTAAATAAAGAATATGAAAAGATCTCAAAAAGAAGACCATACAAGACAAGATCGTTATTATTTATTAGAACTAAACGTATTCATTTGTTATCATCAGATAGGGGGAGATTGTTAGGGTAAAAACCCGGTCAAACCTATTACTTTGTGAATCTGATGAACAAATGAATATACATATGTTTAATTCTAATAATATAATAAGCTTAGTGAAACTCGACTCATACCGAGTTAGTCGGTATAGCTTAGTCTCATACCGAGTTGGTCGGTATGAGGTGATACCGTGTTCACGGACCGAGCTGCACAATCAGTGCATGATTTTCCATGATTCAATTTATTAGTCAATGCCTTTAATCATGGGATGTAATCAATAAATCCCATTAAACATGGGATACACTTAATTAGAATTGGGAGTTACATTTTGAATAGGGTTAATTGTAAAACCTCCATCACTTATAAATAGAGGTTTAGTCTTCAGTTATTATTCATCCTTTTGGATCCCGGTTGATCATTTGTGTGGATCACCGGTAATCCAATTCTAAATGTAACACTTTGTGGAGTGTTCTTGGTTATTCCGCAACCAAGATCACATACTACACGTTTGTACTTAATAAGAATAATCGTATGACGTATATGATCTTATCTTTACCGATGTTATTAACAATATTGGGGTTCGTTGTGACCTAACAATCATGGTCGAGATATTGATTATGCTAGACTGATCTTCAATGAACTAGCTTCTCTGATTCGGGCTCAACCCAGAGAATTCAATGTTCCTCTTCGCAGATTTCTTTCTCTTATTTTTCAAAATGGCATGCCTGCTCATATTTATGATGAGTTCAATAGTCCAAGAGTAGATCTTCCTCCCTTACATGAGAAGATTTATTTTTACAGGCCAAGAGAAGGAGAGCCTGTACTGAGTCACTCCATGTGGGCTATTGTACAGGCACACATCAATGATGAACAACATTCTGATACTGCATCAGAAAATGATGATAATGATGATGACAGTGGTAATGATGGAAATGATGATCAAGATATTGAGATGATGGATGCTCAACCAGAACCGGTACAAGAACCACCACATATTTCTCCACCTGCACAGGATCCTGATGCTCCTCATATTGCAACAGATTCTGATACTGAGTCCTCAGAAGACACACCACTTGCCATCCGAAGAAGAAGAAGAAACCTATCCCCAGTTCTAATGGGAAACTTATCATCAGAAGAGATGCAACCCGAAAATGTTGCATCTTTAACTGCATCTCTTCAGGCACAGAGTCTAGTTGCTGCCAATGCTGACCTTCCAGGTCCTGAACCAGTACCAACTGCTCAACATATTGAGGAACCTCATGTTCCTCTCAATGTAGAGATTCAATATGAGAAACATACACTGGAAGGTGCATATGATAGACGGGAAGAAGTTCCTGAAGGTGCTGGTGCCTCAAATCAACATATAGATGATCCAGCTGTTAGGTCACAACAACCCTGGTTAACTTGATAATTGGTAGATTAATAATTTACTTAAGACAATTAAGGTGATTAACACAGTAATTTAGTAGTGATCTGAGTTTGGCCAATACTGGCCACTCAGTATCAGCACTCGGTATTGGAAAACCAATACCGAGTAGAAGGACTGAGTCACGGTCAGTATAGTAACTGACTAAGATTAAATCCCTTGATCTTAGTCATTTCATTTACTTAGTCCTTTGGTTACTCCTTTGCCCATAATGTAAGATCTCTATAACATTATAAATAGAGATCATCTTGCAAAGGAGTACTTATCAATTTACACTTTCATATATCTATCTTTGTAATTGTTCAAGTGGTCTTGTATTTCCGCTACAAGCCACACTTAGTGGAATAATATACGTTTGACTAAATTACTGTGTTAATCACCTTAATTTTCTTAAGTAAATTATTAATCTAACAATTGTCTTAAGTAAAGCCTTACCTCTTATAAACTTATTTTCAATTAAGTACTCAGACAGGGTATCATATCAGGCTCTGGGAGCTTGTTTGAGCCCATATAAAGCTTTATCAAGCTTGAAAACGTAATTAGGGAATTTAGGGTCAATAAAACCTGGTGGTTGTTTGACATAAACTTCCTCCTGTAGTTTTCCATTAAGAAAGGCACTTTTGACATCCATCTGATAAACTTTGAAATTCTTGAAGGCTGCATATGCAAGATATAGCCTAATAGCTTCAATTCTTGCAACTGCTGCAAAAGTTTCATCATAGTCAATACCTTCTTCTTGCCTGTAACCCTGAGCAACCAGTCTTGCTTTGTTTCTAATGACAACACCATCTTTGTCCATTTTGTTTCTGAACACCCACTTAGTACCAATAATAGTTTTACCAGCAGGAGGTGGTACTAAGTTCCAAACTTTATTTCTTTCAAACTCTATCAATTCTTCTTGCATAGCTTCTACCCAGTCTTCATCTAATAAAGCTTCATCAGCTTTCTTGGGTTCCATGGTGGATAAGAAACTTGAGAAGAAACAGAAGTTTGCAGTTGCTTGGGGTTCAAACTCTAACCTTCTTCTTGGTTGAACACCTTGTTCAATGGGACCAATAATGTTTGCATGAAGATGGTCTCTGTGTTCCCTTAGATTATTTACTAAGGAAACATTTGAAGCAAGATCAACAATATCTTGTAGTGGTGATGGATTGTCTGCCTGATACTGTGATAAATCCTGATCAGTATCAGACAATACTGGTTGTTGTTCTTCTGAATTTTGCAGATTTGGTGTGGATTCTTGAGCAGTATTGGAGGATTTTCCTTCCTCATATGTGGAGTTGTTCAAATCAAGAATTGGGACCTCAGTATTGGGGTTCTCAGTAATGGGAACCTCAGAATTTGTTATATTGAAGTTAGACTGAGGTGTCTCTTGATCAGTATCACTCATACTGTGATCAACATAGTATGGGTGAGACTTGGGCTGTTCAGCAATTAAGTTTTCTGGATTGCATAGAATTTCTATGCCACTGATGTCTTCATTTGCTGAGGTAGAATGCTCATTCTGATTTTCATCAAATGTAACATGAATAGATTCTACAATCATCTTAGTGGAGATGACATACACTCTGAAGGCTTTAGAGTGTGGATAATAGCCCATGAACACGCCTTCATTTGCTTTGGGAGCAAATTTGTTGAGATTTTGCTTAGTACTTAGTACAAAGCATTTACTCCCAAAGATGTGAAAATATTCCACATTAGGAATCTTGCCATTATATAACTCATAAGGAGTCTTTTGATGACGCTGGACTATAGTAGCTCTGTTTTGAGTAAAGTTGGCACAATTAACAGCTTCAGCCCAGAAGCTCAGTGCCAGTCCAGCATGGCATAACAAAGTTCTTGCAGCTTCAATCAAAGTTCTATTTTTCCGTTCTATAACACCATTTTGTTGTGGTGTGTAGGCTGCAGAGAAGTTTTGTATAATTCCTTTTTCTTCACAGAAATCAGCCAATACCGAGTTCTTGAACTCAGTACCATGGTCACTTCTAAGTTGTTTGACCTTGTTGCCTTTTTGAAGTTCTTCTCTTTTAATGAAGGCAATGATTTCTGTTGTTGCATCAGCTTTAGTCTTGAGAAAAATAACCCAAGTGTATCTTGAGAATTCATCAAATAAGACTAATGTATAGATCTTTTTGGCCAATGATGGTGTGCTGATGGGACCAAAAAGATCCATATGAATCATTGTAAGAGGTTCATTGATGGAGCGATTAACTTTTGACTTGAATGAACTCTTCTTCTGCTTGCCCATTTCACATGCTGAGCATAACTTATCTTTTGAATAAGTAATAGTGGGCAACCCTCTCACCAGTTTCTTGATACTTAGCTCATTTATATTTCGGAAATTTATGTGAGAGAGCTTCTTGTGCCATAACCAATGTAATTCTGGTTTGACTTTAGACAGCAGGCAAACTCGAATGGTGGGGTCTATTTCAGACAGATTGACCGCATAAACATCTTTTTCTCTTCTAGCAACGAGTACAGGTTGCCCTTTATCATTGTAGATGATTCCTGCAATCTTTCTGAACCGAGCTTCATTATCATCATCACACATCTGGCTGATACTGAGCAGATTGTGTTTAAGACCCTCCACATAGGCAACTCTTTTAAAAGTTATGTTGCCTGCTTTTATAACTCCATACCCTCTTGTTTTCCCTATTGAATCATCTCCAAACTTGACAGAAGGACCCTTCTCTGGAGTATAATTTAGAAGGTACTCCATACTGCCAGTCATGTGTCTTGAGCAGCCACTATCTAGATACCATTTTCTGTCACCCTGCACAAGACACAAATAATAAGTTAGTTCTTTTTAGGAACCCATTTTTGAATGGGACCTTTGATAGGAGAAACGGGGTTTGACTTGATCTCTTTTGTGGGAGAAGTCAGTATCACTTCAGGAATAATCTTTGAGGTTTTCTGTGGTGATACCGACTTAGTTTCTCTCCTTTTCTTTGGTACTGAGTACCTAGGACTTGAGAGATCAGTCCATCATTCATCTCCTTTGTGTCCAGTATGATGACATCTATAACATTTTCTAGGTCTGTTTCGAAACATATTTTCATAAGGAACTTTTGAAAATTGTTTAACTGTTGATCGATCAGTATTAGTGAATTTTGCAAACTTTTGACTCAGAATTTTAATCTGATCACCAATTGATTTTAAAATGTTATTTTGGTCATTTTTTAATGGAGTTTTAATTTTATTTTTGACAGATTTAGAAGGAGATGATTCTGGTGTCTTATTTTTCATAGAAGTCTTTTTATCAGTAGACTTCTTGTTTGTGACACTTGGAGATCCTGTTGAAGTTGTGTTCGTTTTATCATGTTTTAGAATGACAACTTGAACAGGTTCTTTAGATTCTTGAGTAGTTGACTTTGCTGTTCCTGTGGATTCAGTATTAGTTAAAACAGTTTGAGTAGCAGTAAGTTTCTTTTCTGTATTTTCAGGTTCTTTATATATCTCAAACGTAGTTGTGTTAAATAATAATTCAAATGGAGGAACAGCAGAAGTGTCATACTGTACTATTTCAAGATCAGTATCAGAAATTTCTTTTTCAGAAAATTCAATACTGAGCTCTTGTAGTTCAGTATAGCACTTAGAACAGATGGAAGGACCAATTTTTTTTTCAAAAATGATTTTATCCTCATCATCTGATTCAGTTTGACATCCTATCTCAGAAAAAGTTTTTGCTTTTACAAACTGAATAGGGTTCATATCTGAAAATTCTTCAAATAAATCAGCAAAATTATTTCTATTTTTTAATTGAGGATCAAAACCAAGTGCAGCCCTTACATTTTCTGGAAATTGTTGATTTAGACATTTATTTAGTTTAATAGATGCATTTCCCCAAGATTTACACTGATTTTCGAATTTTTCTTTTTCCAGTTTGTGTAAATGAGCTTTATCAGCTAATCTTTGGTTAATGTCTTGTAAGTTTAAAAAGTCTAATTCTAAATCTTTGTTAGGTCAATTAAGGTGATAAACACAATAATTTAGTCAAACGTATATTATTCCACTAAGTGTGGCTTGATAATTAAGGTGATAAACACAATAATTTAGTCAAACGTATATTATTCCACTAAGTGTGGCTTGTAGCGGAAATACAAGACCACTTGAACAATTACAAAGATGAATACTATGAATATGTAAATTGGTACGTACTCCTTTCCAAGATGATCTCTATTTATAATGCTATAGAGATCTTACATTATGGGCAAAGGAGTAACCGAAGGACTAAGTAAATGTAATGACTAAGATCAAGGGATTTGATCTTAGTCAGTTACTATACTGACCATGACTCAGTCCTTCTACTCGGTATTAGTTTTCCAATACTGAGTGCTGATACTGAGTGGCCAGTATTGGCCGAACTCAGTATCACTACTAACTTAGCTATTTTAATCTACATTTAATCTAAGCTATTCTATATTGTTTTTGTTATCCTAAGATTCACAAAGAGGTAAGGCTTTTTGCCTTAACAATCTCCCCCTATCTAATGATAACAAAACAATTATACAGAGATATAGAACAAAATAAACTGCAGGCTGCAAAGTCTTCTTCTTTATTCTTTCTTGATTGATTCAAACTCATAGAAGACTTCTTTCTTTACATGGATTAACTCTTCTCTTTTCTTCAGTTCATCTTGCCTGTTGTTTAGCACATCAACAATCTTCTTTCTGAACCAAGCATCTTCTTTCTTGGTTATCATCCATTTCAAGCCCACCAAATGGCTGATAGGAGCTGTTTGCAGTTCTGCTTCAGTGATGAAGCACTCCCTGTCCTCTGAGTCAGTGTACATATATCCAGATGTTGGATATATGGTACTCTTCTGATCCTGAAATATAAGGTTAGAAGGGACAGTGTACTTAGGGAACATTCTGAAGGTATTCAGGCACTCAGGCTTGTTGTTTTTGACAGCCTCAGTCATAACACTGAGTGCCCTATAATCTGCTGCATATAAAATGCCTTGTTCATAACAAACTGCAGCTACAGCCCATACTTCATCCATCATCACTTGAGCTTCAGAAAATCTGGATTTCAGTTCCTTAATCAGTCTAGCAATTTTAATCCAGTCTTGTACACCCATATTCTGGATATCATGAAGAAAGAACTTCAATGGAGGACTGACTGGCCCAGTGCATGTTGCAGTAATGCATCTGTCAACAATTTTGACTTTGATTTTGTTGACAAATTCATTTAGCCAGTGAATGTTCTTCACATCCAGAAAGATTCTGTTCCTCAGCATGTTCATCCTGGTTTCTCTATATCTGAATCTTTGGGCAATGATGTTCCAGTATTGTTGAAGAACATCATCACCTTTTCTTCTGACAACATGAGGCTTCCAAGAGTCATCTGCCTCAGTATCAGTTTCAGGATCTTCTTCTTTGACAGGAAAGAATCTTTGGGCTTCAATCTCATCCTCAGTGTATTGAACAGATCTTCTCGGTCTAGAGATCAGTGGAGCTGGATCTGTTTCTTCACTAGATTCTGAAGACATAACCACATTTGTCATTCGTCTGGTTATTGGTCTTCTAGGAATTCTAGAAGGTCCTTCAGCTTGAGGAGAGATAGGTTTTTCTGTATGCTCTTCATCATCAGAGAATGATGATGAAGAGGTTTGTTTATTTGCTTCATCCAGTGCAAAGTTTAAAAAATCTTCTGATGCCACTGGATGTTCTTCATCTTCATCATCAGCAATAGGCCACACAAACGGCCTATACACAATTATCTGCAAGTTGTTTTGCTCAGTCACAACTTGCTGATGTTGATCAGTATCAGTCTCCCCCTGAGCAGATGGCTCAGATGGTTCTTCTTCAAGTTGTTCCAAGACTGATCTTCCTCTCTGTCTGCTCCTCTCATATCTAAACCGAAGAGGTTCAGTATGAGGTGTTTGCTGATGTTGTTGTTGTTGTTGTTGCTGTGGAGGTTGATCTTCATTCAGCTTTCTCCTTTTCTCCCCCTGAGCAGATGGCTCAGGTTGATCAACCTCTTGATCTCTCTGTGTTTTCTCCCCCTTTTTTGTTTTCATTGGATGGGGAGGGAATGGGTTCAGTATCACCACCCATGTCTTCTTGTTGTTGTTCAGGACTGGGGGAAAGCATGGGTTCAGTGTCAGCCTGCCCTGCACTATGAGTGTGTGCAGGAGATGGTGATCTGCGAGGCTCAGTGGCGGGACTATCTTCATTATTATTGCCTCCAGTAGATGGAGGGGGTGGAGGCTGTTGTCGTTGTTGTTGTAATTGTGCCACTGATTGCTTCAAGGAATCAATCTCAGTGCTCATTTCATCCATCCTGGCCAGAATGTTATTCTGAGTAGTCTGCATAGCCAGGATCTGGTTGAGAATAGTTTGTAAAGCTCCTTGTACTTCCTAAGACTGAGTAGCTTGAGCTCGTTGACCCTGCACAGATGGTGCTAAAGAAACCAAAAACATAAAACTGCTTAGTAAGAAAGGTTTATCAAATAGAATTGTGGTATTGATTAACTCTATAATCATATAAACAGAATTTGGAAGTCTGTATTTCATCTGGTTCATGATGAAATATTGTGGACTAGTGCAAAGCATGTGAAAGAAGTGTTTTAGTAAAAGTGAGTGTGATAGATTAAGTAGCTCAGTGTAGGATAGGTCACATTTACTAAAAGGTTTAGGTTGGGAATTCGAAGTCTGGGATATACTTCTTTTTATTTTCAATGTTCATCACTCGGTATCAGAGTGATAACAGAAATGTGGCTTTGACCCATGGAAGTTTTTGGCAAGTGTGGCTTAAGGGGTTTTGGATCATTTCTTGAACAATGGTATCCAACTCAAAATAAGTTGGACATCATTCAAGCAGCACCAGTGGGTGTCAGTGTGACATCAACCACTATTGTTTCATAAATGGTGAAACAACCGTAGACTGACAATGATCATGTGAAAAACTCGGTATATGAATTTTGCATAGCAGCAGTGGGCATACTATGTTGGCCATAAAATGATATATTTGAAAGTTCGATTGAGACTGTGGTCAGTATTGAGTTGGTACTGGCCAATACATAGTCTCTATGGGGGAAAAATATATATATATATAAGTTTAAGGATTTTAGAAATTCATACCTGAGACTTTATCGGATTCTCTTCTAGCATCATGAGAGGTCGGTGCTGGATCATTTGGATTTGGATGTGAGGCACCAGCACCTTCAAGAGCTTCTTCTCTTCTGCTTGCTGGACCTTCCAGTGTATAATGAGCAAACTGAAGTTCGACATCAAGAGGATCATGAGGAGCCTCAAGATGATGAGCAATATGTGCTGGTTCTGGACCTGGAAGGTCAGCATTGGCGGCAACCGCACTTTGGACTTGAAGAGATGCAGTTAAAGAGGGAATGTGTTTAGTTTGCATCTCTTCTGATGACATATTTCCCATAGGAACAGGGGAAAGATTTCTTCTTCTTCTTCGAAGAACTAGTGGTGTGTCTTCTGAGAGCTCAGTAACAGAAGCTTCTTCAATAATAGGAGCATCCGGATCCTGTGTTAAACCGGCTGATTTGACAGCCTTATCCTGTGTTAACGGTAACTTTCCTATTAAGAAAGGTTACCGTTAGGGAGTATTGAGGTTAAAAGTCAGTTGTGTTACTCCAGGATTCCAATACCGAGTTTAAAAAAAATTAAATTAAAAAAAAATATAAAAAAAAAAATTAGAAAAACATTTAATTTAATCTATAAATTAATAAAAAATAAAAATTTACAAAATTTGATAAATCAGACTAGTGATACTGACTTGGTCGGTATTGAAAGCAATACCGATCAGTCGGTATCAGAAAATTTAAGTGAATTTAAGGATTCAGCATACCCAATTGTCCTAGTAAGTACATAAACCTTTCCTCAGAGAGAGGTTTAGTAAAGACATCGGCCAATTGGTCATCTGTAGGAACGAAATCTACCTCAACCTTACCCTTTTCCACATTATCTCGAATAAAGTGATGTCTGATATCAATGTTCTTGGTTCTGGAGTGATGGACTGGGTTTTCAGTGATAGCAATAGCACTCTTGTTATCACAATGTATAGGTGTCTTCTGAAAGTTAAACCCATAGTCCATTAGTTGATACTGCATCCACAAAAGTTGAGCACAGCAACTTCCTGCAGCAACATATTCTGCTTCTGCAGTAGAAGTTGCAACTGAATTTTGCTTCTTGGATGACCAGCCAACTAATCTGCCACCGAGGAACTGACATCCTCCACTTGTACTTTTCCTGTCTAACCGACAACCTGCAAAATCTGCATATGTATACCCTTCAAGATCAAAGTTTGAGTCTTTGGGATACCAAAGACCCATGTTAGGAGTACCTGAAAGATATCTAAAAATTCGCTTAACAGCTTTCATATGTGATTCTTTAGGATCAGCCTGATACCGAGCACACAAACAGGTTGCAAACATGATATCAGGCCTGCTAGCTGTTAAGTAAAGTAAAGAACCAATCATACCTCGGTATGTGGATTGACATACTGGTTTACCAGTTTCATCTTTACTTATTTTATCCTGAGTACCCATAGGAGTATGCATGGATGATAGATTTTCAAATTTATATTTCTTAAGCATGTCATGCACATACTTACTTTGATTTATGAAAGTGCCATCAGGCTTTTGTTCAACTTGTAAACCAAGAAAGTAAGTAAGTTCTCCCATCATACTCATCTGATATTGAGATGACATTATCTTTGCAAACCAGTCACACATTGACTTGTCAGTGGAGCCAAAAATAATATCATCCACATATATTTGAATGAGTAAAATGTCAGAACCATTTCTCTTTGAAAATAATGTTTTATCAATTTTACCTCTTATAAACTTATTTTCAATTAAGTACTCAGACAGGGTATCATACCAGGCTCTGGGAGCTTGTTTGAGCCCATATAAAGCTTTATCAAGCTTGAAAACATAATTAGGAAATTTAGGATCAATAAAACCTAGTGGTTGTTTGACATAGACTTCCTCCTGTTGTTTTCCATTAAGAAAGGCACTTTTGACATCCATCTGATAAACTTTGAAATTCTTGAAAGCTGCATATGCAAGATACAGCCTAATAGCTTCAATTCTTGCAACTGGTGCAAAAGTTTCATCATAGTCAATACCTTCTTCTTTCCTGTAACCCTGAGCAACCAGTCTTGCTTTGTTTCTGATGACAACACCATCTTTGTCCATTTTGTTTCTGAACACCCACTTAGTACCAATAATAGTTTTACCAGCAGGAGGTGGTACTAAGTTCCAAACTTCATTTCTTTCAAACTCTGTCAATTCTTCTTGCATAGCTTCTACCCAGTCTTCATCTAATAAAGCTTCATCAGCTTTCTTGGGTTCCATGGTAGATAAGAAACTTGAGAAGAAACAGAAGTTTGCAGTTGCTTGGGGTTCAAACTCTAACCTTCTTCTTATTTGAACACCTTGTTCAATGGGACCAATAATGTTGGCATGAGGATGGTCTCTGTGTTCCCTTAGATTATTTCCTAAGGAAACATTTGAAGCAAGATCAACAATATCCTGTTGTGGTGATGGGTTGTCTGCCTGATACTGTGATGAATCCTGATCAGTATCAGACAATACTGGTTGCTGTTCTTCTGAATTTTGCAAATTTGGTGTGGATTCTTGAGCAGTATTGGAGGATTCTCCTTCCTCATATGTGGAGTTGTTCAAATCAAGAATTGGGACCTCAGTATTGGGGTTCTCAGTAATGGGAACCTCAGAATTTGTTATATTGACGTTAGACTGAGATGTCTCTTGATCAGTATCACTCATACTGTGATCAACGTAGTATGGGTGAGACTTGGGCTGTTCAGCAATGGAGTTTTCTGGATTGCATAGAATTTCTATGCCACTGATGTCTTCACTTGCTGAGGTAGAATGCTCATTCTGATTTTCATCAAATGTAACATGAATAGATTCTACAATCATCTTAGTGGAGATGACATACACTCTGAAAGCTTTAGAATGTGGAGAATAGCCCATGAACACGCCTTCATTTGCTTTGGGAGCAAATTTGTTGAGATTTTGCTTAGTACTGAGTACAAAGCATTTACTCCCAAAGATGTGAAAATAATCCACATTAGGAATCTTGCCATTATATAACTCATATGGAGTCTTTTGATGACGTTGGACTATAGTAGCTCTGTTTTGAGTAAAATTTGCACAATTAACAGCTTCAGCCCAGAAGCTCAGTGCCAGTCCAGCATGGCATAACAAAGTTCTTGCAGCTTCAATAAGAGTTCTATTTTTCCGTTCTACAACACCATTTTGTTGTGGTGTGTAGGCTGCAGAGAAGTTTTGTATAATTCCTTTTTCTTCACGGAAATCAGCTAATACCGAGTTCTTGAACTCAGTACCATGGTCACTTCTAAGTTGTTTGACCTTGTTGCCTTTTTGAAGTTCTTCTCTTTTAATGAAGGCAATGATTTCTGTTGTTGCATCAGCTTTAGTCTTGAGAAAAATAACCCAAGTGTATCTTGAGAATTCATCAACTAAGACTAATGTATAGATCTTTTTGGCCAAAGATGGTGTGCTGATGGGACCAAAAAGATCCATATGAATCATTGTAAGAGGTTCATTTATGGAGTGATTAACTTTTGACTTGAATGAACTCTTCTTCTGCTTGCCCATTTCACATGCTGAGCATAACTTATCTTTTGAATAAGTAATAGTGGGCAACCCTCTCACCAGTTTCTTGATACTGAGCTCATTAATATTACGAAAATTTATGTGAGAGAGCTTCTTGTGCCATAACCAATGTAATTCTGGTTTGACTTTAGACAGCAGGCAAACTCGAATGGTGGGGTCTATTTCAGACAGATTGACCACATAAACATCTTTTTCTCTTCTAGCAACTAGTACAGGTTGCCCTTTATCATTGTAGATGATCCCTGCCATCTTTCTGAATCGAGCTTCATTATCATCATCACACATCTGGCTGATACTGAGCAGATTGTGTTTAAGACCCTCCACATAGGCAACTCTTTTAAAAGTTATGTTTCCTGCTTTTATAACTCCATACCCTCTTGTTTTCCCTATTGAATCATCTCCAAACTTGACAGAAGGACCCTTCTCTGGAGTATAATTTAGAAGGTACTCCATACTGCCAGTCATGTGTCTTGAGCAGCCACTATCTAGATACCATTTTCTGTCACCCTGCACAAGACACAAATAATAAATTAGTTCCTTTTAGGAACCCATTTTTGAATGGGACCTTTGATAGGAGAAACAGGGTTTGACTTGATCTCTTTTGTGGGAGAGGTCAGTATCACTTCAGGAATAACCTTTGAGGTTTTCTTTGGTGATACCGACTTAGTTTCTCTCCTTTTCTTTGGTACTGAGTACCTAGGACTTGAGAGATCAGTCCAGCATTCATCTCCTTTGTGTCCAGTATGATGACATCGATAACATTTTCTAGGTCTGTTTCTAAACATATTTTCATAAGGAACTTTTGAAAATTGTTTAATTGTTGGTTGATCAGTATTAGTTAATTTTACAAACTTTTGACTTAGAATTTTAATCTGATCACCAATTGATTTTAAAATGTTATTTTTGTCATTTTTTAATGGAGTTTTAATTTTATTTTTGACTGTTTTTGAAGGAGATGATTCTGGTGTTTTGATTTTATTTTGCATAGAAGTCTTTTTATCAGTTGACTTCTTGTTTTTGACACTTGAAGATCCTGTTGAAGTTGTTTTCTTTTTATCATGTTTTAGAATGACAACTTGAACAGGTTCTTTAGATTCTTGAGTAGTTGACTTTGATGTTCCTGTGGATTCAGTATTAGTTAAAACAGTTTGAGTAGCAGTAAGTTTCTTTTCTGTATTATCAGGTTCTTTATATATCTCAAACGTAGTTGTGTTATATAATAATTCAAATGGAGGAACAGCAGAAGTGTCATACTGTACTATTTCGAGATCAGTATCAAAAATTTCTTTTTCAGGAAATTCAATACTGAGCTCTTGTAGTTCAGTATAGCACTTAGAACAGATGGAAGGACCAATGGAGTTTTCAAAAATGATTTTATCCTCATCATCTGATTCAGTTTGACATCCTTTGAAAATGATTTTATCCTCATCATCTGGTTCAGTTTGACATCCTACTTCACAAAATGTTTTTGCTTTTACAAACTGAATAGGGTTCATATCCGAAAATTCTTCAAATAAATCAGCAAAATTTTTACTATTTTTTAATTGAGGGTCAACACCAAGTGCAGCCCTTACATTTTCTGGAAATTGTTGATTTAGACATCTATTTAGTTTAATGGATGCATTTCCCCAAGATTTACACTGATTTTCAAATTTTTCTTTTTCAAGTTTGTGTAAATGAGCTTTATCAGCTAATCTTTGGTTAATGTCTTGTAAGTTTAAAAAATCTAGTTCCAAATCTTTAAATTTTGCTAATTTATCTAAATGTTCGTTATTTACCCTTTCTTGTTCATGAATTGTTAATTTTAATGCCTTTTCTCTCTATACTAAAGTTTTAAGATCAACAACCATATACTCAAAAATCTTTTCTTTTTCATTATCTGAATAAGTTTAAAAAGAACTCACCTTGTACAATTGAGTGGAATCCCAATCAGTATGAACACTCATTCTCTCAGCTTCTTTGATATCTCTCTCAAAGGAGCTCTTCAAATCTTCTTCAGTAAAAGCCATAAAGGCTTTGTTCTCAACCTCTTCGTCATCATCACTTATTTCCTCATCCATCCAAGCCTCTGAGTAAAGAGCTTGATGAGGTGCACCATTCCCAGCTACATTCTTCCCTTTGCTCCAGTTCTTTAGCTTAACATACTTGTCACGAAACCTTTTAGCTCGGTATGCAATTTTGTCATTCTGATCAGTTTCAGTTGACTTGGTATGATAGTTTGCTGCAATATGTCCAGGCTTTCCACACCTATAGCACAGACCTGATCTTGGGTCAGTATTGGAAGAGCTAACACCCAGCCTCTTCTTTTTCAACTAATCCAGCTTCATGGACATAAGAGGCATTTGTGTCTCAAGCTCTTCTGCCTCAGCATCAGCAAGATCAACTTCTGGTTCATCAGGCTCAGTGACAGTATATGCCTGTTGTACAACTAGAGCCATACTAGTGGAAGACTTGTCAGTTTTCTTCAGTTGATCAGTCTTGCAGCATTATTCTCCTCATGATTTAACATTAATCCATACAAGGTTTGAAGAGTGTATGACTCAATGTTGTTGGCAGCATTGACAGAATTTGTCATATCAAGGAACTGTTGAGGGAGACTATCCAAGAACTTTTGGACAAGTTCTCCTTCTTCCTTTACAATGCCTACACTGATTAAATCATGGACAACAGTATTAAACCTGTTGTAGAGAGTAGTAATGTCTTCATTTGGGGTAGAGAAAAAGTTTTCATACTTTCTTCTCATGTTGCTTTTCCTCTGCAACTTCACCTTGGGTGTGCCTTCATAAGTGATTGATAGACTATCCCACATAGCCTTTGTTGTTGGCAATTTCATAATTGCATTAAGTATTTCTTTGGTAACAGCATTACCAATCACTCCCTTAGCCCTTGAGTCTAGACTGAATAACTGACGGTCAGTATCAGTCCAGGTGTGTTTCAGTTTAGGAACTGTTCTTGTGCCCTCAGGAGCATCATCAGTAGCAGCAACGGGTTCCACAGTTTGTGGGATGATAGGACCATCATTCAGCACAGTGAGCATCTCATGATGAATTGATTCAAGATACCACTGAGCTTTAAGCTTCCATTGATGAAAGTCTTTTCCATCAAAGATGGGCACTCCCTTGCCAGACATGACTGGGGCAACAATTGTAGACATTTTGGATTTTTGCGTATTTGAAGGATAAGTATAAGGAATGGCTGCCAGGGTTAAAAGATCGACTAAATAAGAATTAATTTAGCCTGCTCTGATACCAGTTGTTAGGTCACAACAACCCTGGTTAAGTTGATAATTGTTAGATTTATAATTTACTTAAGACAATTAAGGTGATAAACACAGTAATTTAGTCAAACGTATATTATTCCACTAAGTGTGGCTTGTAGCGGAAATACAAGACCACTTGAACAATTAGAAAGATGAATACTATGAATATGTAAATTGGTACGTACTCCTTTGCAAGATGATCTCTATTTATAATGCTATAGAGATCTTACATTATGGGCAAAGGAGTAACCGAAGGACTAAGTAAATGTAATGACTAAGATCAAGGGATTTGATTGTTAAGGCAAAAAGCCTTACCTCTTTGTGAATCTTAGGATAACAAAACAATATAGAATAGCTTAGATTAAATATAGATTAAAATAGCTAAGTTAGTAGTGATACTGAGTTTGGCCAATACTGGCCACTCAGTATCAGCACTCAGTATTGGAAAACCAATACTGAGTAGAAGGACTGAGTCATGGTCAGTATAGTAACTGACTAAGATCAAATACCTTGATCTTAGTCATTACATTTACTTAGTCCTTCGGTTACTCCTTTGCCCATAATGTAAGATCTCTATAGCATTATAAATAGAGATCATCTTGCAAAGGAGTAAGTACCAATTAACATATTCATAGTATTCATCTTTGTAATTGTTCAAGTGGTCTTGTATTTCCGCTACAAACCACACTTAGTGGAATAATATACGTTTGACAAAGTTACTGTGTTTATCACCTTAATTGTCTTAAGTAAATTATAAATCTAACAATTATCAAGTTAACCAGGGTTGTTATGACCTAACAACTGGTATCAGAGCAGGCTAAATTAAATCGTATTTAGTCGATCTTTTAACCCTGGCAGCCATTCCTTATACTTATCCTTCCCATACTCAAAAATTAAAAATGTCTACAATTGTTGCCCTAGTCATGTCTGGTAAGGGAGTGCCCATCTTTGATGGAAAAGATTTCCATCAATGGAAGCTTAAGGCTCAGTGGTATCTTGAATCAATTCATCATGAGATGCTTATTGTGCTAAATGATGGCCCCATCATCCCACAAACTGTGGAACCTGTTGCTGCTACTGATGATGCTCCTGAGAGCACAAGAACAGTTCCTAAACTGAAACACACCTGGACTGATACTGACCGTCAGTTATTCAGTCTAGACTCAAGAGCTAAGGGAGTGATTGGTAATGCTGTTACCAAAGAAATACTGAATGCAATTATGAAATTGCCAACAGCAAAGGCTATGTGGGATAGTCTATCAATCACTTATGAAGGCACACCCAAGGTGAAGTTGCAGAGGAAAAGCAATATGAGAAGAAAGTATGAAAACTTCTTCTCTACCTCAAATGAAGACATCACTACTCTATACAACAGGTTTAATACTGTTGTCCATGATTAAATCAGTGTAGGCATTGTAAAGGAAGAAGGAGAACTTGTTCAAAAATTCTTGGATAGTCTTCCTCAACAGTTTCTTGACATGACAAATTCTGTCAATGCTGCTAACAACATTGAGTCATACACTCTTCAAACTTTGTATGGATTAATGTTGAATCATGAAGAGAATAATGCTGCAAGACTGATCAACTGGAAGAAAACTGACAAGTCTTCCACTGGTATGGCTCTAGTTGTGCAACAGGCATACACTGTAATAGAACCTGAAGAACCAGAAGTTGATCTTGCTGATGCTGAGGCAGAAGAGCTTGAAACACAAATGGCTCTTATGTCCATGAAGCTGGATCAGTTGAAAAAGAAGAGGCTTGGTGTTAGCTCTTCCAATACTGATCCAAGATCAGGTCTTTGCTATAGGTGTGGGAAGCCTGGGCATATTGCTGCTAATTGTCATACCAAGTCAACTGAAACTGATCAGAATGACAAGATTGCATACCGAGCTAAACGGTATAGAGATAAGTATGTCAAACTGAAGAACTGGAGTAAGGGGAAGAATGCGGCAGGGAATGGTGCACCTCATCAAGCACTTTACTCAGAGGCTTGGATGGATGAGGAAATAAGTGATGATGAGGAAGAGATTGAGAACAAAGCCTTTATGGCTTTTACTGAAGAAGATTTGAAGAGCTCCTTTGAGAGAGATATCAAAGAAGCTGAGAAAATGAGTGTCCATACTGATTGGGATTCCACTCAGTTGTACAAGGTGAGTTCCTTTCAAACTTATTCAGATAATGAAAAAGAAAAGATTTTTGAGTATATGATTGTTGATCTTAAAACTTTAGTACAGAGAGAAAAGGCATTAAAATTAACAATTCATGAACTTGAAAGGGTAAATAATGAACATTTAGATAAATTAACAAAATTTAAAGATTTGGAACTAGATTTTTTAAACTTACAAGACATTAACCAAAGATTAGCTGATAAAGCTCATTTACACAAACTTGAAAAAGAAAAATTTGAAAATCAGTGTAAATCTTGGGGAAATGCATCCATTAAACTAAATAGATGTCTAAATCAACAATTTCCAGAAAATGTAAGAGCTGCACTTGGTGTTGACCCTCAATTAAAAAATAGTAAAAATTTTGCTGATTTATTTGAAGAATTTTCGGATATGAACCCTATTCAGTTTGTAAAAGCAAAAACATTTTGTGAAGTAGGATGTCAAACTGAACCAGATGATGAGGATAAAATCATTTTTGAAGGATGTCAAACTGAATCAGATGATGAGGATAAAATCATTTTTGAAAACTCAATTGGTCCTTCCATCTGTTCTAAGTGCTATACTGAACTACAAGAGCTCAGTATTGAATTTCCTGAAAAAGAAATTTTTGATACTGATCTCGACATAGTACAGTATGACACTTCTGCTGTTCCTCCATTTGAATTATTATTTGACACAACTACGTTTGAGATATATAAAGAACCTGATAATACAGAAAAGAAACTTACTACTACTCAAACTGTTTTAACTAATACTGAATCCACAGGAACAGCAAAGTCAACTACTCAAGAATCTAAAGAACCTGTTCAAGTTGTCATTCTAAAACATGATAAAAAGAAAACAACTTCAACAGGATCTTCAAGTGTCAAAAACAAGAAGTCAACTGATAAAAAGACTTCTATGCAAAATAAAATCAAAACACCAGAATCATCTCCTTCAAAAACAATCAAAAATAAAATTAAAACTCCATTAAAAAATGAAAAAAATAACATTTTAAAATCAATTGGTGATCAGATTAGAATTCTGAGTCAAAAGTTTGCAAAATTCACTAATACTGATCAACCAAAAATTAAACAATTTTCAAAAATTCCTTATGAAAATATGTTTCGAAACAGACCTAGAAAGTGTTATAGATGTCATCATACTAGACACAAAGGAGATGAATGCTGGACTGATCTCTCAAGTCCTAGGTACTCAGTACCAAAGAAAAGGAGAGAAACTCAGTCAGTATCACCAAAGAAAACCTCAAAGGTTATTTCTGAAGTGATATTGACCTCTCCTCCAAAAGAGTTCAAACCAAACCCTGTTTCTCCTACCAAAGGTCCCATTCAAAAATGGGTTCCTAAAATGAACTAATTTATTATTTGTGTCTTGTGCAGGGTGACAGAAAATGGTATCTAGATAGTGGCTGCTCAAGACACATGACTGGCAGTATGGAGTACCTTCTAAATTATACTCCAGAGAAGGGCCCTTCTGTCAAGTTTGGAGATGATTCAATAGGGAAAACAAGAGGGTATGGAGTTATCAAAGCAGGCAACATAACTTTTAAAAGAGTTGCCTATGTGGAGGGTCTTAAACACAATCTGCTCAGTATCAGCCAGATGTGTGATGATGATAATGAAGCTCGATTCAGAAAGATTGCAGGGATCATCTACAATGATAAAGGGCAACCTGTACTAGTTGCTAGAAGAGAAAAAGATGTTTATGTGGTCAATCTGTCTGAAATAGACCCCACCATTCGAGTTTGCCTGCTTTCTAAAGTCAAACCAGAATTACATTGGTTATGGCACAAGAAGCTCTCTCACATAAATTTTCATAATATTAATGAGCTCAGTATCAAGAAACTGGTGAGAGGGTTGCCCACTATTACTTATTCAAAAGATAAGTTATGCTCAGCATGTGAAATGGGCAAGCAGAAGAAGAGTTCATTCAAGTCAAAAGTTAATCACTCCATAAATGAACCTCTTACAATGATTCATATGGATCTTTTTGGTCCCATCAGCACACCATCTTTGGCCAAAAAGATCTATACATTAGTCTTAGTTGATGAATTCTCAAGATACACTTGGGTCATTTTTCTCAAGACTAAAGCTGATGCAACAACAGAAATCATTGCCTTCATTAAGAGAGAAGAACTTCAAAAAGGCAACAAGGTCAAACAACTTAGAAGTGACCATGGTACTGAGTTCAAGAACTCGGTATTGGCTGATTTCTGTGAAGAAAAAGGAATTATACAAAACTTCTCTGCACCCTACACACCACAACAAAATGGTGTTGTAGAACGGAAAAATAGAACTCTTATTGAAGCTGCGAGAACCTTGTTATGCCATGCTGGACTGGCACTGAGCTTCTGGGCTGAAGCTGTTAATTGTGCAAATTTTACTCAAAACAGAGCTACTATAGTCCAGCGTCATCAAAAGACTCCATATGAGCTATATAATGGCAAGATTCCTAACGTGGAATATTTTCACATCTTTGGGAGTAAATGCTTTGTACTCAGTACTAAGCAAAATCTCAATAAATTTGCTCCCAAAGCAAATGAAGGCGTGTTCATGGGCTATTCTCCACACTCTAAAGCCTTCAGAGTGTATATCATCTCCACTAAAATGATTGTAGAATCTATTCATGTTACATTTGATGAAAATTAGAATGAGCATTCTACCTCAGCAAGTGAAGACATCAATGGCATAGAAATTCTATGCAATCCAGAAAACTCCATTGCTGAACAGCCCAAGTCTCACCCATACTATGTTGATCACAGTATGCGTGATACTGATCAAGAGACATCTCAGTCTAACGTCATTATAACAAATTCTGAGGTTCCCATTACTGAGAACCCCAATGCTGAGGTCCCAATTCTTGATTTTAACAACTCCACATATGAGGAAGGAGAATCCTCCAATACTGCTCAAGAATCCACACCACATCTGCAAAATTCAGAAGAACAGCAACCAGTATTGTCTGATACTGATCAGGATTCATCACAGTATCAGGCAGACAACCCATCACCACAACAGGATATTGTTGATCTTGCTTCAAATGTTTCCTTAGGAAGTAATCTAAGGGAACACAGAGATCATCCTCATGCCAACATTATTGGTCCCATTGAACAAGGTGTTCAAACAAGAAGAAGGTTAGAGTTTGAACCCCAAGCAACTGCAAACTTCTGTTTCTTTTCAAGTTTCTTATCTACCATGGAACCCAAGAAAGCTGATGAAGCTTTATTAGATGAAGACTGGGTAGAAGCTATGCAAGAAGAATTGACAGAGTTTGAAAGAAATAAAGTTTGGAACTTAGTACCACCTCCTGCTGGTAAAACTATAATTGGTACTAAGTGGGTGTTCAGAAACAAAATGGACAAAGATGGTGTTGTCATCAGAAAAAAAGCAAGACTGGTTGCTCAGGGTTACAGGCAAGAAGAAGGTATTGACTATGATGAAACTTTTGCACCAGTTGCAAGAATTGAAGCTATTAGGCTGTATCTTGCATATGCAGCTTTCAAGAATTTCAAAGTTTATCAGATGGATGTCAAAAGTGCCTTTCTTAATGGAAAACTACAGGAGGAAGTCTATGTCAAACAACCACCAGGTTTTATTGATCCTAAATTTCCTAATTACGTTTTCAAGCTTGATAAAGCTTTATATGGGCTCAAACAAGCTCCCAGAGCCTGGTATGATACCCTGTCTGAGTACTTAATTGAAAATAAGTTTATAAGAGGTAAAATTGATAAAACATTATTTTCAAAGAGAAATGGTTCTGACATTTTACTCATTCAAATATATGTGGATGATATCATCTTTGGCTCCACTGACAAGTCAATGTGTGACTGGTTTGCAAAGATAATGTCATCTCAGTATCAGATGAGTATGATGGGAGAACTTACTTACTTTCTTGGTTTACAAGTTGAACAAAAGCCTGATGGCACTTTCATAAATCAAAGTAAGTATGTGCATGACATGCTTAAGAAATATAAATTTGAAAATCTATCATCCATGCATACTCCTATGGGTACTCAGGATAAAATAAGTAAAGATGAAACTGGTAAACCAGTATGGCAATCCACATACCGAGGTATGATTGGTTCTTTACTTTACTTAACAGCTAGCAGGCCTGATATCATGTTTGCAACCTGTTTGTGTGCTCGATATCAGGCTGATCCTAAAGAATCACATATGAAAGCTGTTAAGCGAATTTTTAGATATCTTTCAGGTACTCCTAACATGGGTCTTTGGTATCCCAAAGACTCAAACTTTGATCTTGAAGGGTATACAGATGCCGATTTTGCAGGTTGTCGGTTAGACAGGAAAAGTACAAGTGGAGGATGTCAGTTCCTCGGTGGCAGATTAGTTGGCTGGTCATCCAAGAAGCAAAATTCAGTTGCAACTTCTACTGCAGAAGCAGAATATGTTGCTGCAGGAAGTTGTTGTGCTCAACTTTTGTGGATGCAGTACCAACTAATGGACTATGGGTTTAACTTCCAGAAGACTCCTATACATTGTGATAACAAGAGTGCTATTGCTATCACTGAAAACTCAGTCCATCACTCCAGAACCAAGCACATTGATATCAGACACCACTTTAATCGAGATAATGTGGAAAAGGGTAAGGTTGAGGTAGATTTCGTTCCTACAGATGACCAATTGGCCGATGTCTTTACTAAACCTCTCTCTGAGGAAAGGTTTATGTACTTACTAGGACAATTGGGTATGCTGAATCCTTAAAATTACTTAAATTTTTCTGATACCGACTGATCGGTATTGCTTTCAATACTGACCAAGTCAGTATCACTAGTCTGATTTATCAAAATTTTGTAAATTTTTATTTTTTTTAATTTATAGATTAAATTAAATGTTTTTCAAATTTTTTATATTTTTTTTTAATTTAATTTTTTTTATAACTCGGTATTGAAATCCTGGAGTAACACAACTGATTTTTAACCTCAATACTCCCTAACGGTAACCTTTCTTAATAGGAAAGTTACCGTTAATACAGGATAAGGCTGTCAAATCAGCCGGTTTAACTTCCCAATACCGTAAATATCTTTCAATTAAGTATAAATAACCGTTTTGTCTTTCATTATCATTTTTCTTACAACAGTTATTTTTTAACTTAACTTCCGATTCTCTCTGCGATTAACGATTTCAGTTTCTCTTTGCAAGCAAATATTTTTTAAAAATCCAAATCACAGATGGCAAACTACCAATTCTTTACACCGGAGGCTGCACCGGCAACGCAATTCCGAAACGATGAATTACCAAAGTTTGCGAGGAACAACATAACAGCAAATTTTGATATTCCTCAAGCTTGGGCGTGCCCTGAATTCACACAAATGATAACATTTTTGAAGCACTGCCCAATCACTCAAGCACTGATTCGATCTCCCAGAGCAATTTACCCAGAAATGCTCTGTGAATTCTGGTACTCTGCCAAAATCGACTCACCAGATATGATTACCGGTTGGGTGATTCGTGACCAAAGAAGAACCTTCGTCTCAACAGCAATCATTCGGGAAGCTCTGGGTCTTCCTGCTCATGCTCAATATGAGCCCTTTGTTGACAGAGTCGAGGCTCGATCAGTATTACCACTTATTGGAAGAAGAGGAACCACAGGAATAATTAAAAGAAACGAATTTGGTCCAATGTGGGGTATACTGATCTCTACGATCATTCGGTGTATGACCCACAAGACTGGTGCCTTGGACCAGATCAACGATTTTGGTATGCAGATGGTTCATGCCATGTACCATGGAAGGGATATCGATTATGCTCGATTAATTTTTGAAGAATTAGCATCTCTGATTCGGGCCAAATTCAGAGAATTAAACGTTCCTTTCTGCAGATTCCTTTCTCTCATCTTTCAGAATGAGATGCCTGCACATATATATGATGAATTCAACAGTCCAAGAGTGGATCTTCCCCCTCTTCATGAGAAGATTTTCTTCTACAGGCCAAGAGAAGGAGAGCCTGTAATGAGTCACTCAATGTGGGCTATAGTCCAGGCACACATCAATGATGCAGAATCTTCTGATACTGCATCAGAAAATAATGATACTGATGATGACAGTGGTGATGATGGAAATGATGATTCAGATACTGAGATGGTGGAAGCTCAACAAGCACTAGTTTCTTCTCCACCAGCACAGGATCCGGATGCTCCTATTATTGAAGAAGCTTCTGATACTGAGCTCTCAGAAGACACACCACTAGTTCTTCGAAGAAGAAGAAGAAATCTTTCCCCTGTTCCTATGGGAAATATGTCATCAGAAGAGATGCAAACTGAACACATTCCATCTTTAACTGCATCTCTTCAAGTCCAAAGTGCGGTTGCCGCCAATGCTGACCTTCCAGGTCCAGAACCAGAACAAATTGCTCACCATCTTGAGGCCCCTCATGACCCTCTTGATGTCGAACTTCAGTTTGCCCAACAAACACTGGAAGGTCCAGCTAGCAGAAGAGAAGAAGCTCTTGAAGGTGCTGGTGCCTCAAATCAGAATCAAATTGATCCAGCACCGACCTCTCATGATGCCAGAAGAGAATCAGATAAAGTCTCAGGTATGAATTTCTAATATCCTTCAACTTATATATATATATATATATATTTTTCCCCCATAGAGACTATGTATTGGCCAGTACCAACTCAATACTGACCACAGTCTCAAACGAACTTTCAAATATATATACTCTTATGGCCAACATAGTAAGCCCACTGCTGCTATGCAAAATTCCTATACCGAGCTTTTCACATGATCATTGTCAGTCTACAGTTGTTTCACCCTTTAAAGGAACAATAGTGGTTGATGTCACACTGACACCCATTGGTGCTGCTTGAATGATGTCCAACTTATTTTGAGTTGGATAACATTGTTCAAGAAATGATCCAAAACCCCTTCAGCCACACTTGCCAAAAATTTCCATGGGTCAAAGCCACATTACTGTTATCACTCTAATACCGAGTGATAAACATTGAAAATACCAAGAAGTATACCCCAGACTTCGAATTCCCAAACCAAACCTTTTAGTAAATGTGACCTATCCTATACTGAGCTACTTCAATTATCACACTCACTTTTACTAAAATACTTCTAACACATGCTTTGCACTAGTCCACAATATTTCATCATGAACCAGATGAAATACAGACTTCCAACTTCTGTTTATATGATTATAGAATTAATCAACACCACAATTCTATTTGATAAACCTTTCTTACTAACCAGTTTTATCTTTTTGGTTTCTTTAGCACCATCTGTGCAGGGTCAACGAGCTCAAGCTACTCAGTCTCAGGAAGTACATGGAGCTCTACAAACTATTCTAAACCAAATCCTGGCTATGCAGACCACTCAGAATAACATTCTGGCCAGGATGGATGAAATAAGTACTGAGATTGAAACATTGAAGCAATCAGTGGCACTACTACAGCAACAACAACAGCCTCCACCACCTCCACAAACTCCAATTGGAGGAGGTAATGATGAAGAAGGCCCTTCCACTGACCCTAGAAGATCACCATCTCCTGCACATACTGAACCTATGCTTTCCCCAACTCCTGAAGATCAACAGGGGGACATGGGTGGTGATACTGAACCCATTCCCTCCCCATCCAATGATAACAATAAGGGGGAGAAAAGACAGAGAGATCAAGAGGTTGATCAACCTGAGCCATCTGCTCAGGGGGAGAAAAGGAGAAAGCTGAATGAAGATCAACCTCCACAGCAACAACAACAACAACATCAGCAAACACCTCATACTGAACCTCTTCGGTTTAGATATGAAAGAAACAGACAGAGAGGAAGATCAGTCTTGGAACAACTTGAAGAAGAACCATCCGAGCCATCTGCTCAGGGGGAGACTGACACTGATCAACATCAGCAAGTTGTGACTGAGCAAAACAACTTGCAGATAATTGTGTATAGGCCGTTTGTGTGGCCTATTGCTGATGATGAAGATGAAGAACATCCAGTGGCATCAGAAGATTTTTTAAACTTTGCACTGGATGAAGCAAATAAAGAAACCTCTTCATCATCATTCTCTGATGATGAAGAGCATACAGAAAAACCTATCTCTCCTCAAGCTGAAGGACCTTCTAGAATTCCTAGAAGACCAATAACCAGACGAATGACAAATGTGGTTATGTCTTCAGAATCTAGTGAAGAAACAGATCCAGCTCCACTGATCTCTAGACCGAGAAGATCTGTTCAATACACTGAGGATGAGATTGAAGCCCAAAGGTTCTTTCCTGTCAAAGAAGAAGATCCTGAAACTGATACTGAGGCAGATGACTCTTGGAAGCCTCATGGTGTCAGAAGAAAAGGTGATGATGTTCTTCAACAATACTGGAACATCATTGCCCAAAGATTCAGATATAGAGAAACCAGAATGAACATGCTGAGGAACAGAATCTTTCTGGATGTGAAGAACATTCACTGGCTAAATGAATTTGTCAACAAAATCAAAGTCAAAATTGTTGACAGATGCATTACTGCAACATGCACTGGGCCAGTCAGTCCTCCATTGAAGTTCTTTCTTCATGATATCCAGAATATGGGTGTACAAGACTGGATTAAGATTGCTAGACTGATTAAGGAACTGAAATCCAGATCTTCTGAAGCTCAAGTGATGATGGATGAAGTATGGGCTGTAGCTGCAGTTTGTTATGAACAAGGCATTTTATATGCAGCAGATTATAGGGCACTCAGTGTTATGACTGAGGCTGTCAAAAACAACAAGCCTGAGTGCCTGAACACCTTCAGAATGTTCCCTAAATACACTGTCCCTTCTAACCTTATATTTCAGGATCAGAAGAGTACCATATATCCAACATCTGGATATATGTACACTGACTCAGAGGACAGGGAATGCTTCATCACTGAAGCAGAACTGCAAACAGCTCCTATCAGCCATTTGGTGGGCTTGAAATGGATGATAACCAAGAAAGAAGATGCTTGGTTCAGAAAGAAGATTGTTGCTGTGCTAAACAACAGGCAAGATGAACTGAAGAAAAGAGAAGAGTTCATCCATGTAAAGAAAGAAGTCTTCTATGAGTTTGAATCAATCAAGAAAGAATAAAGAAGAAGACTATGCAGCCTGCAGTTTATTTTGTTTTTATATCTCTGTATAATTGTTTTGTTATCATTAGATAGGGGGAGATTGTTAAGGCAAAAAGCCTTACCTCTTTGTGAATCTTAGGATAACAAAACAATATAGAATAGCTTAGATTAAATATAGATTAAAATAGCTAAGTTAGTAGTGATACTGAGTTTGGCCAATACTGGCCACTCAGTATCAGCACTCAGTATTGGAAAACCAATACTGAGTAGAAGGACTGAGTCATGGTCAGTATAGTAACTGACTAAGATCAAATCCCTTGATCTTAGTCATTACATTTACTTAGTCCTTCGGTTACTCCTTTGCCCATAATGTAAGATCTCTATAGCATTATAAATAGAGATCATCTTGCAAAGGAGTAAGTACCAATTAACATATTCATAGTATTCATCTTTGTAATTGTTCAAGTGGTCTTGTATTTCCGCTACAAACCACACTTAGTGGAATAATATACGTTTGACAAAATTACTGTGTTTATCACCTTAATTGTCTTAAGTAAATTATAAATCTAACAATTATCAAGTTAACCAGGGTTGTTGTGACCTAACATTGATCTTAGTCAGTTACTATACTGACCATGACTCAGTCCTTCTACTCGCTATTGGTTTTCCAATACTGAGTGCTGATACTGAGTGGCCAGTATTGGCCGAACTCAGTATCACTACTAACTTAGCTATTTTAATCTACATTTAATCTAAGCTATTCTATATTGTTTTTGTTATCCTAAGATTCACAAAGAGGTAAGGCTTTTTGCCTTAACAATCTTTAAATTTTACTAATTTATTTAAATGTTCATTATTTACCCTTTCAAGTTCATGGATTGTTAATTTTAATGCCTTTTCTCTCTGTACTAAAGTTTTAAGATCAACAATCATATACTCAAAAATCTTTTCTTTTTCATTTTCAGAATAAGTTTGAAAGGAACTCACCTTGTACAACTGAGTGGAATCCCAATCAGTGTGCACACTCATTCTCTCAGCTTCTTTGATATCTCTATCAAAGGAGCTCTTCAAATCTTCTTCAGTAAAAGCCATAAAGGCTTTGTTCTCAATCTCTTCCTCATCCATCCAAGCCTCTGAGTAAAGAGCTTGATGAGGTGCACCATTCCCTGCCGCATTCTTCCCCTTGCTCCAGTTCTTCAGTTTGACATACTTATCTCTATACCGTTTAGCTCAGTATGCAATCTTGTCATTCTGATCAGTTTCAGTTGACTTGCTATGACAATTAGCAGCAATATGCCCAGGCTTCCCACACCTATAGCAAAGACCTGATCTTGGATCAGTATTGGAAGAGCTAACACCAAGCCTCTTCTTTTTCAACTGATCCAGCTTCATGGACATAAGAGCCATTTGAGTTTCAAGCTCTTCTGCCTCAGCATCAACAAGATCAACTTCTGGTTCTTCAGGTTATGTTACAGTGTATGCCTGTTGCACAACTAGAGCCATACCAGTGGAAGACTTGTCAGTTTTCTTCCAGTTGATCAGTCTTGCAGCATTATTCTCTTCATGATTCAACATTAATCCATACAAAGTTTGAAGAGTGTATGACTCAATGTTGTTAGCAGCATTGACAGAATTTGTCATGTCAAGAAACTGTTGAGGAAGACTATCCAAGAACTTTTGAACAAGTTCTCCTTCTTCCTTTACAATGCCTACACTGATTAAATCATGGACAACAGTATTAATCCTGTTGTAGAGAGTAGTGATGTCTTCATTTGGGGCAGAGAAGAAATTTTCATACTTTCTTCTCATATTGCTTTTCCTCTGCAACTTCACCTTGGGTGTGCCTTCATAAATGATTGATAGACTATCCCACATAGCCTTTGCTGTTGGCAATTTCATAATTGCATTCAGTATTTCTTTGGTAACAGCATTACCAATCACTCCCTTAGCTCTTGAGTCTAGACTGAATAACTGACCGTCAGTATCAGTCCAGGTGTGTTTCATTTTAGGAACTGTTCTTGTGCTCTCAGGAGCATCATCAGTAGCAGCAACGGGTTCCACAGTTTGTGGGATGATAGGACCATCATTTAGCACAGTGAGCATCTCATGATGAATTGATTCAAGATACCACTGAGCCTTAAGCTTCCATTGGTGGAAATCTTTTCCATCAAAGATGGGCACTCCCTTACCAGACATGACTGGGGCAACAATTGTAGACATTTTGGATTTTTGAGAATTGGAAGGATAAGTATATGGAATGGCTGCCAGGGTTAAAATATCGACTAAATAAGAGTTAATTTAGCCTGCTCTGATACCAGTTGTTAGGTCACAACAACCCTGGTTAACTTGATAATTGTTAGATTAATAATTTACTTAAGACAATTAAGGTGATTAACACAGTAATTTAGTCAAACGTATATTATTCCACTAAGTGTGGCTTGTAGCGGAAATACAAGACCACTTGAAGAATTACAAAGATAGATATATGAAAGTGTAAATTGATAAGTACTCCTTTGCAAGATGATCTCTATTTATAATGTTATAGAGATCTTACATTATGGGCAAAGGAGTAACCGAAGGACTAAGTAAATGAAATGACTAAGATCAAGGGATTTAATCTTAGTCAGTTACTATACTGACCGTGACTCAGTCCTTCTACTCGGTATTGGTTTTCCAATACCGAGTGCTGATACTGAGTGGCCAGTATTGGCCAAACTCAGTATCACTACTAACTTAGCTATTTTAATCTACATTTTAATCTAAGCTATTCTATATTGTTTTGTTATCCTAAGATTTACAAAGAGGTAAGGCTTTTTGCCTTAACAATCTCCCCCTATCTAAACCTCTCTCTGAGGAAAGGTTTATGTACTTACTAGGACAATTGGGTATGCTGAATTCCTAAATTTACTTAAATTTTCTGATACCGACTTATCGGTATTGCTTTCAATACCGACCAAGTCAGTATCCCTCGTCTGATTTATCAAATTTTGTAAATTTTTATTTTTTATTAATTTATAGATTAAATTAAATGTTTTTCTAATTTTTAAGATTTTTTTTAAATTTAATTTTTTTTTAAAACTCGGTATTGGAATCCTGGAGTAATACAACTGACTTTTAACCCCTATACTCCCCAACGGTAACCTTTCTTAATAGGAAAGTTACCGTTAATACAGGATAAGGCTGTCAAATCAGCCGGTTTAACTTCCCAATACCGTAAATATCTTTCAATTAAGTATAAATAACCGTTTTTTCTTTCATTATCATTTTTCTTACAACCGTTATTTCTTAAATTCACTTTCGATTCTCTCTGCGATTAACGATTTCAATTTCTCTTTGCAAGCAAACTTTTTCAATCACAATCACAGATGGCAAATTACCGTTTCTTCGCACCGGAGGCTGCACCGGCAACACAGTTTAGAAACGATGAACTGCCCTAGTTTGCGAGGAACAACATCACAGCAAATTTCAATATTCCTCAAGCTTGGGCGTGCCCCGAATTCACACAAATGATCACTTTTCTGAAGAACTGCCCCATCACTCAAGCACTGATTCGATCTCCTAGAGCAATTTACCCAGAAATGCTCTGTGAATTCTGGTACTTTGCTAAAATCGACTCACCAGACATGATTACTGGTTGGGTGATTCGTGAAAAAAGAAGAACTTTCGTCTCAACAGCCATAATTCGGGAAGCTCTGGGTCTTACTGCTCATGCTCAATATGAGCCGTTTGTTGACAGAATAGAGGCTAGATCAGTGTTACCACTGATCGGACGAAGAGGTACTACGGGGATCATTAAAAGAAACGAATTTGGTCCGATGTGGGGTATACTGATCTCTACAATCATTCGGTGTATGACTTACAAGACTGGAGCTTTGGATCAAATCAACGATTTTTGGGATGCAGATGGTTCATGCCATGTACCATGGAAGGGATATCGATTATGCACGATTAATTTTGAAGAATTAGCATATTTGATTCGGGCCAAAATCAGAGAATTAAATGTTCCTTTCTGCAGATTCCTTTCTCTCATTTTTCAAAATGAGATGCCTGCACACATATATGATGAATTCAACAGCCCAAGAGTGGATCTTCCTCCTCTTCATGAGAAGATTTTCTTCTACAGGCCAAGAGAAGGAGAGCCTGTAATGAGTCACTCAATGTGGGCTATAGTCCAGGCACACATAAATGATGCACAATCTTCTGATACTGCATCAGAACATGGTGATACTGATGATGACAGTGGTGATAGTGGAAACGATGATCAAGATACTGAGATGGTGGAAGCTCAACAAGCAATAGTATCATCTCCACCAGCACATGATCCGGATGCTACTATTATTGAAGAAGCTCCTGATACTGAGCCCTCAGAAGACACACCACTGGTTCTTCGAAGAAGAAGAAGAAATCTTTCCCCTGTTCTTATGGGAAATATGTCATCAATGAGATGCAAACTGAAAACATTCCATCCTTAACTGCATCTCTTCAAGTCCAAAGTGTTGTTGCCGCTAATGCTGACCTTCCAGGTCCAGAACCAGAACAAATTGCTCATCATCTTGAGGCCCCTCATGATCCTCTTGATGTCGAACTTCAGTTTGCTCAGCATACACTGGAAAGTCCAGCTAGCAGAAGAGAAGAAGCTCTTGAAGGTGCTGGTGCCTCAAATCCAAATCCAAATGATCCAGCACCAACCTCTCATGATGCCAGAAGAGAATCAGATAAAGTCTCAGGTATGAATTTCTAAAATCCTTAAACTTATATATATATATTTTTCCCCCATAGAGACTATGTATTGGCCAGTACCAACTCAATACTGACCACAGTCTCAATCGAACTTTCAAATATATACTCTTATGGCCAACATAGTAAGCCCACTGCTGCTATGCAAAATTCATATACCGAGCTTTTCACATGATCATTGTCAGTCTACAGTTGTTTCACCATTTAAAGAAACAATAGTGGTTGATGTCACACTGACACCCACTGGTGCTGCTTGAATGATGTCCAAATTATTTTGAGTTGGATAACATTGTTCAAGAAATGATCCAAAACCCTTTAAGCCACACTTGCCAAAAATTTCCATGGGTCAAAGCCACATTTCTGTTATCACTCTAATACCGAGTGATAAACATTGAAAATAAAAAGAAGTATATCCCAGACTTCGAATTCCCAAACCAAACCTTTTAGTAAATGTGACCTATCTTACACTGAGCTACTTAATCTATCACACTCACTTTTACTAAAACACTTCTTACACATGCTTTGCACTAGTCCACAATATTTCATCATGAACCAGATGAAATACAGACTTCAAATTCTGTTTATATGATTATAGAGTTAATCAATACCACAATTCTATTTGATAAACCATTCTTACTAACCAGTTTTATGTTTTTGGTTTCTTAGCACCATCTGTGCAGGGTCAACGAGCTCAAGCTACTCAGTCTCAGGAAGTACATGGAGCTCTACAAACTATTCTCAACCAAATCCTGGCTATGCAGACCACTCAGAATAACATTCTGGCCAGGATGGATGAAATGAGCACTGAGATTGATTCTTTGAAGCAATCAGTGGCACTTCTACAGCAACAACAACAGCCTCCACCACCTCCACAAACTCCAACTGGAGGAGGTAATGATGAAGAAGGTCCAGCCACTGACCCTAGAAGATCACCATCTCCTGCACATACTGAACCTATGCTTTCCCCAAGTCCTGAAGATCAACAGGGGGACATGGGTGGTGATAATAAACCCATTCCCTCCCCATCCAATGATAACAATAAGGGGGAGAAAAGACAGAGAGATCAAGAGGTTGATCAACCTGAGCCATCTGCTCAGGGGGAGAAAAGGAGAAAACTAAATGAAGATCAACCTCCACAGCAAAAAACAACAACAACATCAGCAAACACCTCATACTGAACCTCTTCGGTTTAGATATGAAAGGAGTAGACAGAGAGGAAGATCAGTCTTGGAACAACTTGAAGAAGAACCATCTGAGCCATCTGCTCAGGGGGAGACTGATACTGATCAACCTCAGCAAGTTGTGACTGAGCAAAACAACTTGCAGATAATTGTGTATAGGCCTTTTGTATGGCCTATTGCTGCTGATGAAGATGAAGAACATCCAGTGGCATCAGAAGATTTTTTAAACTTTGCACTGGATGAAGCAAATAAAGAATCCTCTTCATCATCATTCTCTGATGATGAAGAGCATGCAGAAAAACCTATCTCTCCTCAAGCTGAAGGGCCTTCTAGAATTCCTAGAAGACCAATGACCAGAAGAATGACAAATGTGGTTATGTCTTCAGATGCTAGTGAAGAAACAGATCCAGCTCCACTGATCTCTAGACCTAGAAGATCTGTTCAATACACTGAGGATGAGATTGAAGCCCAAAGATTCTTTCCTGTCAAGGAAGAAGATCCTGAAACTGATACTGAGGCAGATTACTCTTGGAAGCCTCATACTGTCAGAAGAAAAGGTGATGATGTTCTTCAACAATACTGGAACATCATTGCCCAAAGATTCAGATATAGAGAAACCAGGATGAACAAGCTGAGGAACAGAATCTTTCTGGATGTGAAGAACATTCACTGGCTAAATGAATTTGTCAACAAAATCAAAGTTAAAATTGTTGACAGATGCATTACTGCAACATGCACTGGGCCAGTCAGTCCACCATTGAAGTTCTTTCTTCATGACATCCAGAATATGGGAGTACAAGACTGGATTAAAATTGCTAGACTGATTAAGGAACTGAAATCCAGGTCTTCTGAAGCCCAAGTGATGATGGATGAAGTATGGGCTGTAGCTGCAGTTTGTTATGAACAAGGCATTTTATATGCAGCAGATTATAGGGCACTCAGCGTTATGACTGAGGCTGTCAAAAACAACAAGCCTGAGTGCCTGAATACCTTCAGAATGTTTCCTAAGTACACTGTCCCTTCTAACCTTATATTTCAGGATCAGAAGAGGACCATATATCCAACATCTGGATATATGTACACTGACTCAGAGGACAGGGAGTGCTTCATCACTGAAGCAGAACTGCAAACAGCTCCTATCAGCCATTTGGTGGGCTTGAAATGGATGATAACCAAGAAAGAAGATGCTTGGTTCAGAAAGAAGATTGTTGTTGTACTAAACAATAGGCAAGATGAACTGAAGAAAAGAGAAGAGTTCATCCATGTGAAGAAAGAAGTCTTCTATGAGTTTGAATCAATCAACAAAGAATAAAGAAGAAGACTTTGCAGCCTGTAGTTTATTTTGTTTAATATCTCTGTATAATTGTTTTGTTATCCTAAGATTTACAAAGAGGTAAGGCTTTTTGCCTTAACACCAGCACCGACCTCTCTTGATGCACGAAGAGAATCAGATAAAGTCTCAGGTATGAATTTCTATAATGCCCTTAAACTTTTATATATATATATATATCTTTCCCCAATAGAGACTAAGTATTGGCCAGTACCAACTCAATACTGACCAAAGTCTCAATCGAACTTTCAAATATATATCCAATTATGGCCAACATAGTTAGCCCACTGCTGCTATGCAAAATTCATACACTGAGCACATACTTGATCATTGTCAGTCTACAGTTGTCTCAACATCTTAAGAGACAATGGTGGTGATGTCATACTGACACCCACTGGTGCTGCTTGAATGATGTCTTACTTATTTAAAGTAAGGTCACATTATTCAAGAAATGATCACAAACCTTTTTTAAGCCACATAAGCCAAAATTTTCCATGGGTTTAAGCCACATTTCTGTTATCACTCTAATACCGAGTGATAAACATTGAAAATAACAAGAAGCACATCCCAGGCTTCAAATTCCCAAACCAAAACCTTTAGTAACTGTGACCTATCCAATACTGAGCTACCTAAATATTCACACTCACTTTTACTAAAAACTTTTGACACATGTTATGCACAAGTCCACAATAGTTCATCCTAAATCAGATGAACTACAGACTTCGAAAATCTGTTTATATGATTATAGAGTTAAACAAAACCACAGTTCTATTTGATAAACTTTTCTTTCTAACCAGTTTTATGTTCTTTTTTTGGTTCTTTAGCACCATCTGTGCAGGGCCAAAGAGCACAAGCCACTCAGTCTCAGGAAGTGCAAGGAGCTTTACAGACTATTCTAAATCAGATCCTGGCCATGCAGAACACTCAGAATAATATTCTGGCCAGGATGGATGCCATGAGTACTGAGATAGACTCATTAAAGCAGTCAGTGGCACTCCTTCAGCAACAACAACAGTCTCCACCACCTCCACAGTCTCCCATTGGTGGACATAATGATGAAGAAGGCCCTGATCTTGAGCCTAGAAGATCACCCTCCCATGCCATTAGTGAGGGTGAACAGGATGCTGCTACTGAACCTATGCCCTCCCCAACTCCTGAAGATCAACAGGGGGACATAGGTGGTGATACTGAACCTCTTCCCTCCCCATAAAATGATAACAATAAGGGGGAGAAGAGACAAAGAGAAGAAGAGGTTGATCAACCTGAGCCATCTGCTCACGGGGAGAAAAGAAGAAGATTAACTGAAGATCAACCTCCACAGCAACAACAACAACATCAGTAAACTACTCATACTGAACCTCTTAGGTTTAGGTATGAGAGAAGAAGCCAAAGGGGAAGGTCAGTTTGGGAACAACTTGAAGAAGAACCATCTAAGCCATCTGCTCAGGGGGAGACTGAAACTGACCAACCACAGCAAGTTCAAGAACAAAATACCTTACAGATTATAGTTTATAGGCCTTTTGTCTGGCCTATTGCTGATGAAGAAGATGAAGAACCCATTCCAGTGCCATCTCAAAACCTTGTTAACTATGCACTGGATATGGCAAAACAAAGCTCTTCATCATCATCCTCCGATGATGAAGACCCTCAAGACTATCTGGTTACCAGAAGAAGAAGACAATCCTCAAGAAGACTTATAAATGTGGTCCTTACTTCCTCTGAATCACGTGAGGAACATGTTCCTTTAGTTACAAGACCAAGAAGACCTTTTCATACTGTGCACAGTGATACCGAACAGGTTCCAAAATTGACTCGCCAACAACTGTGTGAAGAACAAGAAAAATTCTTATATGAACAAGAGTTGGGGGTCAAAGAAGAACCAGATACTAATCCAGATAATGACACTCCTGGTCCTTCTCACATAGTTACAAGAAAGGGTCCAGACTATATTCAACAATATTGGAATATGGTTGCTGCTCGAACTCAGTATAAGGAGAGAAGGAAGGAGTTCTTGAAGACCAAGGCATTTCCAAATGTAAGGGGGATACACTGGTTAAACCTTGATGTCAATAAGGTGAAAGTGCAGTCCTAAGAAGGCAAAATTGTTATCACATGCACTGGATTAACCAGTCCTCCCATGAAGATATTTCTTCATGATATTCAAAATATTGGTCTTCAAGACTGGGTGAAAATTACAAGACTGATCAAAGAGCTCCCAAAAAGATCAACATATGCTCAGATAGTCTTGGATGAAATTTGTGCAGTATTTGATGTATGTTATGAGAAGGGTCTACTCCATGAGGTGGAGTATAGGGCACTCAGTGTGATGACGGAAGCACACTCAAACAACAGACCTGAGTGCCTCCATACATACAAATTTTTTCAGAAGTATCCTCTCCCTCCTAACCTTGTTTTTCAGGATCAAAAGAGTGTAATATATCCAACTTCTGGATATATGTATACTGACTCAGAGGATAGGGAGTGCTTCATCTCTGAAGCAGATCTGCCAAGATCCCACATCAGTCACCTTGTCGGACTGAAGTGGATGATAACCAAGAAGGATGATTCTTGGTTCAGAAAGAAGATTGTTGCTGTACTGAACAACAGGCAAGATGAACTGAAGAAGAGAGAGGAGTTCATCCATGTGAAGAAAGAAGTCTTCAATGAGTTTGAGTCAATCAACAAAAGATGAAGAAGAAGACTTTGCAGCCTGTATTTATTGATTTTTGAATTCTCTTTGTAATTGTTTTGTTATCATTAGATAGGGGGAGATTGTTGAGGCAAAAAGCCTTACCCCTTATGAATCTTAGGATAACAAAACAACCTAGACTAGCTTAGAATAAATAATATTAAATTAGCTAAGTTTAGGTGTGATACTGAGTTTGGCCAGTATTGGCCACTCAGTATCAGCACTCAGTATTGGAAATCCAATACTAAGTAGAAGGACTGAGTTACAGTCAATATTGTAACGGACTAAGATCAAATCCCTTGATCTTAGTCATTTTCCTAGTCTAGTCCTTCGGTTACTCCTTTGCCCTTTATGTAAGATCTCTATACCATTATAAATAGAGATCATCTTGCAAAGGAGTACTCACCAATTCACGAACTTACATTCACATACTTTGTAATTGATCAGTGGTCTTGTTATTCCACAACAAGCCACACTTAGTGGATTTATACATTGACTATATTCTTGTGTTATCACTTTAATATTTCATTACGTATAATAATCTGTCAATTAACATAACTAACCAGGGTTGTTGTGACCTAACAACTGGTATCATCATTACCTCCATCACCACTATCATCATCATCATCATCATTTTCTGATTCTGTACCAGAATTATCATCATTTTCTTCATCATTAATGTGTGCCTTCACAATAGCCCACATAGAGTGACTCAGTACTGGCTCTCCTTCCCTTGGCCTGTAAAAATATATCTTCTCATGTAAGGGAGGAAGATCTGCTCTTGGACTATTAAATTCATCATAAACATGAGCAGGCATAGCACTCTGGAAGATGAGAGAAAGAAATCTGCAGAAAGGAACATTGATTTCTCTGGTTTGAGCCCGAACCAGAGAAACTAGTTCATTAAAGATCAGTCTAGCATAATCAATGTCCCGGCCATGGTACATGGCATGGACAATCTGCATCCCAAAATCGTTGATTTGGTCCAAAGCTCCAGTCTTGTGGGTCATACACCGAATGAGTGTGGAAATTAAAACACCCCACATTGGACCAAATTCGTTTCTTTTAATTATGCCCGTGGTTCCTCTTCATCCAATAAAAGGTAACATCGAGCGAGCCTCTGTTCGATCAACAAAGGGCTCATACTGAGCGTGAGCGGGAAGCCTCAGTGTTTCCCGAATTATAGCTGTTGAAACAAAAGCCCTTCTTTGTTCTCGAATAACCCAACCGGTAATCATGTTCGGAGAGTCAAGTTTTGCAGAGTACCAGAATTCACAGAGCATCTCCGGATAAATTGCACGAGGAGATAGAATCAAAGCTTGAGTGATAGGACATGCAGATTCATATCTGAACCTGTAGCTCGCTCCTCAACTTTTACACCAAGATGTGCAACAATGTTTGAAATCAAAAGTGCAATTTCACAGGACGGGGGAATTTGGAACTTGATTGTAACCTAAAATAGCAATGTGAAGCTAGTAAAGATGGTACCTTTAGGCAATACTTAGGATAACTAATACTTTTACATTAACCACGGTGACAGAAGAGTGGTCAAACAGTTAGAAATGAATAAAGAAGAGGATACTTTTACATTGACCAATGGGTTTTTCAAAAATAATTTTATCCTCATCATCTGACTCGGTTTGACATCCAACTTCACAAAAAGTTTTTGCTTTTACAAACTGAATAGGGTTCATATCAGAAAATTCTTCAAATAAATCAGCAAAATTATTTCTATTTTTTAACTGAGGATCAACACCAAGTGCAGCCCTCACATTTTCTGGAAATTGTTGATTTAGACATTTGTTTAATTTAATAGATGCATTTCCCCAAGATTTACACTGATTTTCAAATTTTTCTTTTTCTAATTTGTGTAAATGAGCTTTATCAGCTAATCTTTGGTTAATGTCTTGTAAGTTTAAAAAATTTAATTCTAAATCTTTAAATTTTGCTAATTTATCTAAGTGTTCATTATTTACCCTTTCTAGTTCAAGAATTGTTAATTTTAAAGCTTTTTCTCTCTGTACTAATGTTTTAAGATCAACAATCATATACTCAAAAATCTTTTCTTTTTCATTCACTAAATAAGTTTGAAAGGAACTCACCTTGTACAACTGAGTGGAATCCCAATCAGTGTGGACACTCATCCTCTCAGCTTCTTTGATGTCCTTTTCAAAGGAGCTCTTCAAATCATCTTCAGTGAAAGTCATAAAGGCTTTGTTTTCAACCTCTTCCTCATCATCACTAAGCTCTTCATCAATCCAAGCTTCAGAGTAAAGTGCTTGATGAGATGCACCATTCCCTGTTGCATTCTTGCCTTTGCTCCAGTTCTTCAGTTTGACATACTTGTCTCTATACCGTTTAGCTCAGTATGCAATCTTGTCATTTTGATCAGTTTCAGTTGACTTAGTATGACAATTAGCAGCAATTTGTCCAGGCTTTCCACACCTATAGCAAAGACCTGATCTTGGGTCAGTATTGGAAGAGCTAACACCAAGCCTCTTCTTTTTCAACTGATCCAGCTTCATAGACATAAGAGCCATTTGGGTTTCAAGCTCTTTTGCCTCAGCATCAACAAGATCACCTTCTGGCTCTTCAGGCTCAGTCACAGTATAGGCCTGTTGCACAACTAGAGCCATGCCAGTGGAAGTTTTGTCAGTTTTCTTCCAGTTGATCAGTCTTGCAGCATTATTCTCCTCATGATTCAACATTAGACCATACAAAGTTTGAAGAGTGTATGACTCAATGTTGTTAGCAACATTGACAGAATTTGTCATATCGAGAAACTGTTGAGGAACACTATCCAAGAACTTTTGAACAAGCTCTCCTTCCTCCTTCTCAATGCCTACACTGATTAGATCATGGATAATAGTATTAAACCTGTTATAGAGAGTGGTGATGTCTTCATTTGGACTTGAGAAGAAGTTTTCATACTTCCTCCTCATGTTGATTTTTCTCTACAACTTCACCTTAGGTGTGCCTTCACAGGTGACTGATAGGCTATCCCACATAGCCTTTGCTGTTGGCAATTCATAATTGCATTAAGTATTTCTTTGGTAACAACATTATCAATCACCCCCTTTGCTCTGGAGTCTATAACTGTCGGTCAATATCAGTCCATGTGTGCTTCAGTTTAGGAACTGTTCTTGTGCTCTCAGGAGCATCATCAGTAGCAGCAACGGGTTCCACATTTTGTGGAATGATGGGACCATCATTCAGCACAGTGAGCATCTCATGATGAATTGATTCAAGATACCACTGAGCTTTTAGCTTCCATTGATGGAAGTCTTTGCCATCAAAGATGGGCACTCCCTTTCCAGACAAAACTGGTGCAACAATTGTAGACATTTTGGATTTTTGAGTTTGGGAGGGATAGATATAGGGAATGGCTGCCAGGGTAATAGATCGACTAAATAAGGATTTATTTAGCCTGCTCTGATACCAGTTGATAGGTCACAACACCCTGGGTTTTATAGGTTAATTGATTAGATTAATATACTTAGGACAATTAAAGTGTATAAGACAATATTAGAATCAATGTATACTTAGTGAGATGTCATTTCGTTTCAAAACTGTGAGATTAATATACTTAGGACAATTAATATACTTGTCTTTTTTATATGACAAAAGTTTGTAATTGGTTTATAATACTTAGTGAGATGTCATTTCGTTTCAAAACTGTGACAATATACTATTTGAGATTTGAACCATTTTTATTTTTGTGAAATTGTAAACACGTTATAAGAATCGTAATTGGCATTCACCGTCTAAATGTTTTTATTTAAATGATAAGAGCATGTTATTTTTTTTATTTTGTAAATATAGAGGTTGGCTTTTATAACAAGCATTTGGGTCGTTTAAAAAAAAAACAAGCATTTGGGTACAAACAGTGTTTTGTCGGATAATGCTTTTTGTTTCTATGTTTGCTCCCCTTTTTTTCAATTTTTGGTACGTGGCACGTGTCATGAATAATTCTAATCTCCTGAATGGTCGGTTTTTCTTCTTTTTCTTTATTACGCGCCTAAAGGAGTGGATTCTTGATTGTACTAATGTATTCCGTACTTATACATAATACAACTATACTTGCACCCTTTCTGTTTTTCATACTTAAGATTTTGACCTTGCCCGAGGCTTCTATACCGTCGATGGACACATAACGGTATCATGTACATTTATAATGTCGGTCTTACTATGATAGCGCTTATGTACTCTACTCATGAGTCCCAAAACTACTGTTGGGGTGTGTTTCAATTCGAATGATTTGTAGCACTTAAATTGAGCCCTTAAATTTAATATTAAGGTATCGTCTTCATGAAAATTGTGCTGAAGTGGTTGGAACATAGATCGATCTTTAGGTAGAGTTTATTCTTATTTATTTTTATATATAAGACCAACAAATTATCATTAAGTATGTTAAGTTGACTCCTTGTGTTTTACTTACCCATATTCCTTTATAATTGTTTAATATTTTAGGTGTTGTTTGTATCCATGTATTTCATTTATTGGTTCATTTTCGTAATCCGTGACTTTGATGATTCTACATTGTACTATGTAATTATAAACACGTTGGCCACCCGTTTTTATAATATCATGTTACAATGTTTCCATATCATTATCACTTCATTATTTCATTCATGAATGAGGGTACCTTTAACGTATATAGTTGTTGTACGCTTAACATATGAAATTATGAGATTATATCAAAGAATTTATGCCTATGAAACAATTCTCATAAGTATTCTACAAATTTTATTCGTGATTAGGGTATATTCTGAATTATCCCCAATGATTAATGATGTGTGGTGACTTTTGTGATTCAGACATTAATTGACTCGTAGTGTATACGGAGATTAGTGTAACTGTACCACATAAAGCGTATGCGTACTGTGCATAGTGTTGGTGTCCCATATAAAGTACAAGTGACAACGTGTAGTGTAAGTATAAGCATGTGACCTACAACTAAGGCATATAATGTTCTACCTACGGTATCCATGTAGACTATATGCAATGCGTCACAATATGCAATGAAAACGTTTTGACCAAAAATCTTTTCAGTTATAGACTAGACTCTCGCTAGTTCACTATAACCAATAGCTCTGATACCAATCTGTCACACCCCGTCAAAACTGGTTTTGCGGAAGAGCGGGCGTGCGATTTACATCGGAAATCACAACAATCGATAATAGTAAATCAACGCAAATCAAAATGGATTACCAATATTTAATGTTTCCAAACAAAAGTTATTGTTTTTGGTAAATAAAGATTTCTTCAAAATGGTAATCCGAATGCGTTTGAATATGCTAGTGAAGCTTCAACTTTCATTTCCTGAGAAAACATATTAGAAAAAGTGTCAACACAAAGGTTGGTGAGTTCACAGATTTTATGACTATAAATCGTTGATTTATTCCAAAATGTTTGAAAGTACAACTCGTGTACTAAAATAATCGTTGAAAAGCGTTTCCAAAACCATGAAACCAAATTTACACATGTTTAGTGCTTAAAACCCTGTTGTAAAATGTTTTAACTCTATAAAACATAATTTGCATATGATCGGTGCGTAAAACCATTTCAACATGATTTTAGAAAGGTAAGTCGTTTAGTACAAATCTATGTACGTTTAAGTTCACCCGTTTCAAATCCATGAAACCTACTTGTTTGATTTAGTGCGTAATCCCTTATACGCTAGCTAGGCGTATAAGTTAAGGTATAAGTTCATGAGCCTGTAAGCAAACCTAAATCCGCCTTTACCTAGGCATGTCGAGTCCACGACGTTTTAATAGAATATATATCTCATATGTTATACGGCTAGAGCGACTAGCCATGAGCGGGGGATCAATCCCGAATAGTACTACTCATATATTCGTTGGCTAACTATAGTTGATGATTACAGTAATGTTAGATCTAAACGATCTGGCGATAGGATGAGCGTCTATCAACTCACGATTATACAAAGATTAATGTCGCAAAATATAGTTTTTCATACAAGTCTTAATTAAGACTTTTTCGTAAAAATACTTGTTTGAGTATGTCTTTTAAATGACAGTTATCTCAAAAGGATAGTTTATCCACGTTTTCACAAAGACTGATTGATCAACATATTGTTCGTAAGTGTCTTTCAAAAGACTAGTTGTACCAAAAAACTGTTTTATGCATGACTCGTCACAGTAAAATTTACCAGATAAACAATAACAGTCATACATGCATTTATAAAACAGTTATGTGTTTCTCACCCCAAAAATAGTTAAAATACAGTAAAATTGGGGTTGTGGAAACTCACCTGAGTCAATTGCTACCAACGATAGATATAATGAATACGGTGTCCGAACGAATACGCCTCAACAACAAGGCTTTTGGTTTGATGATTTCTAACTTGGATGAGTTCTTTCTCCTTCTTCAAGACACCGAGTGAAATGCTTATTCTTGGGGAAATCTTCTTGAAATGAAGTAAAAATGAGTATACAAGGAGATTGAAGAAAGAAATGAAGTAGAAAGTTCAGGAACAGAACTTACACAAGAGCGTGAAGAATGTGATGCTGGACAGCAACTTCTGCTGTGTTTTCAACTGAGTTTCAGAAACTTGGAGGGTGTTTTAATGGTAGGATGTTGTAGAGGAAGTTACTATGGTGATTTGGCAACTTGAATCACCAAATGTGGACTTAAAATGAGAAAGTTATGATGTTTTGAAGTTTGGATGGTTTGGTAGAATGCCTTTGCCGGATTTTTGCTTAAGAGATGTTACTGAGATTTCATGAGGTAGATAAAGAGAATAGTCAAGCATGTGGAGCTTTACAATGAGGGTTTACTTGTAAGATCGTTGGAATAGAATTACATGGTTTATCACTTCACCTAGCATATGGGTTTTTTTTTTTTTAAAAGGAAAGAGGTGATAGTCTATATTTTGTAGAAGTTGACAAAGCAAAAAGTATGGGCTATGCTGCAGTATGTCGCCACATTGGAGTAAAAAAGGAAAGGCCTCTTGGTTCTTGTTTTTGACCAATATACATGATTTATATACATGGGTGTTTTAATTTAATGCTTGTCATATCCAAAAAGTGATATCAAAAGAAAGTTATGGGATTGATAGCACGTAGCAGTCTGAAGAAAATGGGGGCAATGAGACAAACCAAAATGTTGACATTCCAAATCTTCAGATTTACTTTGTACTTTTACTTCCATTTAATTTTTCTTGTATTGAATTTAGTTTGAAGTTTAATTGATTAGTTGATGTATCTTATTTAAGTACCAAGTAGATAGCTTTTATTAGTTGCTTAACATTTGGTTTCGTTAGTTATCAGTTTGATTGTGTATCAGATTTTGTATTCGTTTAACTTTTAAGCCGGTTAGCGTTCACGCTTTATTTATTGCATAATTTGATTTGGTTGGCATATACTATATTGTAGAAATATAACATTTTGTTTAAATATAAGAAATATAATTTACATTTACGAGTCACCATTGCTCTAAATCATGGTACCTACCGAAGGATCGCTAGTTCTTAATAAATATACGAATGTGTATAACTCGGCCATATAAAATGTATAAAATTAAATCACAGGCTTGGCCTCGTGCTTAGACTTATAACTCAAAGTACATTTCTTATCTTATATATAAGTTGTTTTACAAATGGTGAGACAAAAGAGTGTCGGGCAAACGACCAGTTTCCGAGGGTTGTCACACTAGAACTTAAGCAATCACCGACTTCACCACACTAGATCAAATAATTCTCATGGAACTTCCACCGTCAAAATTTAAAATTGTGATATGATTAGTTAATCATCTCCTAGCTCTCACCTCAAATTAATTCCCATCTAAAAAAAACCATGTGACCTGCTTGATTTCACAAAAGTCATCGCAACCACTTTTCAACAATCCATGGGTGCACAAAACTCATGAGGAAAGAAAAAGAAGAAAACACAACGAATGAGAACGGCTGGAGTATCGTCCGAAGTGGAAAAATAAGGGTAGGGTTTTAGGGGTAAAATATGGTCCTTAATACAAGGATTAAGACTAGGCCTCAAGCCCGCCACTCAAAAGCCCGGCAACGAAAGATTTAGCCTTGGCCTTCGGCCGGCCCGACCCAAAAGAATAATACTCAACTCTTACGATTAACTAACCGGTTCAACCCGAGACGAACTTTTAATATTATACGAATGTCTATAAATTATTAAAGTGTCCAGATAAATAAAACGTCTAAATAATTAACGTCTTATTAACTAATATAACGTCTGATACAAATGAACCGCCTAATTACGGGTCGTCCAAATAATACGGAATTAATTATTAATAATAAAATGTGATTAAAATATTATTTTTCAATTAATATAAATTTTAGGGCGTTACAACTCAACTCCACTTGAAATAGACTTCGTCCCCGAAGTCATGGCTCAGAAGAAACTCAAATAGCGATCTCACATCTCCAGCTCAGGCTCGTCAATGGCATACGCCCTCCATGGGGAGTAACGAAAAAGGTTATGAATAAAGGAAACTCGTCAAGGTAACCTACTCGATCAGAATTAACTCTGGCTCTTGCATCTACTCATAAAATCTTCCGTCTCCAACGGCGCAAAAGATAAGGCTAAAGGAGATGTAAACGGAATGCTCTCTACGGATCTCGGTTTATCTCAAAAAGGAAAAAGAATGTCGAATGATCTACGATACTCTGTTAAAGACGTCTTCTTGCTCTCGTAGTAAGACACAGTTGCTGCATTCAGCGCTTGGTATTGCGTTGAATCTCCGATTCAACTCCACTCGGAGAGTTGTTACGGTTTGTTGATGATGTTAGATGATCTCGGCGTGGAACTTGGTCATTCAATCCATACTTACTACCACACACGGTTCTCTCATGGCGTTAGAAATAAAGTTTACGGGGAATTTCTCCCCACACGGTTCAACCAAATGATCATTTAATATTTTAGAACAGGTGAAATCTCATTATTGACAATTCACTATCAAAACGGCTCAGAAGATCATCTACTCAATGGGACATTACTTTGTTTAAGACACGAATTAATTGAGTTGTTTACACCGCACTCAACTAATATAAAACTGGCAAATAATTCACAAAGAATATACATATCACACAGAATACTCAGATGATGCACACAGAAATTAATATCACTCAGTAGTACTCATGCAATTTACTCAGAAATGTCACTCATGAATGTAACTCAGAAGTCTAACTCGGAATATATCTCAGAAGTATAACCCATAAATCTAATCTCAACAATTTTAACTCAGAAATAAACCCAGAAATTTGAACTCAGAATGTAGCAACATTTATCAGTAACAGCGTTACGTACCACACGTAAATCTCATATATAATCATGAACATGCATAATTACGCGCATCCGATTCATCTCCCATATACTTGCTTATATATATAAGGTCATCTTCGGTTAATAATTAAGATATATGAACCAATAATTAGTACAAATTATTTTAATATTAAATATATTTCCCCAAATTTCTCATTTTCATATATTCCAAGTACACTCGATTAAAATTTTCCATAATTCAGCCTTTAATTTATCGCAGTCTATACTGACAACTTATTTGAAACCTCGATTAATAACTTCCCATTGATAAAATTTTAAATTTTCTCTGGATTACTTCGACCACACATTACTCATTAACCCTGATTACCCACTTTTTATATATATAAGAATCAATTAAACATCATACACTTATTTTAATGATTTCTCATTGCTCGACTTTGTGAATTAATTCATTAGCTCTCATTTACTCAGTACTCAATTGCCCTTTATTCGATAATTTAATAATAAATATATTATTTGATAAACTATATATTTACAGATAAAATTTTCCATAAAGATTTTATAACACCTTAAAGTTCTAATTATTTAATAATTTAATAATTAAGTATTCAATAATTAATAGTCGTATATATTATTCAATAACTCTAAATAGAATATATTGTTCACAAATACACTTTTCTCATAAATACCTTATAATACTTCTAAAATTTCGAATAAAACTTCCCGTTAATTCAAAACTTTTCTCCTTTAACTCATTTCTTCAAAATTTCATTGTAATTGTTTTCTCATATCAAACTCATTAATAAATTTTCATCACTTTAATTTAATAATTCATCATTATCTCATTATAATCACACAAGAATAAGTATACTATCTTATTTTGTATATAATTGTAGTATTACTACTTCCCTTTTGCACGATATTCATTCAACCCAACTAACTTGATTTATTAATTTCTCCAGTAATCCCGATTTATCAGTTTGTTATAAACTCTATAATTACCCATAAAATAAATTTAATTATTCTCAACTGCTTGATTTGATAATTACTCTTATAATTTATTTGATCAATTATATGTATCTAGATTTCGCACTTTAAATTCATACCAATAAAATATCTCTGCGTAAGCATCATGCTCATAATATTTATAAATAATAATTAATGATAAATATTTCTTGACAATTTCCTTTTATACCCCTACTCAACTCCACTTGGAGAAAAACTCGTCCTCGAGTTTGGAACTGATATTCACTATCAAAATAGAACAAGCAAGCATGTAGTCATACAAACAATTAGGATACACATACTAAATTCACAATAACAAGCATTGGTCCATCGTTCCCTTCAAAATCTCCCCCTAACCAACCAAAAGTCCTGTGTGTACGGTAATAGGGGCCCTCTATTACTTTCGACACCTACCTTTGTTTGGTCACGGGTCAATCCCAAAGTTCACAACTTCCCACACACAAATCCACCAGCAAATCACACTAAAAAGGAAGAAAATTTTACTTTCATACCTGATAATTTACTCAAAATCTTATAAACATTACTCATAAATGCACTCAGCAAAAAGGCACTCAGCTAAAGTTTTTTATTATGTTTTTAACTCAGAACATAATATAACTAATAAGCTCTTCTGATTCATTTTTTTTTTAATAAATCATTACCGAATTCATGATGATAGTCTCCCTTTAGTTCACTTTTAATAAATACCCGTTAAGATAACTTGAATAATTTCTGTTTAATTTGACTCAGCAATCCTCGATTTGTTGGTATAACAAACTTATATAGGTTATTCAATATCTCTGCGTTAAATTAATAATCCCTCACTGAACTCATGAAGAGTGTACGACTCAATGTTGTTAGCAGCATTGACAGAATTTGTCATATCGAGAAACTGTTGAGGAAGACTATCCAAGAACTTTTGAACAAGCTCTCCTTCCTCCTTCTCAATGCCTACACTGATTAGATCATGGATAATAGTATTAAACCTGTTATAGAGAGTGGTGATGTCTTCATTTGGACTTGAGAAGAAGTTTTCATACTTCCTCCTCATGTTGATTTTTCTCTACAACTTCACCTTAGGTGTGCCTTCACAGGTGACTGATAGGCTATCCCACATAGCCTTTGCTGTTGGTAATTTCATAATTGCATTAAGTATTTCTTTGGTAACAACATTATCAATCACCCCCTTTGCTCTGGAGTCTATAACTGTCGGTCAATATCAGTCCATGTGTGCTTCAGTTTAGGAACTGTTCTTGTGCTCTCAGGAGCATCATCAGTAGCAGCAACGGGTTCCACATTTTGTGGAATGATGGGACCATCATTCAGCACAGTGAGCATCTCATGATGAATTGATTCAAGATACCACTGAGCTTTTAGCTTCCATTGTTGGAAGTCTTTGCCATCAAAGATGGGCACTCCCTTTCCAGACAAAACTGGTGCAACAATTGTAGACATTTTGGATTTTTGAGTTTGGGAGGGATAGATATAGGGAATGGCTGCCAGGGTAATAGATCGACTAAATAAGGATTTATTTAGCCTGCTCTGATACCAGTTGATAGGTCACAACACCCTGGGTTTTATAGGTTAATTGATTAGATTAATATACTTAGGACAATTAAAGTGTATAACACAATATTAGAGTCAATGTATAAATCCACTAAGTGTGGCTTGTGCGGAATAACAAGACCACTGATCAATTACAAAGATAAGTGAATACGTGAATTGGTAAGTTCTCCTTTGCAAGATGATCTCTATTTATAATGGTATAGAGATCTTACATAATTGGCAAAGGAGTAACCGAAGGACTAAACTAGGGAAATGACTAAGATCAAGGGATTTGATCTTAGTCCGTTACAAAACTGACTGTAACTCAGTCCTTGTACTCAGTATTGGATTTCCAATACTGAGTGCTGATACTGAGTGGCCAATACTGGCCAAACTCAGTATCACTCCTAAACTTAACATATTAATTCTACTATTTATTCTAAGCTAGTCTAGGTTGTTTTGTTATCTTAAGATTCAAAAGGGGTAAGGCTTTTTGCCTTAACACTTCTTATTTATATAACTACTTTTACATAATATTAATTTTACATAATATTAATTTTTAAGGTAACAAACTGGTAGGTTTTGAAGGAAAATAAAAAATCGAAAAAAAACCCCGAAACCGAACGAAAAACCCGAAAAACCGAAACCAAAAAGCCAGAAACCGAACTGGGTGTAATTCTTAAAACCGGAACTTTTAGGGCGGGGTTTGGCTTTAGTTAAAAGCCGCCCCAAACCGCCCCATGCTCATCCCTACTAAAATTAGTGTCTTACGGATAATCACGCAGTTTAATAAAAATGTATTTTTTACATTATGCTACTAATAGAATTCTATATGTTACCACCTAACTGTTTTTTGATTTGTGAAATTTTCAAATTGTCAATAAATTTTCGAACACATTTTTTTTAGCAAGTGACAGTTTTCTTTCTGTATAATGTAGATTCGGGCTAAGTGGTATTTACAAGTCGTCTATGTTCGGTAACCCAAGCATCATCATCACTTCACCCGAAGGATGTCGAAAGGTATTGTTTGATGATGATGCATTCAAGCAAGGATGGCCGACCTCAACACTTGAACTCATTGGAAGGAAATCTTTAAAATATGGAAGTGGGTTTTTGGGATAAGTTGCTCTGTCACCTTCATGTTCCCAGTTATGTGAAAAGACAAACACTTGTCTTTAAAATAAAACAATTTAACAGATACCAATATATTAATGAGAATTTGTTCCTTCGGAACAGTGAGTATTCCCATGTAAAGAGGTATTGTTATATTCCTCTTTTGCCTTTATGCTTTTATATCTTAGATTGATTTTGCATTTTCTAGATTTATAAAGCTTGAATTTCTTATCCTCTTAATTATATGCATTTTCTATTCAAATGATGAAAAATATAGAAAAGGATCGAATTTGCAAACAAAAGCTTCATTCTTTTATTTTATTTTATTACATATGGTTATTTGAGCGAGTTGTTAACGTGGATTTGAGGATAAGCTCATTATCTGGAATATTAGCGTTGACTTTTATCTGGAAGCTTCATTTAAGTCAAAACAAATTAGAAGGTCAAATCCCAAGTGAGATTTGCAATTTGAAAAATGTACCACTTTTGGATCTTAGTAACAAGAAGATTTCTGGTCGATTGACTAAGTCAATTCAAGAAATGAGTTCGCTAGAAGAGTTGGTTTTATCAAGGAACCCCATATGAGGTGATGTCAAAAAAATTCAAAATCTGATGGTGTTGGATCTTTTGAGTACTGGGTTGACAGGTGGCATTCCGAAGTCCATTTCTCAAATTAAAAAGTTAAAACTTTCCGGTCTGAATGATAATAGTCTCTCGGGAAATCTTAAATCAAAATTGGCGGCACTACTTAATTTAAGTTCGTTATATGCATATGGAAACAACTTCATGGAAGAGCTCAAATACAGACATAAATTAAATGGTTTTATGGTAAAATGGAGACGATTTGGTTCAGTTATGTATGATTTCTATATCTACATTTGGTATTCTTTTTTTAAGTAAGTTTCTTTAAAAATTCTGCGTGATGTTCATTTAGATTTGTTATTTTAAGATACATATACTTGAATAGGTAAAAAAGATATAGTGACGTTTCCTTTTAATATCTGGTTTAAATAGCCCTAGTTTAATTTATATTTATGTGAACCTTTGGTTTAAAGTAAACCTTTGGATCGGATTGCGGTGGTGGTGATTGACAAAGAGAAGCCATTAATAACAACCGAAAAAAAACGTCTCTCAACCTCACGTTCTACTTTTTGCTCAAACACCATTGCTATCATCATCATCTTCTTGTATTTCTTCATTGGGACTCGAATCCTCAAAAAAATTAATGTAGTCTTCCTTATCATCACTGCGATAACATAAAAAAAGTCAAGAAATGGCCGTGGATCGTTTTGTGCAAATCATCGACATCATTATCTTCATGATCAGATGATATTAAGTTTGAAACCTCATCTTCTTTCTTTTTGTGATTGATAGTTATGATCCTTTTCAGAACCATCGTAATTAGTGGGCTTTTTTAATGAATAAATAAATTAGTTATTATTATTATTATTATTATTAATGGACTTTTTTAGTGAGATGTAATTAAAGCGGCCCGGTAACTTGTAATCATAGGTGAATTTCACATGATTGGAACACTTTTGAAACTTGTGTATTATTATGGAGTGAATTCAAAGTTTGAGTGACCTAAATGGAACACGTTTGAAGCTTTGTTACTATTATGTGAAATTAACCATGTAAACTAACAACGTGGGGGGCGGATGCTTTTGATAAATAAAAAAAGGGAAATGCTAAACATAACTTTTTTTTGGCATAAGGTAATTGTAAATTAACTAATAAAAACAACCCCCGTGAATTTTAATAACCACCTTTGATTATTTATGCTCAATAATTTGTACATTAATCAGTTTAACCTCTCTTAACCATTGCCCTTAGGTTAGCAAAAACCCATAAAAAAGGCTGTTTTATCACCATTGTCTTTAATTGATAAATAAATAAATTCAGCCCAGCCCAAAGCCCAGCCCAAATACGGTACATATTTGACCTACAATACTATTCGGTCGCCGCATCCTTTCTTCTTCTTCGCAACAATTCAATCAGAAACACAAAAACAATGGCGTCTCGAAAAGAAAGAGAAAACTTCCTACAAGCTAGAGCTATCTTACACTCCAGAGTAGGGTGTAACCACATGGGTGATGCAAAGATACATCCGCAGGAATGGATAGTAGAACTTGGAGAGATAGCAGATATAAAGAAAAGTGTGTTTACACGACATGTGGTTGCACATATCAATGAACTGTTTACGGTAATTGTAGTTCGAGAGAAAAAAGTTGCGTTTCTGAAGGAGGCGTTGAAAAAGATAGAAAAAAAGGTTGGAGACATCAAAGAGGAGCTTCCTGCTGAGGAGGTATGATTTTTAGTTGTAATCATTACCCAATGTTGCCTGAATGATTGTTTTTTCTTGATGAAAATAGGATAATTAGATAAAACAATTTCTGATTGTTTTTAAGGTAGAGATGTTAATTAGAAAATAGGATAAGTGCTAGTAGATTCTGGTTCATCATTAACCAACACTTCAGGATCTTTATTCTGGATTGAATTTAAGGTAGAGATGAGCTCATTTGTTATGTTGATTACATCAGGTGTAGAAATTGACCGAGTGATTGTCACCTGAGACTTTGATTTCAAAAACTGTCTCTCGAGAACTCACTATTGGGTTCAGAGCAATGTTGTCTGAATGATTGTTCTTCACTTTGTTCTTCACTCCTGCATGCTTGATGAAAATAGGATTATTAGATAAAAACAATTTCTGATTGTTTTTAAGGTAGAGATGTTAATGAGAAAATAGGATAAGCGCTGGTAGATTCTGGTTCATCATTAACCAACACTTCAGGATCTATCTACATCAGTGAAGATTTTAATCTTTATTTTTATTATTATTATTATTATTATTTTTATTATTATTATTATTATTATTATTATTTTTATTATTATTATTATTATTATTTTATTTTTTTTATTATTATTATTATTATTATTATTATTATTATTTTTATGATAAAGGTAAAAAAAAAAAAAAGTTATACCAGCTGTAGCGTTTGTGCACGAAATTGGTTCTTTGTAAATTAGGTTTATGCACAACATGGAAATTTTGTGCTTCTAATTGTATTACGGATCTTCAAAATAGGCTTTCTTTGTTTTTGTTATTAGTTATTTTAATAATTAGAGGTTTTTAATCAGTTTTGTGAGTTTATTGTTCATTATATTCTTCTTTTCTTTGCATTTCACAGGCGTAGTAGTTGCCGGTGTTGCTGTCTTGCTGTTGCTGATGGTTTTCTTTTTTATAGTATTTTGTGTTTTTGATGTTATTTTGATGATGATATTGCAACTGCCGTGTTTCTAAAAACGACTAAAATGTTGATGTTTTGCAATTGGATAGTGACCTATGATGTTAAATTGTGCAAACTAATATGAATGAGTTACTCTATAAATTTGGTCAATTTATATACGTTTTTAATTCATTGTCATACACACTTGAATCGTATAATTATAAAGTATAAATACCTTATTATTATTTTTATTATAATTTGTAATTTAAAATATGTATAGCAGTATAATTTATTTATTTTATTGTATATGATCAGCTTTATTTTAGACCCAGTAAGCTTTCATTGAAATTAAAAGCAATAAACCTTTTAAATTATTATGTATGGTTTTAGCTTTAAAAAACTTAATTTTTTTTTTAACAGCAAAATTTAAAAAACTTATTGTAGTTAGAAAATTAAACAAATAAGATTTGTGATGTTGTAGAGCATCATCAAGGTAACTAAAATTGGTATCTAGCATTGGAATTGGAATTCGGTTTAAACGCAAATCTTTATCAATTTCAAAACCCAAATCAAAACCATAAATTTTAAACAAAAATGCTATACAAAAATCAATTTAGGCGATGGAGGGACAAAGAGAAGACAAAGATATGGTGGTGATTGGCGAAGGTGATGGATTGGGTTGTGGTGGTGGAAGGCCACTGAAGGTGAAGGTGCTGAGTTCAAAAAATGTGGGAATAAAGAATATTAACAAAAATATTTCATCTTTCCGGGTTGTGGTGGTGGAAGGCCACTGAAGGTGCTGAGATGCGGTTGTTGAAGACGGTCAATGCAGACTTGAGAGGCTTGAGTTTGGTGGGGGCCCAGGAGAAGACGGATTTTGGAACCCCTATATTAATTGTAAAAATAAATATCAATGTCAAAAGTAGTATTACACTACACATCATGACTTACTTTTATATAAAACCATTTTCAATACTAAATCTTTTAGTACTTCCTCCGTATCACAATAATGTAGTAGGTGGTGGGGGCGGTGGTAGCGTGTGATAGCCCTAATTTTTATTTAAAACAGATGTTATTTACACCACAAAATAGCCCTAATTTTTATTTTTCATACAAATCATGCCTAAACCACCAATTCTCCAATATTCTTCATTAAAATCAATTTACTATTGAAACTAATATATCCAAAATCATTTTAGACCAAAAACATGTTATGAATAAAATTGTCTTCAAGTTTTTGATTGCTCAATAAACTCTTACTTTATATAATTAAAATAAAAAAAAGTAACTAATGGTATCTCTTTGTTTTAGAAACCTTACTTTTAGCATAAGGTACTTTATGAATAACAAGTAGTTAAGTTATATATAGAGTACCAGATACAAAGTCCTAAGTAGCGGCAATTGAGGACGGAGCACTTCAGCATCTCGTTATTCATCTCAACATCCGCTAACACCAGAGTCCTCAACCTACTAAACCCATTAAACCCATTGAATGTTAATGGACACTCAATATGACAATTTTCGAGACGTAAATATTCTAATCCTTGCAATGAAAAAACCCAAGGGGGTAGCGGGTATAACTTATAAGTCGGGTGAATTGGCCACTAACTCAAAGTGCTTCTATGTTTTGGTCTTTGAGAGATGAAGAATTATCACTTTAATCTCTAAATCATTTTCTTCTTTAAAAGCCAAAGAGAACTCCTCTATCGGGCCCGTGTGTAACAGCAAAACATGGTAGATAGCATTAGTGACATTTTGTCATCAAAATTAAGAGGAGGAATGTTCGTCCAACGATACCTCCACTTCTTTGACAGAATACTTGTCCTCCATGCTTCTCGGATGGGCAAAAGACTTAAAATCGTTGAAGTTATGTCGTCAGGGATTCTATCCAAATTTGACCCTTCAACTTCCATCTCTCCTTAAAGAATTTAATTATATACAACAAATCGTTATGTCATTTATTAACAGTTCTTAGACATGTGATTAAAAAATTAATAATTAAAATTAATTGTTTTGAGAAAGTAAATGATTAGCTTTTAAATCTTATATAGGTATTATATACTCAACTTCAGGGGAGAATGTAACCCAATTACGGGTTAATTGGGGCAGGTATCAAAAGGGTTGGCTGTTCTGGTCGGATGTCATAATCCAAAATGCCAATTCCTTTCATTTCAACAAAATGCAGGAGTGCAGCCGCATGGGCCTAATTTTTATTTATATCTTATATATATAAAATTAAAATTTAAGCCACTTTAATAATTTAATAGAAAAAATAGAAAGTCCAAATTTTTATAAAAATCTTGTTTTCATGGGGCACATTTTCATGTTTTCGCACAGGACCTTCAAAATATCATAGCATGTCATAATCCAAAATACCAATTCCTTTCATTTCAACAAATTAGAGAAATTTTCTACTTACTTTGCCGGTGGCTTGCAGAAATAATCGAGGACGAGTGAGCGGTGAGGTTACGGGGTGAGAGTGAGATTTAAGAGAGAGGTTGATCATCAGATTTGAGATGAGTGAGAGATCGAGAGAGATATTCGGTCGCCTATTCACACGGACTGGCGATCCATGTAAACCATACAATATGATAGTTGGTTATTTGTCAGCCTAATGACGCCCCTTTTATGATTTTGCTTTAACTTTTTTTCTTTTTTTAATTTCTGCTAAAATGTAATTATGAAGTTAATGGTATTCATTGTAATTTCTGCTAAAATGTTGGAAGCCACCATGTATAATTGTATTTGTATTAAATTACTATTCAAATATTACATGGGGCTACAAAATTATGCTTCGAGTACAAGGTGTGGGTGTATTAATCACTTGTTTTCCATGTGGTGCAAATGGCATAGTCAGTATATAAACACTTGTCTTTCTTTGGTACAAGTGGCGTTTTTTAAAATATATACTTGAAATAAATAGGTTGCAATTTTTGAGAAAGGTAGAGTGAATTTTGGGTTAGGTGGCAATCGGTGAAGTTTGATTAGTGAATTTGAAAATGGGAGGGATGGGTTATTATGTGGGAAGTTTGATGGGATTAATGTTGGTTTTAAAATGGGGATTAAAGAGGGTGAATATGTGGATTCTTGAGCGAAAGTTGGGGAAGAAGAGGGAGTACGTTTTTGCCACGTGGAGATTTTGGTTGGCGTTTATCGGAAACATGTGGTCGTTCGTTCGAGCTTTCAAGTCTAGCGACCATGATTCATTCATCGACACTTTTGTTCACAAGTATAATATTTCGATCTCATTTAATTTTGATTTATGTACAATTAATTGCCTTTTGCATTGTCATAAAAAAATACACTTTTTTTTGTTAAAACGTAAGATACATGTAGTATATCATATGAACTAGTATTTTACTATCATGAATTATTAGAAGTATATCATAAGTATATCATGATATTATATCCTAAAGTCTAGGAAAATTAGTTAATTTGATAACATGGCTCATTAATTTGATTTTAAATTTTCAGAGTTTTAATTCTTTCGTCAAAAGTTATAAAAAAGTAAATCAAATAGGAAAATGTTGGAAATAGTGTCCAACACATCAAATAAACCAGTATTCCGGTTCGGGTATTTTAGAGTCCTATTCTGGTTGCCCTCGAGGCGTCAACGAATATGAGAATTAACGAAGTATTTAATTAATAGTTTAATTAAATGACTATCGGGCAAAACGGACTAGTGTAGTTAATGGGTAATTAACTAGCTATAGAAATCGGGCCAAGGCTATGGATCAGATCGGGCTTGTGGAGCGGGCTTAGACTAATTAGAGTTTGACTTTAATTAGGTCTACACAACTATATATAGAGGGTTAAGGGTATAACCTAAACACACTTAATACTTGTTTGTGTAATACCCTATTCGGCCGAACCCTACATTCGACCGAACCACCCCGCCGACGCCACTGCCGCCGCTGCCCGCCGTGCGCCGCCGCCGCCGGTGACCGGAATTGTTTTCGGTTGTGTTCTTCGGTGCTCGTTTTCTCATGGGTGCTTTGTACTACCTCGTGGTACATCGTCTCGTTCGTGACCAACCTTGGGTGTGATACGATAGAGGGATTCTTCCTTGAATCCTACTGCATTGTTTTGATCTGGCTCGTACTAGATCACAGGATTTATCTAGTTCTCCAAATCGCGAAGAACAAGTAAGTTTTCAGATCTTCTATTTAATTATATTAATTAATTCTAGTTGCATTAGAGTTGTAAACCTAACAATCCAAATAGTTTTAATCGGGTCAGTGTTCTACCAAGTTACTTTTGATTTCCGCCTTAAGTAAATTGTGGCTAGATACATTGAAAACTCAATAGTGGTATTAGAGCGCCATTGGTTTACAAGTCTAATAGTGATAGACGGAAATTCGAAATCCATAAAATTGTTTTATGATTTTCGGTAATACTGAAAATTGTTTTTGGTATTTTGGAAATTAGAAAAACCCATTAATTTTTTTTTTAATATTTTTCGGTAATTATAAAAATTGTTTTATTATTTTTGAAAAAATATTTTGGGTATTTCCGAAAATTTAGAAATATTTATTTAATATTTAAAAACTTTTTTATTATTAGATAAATTAAATTAGGATAGTTTCAAACTGTTTGGAATTATCTATAATTTAGGAAAATAAGATTTTGTCAATATCTTCTAATTACTTAAATGAGTTTTAATATAAAATATGTATTTTATATATAATTTCCGGATTATATATTTAATATAGATATTTTATTTAAAAGGTATTAAATTAAATTAGAGGTAGAAATCCTTTATTATGGTATATAGATTTTTCCGAAAATACATATACATAAATAAGAGATTTGGACAAATCTTGTTTACTTGTTTAAAGGGGTTTAAATAAGGAGATAATTTTAAAGGGGTTTAAAATATGGATATATGAGTTGTATTCTAGAAAGTCCAAAGGATTTGTCTAGTCCCAAGGGACAAATCCTAGCCATTGGATCAAGATGCTCACGATTAAATCCCCCACTTACAGCCACCGCCGGCCGCCGCCTCCGGCCACCTCCGGCCGCCGTCCGCCGCCGATCGCCGCCGTCCGCCGCCGGTGGCCGACGGTGGTGGTGGTGGCTGACAGTGAAGGTGCTGGTGCTAATGGGGGTTGTGGTGGTATTGATGTGTCGAAGCACATGTGATTCACTAAGACACAACATATTACTTCGAAGCACATGTGCTTCAGGTCACGAAACACATGTGCTTCAAGTCACTAAAAACATGAGTTTCTAAACACACAAGGGAGCATACGAAGCACGTGTGCTTGACGTTATGAAACACAAGTGCTTCACTACACAGGAAAAAATCAAAACAAGTGATGAACATATCATTATGAAGCACATGTGCTTCATAAAGCCAAGCACATGTGCTTCATAAAGCCAAGCACATGTGTTTTTGTTCCTGAACACATGTAACTTACAAGCAAGTCATTTGTGTTTGAATCACGAAACACATGTGCTTGACGTTATGAAACACATGTGCTTCACTACATAGAAAAAAAAATCAAAACAAGTGACGAACATATCATTATGAAGCACATGTGCTTCATAAAGCCAAGCACATGTGTTTTTTTTCCTGAACACATGTAACTTACAAGCAAGTCATTTGTGTTTGAATCACGAAGCACATGTGTTTGACGTTATGAAACACATGTGCTTCACTACATAGAAAAAAAATCAAACCAAGTGACGAATATATCATTATGAAGCACATGTGCTTCATAAAGCCAAGCAGATGTGCTTCATAAAGCCAAGCACATGCGTTTTTGTTCCTGAACACATGTAACTTACAAGCAAGTTATTTGTGTTTGAATCACGAAGCACATGTGCTTGACGTTATGAAACACATGTGCTTCACTACACAGAAAAAAAATCAAAACAAGTCACGAAGCACATGTGCTTCCAGTCACGACCACCACCACCGGTCACCACCGCCGGCGGCCACCTCCAGCCTCCGTCCGACCCCGGCCGCCGGAGAAGCACATGTGCTTGTAGTGGTGGTGGTGGTTTTGAATCTTGATCTTGACCATTAATTTTTCTTGATCCAAGGGCTAATAAATGTCCCTTGGGACTAGATAAAATTAATGGACTACCTTGAACATTTCACGTGGATATATATATGTCCGGAAATTGTTTTTCGGTATGTATATATATATTTAAAAATTAATTCCGAAAATTTTAAATATTTAAAAGGGTTTTGGATTTTCAAGTATATTTATTATTTATCTTATTAATTTACTTATAATCGTTTATAATAGGAATAAATATTAAAGATATTAATTATATATCATATATTGATTAATAGTTTAATTAAAATATATATATATATATATATATATATATATATATATATATATATAACTTTTGAAATTCCTTTATATATCAAATAAGATTTGATATTCCTCCCTTATATATGTAATATTATGTAATAATAGTTTATTAAATATTATATAAGTTATAGTTATATTAGTAACTAAAACGTCGCGTCCTCGCGCGTTCATAAAATTAATTATACTATATAGAACTTTAGTAAATGAAATTAAAATGTATTAATTATTATAGATATAATTATATAATAGTTTATATATATTATAACTAATGTTAATACATCGTCGCTTATGTCATTACTAGGCTCACCCATAGTCTAAGGCATCTAAAGGATGAAAAGGATGAGATATAGATCTCTAAACGGGGTTGCGTTTTTAACACGCCTTGCGCTGACCTGCGCCGCCGCTTCCCTTGTCTTAGTATGGAGCTATCGAACGGACATAATAGGATGATGTCAAGATTAAAAGTATAATCATAAAATTAAACAAATCCTTCCCGTTTAATATAAATGTGAACATCGTGTGCTCTCCATTGCATAACACGCGCTCGTATTATATTCTAATTAACGGAACTCGTGTGGTTAACCGGTACGTTAACTGTGAGATTATTTTATGAGTGAAACGATTCTCGCGATACTCAAGCGAACTTGAGCCGAGAGTCCACGTGGGTGTTCCATGGTCGTTTCACCTTCTAATATATGATCCACGGTATCCCTGTCATATAGATTAGAATGAGCATTGATTCGAGATTAACATGCCATTCTCCCACGAGAATGAATCTCAAAGAACTAGGGATTTCATAAGATTAAAATTGACAACAGTTTTCCTACGACACGAAATTATTCGGTGTGAAATACGGCATCCCTCTTCACATCAAATAACTAGTGGTCGTATCCTAGCCTTATAAATAAAGATTGAGAAAATTATTATAAGGGTTAATTAATGAATGCGCTAACAAAGAAATTATTTCTTGTGTAGATGGCTTCCAACAACAATAACAACAACAATCAAGTCCCATTTCCTCCACCACCTCCACTTCCACAAGGACCACAAAGCTTTGCTCTTATCTCAACCTTGAATCGTGAAAAGCTCACTGGACCAAACTACATTGATTGGGTTCGTACGCTTAGAATCACGCTAAGGTACGAGGGCAAGGAGTATGTCCTCGATAATGAGATTGCTGAGTTCACTGACGATTCGAGTGCCGTAGACAGAGCTGCCTACGAGCCTCATCGTTCTTAGTCGTAAAAGGTTGCTTGCCTGATGCTAGCCACTAAGTCTTCTGATCTCCAAAAGAATTTTGAGAAGATGAGTGCCTATGCCATCAATTAACAGCTCAAACAAATGTTTCAAAACCGAGCTAGGCAAGAACGTTTCGACGTGGTAAGTTCCCTGGTACGATGCAAACTACAAGAAGGAAAATTTGTGTGTAGCCACGTCCAAAAGATGAAGGGCTACATATACAGACTAGCGAATTTGGGTGTCCCCTTACCGAAGGAGTTGACCACTGATATGGTCTTGAACTCGCTTCCACCATCCTACTCACAATTTATAGTTAATTATAACATTGGTGATATGGATAAGACACTCATGGAACTGCACGGTATGTTAAAGTCTACCGAGGCTAGCTTGATGAAAGCTAAAGGTTCCGCTCCTGCTGCTCCTGTCTTGGCTATTTGTTTTGAAGGTGTTAAAAAGAAACGCCGTCCTTGTAACGCCCCGAGCTTTTCTAGTAATTAAATATTAGTTTTATTATATTAGTTCAAGATGAGTGATAGTCATTTTATTATTATATTAATTACGCGACGTTTCGACTAAGTATTATTGCGACCCTTGTGTTAGTTTATTGATGAGCTTGGTGTTACTTCTTTCGCTTATTCCTGAGCCGTTTCGTGGTTGTTAGACTTGGGTGATAATTGGTTAGTTATTAGTCATTCCCTTGCGGATTTAACATTCCTTAATTTATTATTGATACGTTTTAAGTAAGCGATGTTTTGGAAATACCGAGTTTTAGTTTTAAGTATAGTATTCCCGAACTCGAACAAGTGGCGGGCCGAGCCGATTCATTCTTCATTTGTTCCGGGTGGCGCAAATAATATTGGGTCCAGGTGATGAGTTCTAGCCCAACCAGTTATTAGAGTTTAAGCCCGCATGGTGTAGTATAGGCCCGACCTCAGTTTTGTTCCCTTAGCCCAGTTATGTGAGAAGATTAGAGCCCAATTGTTTTATTACGTCTTAAACCTTCTAGCTCATCCTTAAACATCCTGTTATCAACCTTTAAGCAGCCGCTACTAGCCCCCATCGTTTTTCTTGCGTTCGAACAGAGAAAGAGAGCCGAAGGTGAAGTTTTGTTGGCCGGATCCAATCGGGAATTGAAGGTTGCGGTTATATCTATGATTCGTGAGATGATCTTTGGTAGGAATTGTAACGACCCGAAATTCATAGACAAATAAATTTTATAAAAATATGATAAATAAGGATAAATCATTTAAAGGACGTAGGAATTGGTTTCATGTCATTTGGACATCGTATGGGAAAGTTATGGGCGAAATCGGGTTGAAACCTAGACCGAAAAGTGCAGCCCTGCTGCACAGGTAAGCTCGCGGCGCGAGCCTGGCGCGAGCGAAACGCGAGCTTGAACAGAAGGACCAGTGCTGGAACGCGAGAAGGTCGCGTCGACTTCGCGTCGACTTCGCGGCGCGAGCCAAACGCGATCGGGGCGCGAAGTCTGGTAAAAGCGGCGACCAAGGGGCAGATCCGCGTCACTTCGCGACGCGAGCTCGGCGCGAGCTCGGCGCGAGCTCTTCCGACCAGAACATAAAAATCGGGTTTTGGCTCATTTGATGCCATATCAAAACCCTAACTTCTTCTTTGGCGATTTTGGAGCTTGGAGACCGTTTGGGGTCGAATCCTTCACGAATCTTTGATAGATTTCACTCCTAAGTGAAGATTAAAGGTATATCTTCAATCCTTTGTAGTTGTAGCTTTAGATCTATGGATTTAGAAGCTTGGGGTTTGAAACCCTAGTAATTGGGGGTTATGGTTTATGGTGAATAAATGTTGTATACACTTGATAGATGGTATATTAACAAAGGAAACAAGTGTATGATTATGATTTGTAAGAATCTTAAGGGTTGGTTTAACCTAGGGTTTGGTAAATCACCATAATTGGGGGAAATGAGTAAATGAGTGTTATCTAAAGATAGATGGACACATTGGTGGTAGAATGTGATGTTGATAATCTTGTGATTATTGTATTAGGCATTTGGTGAGGTCTTGGAAGGTTGACCGAATTGTGAAGAAAGGAAACTGACGTAAAGAATACGGTTGGAGCACTTTATTGCTAAGGTGAGTACATGTGGACTTTACTGGGTACATAGCTATATGAAGTATTTTGATTACTTATAATTGGTCTATTTAATGTTAATTAGACTATATGTGTGTTGAGTTATTATATATTAGTGATGATACTTAACTAACTTGTTTGATGACCAATGTGGTAGCCGAGAGCTTGACTGACATAACTTATAGGTTATGATAAGAGATAGATGGTGGTGACGCGGGGTGACCCCGGTTACTGAGATGAGAGTGCATATGTTTGCACACTAAGCACACGGGTGCTTCTAGTACGTATATGTTTACGTACTAGGTGATTTAGGGACCTGATGCATATATGTTTATGTATTAGGCTAGTTAGTGCTTTAATACATATATGTTTATGTATTAGTTGTGATAGTATTTAATGCATATATGTTTATATATTAATCGTGGGTGTGCTCTGAATACATATATGTTTATGTATTAGAGGTGAGTGCATATGTTTGCATACTAGGCACACGGGTGCTTCTAGTACGTATATGTTTATGTACTAGGTGATTTAGAGAGCTGATACATATATGTTTATGTATTAGATATGACTTTGTTCTGGTACATATATGTTCCTTTACTAGATGTGTGTGCTAGGGAAGCAAGATCGATGGAGTTACCATTGGTGACTAGATTATGTTGGTGAAATATAAATATGTATTTATATATAAAAATGTGATATTTGGTATTGTTGGGGTCTAAACCCATGTAGCTCACGAGACATATTTTTGTGTCTCACGTACTACTTGTTATTTTTGCTATGTACTCAGGTACAGGTACAAGGATTTAGGTGCGCATGGATAGAGATGCGGGACCTAGAGTAGAGGATCATTAGAGCGGGTTTGTGCTTAACTTTGGTTTTGATATATTTTGTAACACCAAACCTCATACTCTGATTTTCATATTAAAGTATTGTAAACCCGTGTTTTTGGAACTGGTCTTCTATTTATGGAAAATGTTTTAATTTGGGCAAATATTTTGTATTAAAATTTGAGGTGTTACAACTTGGTATCAGAGCTACTGTTTAAGTGAATTAGGTTGGATGTCCATCCTAGTCTTAGACTGTAGCATTAGGAGTGTAAGATTCCTTGAGATCATTAGGTTGACCTTGAGACTTTATGTTAAGTTTAGGGTTGAACCTAGGGGACCTATGAAAGTGATGTGATTATGGATAATCAGTAATATGAGACCTATGAATCGTACACGAGGTACTAATTGTTTAATGTCTTTCGTATAGTCGAGATCGAAAGAAATGGTTAACACTCGAAGAAGTGGGAAAGCCCCGGAGGGCCGGGAGGAAGATACACCTCATGTTGAGGTTGTGGTTGAACAGGAAAGTCATCCGTCGATGCACCGGGTGGGTGAATCGGTGGTCGGAGCTAATAGAACTCCGGTGACCATGGCGGACCTCCAAACTATTGTTGAACAACTCAAGGGAGTGGTGGCCGATGAAGTGCACCGCATTATTGGGGACCGTGAGAGGTCGGATGGAGATCGTGTATCCGAGGCTAGATCGGATGAGGAAACCAGGGGTGGTGGCACCCGAGTGGAGAAATCCTCCACAGGTGGTTGTAGTGATGCAAGGGCAAGGCCCGATGAAAATTATGGTTGTTCTTTTAAGACATTCATGGCTTGTAAGCCAAACATATATACGGGTAGTTCGGACCCGAAGGTAACTATGAGGTGGATCCGAGAGACCGAGCGGGTCATCGGAAGTAGCAAGTGCAAGAAAACGGATATGGTGTTGTATGCATCACAATTGCTAAAAGAGGATGCTATGGTCTGGTGGGACATAGTTTATGAGACCCTCGGGAGGGAGGTGATAGAGAGAATGTCATGGGATGAGTTTACCGCGAGGTTGAGGAAGAAATTTTGTCCCGACCGGGATTTGGAGAAAATGCATGAGAAGTTTGTGACCCTAAGGAAGGGTGATATGTCGGTCGAGGAGTACACGAGGGAATTTACGGGATTACTTCCGTTTGTTGCTAAGACCTACTCCGAGGAGAGGTTGAGGGTAGTTAGGTATGCTAGTGGGCTACCTTGGGATTATCAGTTGGAGGTAAAGAGGGCGGTCACGTTAGATGAGGCCATTAGTGCCGCCCGATGTGTGGAGGAGGTGAACGAGGCAAGAGTTGTCGAGAGGGCGTATGTGGGAGATAAGAGGAATGCCGAGGGTGGCTCGAGTACGGTTAAGAAGGGAAAGCTCACGTCGAATTTCTCTAGGCAAGGAAGTGTAGCCTCGTGCAAGAGGTGTGGGAAATATCATACCGGCGAATGCCGTGGGGAACCGAAAATTTGTCATGATTGTGGAAAGACGGGACATTGGGCCCGAGATTGTAGATCCAAACCAATGGCCGAGGTTGAGTGTTACTCGTGCCATGAGAAAGGTCATTATAGCCACGTGTGCCCGAAGAAGGAAACCGGAACGCTTGTGTCCGCGGCTCAAAAGAAGGCGGAGCCGGCAAGGGTGAGAGGACGATCCTTCCTACTCACGCGGGAGGAGGCGCGCGATGGGGCGTCAGGTTCGGGAGCTAAGGATTAGGCGGCCCGTAATTGTAGCATTGGATGATTAGGCCCGGTGTGCCATTTGTTCCCTAAGACTTTAGTTTTGGGTATTATTGTAATCTTTCCGAATGCTTTTGTTAAAAACATATTTTGAATGTTATGAATTTTATTGTTAACTCTATTTACTTGAAAGATTTGAATTAGCAAGGTTGAATAATTGTCGATGAGAATAGAGACATTTGGTAGGACCATTGAGATGGATTGGTTGATTATGCACCAAGCCAGTACGTTGTGTGGGTATAGCCATATTGTTGGATTGTTGCCCAATTTGGTGCTTGCGGAAATTAGTAGATGAGTTGTATGACGTGAATAGTCATCAGGGGAATAACCTTCCGGGTTAAATGAATTTGTATTTTTTGAGAATCATAGACCGGAGTGTCGCATGTGATAAGGGAATGAGTGTCGAAACGACAAGTTTAGTTCATCGAACATGATTGGGTAAGAGCTGGCACATAGCCATGGTAAGTCTCGTGATAGGATTGATAAATTCGATGTCAGGGACGGACGGATATTTGAGGTGCAGCGTCATAGTGATAGTGTGATGACGTGTGGCGTCGTGTAGTGTAAGACTACGGTTTGGAAAGGAATATTCCTAAGCCACACAATGTGTTAAAGTAGAACATCGAGTGTTGGACTATGAGTTGCGAGGGTGAACCCGGGGTCGACTGTTTGACCTGGGGGTGATAAAGTTACCGGTGATCTGCGATCACTGTAATGTAGTGGTAACCATCCCGGTGGGGATGAAAAGATTTGGAAAATTTTGTAATAAAGAAATGAACCGGTTAAGGACGGTTAATGTGTAAGTGAAACGATAAGTAACAAGTAGAAAAGCGTTATTAGTCGCCCGCGGGGTACAATGCATGTGCATTAAGCAATGGCCTTTGAAGGCATATGATAACGGAAAGATAATGTTATGTGAGACATGTTAGGGGATATGTCCAATGGAAATGTGTTGAATGGGTAAGAAAACAATGATGCGATATTATGAAAAAGGGTGCTAGAATGCACGATGAATAATTGGGCGATTGAACGAGTGAAAATGTAGCAAAGCTATGTAATGTAAAAAGATGAATACCGGATGGTATTGGTGTGACATATACATGTGTTTGTATATGTGCACAATAGATGTATAGATGTTATTGGTGTGACATATACATATGTTTGTATATGTGCACAAGAGATGTATAGATGGTATTGGTGACATATACATGTGTTTGTATATGTGCACAATTGAGGTGTTTATATTGAATTGGCGTGATATATATATATATGTATATATATGTATGTATATGTTTATTTGTTTATATGATGAATGTAAAACCATGTGGTTAATGAGTGTTACTATTATGTTATAGTATATGGGAATTTGGCTTGAAATGCGGGTTGCATTTAGGTCATGTAATTGTAGGGGATGCCTACGATTTATTGAATAGAAGGAAAGAGAAACTCCTAGTGAGCAAGTTACCATGTGGTAACCAAGTCTTAGCACACCGTATAAGGGTATGGGACGTATTGCGGTAGAGGGCCTAGTACCGATAATTTAAGTTGATCAATGTGATACAAAGCTGGTTGAAAGAATACTAAGCGATAGTATGGGTAACCAAGTGAAGGTCAAGACACGATAAGTGTTGTTGTGACCTTATGTTAAGGTGCAACTCTTGGATTAACGGGGACGATTGTTGAGAAAGCAATAATGGAAAAAAAAAAAAACTGAGAGTGATAGGTTGATAATGATACGCCGTGTGTACGGAAATTGCTAGTTTGGAAAAGGTATGGTTGACTTTATGTAAAAGTCAACGTTAGTCAAACCTTGATTGGTTGAACTGGTCTAAAATGGACTTTGACTCTCGTGTTGATTTACTAATGAATAGTGGTAGCATAATGTGTCGATTATGTGTTTGTGAAAAAGTTGATGAGATGGTTGATGGAATTGTAGTCGGTTTATACGACTTGACCCGTTTGGGTGATTTCAATGTTGAAATTGGGAATCGAGTGTAAGACTGAAATTGAATCATAAATAAAAGGTAAATTGTAAAAGAAAGGAGGATTTATGAAACCTTTAACGAAAAGGGAAAATGTTAGAGTATAGTTGACTTTGTGCTTAAGTCAAAGAGTAGACAATGTGGGGATGTACCAATGTCGGGATATATCAGTTTGGTCAAGGATTGAGTTTGACATTCGTTTTAATCAACTAGTTAATGTTATGATTGTGTCATACCATTGTTACGAGAATGAAAGGATTGGTCGAGAAAATGACGGCATCATAGTCAAATTGTGAAATTTTGACCCGTTTGAGTATTATGAGTCTTTAAAGCTGGGTCTTGACCGTTCGGACTTAACGGAGTTAAGTGAATGTTGGAATATGTAATGTTGGCGGAATAGGAATGAGGAAAGTTTGGTGGCATTGACCACAAGTGAATGAGAGCGGAATACTCGGTCGGATGTGGGTTGAAATTCTTAGCGATTCCGAGGACGGAATCTTTTTAAGGGGTGGATAGTTGTAACGACCCGAAATTCATAGACAAATAAATTTTATAAAAATATGATAAATAAGGATAAATCATTTAAAGGACGTAGGAATTGGTTTCATGTCATTTGGACATCGTATGGGAAAGTTATGGGCGAAATCGGGTTGAAACCTAGACCGAAAAGTGCAGCCCTGCTGCACAGGTAAGCTCGCGGCGCGAGCCTGGCGCGAGCGAAACGCGAGCTTGAACAGAAGGACCAGTGCTGGAACGCGAGAAGGTCGCGTCGACTTCGCGTCGACTTCGCGGCGCGAGCCAAACGCGATCGGGGCGCGAAGTCTGGTAAAAGCGGCGACCAAGGGGCAGATCCGCGTCACTTCGCGACGCGAGCTCGGCGCGAGCTCGGCGCGAGCTCTTCCGACCAGAACATAAAAATCGGGTTTTGGCTCATTTGATGCCATATCAAAACCCTAACTTCTTCTTTGGCGATTTTGGAGCTTGGAGACCGTTTGGGGTCGAATCCTTCACGAATCTTTGATAGATTTCACTCCTAAGTGAAGATTAAAGGTATATCTTCAATCCTTTGTAGTTGTAGCTTTAGATCTATGGATTTAGAAGCTTGGGGTTTGAAACCCTAGTAATTGGGGGTTATGGTTTATGGTGAATAAATGTTGTATACACTTGATAGATGGTATATTAACAAAGGAAACAAGTGTATGATTATGATTTGTAAGAATCTTAAGGGTTGGTTTAACCTAGGGTTTGGTAAATCACCATAATTGGGGGAAATGAGTAAATGAGTGTTATCTAAAGATAGATGGACACATTGGTGGTAGAATGTGATGTTGATAATCTTGTGATTATTGTATTAGGCATTTGGTGAGGTCTTGGAAGGTTGACCGAATTGTGAAGAAAGGAAACTGACGTAAAGAATACGGTTGGAGCACTTTATTGCTAAGGTGAGTACATGTGGACTTTACTGGGTACATAGCTATATGAAGTATTTTGATTACTTATAATTGGTCTATTTAATGTTAATTAGACTATATGTGTGTTGAGTTATTATATATTAGTGATGATACTTAACTAACTTGTTTGATGACCAATGTGGTAGCCGAGAGCTTGACTGACATAACTTATAGGTTATGATAAGAGATAGATGGTGGTGACGCGGGGTGACCCCGGTTACTGAGATGAGAGTGCATATGTTTGCACACTAAGCACACGGGTGCTTCTAGTACGTATATGTTTACGTACTAGGTGATTTAGGGACCTGATGCATATATGTTTATGTATTAGGCTAGTTAGTGCTTTAATACATATATGTTTATGTATTAGTTGTGATAGTATTTAATGCATATATGTTTATGTATTAATCGTGGGTGTGCTCTGAATACATATATGTTTATGTATTAGAGGTGAGTGCATATGTTTGCATACTAGGCACACGGGTGCTTCTAGTACGTATATGTTTATGTACTAGGTGATTTAGAGAGCTGATACATATATGTTTATGTATTAGATATGACTTTGTTCTGGTACATATATGTTCCTTTACTAGATGTGTGTGCTAGGGAAGCAAGATCGATGGAGTTACCATTGGTGACTAGATTATGTTGGTGAAATATAAATATGTATTTATATATAAAAATGTGATATTTGGTATTGTTGGGGTCTAAACCCATGTAGCTCACGAGACATATTTTTGTGTCTCACGTACTACTTGTTATTTTTGCTATGTACTCAGGTACAGGTACAAGGATTTAGGTGCGCATGGATAGAGATGCGGGACCTAGAGTAGAGGATCATTAGAGCGGGTTTGTGCTTAACTTTGGTTTTGATATATTTTGTAACACCAAACCTCATACTCTGATTTTCATATTAAAGTATTGTAAACCCGTGTTTTTGGAACTGGTCTTCTATTTATGGAAAATGTTTTAATTTGGGCAAATATTTTGTATTAAAATTTGAGGTGTTACACTGCTATTGTTTTAGTTTGTTTCAATTCAAAGAATCTATATGCTTTTTGTTCAATACCTTCTTTTCAATTATCTATTCAAAGATTCAATTAACTATTTCAATTACCTTCATTTCACTTACCTATTGAAAGAATCGATATGCTTTTTATTTTGTTTCAAATTGGATTTAAGTTAATCGCCCTAGTAACCACTTCATTTTGCTAGCTTAATATTGTTGAATGCTTTCATAATTTTGTATGTTGTATAATACTTCACACATTGATTAACTGAATATATGAATTTGTCACAGACTCTGAGTAGAGATTGGACTGAGTTTAAAGAGATGACATCAATAAAATCAATTACTATTAAGTATGAAAAGTTAATAAAAAGAGAGCTAAATGTGAGAAAAATTTTAGTTGGAGGATGAAATGCAAAGTGTGATAAAAAGGAATATGCACAATGTTTTTTAATATCAAATTGCTCTGTATGGTAGTTGTCAGGATCGAATAACCAAACAAGTTATTATAAACCCAGATCTACTAACACAAGAAGTTACAGCGGATTAACACTTATGTTATTTGATTAAGAACAATGTAAACTGCAATTGAATGAATAATAAACGAAGAACACAGTTTATCACAAAAAGCTTCAATGTATTAATTCGTTCGATCAATACACGTATGTTTACAATTCATAAGGAACTATTTATAATAGTCCTTGAAAGCCTAAATTATTAACCTAGTTATTCTAGGAATCGATTACAATTGAATTACATTAAGATATACATTCCATAACTAACTATGCTAGAATCTTGGACTTGATCTGCTCAGATACGCTCATCAGTAGTATTTTAGATCATCAGTAGTATTCATCATCAGTGGTATTTGTCCAAGTTCAACATCAGTAGTAAATGCGTTTCTGCCCCATCAGTACTAACTTCAATCTTCATTCATCAGTACTAACTGCAGCATCAGTAATAGATTATGTATATCTTGTTTATATCCCAACAATCTCCCCCTAAACTTGTTAATTCCTTTTGAATTACTCAAGTTTCTTTTGTTCTTCTTCTTCCCTCTTTCTTTTCTCTAAAGTTCTTTGGTTCTGTTTCTTTCTTTGAGCAATGATGTATTTGTTGTTTCTTTTTGTAAAATAGTTCAATTTATTATGGAACATTACAGCATCATACGGTTTCATCATGGTGTTTGTGAATATCTGATACATGGTTTCTTCAGAGTGTGGATATTCTTTTTCATACAAGTAAAGCTCACAATTTTTGCTTGATCTTTCAAAGAAATACATGTTAACTGTTGGTAACACATTCCAAGCATACACATTCTCTGTGTTGGTAAATATTTCTAGGTAGTTATCTGGATAAAATGCAGCATCAATCATTTTAGTAATGTATCCAGCTCCAGAATTCTTCCATGATTTCTTTGACATTCTTGGTTTTCCAATGATCAGAAGTTTGATTATATCACTTCTTGAACAGGATCTAATCATTGGTAACCATCCAGTAAATCTCTGAATAATTTTGTCTTCCCTTATGATCTCTATCACATTATTATTCATAACTCTCCAACTGATGATTGGATTGTCTTCAAGGGGAGCAACTGGAACTTCAAGAACAGGAATGATTTGTTCTGTTTTTGATTTCTTTTTGATACTCTGTTCTTGTTGAATAGCTTTTCTTTTCTTTGAGAGGGGTTTGGAAGATTCACCAGTAGTTGATGTACTACCAGTTTGAATTAATTTTGGATTTATTGGGATTAAGGCTTTTTCTTTTGCCTTTTCTTTTTCTTCTTCAGCTTGTGTTTCAGCTAATTCTCTCTTTTTGGCAGTACAATATTTGTCAACTATTGTAACCATCTTCATTCTGCCAAAAGATTTAGCACTCTGTCCTTTTGATATTAAGAAGTCAATCATCTTCTTTTTCTGTTCAAATATCTCTTCTGGTAGATCAGCTTTTTCCATCTTGCATTCAGCAACAAGATCTTCAAGGCAGTTGAGATGTTCTTCTTCAATCTTTCTTTGTTTTTCAAACTCTGCCTTTTGATCTTCTACCAGGATTCCTTCAATTTGAGGAATGGGTACTTCAGCTTCTTGAATTCTTTGGTTTTTCAATTTTTCTTTTTCTTCAAGAGCTTGATACATGGCTACTTTCTTCCAATACCTCATATTTTTCACCTTCCATCTTGATTGCTTTTCAGACCTCACATGATTAATTTTGTTCACCATGTGGTGACCTAATGCTCTGTTTGGATAATCATCATCATATATCTCTTTTCCCTTCCCAATATAAGCTGGAAGTACAGATGGAGGTAGATTATATTTCATATCTGGGATACCAGGAATTTCAAGCTTTGGATAAAACAGCTTAAGTTGGTCTTCTGGTAGTATCTTGGGATGTGGAGGAAGTGTGCATTCATTTACTTCAAACCAGTTCACATTATCATCAATGTCAGGTATGATAAGTGGTTGATCAGGAGTTGGTGGTCTTGAGATGATAACATAACGTTCTCTTTCAATAAGCTCAGGAATTTCTTCTTCCTCATCTTCAGTAGTAACCAAGGTGGTTATTACTGGTACATCTGCTACTGGCATTCTTTCTTCATTTACTACTGGTGAGGTTGTTTCAGTAGTTACTACTGCTAGGGCATCAGTAGTAACCATTAAATCTTCTTCTGTAACATTTACTACTGGTGTATCATGACCAGTAGTGACAACCTCTTGATCCTTTTCATCAGTAATAACCATAGGATCAGTAGTTTCTAGCACTTCAGTAGCAACTTGAGAATTTACTTGTTCTGCAGTTTGTGATTGATTTGCAGACACAAATAGATCCTCATCTATTTCTTTGTACAAGTCTTTACCAACATTTTGACTTGTTTCACCATGGACCTCTTTCAAATTCAGAAGGGCTGTTGCTGCAATTGATTGATCAATCATCCCTTGGATTTGATCTTTCTCCCCCTTAGTGATCTCAACTTGTTGAGCCTCACTATCAGCCAGCTTCCTTTGTAGTTTTCTGATTAATTTGGATTGCCTTTGAAGCCTTTGCTCAAACCTCTTCTGCCGTTTGTTCAAGGTATTGATGTAATGCTTCATGTAGGTCATGGTTTTACCTTGATTGTTAAGTAGATTCAGACAATGTTGTACAGTGGTTTTTAGGTTTTCCTTCTTATCCGTCAATTTCTTTGTTTTAATACTGCCCTCACTCCATCTAGCAAGATCATCGGGCTCATTTGGTTTGAGGTTTTCCATCAACTCTGTCAATTCAGTTTGGTGCTCTCTACCCTCATCACTTCTTGGTGATGATATGGGTTGTTTGGACATACTCTTCTTCCTAGAAGAAGCAGTAGTGCCCCCCCCCCCCCCTTGTGGTTTCTTGGCATCGGGGTCCTCTTAGTAATGCCTCAAATTCTGAGTCATCACTTAGAGTTGCCGAGGTCTGGGTCCTATTGATGTTCTCACTAGCCTGTGCACCCACCTTTGGGGCATCTGTAGTGAGAGCCCTTTCCTCATGATCTCTCTCCTCCTGTGAGATCAACTCTTGGAGTCTGGGTGTGACTCAATGGGTCCCCTGGTGTCCTTTAAGGAAGTTTTCTTCCTTTTATAAATGATGGAAATATGTTGGGCTGCTGGTAGGTCTTCCACAGAGTGAAGAGTAGCACTCTGAGGATTTATTTCATGTTCCTGGGACACATGCAGGACATTTAATTGAGTGGGTGATTGAGTGGACTGATGGATTTTAGTTTGGGCTACATTTTGGGGTGATGGAGTGGGTTGGGGTTCAGTTGGGTGAATTGAACCTTTTCCAGTTGGGGGATGATCATGGATCATGTTTGGAAAAAGTGGAGTAATTTTACCAGAAAATTTAAATTGTTTTCTCATGTTTGAAAACACCTTTTTGTTTAGTTCTGGTGTTACAAATCTGTTTTTAGGAATAGAAAGATTTTGTATTTCACAATTTATAATATGAGTAAGAAATCTTGGATACATTAAAAATTTTGATGGTGATAAGTTTCCAAGCATTCCTTCAAAAATCATGTTGGAAAAGTTGAATACTTGTCCTGTACTCAAACAAACAACAGCAGAAGCTATTGACTTGTTGAATTCATTCCAAGTACTCCTTTTAGGAGAGATGCAGTGTTGAATGGCATGAACTAAAAATTTCCATTGGGGTGAAAGAAGACCCTTTTGAAATGTGACAATGTCAAGTCTTCCTTCATAACCCATTTTTTGTAAAACATCAACCAGATCCTCCTTGGGTAAAGAAAACATACCTGACTCATCATGTAATTGAAGATGTTGTCGAATGGATTGTTCAGTTACAGTGATGGACTTTCCATCCACGGTTGATTTAATCATAGAGGTGGTTGACCCTTCTGTTCTTTCAGCATTGGTCCAGAAATCGACCAAGTGTTGTTGATATGCTGATGGATTGATGGAGAGTGCAAACTTGATATAAGAGTTCTTTAAGAACATTACAATAGGACGAAAGTCCTTTGTACCGTCTGGATTTCTCAAGAAAGCACACATATTGTGGAATTCCAAGAATTTAAGATCAGTCGGAATTTCAAGAGATTTTAGGGTTGCCATAGTGATTGATTTTGATCTTTTGAGATGAGATTTTCAGAGAGAATGATCGTCTTGTTAGGAATTTCAAGAATGTGAGATGATTTGAGTTGTTACTGATGCAGAGTTTTGATCGAGTTTTGCAGAGGATTAGGGTTTAGCGTAGGGTTTATCGAATCGAGGAGAAGATAATGCTAAACTAATCTCAAACAGCTATTTATATTTTTCGATTAAACCTGCAAAATGACCATAAAGTCCTTCGAATAATAACACAACGGCTATTTTCATGAGGGTCAGTAATGTAATTTACGAATTTTACAGATAACTGTCGATCAGTAGTAACTAAGTACAAGTAATAGAAACATCAGTAGTAGCCTTTGTTTCTATACTTGACCTAATTTCTACTGAGAAACCCTGTCAGTAATAGAAAAAAAAAATTTAATGGTAACAAAGGATCAGTAGTAGTAAATAACCAGTAGTTAAAAGAAATTTTAAATTAAAAAATTTGTACAAAATACTTTACACATGAATTTATTTTGAGATTTAACTTACTAAAATCATTCCAATACTGCTAACCAAGAAGCTGAATCTTCCTACATCAAATACTTTTGTAAAAAGATCTGCCAATTGATTGTCAGTATGAATTTTCTCTATTTTGATTAATTTCTTTTCATTGCAATCTCTTATAAAGTGAAATCTAATTTCAATATGTTTTGTTTTAGAGTGTTTTACTGGATTATTTACAATACTTATGGCACTTTGATTATCTATGAAAATAGGAGTTTTGAGAATAGATATACCAAAGTCTAGAAGTTGATTTTGAATCCACAGAACTTGTGCACAGCAACCAGATGCAGCTACATACTCTGCTTCAGCAGTTGAAGTTGAAACATTGGTTTGTTTCTTGCATTGCCATGACACTAATCTTGATCCAAAGAATTGACATCCACCAGTAGTAGACTTCCTATCTTGACATTCACCACCATAGTCACTATCTGTGTAGGCTATGAGTTCAAATGGTGATGCATGTGGATACCAAAGACCAAGTGAAGGTTTTCCCTTCAAGTATCTGAAGATTATTTTGACTGCTTGTAAGTGTAACTCCTTTGGTTTTGCTTGATACCTGGCACAGACACAAACACTATACATTATATCAGGTCTTGATGCAGTCAAGTACATCAAAGATCCTATCATTGATCTATAAAGATGCTCATCTACATCCTCCCCCTCAACATCAGGATGTAGGTGTTTGTGAGTTTCCATTGCAGTGCTTGCACTTTTACTGTCTTTCATTGAGAACTTTTCTAAGATATCTCTGACATATTTTGGTTGATTGATCAAAATTCCATCTGGTTTCTAATTGATTTGGAGTCCAAGAAAGATGTTCATTGGATCCATAGAACTCATCTTGAATTTTATCTGCATTAATTCTTCAAACTCTTTACATAGTTGATCATTTGTTGATCCAAAGATGATATCATCTACATAAATTTGGACCAGTAGTATATCATCTTTGACCTTTCTTGTGAATAGAGTCTTGTCAATAGCACCTCTCTTGAAATTGCTCTTCAAAAGATAAGATGGCAATGTGTCATACCAAGCTCTAGGTGCCTGATGAAGGCCATAAAGAGCTTTGTCTAGTTTGAACACATAGTCATCATGTTCTGGATCTTCAAAGCCTGGAGGTTGACATACATACACTTCTTCTTCTATTTTCCCATACAAGAAGGCACTTTTTACATCCATTTGGTAAATTTTGATTCTTTTGTATGAGGCATATGCTAGAAATATTCTGATTGCTTCAATTCTGGCAACTGGAGCATATACTTCATCATAATCAATGCCTTCTTCTTGTGTGTATCCTTGTGCTACAAGTCTTGCTTTATTCTTGATCACTATTCCTCTTTCATCTTTCTTGTTTCTGAAGATCCATCTTGTTCCAATGGCTCTTTTACCTTTTGGAAGAGGTACAAGAGTCCATACAGCTTGTAGTTTGAACTGAAGAAGTTCCTCTTGCATTGCTATGATCCAGTTTGAATCTTTCATAGCTTGTTGAATCTTCTTGGGTTCTTCCTGTGATAGAAAACACTAATACATGCATTCATTAGATATTAGACTTATGTTACATGTATTTGTATTTAAAGATGAAAAGAATTTGCTTCTTGTTTGCATGGTTGAATTAACATCACTTAGGACTTGATCCAAAGGATGATTCTTTACAGTTCTGTTTCCAGAAGCTTTGTCAACAGTGATTTGAGAGTCTAGGTTTGACTCATTTGCTTCAGGAATTTGTGTATCTGAATCTGTTTCTTCTTGATTGTTTGTACTTTGTGGAGGTTCTTCATTGCTACTGGTGTCAGTAGTAACATTTTCTTCATTGATCTCAGGAGGATCATTGTTGTTACTGGCATCAGTATTGAGGAGATCATCATTATAACTCTGAGGTTCGGAGTTACTACTGGGGTCAGTAGTGTCTTCAGAATTGGTGTTACTACTGGGATCAGTAGTGTCTTCAGAGTTGGTGTTGTTACTGGTGACATTAGGGTTATCAGAGTTACTACTGACCTCAGTATTAACTATGGGATCAGTATTAACTAAGATATATTTCATAGCTTCTTGTCTTCCACTTGATGACGTTCCTCCTTGTTGATTTAATTCTCCTGTATTCAGATTATAATTCATATCAAAAGATTTGGTTAGATTATCAATATTAAATAGCCAATCTGGACCATTTCCTTGTTCATTCATCAAGTTTTCATTAAAGGATACATTTACACTTTCTTCAATGATCCTCATCATTTTGTTGAATACTCTGTATGATTTGCTTTGAGTTGAGTATCCTACAAAGATTCCGTCATCTGCTTTGCAGTCAAATTTACCAATTTGTTCTCTTGTAATTAAAATAGTACAAGGACAACCAAATGATTTTAAGAAACTTATTGATGGTTTTCTTTTGTTAAAAAGTTCATAAGGTGTTTTAAAGTGATGCTTAACTATTAATACTCTGTTCTGAACATAACAAGCATTATTAACAGCTTCAGCCCAAAAAGTTATTGGTAAGTTTGAATCTGCAAGCATTGATCTGGCTGCTTCAATGATGGTTCTATTTCTTCTTTCAGCTACACCATTTTGTTGTGGATTTCTTGGTGAGCTGTACTGCCTGTCAATTCCTTTAAGATCACAAAAGTTAATTAGGTTAGCATTTTTGAATTCAGTTCCATTATCACATCTAATTGCTTTCACTTTGAGATCTCTTGTATTTTCCAGCTTTACAATCAGATTCTTGATTATTTCACTTGTTTCATCTTTGGTCCTGAGAAAGAATACCCAAGTGTATCTGGAAAAATCATCAGTAATAACAAGGCAGTATTGTTTCTTTCCAATACTCATTACATTTGTAGGTCCAAAAAGGTCCATATGTAAGAGCTGCAAAGGATTAGAAATAGAGTTGATTGCCTTGGACTTATGAGAAGTTTTGTGTTGTTTACCTTTTAGGCATGCAACACAATGATGATCACACATAAATTCTTTTTGTGGTAAACCAACTACCAAATTCTTTTTAACTAAGTTGTTCATGTTTTTAAAATTTGTGTGACACATCCTTCTATGCCAAAGTTCTGATTCATTTGTGTTTGCCTTAGATATAAAACAATTGACCTCATTTGTAGAAATGAGTTCTCCCCCTATATCAAGGCAATACACATTGTTTCTCCTTGGTGTTCTTAAAACAACAAATTTTTCATCTAAAATAAAATCAGGAGAAAGAATGATGCACTCAACATCTGTGAAAAGAATTTTATTCTTCTAATCACAGACTTGAGACACACTAACCATATTGTATTTAAGCTCAGCAATATAAAATACATCATCAAAAGTAATCTTACCATTTGATATTGTTCCTTTACCTGTGATCTTACCTCCTCTTGGATTTTCACCAAAAGCAACATATCCTCCTTCAAAAGACTTGAAATCTCTAAGTATTTGAAGATTTCCAGTCATGTGTCTAGAGCATCCACTATCAATATGTCATGTTCTACCTTCTTCAGGGATCTGGATACTCTGCACATAAAGTAAAAAGATTAGTTAATTTTAGGAACCCAAGCTTTTTTTGTCTTGGGTTCATCCTTTGAAGAGTAAGTTTTTGGAACATAATGTGCTTTGTATGTGGTTTTGTTCTTAAGTGGTAGATTAGTACTGGTGTTCTTATTTACCACTGATCTAGATTTATACCCGTATTGTTTGGCTTTTGAGTATTTTACTACTGACGGACCAGTAGTGTTTGGGTAATATGAGTTTTGAGCATAATCAGTAGTGTTTCTGTAATTATACCAGACATCATTGTAATTAGGGTTTTTACCAGTAGTAAACCTGGAAGAGTTTCTATAGATGTTTGAAAACTTAGAATATTGAGGAAATTGCTTTTGTTTTGCATTATTTTTAAAATAATTGCTTCTGTTTGGACTTTTATATCTGATATTTTGCACAAATCTCTGTGCAGTTCTTCCAAATTTAGGTGGTTCAACAAATGAGGGTGGTTTAACTGAGTTTTGAACCTTTTTGCTTTCTTTAGTTTGTTTTAACTTTAAAGCTTTTTCCTTTTCTTTATTGATTTTAAATTCTTTTAATTCTTGACTGTTTATAGGATTAAAGTGACAGTTTTTAGCTATGTGATTGACGTTGTTACAGATTAAACATGATAATTTTGTTGATTTAGCATTTTCAGGTTTTCTTTGTTCTTTTAATTGGTTTAAATTTATTTGATTTCCCCTTCTTAAAATTGTAGGTATATTTTCTGAGTTATATTTTGGGGATTCAGTTTGACTTTGAGTGGTGTGAAAGCTAGTATCATTTGATTCAGTTGTTTGATCATCATCAGAAGATTCACTTGATTCATTACTGGTTTCAGTTTCAGTTTGACTGGTTTCATTTTGACTTTTAATTTTTAAATCATTTAAAACTCTTTCTGTACTAGATTTTAATGGAGGAATAAAATTTGTTGGAGGTGGGACTGCATGATATCCCACTCCATGAATAACTTTTTCTGTAGTTTGATTACTTGTTAATTCATTGACAATTTGAGAACTTCTTTCAAACTTTTTAATGGTTAGTTTATTCTGTTCTAGTTCCATTTGACATTCTTCTAGTTTGATTAAAGTTTCTTTTAATTTTAATTCAATGTGTTCTTTTTCATAAGTAGTTTGTAGCAATTCATCTTTTATCTTTTGATCAGTTATTTTGTAGATTTTAATTTGGTTTTCTAAATCAGCTATACAACCATTATAATTCTTCTGTTTCTATTTAAGATCATCTCTGCTAATGTTTCTTTATTTAGTTTTTCCAATTCTTTGTATGATTTAATGCATTCAGGAGTGCAAGATTTAGAATGTACCTCAGTAGTAGAAGGATCAGTAGTAAAGGCCATGAGAGCTTGGTTCTGTGCATGTTCTTCTGCTTGGAAGCTCCAGTCATAACCTTGTCCTTCTTGAGATACAAGAGCAGTTGAGTTGGAAGTACTATTTTTGTTGTAGTTTTATCTTTGATCTTTGTTTGGACATTCTCTGGCAAAGTGACCTAGATTGCTACAGTTGTAGCACTTGACTTTGGTTTTGTCAAATCCAACTCTATCACCTTTGTTGTAAGACAGATTTTGCCTTCCAGTTCTTTTAAGAAGCCTCTTTGTTCTTAAGCTCAGCATTGCCATCTGCCATTTAATATCCATCTCTTCTAGATCATCAGGATTGAGTTGTTCTAAATCTTCACTAATCATTGCAGTATGCACATGACTAGTAAAGAAAGATTCTCTTGCTATGTCTTCAATTCCTGCATTCTTTACAGACTCCTGACCTGTTCCTGTATTTGACACAAAAGCAGCATTGTTTGAAGGTAAATTTGGAGTTTTAGTACTTACCTCGGATTCAAACACTCTTAGTTCATTGTAGAGTTCATCAAGTTCTTTCTCTTCTAGTGCATCTCCTTGTCTGTATATCACAGTGTACATAGACCATTCTTCACCCAAAGACCTGAGAAACCTTCTGTTGACATCATCATTGTCTGGTTGATAACCAACTTGATTTAGTTCACCAATCAGCTTGTTGAACCTATCAAAGACTTGTGATAATGTTTCATTCTTTTGGCCTTTGAAGTTTTTAAAGTCTTGTTTCAGAACAGATTTCATGTTTCTTTTTGTGCTCTTTGTACCAACAAACCTCTTTTCCTGAGCCTGCCATAGTTTCTTCGCATCATCTTATTCAACAAAGAGATGTTGATAGTCGTTTGGAATGGCAAGCAAAAGAGTGCTTAGAGCTTTGAGTTCGATTCCTCTGTCTTTCTTCTCTTTCTCACACTTGAGTTTGTCGATTTCAGTTGATGTGGAGGTTAGTTGAGTTTGGATGGTTTTGTTTCCTTCAACAACAACTTCCCACATGGAATAATCAGTAATAAGCATATATTGCTTGATTCTGTTCTTCCACATCCCAAAGTTGTTGGGAGTGAGAATTGGGATTTTGTTGGCTTGAGTACTTTCATTGTTATCAGACATGATGAACAATTTGGAGATCGAAAGTATAAAACTTTTTGTTGTTCTTAATTCATAGATCTAGAACCAATAAGCTCTGATACCACTTGTCAGGATCGAATAACCAAACAAGTTATTATAAACCCAGATCTACTAACACAAGAAGTTACAGCAGATTAACACTTATGTTATTTGATTAAGAACAATGTAAACTGCAATTGAATGAATAATAAACGAAGAACACAGTTTATCACAAAAAGCTTCAATGTATTAATTCATTCGATCAATACAAGTATGTTTACAATTCATAAGGAACTATTTATAATAGTCCTTGAAGCCTAAATTATTAACCTAGTTATTCTAGGAATCGATTACAATTGAATTACATTAAGATATACATTCCATAACTAACTATGCTAGAATCTTGGACTTGATCTGCTCGATTACGCTCATCAGTAGTATTTTAGATCATCAGTAGTATTTTAGATCATCAGTAGTATTTGTCCAAGTTCAACATCAGTAGTAAATGCGTTTCTGCCCCATCAGTACTAACTTCAATCTTCATTCATCAGTACTAACTGCAGCATCAGTAATAGATTATGTATATCCTGTTTATATCCCAACAGTAGTTTATAGTTGGAATATCGACTTGGAACTTATTACCTACTTATTACGTTTTGAAAATACAATTAATCTAAAAGGAATATTTGACAAAAAGAATAAAAAAAAGTCGATTATTTTTTAGATACCAAACCTGCGGTTGAAGACTACTTGAAAAGCTCTGATCCTTCATGACACCAGAGTTGGATTAGACTTTGGACTTGATCAAACTCTGGCCGTCCATCATATTCACTCATTATTATTCGTTACCTGCAACATATAATATAGTTTCACATAAACATAATTAAAATCAGTTCATACAGCTTATATCTAACATTTTATATAAATTTAAAAATTCAGTACCCGCTCATGCAATGATTAATTTGAAGTCCTTCACAAAATTAAAGCAAGAACTAAACAAAATCGAAACGAAAGTCACCAAAGCAATTCCGGACCGCCTCTGCGAGAAAGAGAGAATTAGAATTAAAATTAAAATTTTGTAGATTAATAGATTTTAAAACAGTTTGAGAAGATTTTATCGTTACCGGTTGAGATATCTTCTAAATTTAAAATTGAGATTTAATGATTATCCAAGTGAAGATAATCCAAAACTTAATTTGAATTTGGGCGTTTTGTTAATGAAACGAGATTATCTAATTAGTAAATTTGATAGTTTAGGATTTTTTTATTATTATTTAAACTTGTATACGGTTTTATTCGCTTAATAATATAGAAAAATGTTCAGGGAGGTATACGATTTTTATAAAGTCCTGAGGAACATATCTCAGTCTTTGAATCAATCAACCCTCAAATCACCACCACCACCAGAATCACATGTAATTGAACACATCAACATCACCACCAACCCATGTGTATTAAATCACATGTGATTGCATATCGCCGACCACCACCACTCATGTGAATTAAATCACATGTGATTAAACCGGCCGATCACCTCCACAAACCTCTGTCGGCCCCCGTCTCCATCACCGACAACCCGTCGCCATTGTCGGCTGCTTGCAATCACAAGTGATTGCGTATCCAATCACATGTGATTGCGCCGGACGGCGGTGGCGGGCGGCGAATGGCTGTGGCGGCGGACAGCCGGATGTGGTCGCGGGCGACAGTGGCCAGCGGTGGTGGTTGTATATTGAATCACATGTGATTTGATGATAGTGGTGGTTAAGGAATCTTTTAATTCAATGATTAAAATTTGTCTCTTGAGACTTTATAAAAATTAAGGATCTCACTGAACGCAACTCTAATAATATAATGTTTATTAGTTTGTTGTTAGCCTAATATAATTATTTTATTCTTTTACTTTGGGTCTTATACTCTTATGTTTAGCTCGGTCATTATCTAAGTTTAACCTAATTAGTTTTTTATATATTATAATTATTATAATTCTCTTCTATTGTAAATATACACTTCGTTCTTTGTAAGTTCACATGGTATCTGTGTCTCATGTGATTATTCTTTCATAATTTTTCTATTCTTTAATGATTGTTCTGTGGTTTGAGAGTTGTGGCTGCCATCGTTGTCCGAGTATTGTTTCCAATCTTCACTTGTATCTTCAATCTGATTAGTGTTTTCGATTTTGTCTCATAGTGTTTCGATTTGATTACCTCTTATAGAGATAGTCGATTTACCTCTAAATTCTGGCAATCATTACAAAAATCCTTAGGTACCCGACTCAATATGAGTATTGCATATCATCTTCAAACCGATGGTCAAAGTGAACTAACAATCTAAACCCTAGAAGATATGTTGCGAACCTGTGTAATAGACTTTGGTGACAATTGGGATGCCCACCTACCATTAGTCGAGTTTTCTTACAATTAACCTGTCCAGAAATGTGTATCCAATAAAAATTGTATCTGATGCCAGGTTAAACTAGGGACACAAATTCACTTAATCTAGTTGAGTTAAACTAATTAAAAGATTAAGTTTAATACAAGATCATGTTGAAAGGTGAATTAGTTGAGAATCACCAACTCTACGCCCCGAGGTGTCATTGATTGAAGTTGCCGAATGGTAAAAGCTTGATGATCAAGATACGGCTTAGTTTGATGCGGCCAGCGATGATCGATCAAAATTTTTTTGAGCGCACTAGCATTTTGTATGATGCATGCCGCAATCTCGAGTTCAAAATCGCCAATACGATCATAACAAACGAATTTTAGAAGCTTGAGATGGTCATGGGGATGATAAGAAACTTGCTTTGTTCTCACCATCGCCAATACGATCATAACAAACGAATTTTAGAAGCTTGAGATGGTCATGGGGATGATAAGGAACTTGCTTTGTTCTCACCCTATTATTGATTGGTGAAGAACTGTGTGCCTGCAAAAGAATCAACAATTTGTATACATCGTAAAAAAAATAGTCTGCAGTACCTAGTCGGTCGACTTCAAGCGATTAATCGGTATCGGCGGTCATTAATTGGTTTTTAGGCGGCTACCATAAATTATAAAGGAATTTATTTAAAAAAAATAAAAAGTAACCCTAAAAATATATATTTTTTTAATAATTAATTTTGGCTTTAGTTGAGATTGACAAATTTTTACAGATTTTGGCTCCGATTAGGAAATTTATCACTCGGTTGGACGCTGATAACCGCCTAGATCGATTTTTACTCATTTATATAACACGGTTAAATACTAAGTTGTTAATTATATATCATTTAAATACCTTGATCGTAAAAGTCTCCAAATTGAGACACGCATTCACTATAGTATACAAATCCTGACAGCAGGTTTCGTCACAATTACAAATCTTTACTCTTAGATTCTTGACATTTGGTAGCTTAGGAACGGAATTAAGCTTTAAACTTGCCTGCAAAAACAAGATATATGTACTTCCATAAATGATTATCGACAATGGCTTTTATTTATTAAGGGCGTAAACAAGTCGAGTCTCGAGATCAACTCAGAAAGTACTTGAAATCGACTCAATTTAAGTCGATTCGTGCTTGAGCTACACGAGCAAACTTTCGAGTGAGATGAAGTATGAAACTACTCGGCTCGTAAGGCTCGCGAACCTAATCAAGGTTGTGCTAATTTACATTTTTACCCTTATTTATGTACATACTTTCATAACTAGTGTATTTTCTAATCGAGTCTATTCATGTCGAGCTTAAAAATATCGAGCTAATTAATAGATCATAGTAGGCATGTGCATGGTCCAAGAACCGGACCGAACCGGACCAGGCCAACTAGGACCGAGCACCGAAAAAATGGTTTTTGTCGGACCAAGGACCGAACCGATGATGCTCGGAACCGGACCGAACCGGCCGGAACCGAACCGAGAACCAAGGTGATTTCTTTGATTTTTTTCGGTTTTCCTCGGTTTTGGATTGGACCGAATCGGTTGGAACCGAACCAATTGGAACCGAGAACCGCTTTTTCATAAAAATTGGAACCGAGAACCGAACCTATGTAGCTCGGTTCGGTCCGGTTTTGCGGTCCCAGTCGGTTCTTGGTTCAATTTGCACAGGCCTAGATTATAGTGATCACTGATTTGAGTCAAGTCGAGCTCAAAAATGTCGATTATTTAACCGAATCAAGCGCGAGCTTAACATTGTGTAAACTCGACTCAACACGACTCGCCTATAATCATATTGTTATCACAAATAAAAGTATATCTAGAGGAAAAGATACTCTTGCACTAATGTATATTGACAACTAAAGGAGTGCGAGAGAATATAAATGGGTCGTAAAACCCAAAACTATAAACTTTATCCATACTTGTTAGGAAGTGTTACCATAAACTCGGATATTGTGACACTTTTCTTGTAGTGGTTTTCTAGTGAAAAAAACAATGACAATGATTATGAAGAGATTAGAGATGAAAAACTAACCATTGGCGATTGTATCCACATGGATAGAGCCTGCAGAGACGAAGCACAAGATGATATCTGGCCGAAAATTTGATTATAGATCCTCGCGACTCCTTGACCTAATTCGACTTCTTTGAGTTTTGGAAGATGATCGAGTCGTAAATCTATTGGTCGAAGACCATCGTAGGTAAACGATTCAAGGTCAAAATACGATAAACAAATGGATTCAACCGAGCAACAATCCGCTATTTCAAAATGTTTTAAGTTTAGAACTCGTCCACTAATACGTATGTGCTTCATGTATATCGAGCGATGTATTGTTATGGTCTCAATATGTGGAGCATTTGTTATCAATTTGCTAAGAATTGCTTCGCTTATGTTAACTCTCTTTGGAATAAGTTGTTTTATATACACTAGCCCCCGAACGCCATTAGCATCCAATAATCGCGACGGGAAATCATAGTTTTCATCACACAAACAAGTATTGCCATCATTCTTTGTTAAATTGAGTTCGCGATAATCGACTTTTTTGTTTAGTGCAAATTGGACCCATTCGTTGATAATTCCCTTTATGTGATTTCCCAAATAAAAATGGATACGGAAGTCTTGAACGATCGGGTGGTTTTAGCTATTGATGACCGTGTTCACCTGAGAAGTTTTTTCATAATTAATGGGAAAAAAAGTTAGCGTTTCTATGGTGGCTTATTTACGCCTTTCAAAAGTATGGTTTCCAGGCTCTCAAAACCCGAAATGTCACCTCAAACGTGCCATGTGTCACGCGTTAGTGTACAAGTTTTTGGGATTTAAAACCCTGGAAAGTGGATTACTAAAACTCATACACTAACATTCCAGATTTTGAAAACACGGATACCATACTTCTGAAAGGCCTAAAATACCACCATAAAAATGCTAGTTTTTCTAAAATATCTATTAATTATCTATGCAATTATCTCGGTCAGAAATCAAATATCAGTCAGGTACCGAGATTTGAGATATCGTTTATCTCGGTGGAGATTTGAGATATCGTTTATCTCGGTGGGATATCGGTTTTTTATATTACGTAGAATATTAAATATATTGTATATAGTTATAATTATAATAAATTAAACAAAAAACATAACATAAAACATTATTAGATAGTAATATAAGTGAATTATTTGTTTATAATTGATGCATAGGGAAGGTTTAGACAGCTCATTTAATATTTGTTTTAAGCTTTCACCTCATCTTGGTCAAATCTCGGCCATCTCAGTGAGATCTCGGCGAGATTCTCAGCACCGAGATTTACCACCGAGATTCTCAACCGAGATTATATCTAAGTCCGAGATCTGAGATCCGACTGAGATCTCACAGAGATTGACTGCCCAGTTAATTATGAAAAAAAATTGTTCACCTGATCGATGTACTTTTTTTGTTCCGAAATAAATAACAGTCCGTAAGTATTCAAACCCGTCATTTTAGCAAATATGTCGCTACCATCAAAGTTCAACCGGATTAATTTACGCCACAATAACCTCCATCTTTTCGAGAGAACGCTTGTGATCACCGCATCTTTAACAGCTGGCAGAAAAGACAGGACCATAACAAGAACATCATCCGGCATTTGGCTGATTAAATCATCGGATTTAGATTCTTGACAATTTCCCTTAATTCACAATAGAAATCATCAATTATCATTGACAATTAAAAAATCACAACTGAATAAAAAAGATTAGAAACCAAAAAAAGTTGATTAATCATTAATATTAACGTAGTTTATAGTTGGATATCGATTTGGAACTTATTATCTACTTGTTGCGTTTTGAAAACTTAATTAATGTAAAACGATTGTTTGACAAAAAGAATAAAAAAGTCGATTATTTTTTAGATACCAAACCTGCTTATGAAGACTACTTGAAGAGCTTTGTAACGATAAGCCGTCCATCATAGACGAAATATATTCACTCATTATTATTTGTTAACTGCAACATATAAAATAGTTTTACATAAACATAATTAAAATCAATTCATACAGCTAATATCTATATCTAATCTAATCTAATATTTTATATATAAAATATCCCAGTACTTGCCCATACTATGATTAATATGAAGTCCTTAACAAGATTAAAGCAAGAACAAAACAAAATCGATACAAAAGTCACCAAGGCCGACTCTGCGAGAAAGAATAATATCAAAATAGGTGAGCGTTCACCAAAGCATAAAGCAAAAATGAGTAAGAATAACATCAGTCCCTTTTTTACCTAATCAATCCCTATTTGACTTGAATTTGACCTAATCAATCCCTAATTGACTTGAATTTGACATAATCAATCCCTATTTGACATGAATTTGACCAATCACTCCCTATTTGACTTGAATTTGACCTAATACAATTCGACCTAAGAAAACCCATAGTTAAATTACAGTTGATTGTATTAGCAAAAAGAAGTCGAAAACCTAAATCATATCCATCACCGACATCGATGGCAGCCGACAAATTACAGAACCTTGACGATGAAGAACGACATTGAGAGACGAATACCTTGACGAGAACTGTGGAGAAGAAATCGCCTGTGAAGAAATCGCCTGTGAAGAAATCGTATTTATGTGGGAAAGTCCCCGTGTTTTCTGAAGAATGACTGAATTTTCCGTGTCGTTACTGAAGAAATCGTTGTGTACAGTGATTACCATTAGGAAATGTTTTTTTTTTGGGATATTTTCATGTACGTCCTTTCAAACTTCTAATATTACGTATATATCATTTGCAAACTTCATTATTACGTAAATATCTTTTCAAAATCTTAAAATTCTTATATATATCTTTTAACCTAATTTAATAATATTTAAATCTTTTAGAACTTAAAAAACATGAATCTTAATCTAAATTAATAGTAAAATCGCCTAAAACCCTTGTCGAAATAAAATGAAATTGTCGAATTTGGCAAGAATATACCCTTGATGAAAGAAAAACACCTTGACCATTAAGGGTATTTAGGGTTTTTTACCATTAATTTAGATTAGCATTTATGTTTTATTAAATTTTAAATGATTTATATATTATTAAATTAGGTAAAAAGATATATGTGAGAATTTTGAGGTTTTGAAATGATATATACGTAATAATGAAATATGCAAGGATATATACGTAATATTAGAAGTTTGTAAGAACATATATGAAATTAACTCTTTTTTATATATATTTAAAATAATATTTATTGATATATTGTTTATTGGTAGGCTTATTGAATTTTCAATTGATAATTTATTTGAGGACAACTAAAGTTTAAGTAAGGATTTTGATTTTTGATATTCACGGATTTAATCATGCTTTTTTCCGTCAATAATTAATAATTTATGCATGATTATTAAGAAAAATAACATTTTTCATTACTAGTCTATTTATTTTGTAAATTCCACTTCATAACTTTAAAGTAAAGAATAAACGGACTAAAAACACGAAAAGATGAAGAAAGCTGGATCAAGAGCACAAAGTGAAAATTTCATATAAAAAGAAAAGATAAAGAATTTAAGTGGACCATTTTTGTTTACATTACACAACCAATAATTAACTATGACATTAATTTGTCATTTAATATTATAAAAGGGCGTTGATACTTTGAAGCAGTGTTGTAGAACTTGATATACAATACTGAGTACTCTTCGGGTAATCGTTACCTGATGTTATTGAGTCGGGTTGGTCCTAATCGGTTAATTACTCAGTCAATGCCAATCAACAACAGTCAATGGTGGTGAAAATCAGTTTAAGCCCAATTGGGTTTTAAAATTTTAAGTTCATAAATTTAAAGGATATGCAGTGACACGCCCACATGGGGCATAATTTAACTTCAAATTTATCATTTAATATGTATTTATTTTAAAAATTAGGTAAATTACATGTATATTGTATATAATTTTATAATTTTATACATAAAAAATCACGATTCGAGCACTCGCCGAGTAATATATACTCGCTATAAGATCGTTGAACGAACAGATAACAAGTAGCGAATTCTACAATATCGCTTTAAAGTGAAAGGAAGTCCATACATTTTGTTTTGTGAGGCCATCCAATTGGAACAAGGCCATTTACTTTGAAGATTGTCGGCTCACAAATCCAATTAAGAAAACCATCAGCCCACATGTGACTATAAGGACGACCCACAAATGAAGAGATATCAAAGCCCACGTGAAAAGGAGATGTATACCGACATATAACAAATGAATTAAATACGAATTAATTTCCTTGGGGTTAGGGGTGTCCAAAGGGTCAATCCGGCTCGACCCGACTCTTATCAGGTCGGGTCATCGGGTTTGAGGTTAAAAAATTCCTCACCCGAAACCTAACCCGATAAGGACTCGGCTTTGTCTGGTTCGGGTTGGTCGGGTTGACCGGATCGGCTTGGTCGGGTTACACTTGAGTTATAATCTTTTGGTAAAAATTAAAGAAATTATTTAATATATTGAATTTTATGACTTTTTATTTAACACTTGTAATTATTAAATTGATTTTTATTGAATATTTTATCATATAATTTACTAATTAATTGATTTAATAGTAAAAATATCTTAATTTTTAACCCGAACCCGACAAAGGCAAGAAATTCTAACCCGAAACCCGGTCCAATAATGAATCAGGTTGGTCGGGTCGGATTTAAAAACCCGATATAACATGGAACTCGAATATACCCGACCCGATTAGCATAATCAGGTTCGGTTCAAGTTTGAATCGGATCGGGTCAACCATTTGGACACCCCTACTTGGGTAGTCGGTCCAATTCAGACAACGCGCCACCGACCACTTGGATGAAAGGTGAAACCCAGCCCAAGTTTAAGGCCCACGTGAACATCACAATTGAGATCATATCACCACTTTGAATCTAGGTTCCTCTCATTTATTTTGGATTTCCAGTTAACATTTTTAAAATTATAATTCAACTTTAATGTATAATTATACTTCAACTTTAATGTATAATTATACTTCAACTTAATACTTCAACTTAAAAGTAAAAAATAAGGGTAAATGAGTCATTTCAATATATTAAATGATATAGTTAGTAGGTTTGGGGTCCACTATTAAATGATATAGTTAGTAGGTTTGGGGTCCACTATTTTTTACTAAAAAAATAAGTTTTCAAAGTGTATAATTTAATTTAATACACTTAAATATAAAAGTGTATCACTTATTTTGAATCGGAAGGAGTATTTGACTATAGACAAATAAAATTGTGTATATTTACATAACGGTGGTTTGCGACGCCAACATATCGTCTACTTGGAGACTTAAAAAAAAGGTTTATTGTGTGTGAGAATGTCCAAAGAGTAAATTATTTTATGTCATGTAGTTAACATATGAATAGATATTGACCAACGAATACTTCCTAATTATTGTGATGGATTCTTTTTTCTATATATTTATATAAATTATTAAATGTATATACCGCGTAATGCGGCGATAAAAACCATGTATCTTTATTTAACGATAAACAAATATTCTTTAGTTATACGTTTTATTATATTTTGCGGGAGCCTTCTGGGGTCAAAGTAATCATTCAAAATCCAACACTTGAGAAAAAACAAGTGAAAACAAAGAAATGTAAATAAATAATGATTTTAGGCTATTGAACATAGAAAATTTACTTGTGTTGGTAACATTTGACTATAAGGAGACTCGATGCTTATTAAATAATATATGAAATCCTAAAAGTTCAACGTAAACGTAAATAAACATTTACATGTCCTCCTTTTTCATATTCTCTTGACTAAATCATGATAAAAAAAGAAATAAAATGAATTATATACCTAATTTTAGATGTGAAAACAAACAAACCTACATAGTTTTGGTTTAACTTTAATGTATAATTATACTTCAACTTTAATGTATAAAATTACGCTCCAACTTTTGTAAAATGATAATTTACCACCATTAAATTTAATGTTATTTTCTAAAATGATAATTTATTACCCTCAATTTTAATGTTCAATATCTAGATATTTTCTAAAAGAGATGTTTTGTACATACTTAATTAATTTATATATAATTAAAAATAATTATTTAGATATTATTTTTATCTAACTATTATTATTATAAATTTTTATTATTTTTAATAAGCTAATGTTATTTTTTAATTTTTACATTTTTGTATACTATTAGTATTATTATTAATGGTTCCGCATACACGGTTGATTTAAACGAGACCTGATTAATTTTTAAAACAACGAATTATATGATCTTATTTTTAGCCAAAAAATTTTGGATTTACATAAGTAGCATTACCATCTACACAAAGTAAACTATAATATATGAGTCCACATAATAATTAAGGATAAAAACAACGTCGATACAGTCAGCAGAATAACACAAGTTACTAACCTCAACTTTAATTTTTAATATCTAGATATTTTCTTAAAATTTGTTTTGCTTTCAAAATTTTTATTTCCTTATTTAACTATTACTTTATATATAATTAAAAATAATTATTTTTATTTAACTCTTATTATTAGAATTTATTTTTTTTTTTTTTTAATACGCTAATGTTATTATTAGTATCATTATTAATAGCTTCGCATACACAATTAATTTAAACGAGACCTAACTTTTTAAAATAATGAATTATTGAATTAAATGATTTTATGCTATTCGCATACACAATTGATTTAAACGAGACCTAACTTTTTAAAATAATGAATTATTGAATTATATGATTTTATCTTAGCATAAAGTCTTTGGATTTACATAAGTAGCATAATCTCAACAAAAACTAAACTAAAATATACGAGTATACATAACAAGGATAAATCAATTTCGATACAACTAATTGAATAACATAAGTTGCGTATATTTAAAGCTAAACGTTGTACCTCTGAAACATTTACTGACAGTGTTCAACCCGGTCAACCCGGGACCCGGGGAAGGCAATGATTCAATAGTAGCCGGGTAATTCGTAAGCAATGACCCGCGTAGACCCGGGCGGTTTTGGTAAAACCCGGCGACCCGGTCACCCGTAATCAACCCGCCAGTAACTAACTAAATTGATTTTTTTTTCTGAATTTTTGTTAATAGAAATTTTATTGCTTGAAAATATTCTATTTTCGATTTTTAATGGGAATTAAATGCGTAGCCTAAATGAACACATGCCTGAATCGCAATTCGATTAAGAATTTACAATGGTACTAAATTCCAGTGGTTCATATATGAATTCAGTTATGCATTGAATAAATATGGCTTAAAGGCAAGTCGATGTTTGAAGTAATTTTTATGGAATATATATATTTTTCTATGTTTTTAGGTAATTCGGGTTGACCTCCCGGTTCAACCGGTTGAACCAATTGACCCTTGACCCAGTCATCGTAACGGGTTGTCTAAAAACCCGGGTTTTAAAACATTGTACAAGGTACACTCTACTAGTCTACTGGTTTCGAACATACTAGAAAATATGATGCGTCAGCGCTTATGTGGCATCTAGTCCACTAAAAAACTCCAAAAAAAAGGATAGTGGCGCAGCTTGTTGCCCGTTTACCTTCTTTATCCGTGTAAATAAATGATCTTTTTCAAATGAAATTCTAAATTTACGAAAAAAAAAGTCAAAGAAATCACCGGCCCCATGCATCCCTACTTCTTCCCAACACCCACGACGCCTTCTTCTTCCCGTCTCACTCGACGTCATTTACCGACGGTTGCTACTGGCGTGGCCGTGCCAACGGCGTCAGTGGCCGAAGCTTCCAATTTCGTCCCCGACGAGGTGTATTGAAGGGCGTTTGCATAGGTCTTAAAGATAGGATTTTAGATGCAATAATTATAAAATGAGAAAAAAACTCAGGTATAATTATGTTTTTATGCTTAGCTTTCCTTTTGTTTCTTTGTGAATGATGTAAGTTCTAAGTTTATTACTGTACATTCTAATTATGTATCATCACATACCGTAACTTGAATTATCCTATTAATTTAAATGCACACTGTCAGATGATATGTTGATTAATACACAACACAGACTTGGAGAACTTCCTTCATTAGTTGTTGCAAACCAATTTGCAAATGTACTTGAAAAAATCAACGCCTATAAAAAATCTGGTTCGCAGAAAATCAAGAAACATGTTCTCATAATCATGTCGATCTGTATCCATCTCCAACTGGGACAAGTTTTTAAAAAGGAGGGTCCAGATATTTTCAACCCGACCCTAATAAATCAATAGTGTGGGGAAAAAATCCAAGATTTGACTTTGAAGATTTGATCCATGATACAATACGTTTTGAGCTTAAGTATGATTGATTATATGGCCTTAAAACAATGAATAGCGTTACTTTTTTTTAATGACCAACACAGTTTAAGTCACGAAAACAGCAATTAGAAGTCGGATTGTAGTGAGTGGGTGTATTTTTTGCTTTGATTGGAGGCGTGGTTTGTAGCTACATAAATAAATTCTTATAATAATTAATTGGTGTCTTTTTTTTTTCTTTTTTTTTTTTGAGTTTCAATACTATTATAATTTTTTCCGTATTTTTAAAAAATTGTTACGGAGCATTAAGTTGAATTTGCTTAGTCAGATGACTAATTAATAAAGAAATGTATATATGTTTTATTTTCGACTGTAATCCACAATTGAATTCCTACTCAAACATGCATTAGGAAAATATGGAAGCTCTCTTAGATACCTATGTTACTACAAGTGATCTTAGAAACTACGCAGTGATGTCATCAGTTGCAGATTTAAAATAATAATAATAACAATAATAATAGTAATAATAATAAAAACAAGCTTTAAAAGACGAGCTTAAGAAACATCAATTAAAACACACACTGAAAATAAGCTTAAAAAAACAAGACCACCAATATCACTACCACCCTACCACCATCCACACCACCTACCAGAAGCTACCAACACCAATGCCGACACTAAAAACTTTTATCCAAGATCGAGATTCACCTACTCAATACCATTACCACCACAATTACCTACTACTACCACCACCAACCGCCATCACCGCCTACTACCACCACCACACGTTTTACCTCTCTTAAAAAAGAAACAACAACTAATTAAAAAACACACTAAAAACACTTAAAAAACTAATTAAAAAAACAAACAACTACCAATAATTAATCTTCATCATCCTTACATCCGGATCCGGTTGCTGTTGCTGATGTGACTGGTTCCATAGTTCGAAGTTCCTCGTCAAATCCGACAAACTCAGATTTGAGTTCATTCCATTTCTTTGAGTAGAAATGATATTCGTCATCCAACTTACCAATTTGTTTTAAGTATGGATCAAGTTGTTCACGTGCGGCTTCAGAATAATCCCTGGTGGGTCCACCATTTTCTAAATTGAAATTCAGCCATTCTTTAATACAATAAGACGGACGAAGCTCTGATTCGTTGGGGTATTCTTCTTTCTGTTTTTCTTCTATTAGTTTTGCTTGTTCGCGAACAAACTCTATTGCGCGTTGTTGTTTCGGAGTAATTACTTTTTTCTTTGCATCAGGGTTCGGTGAGTAATCATTTTTACCCATGGTGAACTTGATGAGATAATTAAAATTAAGATAGGAAGAAAAAGTTACAAGTGATGAAGAGAATGGATATGATATATATAGTGGTGGGGGTGGGTAGGGGGGGGGGGGGGGTAGGGGGGGGGGTAGGGGGGTGGGGGGTAGGGTGGGGGGTATCCCAATTGGTATTGCTTTATACTTTTTCTTTCTAGACATTTTTCTACCCGCTAAATTAAGACAAGTACCAAAATAAATATATGATATGAAAAAAGAGAATTAATGAATTACGTATGCGGTATGTCAAGTTTAGAAGTCGGTAGAAAGCATTACCATTTCTCTCAAATTATATATACATACAATTACTGAGTTGCTTTCAAAGTGGTCCATTATTTTTACGAAGTCCAGAGAAACAAATCTCAACCATTGATCAATAAGATCTAATGGTCAAGATTAATCACATATTTTATACATTAAGGGGTATTTTGGTTATTTTTGAAAATTTTATTTATTTATTTCTATTTATTTTATTGTCAATTTTAAGAAAAATTATTATTATTTCATTAATAACACATAATGTGGATATATTGCATACTGAATCACATGTGATTGTATACTGAATCACATGCGATTGTATACTGAATCACATGCGATTGAACTGAAACGTCAAATATGATTAAATATACAATCACATATGATTTTAGTGTAAAATCACATGTGATTAAGTACTACACGTAATTATCAAATAAATATTACCTTTTTAACGGAAAAAACAAAATTAATAAATAAATAATAAAATAAAATAAATTCCTTAATAAAAATATTAAAATTTAATTTTTTTAGTGTCAAATGACCAAAATACTCCTACACGTATAAAATATGTGATTAATCTTGACCATTAAATCTTATTGGTCAATAGTTGAGATTTGTTCCTCGGGACTTCGTAAAAATAATGGACCTCCTTAAACGTTTCTCTACAATTACAATTAAACATATTCTGATTGTTTAAGGAAGAAAAAAATTTGTTTAAGGAACTTATGCTATGTATAATACCACAAAATTAATTGTATCTGACTATTTTCATTTTACATTGTCACTCATTTTCTTACCATATCTAATCCAACAATTTTATCTTTAGCAGTTAATATTTGGTACCTTAAACAGTAGTTATAGATGCAATTATTGTTGAGTTATGCTAGTTAAAAAAATACCAAGAAATAAAAAAGGGTACAAATGTCCTTCGAGTCACTCAGACGCATGCTCTTTATGCCAGACTTCTATGTGATTTATTGTTTCTATTTCTTTGTAAGTTTGGTTGGGTCCTACATTCTTGTTAGGCCCTTCTGTTTCGTTTTAATCTAGCAGATTGCCGTTCAAAAAAAAAAAAAGTCAGTATGGTCTTATTTAGAATCAAATAAGGTAATTATTAAGATATTATTTCATTTTTTTTAATATTCTCAAAGTATATGGTTTTATGATACCAAAGGCTTTTTTTACTAGCTAAAAAAAACAAATACAAAGTAGATCATTCTTCATACGTATGTAATCATCCACACATATCCAATAGAAAATGTTACAAATCTTGTATACTACGAGTTCATACGATACAAAATGTCTAAAACTAGCATGTTTTACCTCGCGCGCTACCGTAGGGATTATCATAGGACAACCAAAATATTGTTTTAAGTTAAAAAACAAAATTATTTCTGACGGAATAACAATATTGTGTGCTCTTATATGAGTTTTATCTCATCTAAAACAAAATATTATACATTTGATGATTTTGATACTATAAATAATTTGAGGGGTTGATTTGGATAATATAACTAATTTGAGGGGGTGAATATTATGTACTCTTAATAATAAGCCGTTTGTATTGTATAAGAATGTAATTTGTAAATTATTTACATATTTATCGCATAAAAAGTACTCAATATTTTCATCTGGTTCAACCGAGCGATTCATTCGGCTCGGACATATTTTAAACGTTGGCGCTTCAACATAAAAACCGGCTTTAAAACATTACACTTAACAATATTAATGATGATATTTTAAACTAAGTATCAATAATATGATAATGACCATACAGATAACAAACTAAATGTTAATAATTTTACATAGATACATTTTGTATGTATGATGATAATTTAAACTAATTATCAATGATATGATAATGACCATATAGATAACAAACTAAATGTTAATAAGTTTAAATAGATACATTTTGTATGTATGATAATGAAAAGAGAAAAATAAAAGAATTCAGAATTAAGAAAACTCAAATAAAATGACTATCATTATTAAAGAAAAATTAAACAACGTTCACCCAATTTGAAAATATATATGTTATATAATTAAAAAGTACATATATATTAATATTAGTTTTCTTTCACAATAATGGAAACTGTGATACTTTATTTCACACTAGCTTTCGTTGTACAAGGACGATTTGGGACCATATTTACAAGTAGAAATGTCTTTTTCTAATTAAAAGCTATGTACAATCAAAGATCCGGTACAAATGAAATTAAGTTTGCTGATTTTAGAGATTTGATGTGTACCACAAGTCTGCTTTTAATAACAAACCATTGTTGAATGTTGACCATTGATTTTTTTTACATGTTTTCTCAGCACCATTTTGAACTGAAATTAAAGCATCCAATGCTGCTGCACCACCACTTGATGCAACTCTTCAAACAAAAACAGAAGCTGATAATGAAATACTATCCCGAAATAAATTTGTTATTGATGAATTTCACACTAATTTTGAACTTAAAGAAAATTCTCACCAACTCAACCTTGATTATACAAGTAAATGGGACCCTAAATTATATCTTAGGTGATAAATCAACATCTAGAAATTGAAAACCGAAACCAGTCAAACCCGGTTTTGACTAAACCAGTTCGCTTTTTGGAAAAAGCATGGGTTTCTAACCGGTTTGAAATATTATCGTTGAAAACGGTTCCGGTTTGGGTTTTGTAACCAGTTTGGATTGTGTCCATTGAAAATTGGTTTAAAGAACCGGTTACAAACAAGTTTTTTTCCTTCCCAAAATACCCTTTTTTCCTTTATAGAATAGTGGTTTCCCTCTTAAAATTTAGCAGTAAATTATAAATTTCCACTTTCATGAAACATAGAAACCATGCTTGAAAAGTGAAAACCATGCCTAAAAACATGACACTATCTTTTTAGCTAAACTAGTAAATGATAAAATTATCAACTAATCGAATATATATATATATATATATATATATATATATATTTTATCAAACAATAAATGATAAACACTAAAACCATCTTTTTTACACAAACCAGTTACAACCGGTTTTTGTAACCAAACCGGTCCCAAACCGAACCTAACCGGTTACAACCGGGTTTGACTTCTTAGCCCCGAAAACCTAACCGAACCGACCCGGTTTGGTCAAAATACAGTTTACCCCTTTGATCAAAAACCGATTAGGTTTTCAAACACGAACCATTTTGGTCGGTTTTGTGAACGAGTATGTACAAGTAAATGGGACCCAATATTATATCTTAGGTAATAAATTAAGATCTTTATACTCGTATAATTTAATTTTTTTAGTTGCACAAATAGGCTAACAATTTGGATCATATGAATTGCAAGAAAGGTCTTAGAATGAAGACCAGCCAACTGCTTCTACGTCTAAACGACTCTTAATGAATCATGAGAATTAAGTCAAAATTAAAATCAATAAATTGTGAAAATGCTAAAATGTGGTCTAATTTTGATTATTAATGATGTGTTAAAACTTAAAAGTAAAAAATAAGGGTAAATGAGTCATTTCAATATATTAAATGAGATAGTTAGTAGGTTTGGGTAGGGGTGTTCTAAATCGGGTACCCGGATTTTCGGATACCGGAATTCGGGTACCCGGATTTTCGGATAGTAATTTTTACTACCCGCATTTAGTACCCGGATTTCGGATACCCGGATTTCGGGTACCCGGATTTCGGGTACCCGAAATTCGGGTACCCGGTATCCGGAAAAAACAAAATATTCAAATATTTTTCGAATATTTTGCGTATATTTTCAGATATTTCGGGTAATTTTCAGATATTTCGGGTAATTTTCAAATATTTTGGGTATTTTTGGATATTTTGCGTATTTTCTCAAATATTTTGGGTATTTTTTGTATATTTTAGTATATTTTATGTATATTTTTCGTATATTTTTAATTTTCGGGTACTTTTTCGGGTATCGGGTATCCGAAAATCTTGAAAAACACTACCCGTATTTGGTACCCGGAATTCGGATACCCGGATTTCGGATATCCGGATTTTCGGATACCCGTATTTTCGGATACCCGGATTTCGGATATCGGGTAATTTTTCGGATACCCGGTTTTTCGGATACTTTTGAACACCCCTAGGTTTGGGGTCCACTATTTTTTACTAAAAAAGTAAGTTTTCAAAGTGTATAATTTAATTTAATACACTCAAATATAAAAGTGTATCACTTATTTTGAATCGGAAGGAGTATTTGACTATGGACAAATAAAATTGTGTATATTTACATAACGGTGGTTTGCGACGCCAACATATCGTCTACTTGGAGACTTAAAAAAAAGGTTTATTGAGTGTGAGAATGTCCAAAGAGTAAATTATTTTATGTCATATAGTTAACACATGAATAGATATTGACCAACGAATACTTCCTAATTATTGTGATGGATTCTTTTTTCTATATATTTATATAAATTATTAAACGTATATACCGCGCAATGCGGCGATAAAAACCATGTATCTTTATTTAACGATAAACAAATATTCTTTGGTTATACGTTTTATTATATTTTGCGGGAGCCTTCTGGGGTCAAAGTAATCATTCAAAATCCAACACTTGAGAAAAAACAAGTGAAAACAAAGAAATGTAAATAAATAATGATTTTAGGCTATTGAACATAGAAAATTTACTTGTGTTGGTAACGTTTGACTAAGGAGACTCGATGCTTATTAAATAATATATGAAATCCTAAAAGTTCAACGTAAACGTAAATAAACATTTACATGTCCTCCTTTTTCATATTCTCTTGAGCTAAATCATGATAAAAAAAGAAAAAAAATGAATTATATACCTAACTTTAGATGTGAAAACAAACAAAACTACATAGTTTTGGTTCAAGGAAAAACTTATAACTCACTGGTTATCATATAAACACATTAGTGTATCAAATCTCGTCTAAAATTCAACACTTATCTTAATCTTAATTATGTTTTTTTTTGTTGAAATGATGTTTCAAACTTCATATTCTTGAAAAGTTACTTATAATGAACACATGTGCATGTGTGCGTATGTAGTTTTTTGTATTGTATAACTGTTCTATATCGTGGGAAAGTGACAAGAATTTCGTAAAAACTAATTCTCAACGCGCCACCGGCCACTTGGATGAAAGGTGAAGCCCAGCCCAAGTTTAAGGCCCACGTGAACATCACAATTGAGATCATATCACCACTTTGAATCTAGGTTCCTCTTATTTATTTTGGATTTCCAATTAACATTTTTAAAATTATAATTCAACTTTAATGTATAATTATACTTCAACTTTAATGTATAAAATTACGCTCCAACTTTTGTAAAATGATAATTTACCACCATTAATTTTAATGTTATTTTCTAAAATGATAATTTATTACCCTCAATTTTAATGTTCAATATCTAGATATTTTCTAAAAGAGATGTTTTGTACATACTTAATTAATTTATATATAATTAAAAATAATTATTTAGATATTATTTTTATCTAACTATTATTATTATAAATTTTTATTATTTTTAATAAGCTAATGTTATTTTTTAATTTTTACTTTTTTGTATACTATTAGTATTATTATTAATGGTTCCGCATACACGGTTGATTTAAACGTGACCTATTTAATTTTTAAAACAACGAATTATATGATCTTATTTTTAGCCAATAAATTTTGGATTTACATAAGTAGCATTACCATCTACACAAAGTAAACTATAATATATGAGTCCACATAATAATTAAGGATAAAAACAACGTCGATACAGTCAGCAGAATAACACAAGTTACTAACCTCAACTTTAATTTTTAATATCTAGATATTTTCTTAAAATTTGTTTTGCTTTCAAAATTTTTATTTCCTTATTTAACTATTACTTTATATATAATTTTTAACCTCAACTCTTAGTGAGTTGTTCTAAATCTTCACTAATCAATGCAGTATGGACATGACTAGTAAAGAAAGATTCTCTTGCTATGTCTTCAATTCCTGCATTCTTTACAGACTCCTGACCTGTTCCTGTATTTGACACAAAAGCAGCATTGTTTGAAGGTAAATTTGGAGTTTTAGTACTTACCTCGGATTCAAACACTCTTAGTTCATTGTAGAGTTCATCAAGTTCTTTCTCTTCTAGTGCATCTCCTTGTCTGTATATCACAGTGTACATAGACCATTCTTCACCCAAAGACCTGAGAAACCTTCTGTTGACATCATCATTGTCTGGTTGATAACCAACTTGATTTAGTTCACCAATCAGCTTGTTGAACCTATCAAAGACTTGTGATAATGTTTCATTCTTTTGGCCTTTGAAGTTTTCAAAGTCTTGTTTCAGAACAGATTTCATGTTTCTTTTTGTGCTCTTTGTACCAACAAACCTCTTTTCCTGAGCCTGCCATAGTTTCTTCGCATCATCTTATTCAACAAAGAGATGTTGATAGTCGTTTGGAATGGCAAGCAAAAGAGTGCTTAGAGCTTTGAGTTCGATTCCTCTGTCTTTCTTCTCTTTCTCACACTTGAGTTTGTCGATTTCAGTTGATGTGGAGGTTAGTTGAGTTTGGATGGTTTTGTTTCCTTCAACAACAACTTCCCACATGGAATAATCAGTAATAAGCATATATTGCTTGATTCTGTTCTTCCACATCCCAAAGTTGTTGGGAGTGAGAATTGGGATTTTGTTGGCTTGAGTACTTTCATTGTTATCAGACATGATGAACAATTTGGAGATCGAAAGTATAAAACTTTTTGTTGTTCTTAATTCATAGATCTAGAACCAATAAGCTCTGATACCACTTGTCAGGATCGAATAACCAAACAAGTTATTATAAACCCAGATCTACTAACACAAGAAGTTACAGCAGATTAACACTTATGTTATTTGATTAAGAACAATGTAAACTGCAATTGAATGAATAATAAACGAAGAACACAGTTCATCACAAAAAGCTTCAATGTATTAATTCGTTCGATCAATACAAGTATGTTTACAATTCATAAGGAACTATTTATAATAGTCCTTGAAGCCTAAATTATTAACCTAGTTATTCTAGGAATCGATTACAATTGAATTACATTAAGATATACATTCCATAACTAACTATGCTAGAATCTTGGACTTGATCTGCTCAGATACGCTCATCAGTAGTATTTTAGATCATCAGTAGTATTTTAGATCATCAGTAGTATTTGTCCAAGTTCAACATCAGTAGTAAATGCGTTTCTGCCCCATCAGTACTAACTTCAATCTTCATTCATCAGTACTAACTGCAGCATCAGTAATAGATTATGTATATCTTGTTTATATCCCAACAGTAGTTTATAGTTGGAATATCGACTTGGAACTTATTACCTACTTATTACGTTTTGAAAATACAATTAATCTAAAAGGAATATTTGACAAAAAGAATAAAAAAAGTCGATTATTTTTTAGATACCAAACCTGCGGTTGAAGACTACTTGAAAAGCTCTGGTCCTTCATGACACCAGAGTTGGATTAGACTTTGGACTTGATCAAACTCTGGCCGTCCATCATATTCACTCATTATTATTCGTTACCTGCAACATATAATATAGTTTCACATAAACATAATTAAAATCAGTTCATACAGCTTATATCTAACATTTTATATAAATTTAAAAATTCAGTACCCGCTCATGCAATGATTAATTTGAAGTCCTTCACAAAATTAAAGCAAGAACTAAACAAAATCGAAACGAAAGTCACCAAAGCAATTCCGGACCGCCTCTGCGAGAAAGAGAGAATTAGAATTAAAATTAAAATTTTGTAGATTAATAGATTTTAAAACAGTTTGAGAAGATTTTATCGTTACCGGTTGAGATATCTTCTAAATTTAAAATTGAGATTTAATGATTATCCAAGTGAAGATAATCCAAAACTTAATTTGAATTTGGGCGTTTTGTTAATGAAACGAGATTATCTAATTAGTAAATTTGATAGTTTAGGATTTTTTTATTATTATTTAAACTTGTATACGGTTTTATTCGCTTAATAATATAGAAAAATGTTCAGGGAGGTATACGATTTTTATAAAGTCCTGAGGAACATATCTCAGTCTTTGAATCAATCAACCCTCAAATCACCACCACCACCAGAATCACATGTAATTGAACACATCAACATCACCACCAACCCATGTGTATTAAATCACATGTGATTGCATATCGCCGACCACCACCACTCATGTGAATTAAATCACATGTGATTAAACCGGCCGATCACCTCCACCAACCTCTGTCGGCCCCCGTCTCCATCACCGACAACCCGTCGCCATTGTCGGCTGCTTGCAATCACATGTGATTGCGTATCCAATCACATGTGATTGCGCCGGACGGCGGTGGCGGGCGGCGAATGGCTGTGGCGGCGGACAGCCGGATGTGGTCGCGGGCGACAGTGGCCAGCGGTGGTGGTTGTATATTGAATCACATGTGATTTGATGATAGTGGTGGTTAAGGAATCTTTTAATTCAATGATTAAAATTTGTCTCTTGAGACTTTATAAAAATTAAGGATCTCACTGAACGCAACTCTAATAATATAATGTTTATTAGTTTGTTGTTAGCCTAATATAATTATTTTATTCTTTTACTTTGGGTCTTATACTCTTATGTTTAGCTCGGTCATTATCTAAGTTTAACCAAATTAGTTTTTTATATATTATAATTATTATAATTCTCTTCTATTGTAAATATACACTTCGTTCTTTGTAAGTTCACATGGTATCTGTGTCTCATGTGATTATTCTTTCATAATTTTTCTATTCTTTAATGATTTTTCTGTGGTTTGAGAGTTGTGGCTGCCATCGTTGTCCGAGTATTGTTTCCAATCTTCACTTGTATCTTCAATCTCATTAGTGTTTTCGATTTTGTCTCATAGTGTTTCGATTTGATTACCTCTTATAGAGATAGTCGATTTACCTCTAAATTCTGGCAATCATTACAAAAATCCTTAGGTACCCGACTCAATATGAGTATTGCATATCATCTTCAAACCGATGGTCAAAGTGAACTAACAATCTAAACCCTAGAAGATATGTTGCGAACCTGTGTAATAGACTTTGGTGACAATTGGGATGCCCACCTACCATTAGTCGAGTTTTCTTACAATTAACCTGTCCAGAAATGTGTATCCAATAAAAATTGTATCTGATGCCAGGTTAAACTAGGGACACAAATTCACTTAATCTAGTTGAGTTAAACTAATTAAAAGATTAAGTTTAATACAAGATCATGTTGAAAGGTGAATTAGTTGAGAATCACCAACTCTACGCCCCGAGGTGTCATTGATTGAAGTTGCCGAATGGTAAAAGCTTGATGATCAAGATACGGCTTAGTTTGATGCGGCCAGCGATGATCGATCAAAATTTTTTTGAGCGCACTAGCATTTTGTATGATGCATGCCGCAATCTCGAGTTCAAAATCGCCAATACGATCATAACAAACGAATTTTAGAAGCTTGAGATGGTCATGGGGATGATAAGAAACTTGCTTTGTTCTCACCATCGCCAATACGATCATAACAAACGAATTTTAGAAGCTTGAGATGGTCATGGGGATGATAAGGAACTTGCTTTGTTCTCACCCTATTATTGATTGGTGAAGAACTGTGTGCCTGCAAAAGAACCAACAATTTGTATACATCGTAAAAAAAATAGTCTGCAGTACCTAGTCGGTCGACTTCAAGCGATTAATCGGTATCGGCGGTCATTAATTGGTTTTTAGGCGGCTACCATAAATTATAAAGGAATTTATTTAAAAAAAATAAAAAGTAACCCTAAAAATATATATTTTTTTAATAATTAATTTTGGCTTTAGTTGAGATTGACAAATTTTTACAGATTTTGGCTCCGATTAGGAAATTTATCACTCGGTTGGACGCTGATAACCGCCTAGATCGATTTTTACTCATTTATATAACACGGTTAAATACTAAGTTGTTAATTATATATCATTTAAATACCTTGATCGTAAAAGTCTCCAAATTGAGACACGCATTCACTATAGTATACAAATCCTGACAGCAGGTTTCGTCACAATTACAAATCTTTACTCTTAGATTCTTGACATTTGGTAGCTTAGGAACGGAATTAAGCTTTAAACTTGCCTGCAAAAACAAGATATATGTACTTCCATAAATGATTATCGACAATGGCTTTTATTTATTAAGGGCGTAAACAAGTCGAGTCTCGAGATCAACTCAGAAAGTACTTGAAATCGACTCAATTTAAGTCGATTCGTGCTTGAGCTACACGAGCAAACTTTCGAGTGAGATGAAGTATGAAACTACTCGGCTCGTAAGGCTCGCGAACCTAATCAAGGTTGTGCTAATTTACATTTTTACCCTTATTTATGTACATACTTTCATAACTAGTGTATTTTCTAATCGAGTCTATTCATGTCGAGCTTAAAAATATCGAGCTAATTAATAGATCATAGTAGGCATGTGCATGGTCCAAGAACCGGACCGAACCGGACCAGGCCAACTAGGACCGAGCACCGAAAAAATGGTTTTTGTCGGACCAAGGACCGAACCGATGATGCTCGGAACCGGACCGAACCGGCCGGAACCGAACCGAGAACCAAGGTGATTTCTTTGATTTTTTTCGGTTTTCCTCGGTTTTGGATTGGACCGAATCGGTTGGAACCGAACCAATTGGAACCGAGAACCGCTTTTTCATAAAAATTGGAACCGAGAACCGAACCTATGTAGCTCGGTTCGGTCCGGTTTTGCGGTCCCAGTCGGTTCTTGGTCCAATTTGCACAGGCCTAGATTATAGTGATAACTGATTTGAGTCAAGTCGAGCTCAAAAATGTCGATTATTTAACCGAATCAAGCGCGAGCTTAACATTGTGTAAACTCGACTCAACACGACTCGCCTATAATCATATTGTTATCACAAATAAAAGTATATCTAGAGGAAAAGATACTCTTGCACTAATGTATATTGACAACTAAAGGAGTGCGAGAGAATATAAATGGGTCGTAAAACCCAAAACTATAAACTTTATCCATACTTGTTAGGAAGTGTTACCATAAACTCGGATATTGTGACACTTTTCTTGTAGTGGTTTTCTAGTGAAAAAAACAATGACAATGATTATGAAGAGATTAGAGATGAAAAACTAACCATTGGCGATTGTATCCACATGGATAGAGCCTGCAGAGACGAAGCACAAGATGATATCTGGCCGAAAATTTGATTATAGATCCTCGCGACTCCTTGACCTAATTCGACTTCTTTGAGTTTTGGAAGATGATCGAGTCGTAAATCTATTGGTCGAAGACCATCGTAGGTAAACGATTCAAGGTCAAAATACGATAAACAAATGGATTCAACCGAGCAACAATCCGCTATTTCAAAATGTTTTAAGTTTAGAACTCGTCCACTAATACGTATGTGCTTCATGTATATCGAGCGATGTATTGTTATGGTCTCAATATGTGGAGCATTTGTTATCAATTTGCTAAGAATTGCTTCGCTTATGTTAACTCTCTTTGGAATAAGTTGTTTTATATACACTAGCCCCCGAACGCCATTAGCATCCAATAATCGCGACGGGAAATCATAGTTTTCATCACACAAACAAGTATTGCCATCATTCTTTGTTAAATTGAGTTCGCGATAATCGACTTTTTTGTTTAGTGCAAATTGGACCCATTCGTTGATAATTCCCTTTATGTGATTTCCCAAATAAAAATGGATACGGAAGTCTTGAACGATCGGGTGGTTTTAGCTATTGATGACCGTGTTCACCTGAGAAGTTTTTTCATAATTAATGGGAAAAAAAGTTAGCGTTTCTATGGTGGCTTATTTACGCCTTTCAAAAGTATGGTTTCCAGGCTCTCAAAACCCGAAATGTCACCTCAAACGTGCCATGTGTCACGCGTTAGTGTACAAGTTTTTGGGATTTAAAACCCTGGAAAGTGGATTACTAAAACTCATACACTAACATTCCAGATTTTGAAAACACGGATACCATACTTCTGAAAGGCCTAAAATACCACCATAAAAATGCTAGTTTTTCTAAAATATCTATTAATTATCTATGCAATTATCTCGGTCAGAAATCAAATATCAGTCAGGTACCGAGATTTGAGATATCGTTTATCTCGGTGGAGATTTGAGATATCGTTTATCTCGGTGGGATATCGGTTTTTTATATTACGTAGAATATTAAATATATTGTATATAGTTATAATTATAATAAATTAAACAAAAAACATAACATAAAACATTATTAGATAGTAATATAAGTGAATTATTTGTTTATAATTGATGCATAGGGAAGGTTTAGACAGCTCATTTAATATTTGTTTTAAGCTTTCACCTCATCTTGGTCAAATCTCGGCCATCTCAGTGAGATCTCGGCGAGATTCTCAGCACCGAGATTTACCACCGAGATTCTCAACCGAGATTATATCTAAGTCCGAGATCTGAGATCCGACTGAGATCTCACAGAGATTGACTGCCCAGTTAATTATGAAAAAAAATTGTTCACCTGATCGATGTACTTTTTTTGTTCCGAAATAAATAACAGTCCGTAAGTATTCAAACCCGTCATTTTAGCAAATATGTCGCTACCATCAAAGTTCAACCGGATTAATTTACGCCACAATAACCTCCATCTTTTCGAGAGAACGCTTGTGATCACCGCATCTTTAACAGCTGGCAGAAAAGACAGGACCATAACAAGAACATCATCCGGCATTTGGCTGATTAAATCATCGGATTTAGATTCTTGACAATTTCCCTTAATTCACAATAGAAATCATCAATTATCATTGACAATTAAAAAATCACAACTGAATAAAAAAGATTAGAAACCAAAAAAAGTTGATTAATCATTAATATTAACGTAGTTTATAGTTGGATATCGATTTGGAACTTATTATCTACTTGTTGCGTTTTGAAAACTTAATTAATGTAAAACGATTGTTTGACAAAAAGAATAAAAAAGTCGATTATTTTTTAGATACCAAACCTGCTTATGAAGACTACTTGAAGAGCTTTGTAACGATAAGCCGTCCATCATAGACGAAATATATTCACTCATTATTATTTGTTAACTGCAACATATAAAATAGTTTTACATAAACATAATTAAAATCAATTCATACAGCTAATATCTATATCTAATCTAATCTAATATTTTATATATAAAATATCCCAGTACTTGCCCATACTATGATTAATATGAAGTCCTTAACAAGATTAAAGCAAGAACAAAACAAAATCGATACAAAAGTCACCAAGGCCGACTCTGCGAGAAAGAATAATATCAAAATAGGTGAGCGTTCACCAAAGCATAAAGCAAAAATGAGTAAGAATAACATCAGTCCCTTTTTTACCTAATCAATCCCTATTTGACTTGAATTTGACCTAATCAATCCCTAATTGACTTGAATTTGACATAATCAATCCCTATTTGACATGAATTTGACCAATCACTCCCTATTTGACTTGAATTTGACCTAATACAATTCGACCTAAGAAAACCCATAGTTAAATTACAGTTGATTGTATTAGCAAAAAGAAGTCGAAAACCTAAATCATATCCATCACCGACATCGATGGCAGCCGACAAATTACAGAACCTTGACGATGAAGAACGACATTGAGAGACGAATACCTTGACGAGAACTGTGGAGAAGAAATCGCCTGTGAAGAAATCGCCTGTGAAGAAATCGTATTTATGTGGGAAAGTCCCCGTGTTTTCTGAAGAATGACTGAATTTTCCGTGTCGTTACTGAAGAAATCGTTGTGTACAGTGATTACCATTAGGAAATGTTTTTTTTTTGGGATATTTTCATGTACGTCCTTTCAAACTTCTAATATTACGTATATATCATTTGCAAACTTCATTATTACGTAAATATCTTTTCAAAATCTCAAAATTCTTATATATATCTTTTAACCTAATTTAATAATATTTAAATCTTTTAGAACTTAAAAAACATGAATCTTAATCTAAATTAATAGTAAAATCGCCTAAAACCCTTGTCGAAATAAAATGAAATTGTCGAATTTGGCAAGAATATACCCTTGATGAAAGAAAAACACCTTGACCATTAAGGGTATTTAGGGTTTTTTACCATTAATTTAGATTAGCATTTATGTTTTATTAAATTTTAAATGATTTATATATTATTAAATTAGGTAAAAAGATATATGTGAGAATTTTGAGGTTTTGAAATGATATATACGTAATAATGAAATATGCAAGGATATATACGTAATATTAGAAGTTTGTAAGAACATATATGAAATTAACTCTTTTTTATATATATTTAAAATAATATTTATTGATATATTGTTTATTGGTAGGCTTATTGAATTTTCAATTGATAATTTATTTGAGGACAACTAAAGTTTAAGTAAGGATTTTGATTTTTGATATTCACGGATTTAATCATGCTTTTTTTCGTCAATAATTAATAATTTATGCATGATTATTAAGAAAAATAACATTTTTCATTACTAGTCTATTTATTTTGTAAATTCCACTTCATAACTTTAAAGTAAAGAATAAACGGACTAAAAACACGAAAAGATGAAGAAAGCTGGATCAAGAGCACAAAGTGAAAATTTCATATAAAAAGAAAAGATAAAGAATTTAAGTGGACCATTTTTGTTTACATTACACAACCAATAATTAACTATGACATTAATTTGTCATTTAATATTATAAAAGGGCGTTGATACTTTGAAGCAGTGTTGTAGAACTTGATATACAATACTGAGTACTCTTCGGGTAATCGTTACCTGATGTTATTGAGTCGGGTTGGTCCTAATCGGTTAATTACTCAGTCAATGCCAATCAACAACAGTCAATGGTGGTGAAAATCAGTTTAAGCCCAATTGGGTTTTAAAATTTTAAGTTCATAAATTTAAAGGATATGCAGTGACACGCCCACATGGGGCATAATTTAACTTCAAATTTATCATTTAATATGTATTTATTTTAAAAATTAGGTAAATTACATGTATATTGTATATAATTTTATAATTTTATACATAAAAAATCACGATTCGAGCACTCGCCGAGTAATATATACTCGCTATAAGATCGTTGAACGAACAGATAACAAGTAGCGAATTCTACAATATTGCTTTAAAGTGAAAGGAAGTCCATACATTTTGTTTTGTGAGGCCATCCAATTGGAACAAGGCCATTTACTTTGAAGATTGTCGGCTCACAAATCCAATTAAGAAAACCATCAGCCCACATGTGACTATAAGGACGACCCACAAATGAAGAGATATCAAAGCCCACGTGAAAAGGAGATGTATACCGACATATAACAAATGAATTAAATACGAATTAATTTCCTTGGGGTTAGGGGTGTCCAAAGGGTCAATCCGGCTCGACCCGACTCTTATCAGGTCGGGTCATCGGGTTTGAGGTTAAAAAATTCCTCACCCGAAACCTAACCCGATAAGGACTCGGCTTTGTCTGGTTCGGGTTGGTCGGGTTGACCGGATCGGCTTGGTCGGGTTACACTTGAGTTATAATCTTTTGGTAAAAATTAAAGAAATTATTTAATATATTGAATTTTATGACTTTTTATTTAACACTTGTAATTATTAAATTGATATTTATTGAATATTTTATCATATAATTTACTAATTAATTGATTTAATAGTAAAAATATCTTAATTTTTAACCCGAACCGGACAAAGGCAAGAAATTTTAACCCGAAACCCGGTCCAATAATGAATCAGGTTGGTCGGGTCGGATTTAAAAACCCGATATAACATGGAACTCGAATATACCCGACCCGATTAGCATAATCAGGTTCGGTTCAAGTTTGAATCGGATCGGGTCAACCATTTGGACACCCCTACTTGGGTAGTCGGTCCAATTCAGACAACGCGCCACCGACCACTTGGATGAAAGGTGAAACCCAGCCCAAGTTTAAGGCCCACGTGAACATCACAATTGAGATCATATCACCACTTTGAATCTAGGTTCCTCTCATTTATTTTGGATTTCCAGTTAACATTTTTAAAATTATAATTCAACTTTAATGTATAATTATACTTCAACTTTAATGTATAATTATACTTCAACTTAATACTTCAACTTAAAAGTAAAAAATAAGGGTAAATGAGTCATTTCAATATATTAAATGATATAGTTAGTAGGTTTGGGGTCCACTATTAAATGATATAGTTAGTAGGTTTGGGGTCTACTATTTTTTACTAAAAAAATAAGTTTTCAAAGTGTATAATTTAATTTAATACACTTAAATATAAAAGTGTATCACTTATTTTGAATCGGAAGGAGTATTTGACAATAGACAAATAAAATTGTGTATATTTACATAACGGTGGTTTGCGACGCCAACATATCGTCTACTTGGAGACTTAAAAAAAAGGTTTATTGTGTGTGAGAATGTCCAAAGAGTAAATTATTTTATGTCATGTAGTTAACATATGAATAGATATTGACCAACGAATACTTCCTAATTATTGTGATGGATTCTTTTTTCTATATATTTATATAAATTATTAAATGTATATACCGCGTAATGCGGCCATAAAAACCATGTATCTTTATTTAACGATAAACAAATATTCTTTAGTTATACGTTTTATTATATTTTGCGGGAGCCTTCTGGGGTCAAAGTAATCATTCAAAATCCAACACTTGAGAAAAAACAAGTGAAAACAAAGAAATGTAAATAAATAATGATTTTAGGCTATTGAACATAGAAAATTTACTTGTGTTGGTAACATTTGACTATAAGGAGACTCGATGCTTATTAAATAATATATGAAATCCTAAAAGTTCAACGTAAACGTAAATAAACATTTACATGTCCTCCTTTTTCATATTCTCTTGAGCTAAATCATGATAAAAAAAAAGAAATAAAATGAATTATATACCTAATTTTAGATGTGAAAACAAACAAAACTATATAGTTTTGGTTTAACTTTAATGTATAATTATACTTCAACTTTAATGTATAAAATTACGCTCCAACTTTTGTAAAATGATAATTTACCACCATTAAATTTAATGTTATTTTCTAAAATGATAATTTATTACCCTCAATTTTAATGTTCAATATCTAGATATTTTCTAAAAGAGATGTTTTGTACATACTTAATTAATTTATATATAATTAAAAATAATTATTTAGATATTATTTTTATCTAACTATTATTATTATAAATTTTTATTATTTTTAATAAGCTAATGTTATTTTTTAATTTTTACATTTTTGTATACTATTAGTATTATTATTAATGGTTCCGCATACACGGTTGATTTAAATGAGACCTGATTAATTTTTAAAACAACGAATTATATGATCTTATTTTTAGCCAAAAAATTTTGGATTTACATAAGTAGCATTACCATCTACACAAAGTAAACTATAATATATGAGTCCACATAATAATTAAGGATAAAAACAACGTCGATACAGTCAGCAGAATAACACAAGTTACTAACCTCAACTTTAATTTTTAATATCTAGATATTTTCTTAAAATTTGTTTTGCTTTCAAAATTTTTATTTCCTTATTTAACTATTACTTTATATATAATTAAAAATAATTATTTTTATTTAACTCTTATTATTAGAATTTTTTTTTTTTTTTTATTTTTAATACGCTAATGTTATTATTAGTATCATTATTAATAGCTTCGCATACACAATTAATTTAAACGAGACCTAACTTTTTAAAATAATGAATTATTGAATTATATGATTTTATGCTATTCGCATACACAATTGATTTAAACGAGACCTAACTTTTTAAAATAATGAATTATTGAATTATATGATTTTATCTTAGCATAAAGTCTTTGGATTTACATAAGTAGCATAATCTCAACAAAAACTAAACTAAAATATACGAGTATACATAACAAGGATAAATCAATTTCGATACAACTAATTGAATAACATAAGTTGCGTATATTTAAAGCTAAACGTTGTACCTCTGAAACATTTACTGACAGTGTTCAACCCGGTCAACCCGGGACCCGGGGAAGGCAATGATTCAATAGTAGCCAGGTAATTCGTAAGCAATGACCCGCGTAGACCCGGGCGGTTTTGGTAAAACCCGGCGACCCGGTCACCCGTAATCAACCCGCCAGTAACTAACTAAATTGATTTTTTTTTCTGAATTTTTGTTAATAGAAATTTTATTGCTTGAAAATATTCTATTTTAGATTTTTAATGGGAATTAAATGCGTAGCCTAAATGAACACATGCCTGAATCGCAATTCGATTAAGAATTTACAATGGTACTAAATTCCAGTGGTTCATATATGAATTCAGTTATGCATTGAATAAATATGGCTTAAAGGCAAGTCGATGTTTGAAGTAATTTTTATGGAATATATATATTTTTCTATGTTTTTAGGTAATTCGGGTTGACCTCCCGGTTCAACCGGTTGAACCAATTGACCCTTGACCCAGTCATCGTAACGGGTTGTCTAAAAACCCGGGTTTTAAAACATTGTACAAGGTACACTCTACTAGTCTACTGGTTTCGAACATACTAGAAAATATGATGCGTCAGCGCTTATGTGGCATCTAGTCCACTAAAAAACTCCAAAAAAAAGGATAGTGGCGCAGCTTGTTGCCCGTTTACCTTCTTTATCCGTGTAAATAAATGATCTTTTTCAAATGAAATTCTAAATTTACGAAAAAAAAAGTCAAAGAAATCACCGGCCCCATGCATCCCTACTTCTTCCCAACACCCACGACGCCTTCTTCTTCCCGTCTCACTCGACGTCATTTACCGACGGTTGCTACTGGCGTGGCCGTGCCAACGGCGTCAGTGGCCGAAGCTTCCAATTTCGTCCCCGACGAGGTGTATTGAAGGGCGTTTGCATAGGTCTTAAAGATAGGATTTTAGATGCAATAATTATAAAATGAGAAAAAAAACTCAGGTATAATTATGTTTTTATGCTTAGCTTTCCTTTTGTTTCTTTGTGAATGATGTAAGTTCTAAGTTTATTACTGTACATTCTAATTATGTATCATCACATACCGTAACTTGAATTATCCTATTAATTTAAATGCACACTGTCAGATGATATGTTGATTAATACACAACACAGACTTGGAGAACTTCCTTCATTAGTTGTTGCAAACCAATTTGCAAATGTACTTGAAAAAATCAACGCCTATAAAAAATCTGGTTCGCAGAAAATCAAGAAACATGTTCTCATAATCATGTCGATCTGTATCCATCTCCAACTGGGACAAGTTTTTAAAAAGGAGGGTCCAGATATTTTCAACCCGACCCTAATAAATCAATAGTGTGGGGAAAAAATCCAAGATTTGACTTTGAAGATTTGATCCATGATACAATACGTTTTGAGCTTAAGTATGATTGATTATATGGCCTTAAAACAATGAATAGCGTTACTTTTTTTTAATGACCAACACAGTTTAAGTCACGAAAACAGCAATTAGAAGTCGGATTGTAGTGAGTGGGTGTATTTTTTGCTTTGATTGGAGGCGTGGTTTGTAGCTACATAAATAAATTCTTATAATAATTAATTGGTGTCTTTTTTTTTTCTTTTTTTTTTTTGAGTTTCAATACTATTATAATTTTTTCCGTATTTTTAAAAAATTGTTACGGAGCATTAAGTTGAATTTGCTTAGTCAGATGACTAATTAATAAAGAAATGTATATATGTTTTATTTTCGACTGTAATCCACAATTGAATTCCTACTCAAACATGCATTAGGAAAATATGGAAGCTCTCTTAGATACCTATGTTACTACAAGTGATCTTAGAAACTACGCAGTGATGTCATCAGTTGCAGATTTAAAATAATAATAATGACAATAATAATAGTAATAATAATAAAAACAAGCTTTAAAAGACGAGCTTAAGAAACATCAATTAAAACACACACTGAAAATAAGCTTAAAAAAACAAGACCACCAATATCACTACCACCCTACCACCATCCACACCACCTACCAGAAGCTACCAACACCAATGCCGACACTAAAAACTTTTATCCAAGATCGAGATTCACCTACTCAATACCATTACCACCACAATTACCTACTACTACCACCACCAACCGCCATCACCGCCTACTACCACCACCACACGTTTTACCTCTCTTAAAAAAGAAACAACAACTAATTAAAAAACACACTAAAAACACTTAAAAAACTAATTAAAAAAACAAACAACTACCAATAATTAATCTTCATCATCCTTACATCCGGATCCGGTTGCTGTTGCTGATGTGACTGGTTCCATAGTTCGAAGTTCCTCGTCAAATCCGACAAACTCAGATTTGAGTTCATTCCATTTCTTTGAGTAGAAATGATATTCGTCATCCAACTTACCAATTTGTTTTAAGTATGGATCAAGTTGTTCACGTGCGGCTTCAGAATAATCCCTGGTGGGTCCACCATTTTCTAAATTGAAATTCAGCCATTCTTTAATACAATAAGACGGACGAAGCTCTGATTCGTTGGGGTATTCTTCTTTCTGTTTTTCTTCTATTAGTTTTGCTTGTTCGCGAACAAACTCTATTGCGCGTTGTTGTTTCGGAGTAATTACTTTTTTCTTTGCATCAGGGTTCGGTGAGTAATCATTTTTACCCATGGTGAACTTGATGAGATAATTAAAATTAAGATAGGAAGAAAAAGTTACAAGTGATGAAGAGAATGGATATGATATATATAGTGGTGGGGGTGGGTAGGGGGGGGGGGTAGGGGGGGGGGTAGGGGGGTGGGGGGTAGGGTGGGGGGTATCCCAATTGGTATTGCTTTATACTTTTTCTTTCTAGACATTTTTCTACCCGCTAAATTAAGACAAGTACCAAAATAAATATATGATATGAAAAAAGAGAATTAATGAATTACGTATGCGGTATGTCAAGTTTAGAAGTCGGTAGAAAGCATTACCATTTCTCTCAAATTATATATACATACAATTACTGAGTTGCTTTCAAAGTGGTCCATTATTTTTACGAAGTCCAGAGAAACAAATCTCAACCATTGATCAATAAGATCTAATGGTCAAGATTAATCACATATTTTATACATTAAGGGGTATTTTGGTTATTTTTGAAAATTTTATTTATTTATTTCTATTTATTTTATTGTCAATTTTAAGAAAAATTATTATTATTTCATTAATAACACATAATGTGGATATATTGCATACTGAATCACATGTGATTGTATACTGAATCACATGCGATTGTATACTGAATCACATGCGATTGAACTGAAACGTCAAATATGATTAAATATACAATCACATATGATTTTAGTGTAAAATCACATGTGATTAAGTACTACACGTAATTATCAAATAAATATTACCTTTTTAACGGAAAAAACAAAATTAATAAATAAATAATAAAATAAAATAAATTCCTTAATAAAAATATTAAAATTTAATTTTTTTAGTGTCAAATGACCAAAATACTCCTACACGTATAAAATATGTGATTAATCTTGACCATTAAATCTTATTGGTCAATAGTTGAGATTTGTTCCTCGGGACTTCGTAAAAATAATGGACCTCCTTAAACGTTTCTCTACAATTACAATTAAACATATTCTGATTGTTTAAGGAAGAAAAAAATTTGTTTAAGGAACTTATGCTATGTATAATACCACAAAATTAATTGTATCTGACTATTTTCATTTTACATTGTCACTCATTTTCTTACCATATCTAATCCAACAATTTTATCTTTAGCAGTTAATATTTGGTACCTTAAACAGTAGTTATAGATGCAATTATTGTTGAGTTATGCTAGTTAAAAAAATACCAAGAAATAAAAAAGGGTACAAATGTCCTTCGAGTCACTCAGACGCATGCTCTTTATGCCAGACTTCTATGTGATTTATTGTTTCTATTTCTTTGTAAGTTTGGTTGGGTCCTACATTCTTGTTAGGCCCTTCTGTTTCGTTTTAATCTAGCAGATTGCCGTTCAAAAAAAAAAAAAGTCAGTATGGTCTTATTTAGAATCAAATAAGGTAATTATTAAGATATTATTTCATTTTTTTTAATATTCTCAAAGTATATGGTTTTATGATACCAAAGGCTTTTTTTACTAGCTAAAAAAAACAAATACAAAGTAGATCATTCTTCATACGTATGTAATCATCCACACATATCCAATAGAAAATGTTACAAATCTTGTATACTACGAGTTCATACGATACAAAATGTCTAAAACTAGCATGTTTTACCTCGCGCGCTACCGTAGGGATTATCATAGGACAACCAAAATATTGTTTTAAGTTAAAAAACAAAATTATTTCTGACGGAATAACAATATTGTGTGCTCTTATATGAGTTTTATCTCATCTAAAACAAAATATTATACATTTGATGATTTTGATACTATAAATAATTTGAGGGGTTGATTTGGATAATATAACTAATTTGAGGGGGTGAATATTATGTACTCTTAATAATAAGCCGTTTGTATTGTATAAGAATGTAATTTGTAAATTATTTACATATTTATCGCATAAAAAGTACTCAATATTTTCATCTGGTTCAACCGAGCGATTCATTCGGCTCGGACATATTTTAAACGTTGGCGCTTCAACATAAAAACCGGCTTTAAAACATTACACTTAACAATATTAATGATGATATTTTAAACTAAGTATCAATAATATGATAATGACCATACAGATAACAAACTAAATGTTAATAATTTTACATAGATACATTTTGTATGTATGATGATAATTTAAACTAATTATCAATGATATGATAATGACCATATAGATAACAAACTAAATGTTAATAAGTTTAAATAGATACATTTTGTATGTATGATAATGAAAAGAGAAAAATAAAAGAATTCAGAATTAAGAAAACTCAAATAAAATGACTATCATTATTAAAGAAAAATTAAACAACGTTCACCCAATTTGAAAATATATATGTTATATAATTAAAAAGTACATATATATTAATATTAGTTTTCTTTCACAATAATGGAAACTGTGATACTTTATTTCACACTAGCTTTCGTTGTACAAGGACGATTTGGGACCATATTTACAAGTAGAAATGTCTTTTTCTAATTAAAAGCTATGTACAATCAAAGATCCGGTACAAATGAAATTAAGTTTGCTGATTTTAGAGATTTGATGTGTACCACAAGTCTGCTTTTAATAACAAACCATTGTTGAATGTTGACCATTGATTTTTTTTACATGTTTTCTCAGCACCATTTTGAACTGAAATTAAAGCATCCAATGCTGCTGCACCACCACTTGATGCAACTCTTCAAACAAAAACAGAAGCTGATAATGAAATACTATCCCGAAATAAATTTGTTATTGATGAATTTCACACTAATTTTGAACTTAAAGAAAATTCTCACCAACTCAACCTTGATTATACAAGTAAATGGGACCCTAAATTATATCTTAGGTGATAAATCAACATCTAGAAATTGAAAACCGAAACCAGTCAAACCCGGTTTTGACTAAACCAGTTCGCTTTTTGGAAAAAGCATGGGTTTCTAACCGGTTTGAAATATTATCGTTGAAAACGGTTCCGGTTTGGGTTTTGTAACCAGTTTGGATTGTGTCCATTGAAAATTGGTTTAAAGAACCGGTTACAAACAAGTTTTTTTCCTTCCCAAAATACCCTTTTTTCCTTTATAGAATAGTGGTTTCCCTCTTAAAATTTAGCAGTAAATTATAAATTTCCACTTTCATGAAACATAGAAACCATGCTTGAAAAGTGAAAACCATGCCTAAAAACATGACACTATCTTTTTAGCTAAACTAGTAAATGATAAAATTATCAACTAATCGAATATATATATATATATATATATATATATATATATATATATATATATATATATATATATATATATATATATAGGGTCCGGATCCGGTGAGGACTCTTTTCCTCGCGAGGACTGTGAGGACTCAAAAAAAAAACTCTAAAAATGATCCAAAACAAACTTTTTTCAAAAAATTCTTTTTTTAAACATTAAAATCGCTATGTATAAGATCCAAAAAAAAAAAAAAAAAAATCCAAAAATGATCCAAAAAAAAATATGGATCATAATAATGATCCACAAAAAAAATCTGGATCATTGTTATGATTCGCTAAAAAAAATGGATCATAATTTTTTTTTTTTAATTTTTTTTTTTGTCAAATGTAGTAATAATCATGGTGGGTTATATATATATTTTTCGGAATTTTTTGAAATTTTTATGAGGTGTCCTCGCGAGTCCTCACCGAAAAAAGAGTCCTCACAGGATCCCACTTCTATATATATATATATATATATATTTTATCAAACAATAAATGATAAACACTAAAACCATCTTTTTTACACAAACCAGTTACAACCGGTTTTTGTAACCAAACCGGTCCCAAACCGAACCTAACCGGTTACAACCGGGTTTGACTTCTTAGCCCCGAAAACCTAACCGAACCGACCCGGTTTGGTCAAAATACAGTTTACCCCTTTGATCAAAAACCGATTAGGTTTTCAAACACGAACCATTTTGGTCGGTTTTGAGTATGTACAAGTAAATGGGACCCAATATTATATCTAAGGTAATAAATTAACATCTTTATACTCGTATAATTTAATTTTTTAGTTGCACAAATAGGCTAACAATTTGGATCATATGAATTGCAAGAAAGGTCTTAGAATGAAGACCAGCCAACTGCTTCTACGTCTAAACGACTCTTAATGAATCATGAGAATTAAGTCAAAATTAAAATCAATAAATTGTGAAAATGCTAAAACGTGGTCTCATTTTGATTATTAATGATGTGTTAAAACTTAAAAGTAAAAAATAAGGGTAAATGAGTCATTTCAATATATTAAATGAGATAGTTAGTAGGTTTGGCCGTTTGGGGTCCACTATTTTTTACTAAAAAAGTAAGTTTTCAAAGTGTATAATTTAATTTAATACACTCAAATATAAAAGTGTATCACTTATTTTGAATCGGAAGGAGTATTTGACTATGGACAAATAAAATTGTGTATATTTACATAACGGTGGTTTGCGACGCCAACATATCGTCTACTTGGAGACTTAAAAAAAAGGTTTATTGTGTGTGAGAATGTCCAAAGAGTAAATTATTTTATGTCATATAGTTAACATATGAATAGATATTGACCAACGAATACTTCCTAATTATTGTGATGGATTCTTTTTTCTATATATTTATATAAATTATTAAACGTATATACCGCGCAATGCGGCGATAAAAACCATGTATCTTTATTTAACGATAAACAAATATTCTTTGGTTATACGTTTTATTATATTTTGCGGGAGTCTTCTGGGGTCAAAGTAATCATTCAAAATCCAACACTTGAGAAAAAACAAGTGAAAACAAAGAAATGTAAATAAATAATGATTTTAGGCTATTGAACATAGAAAATTTACTTGTGTTGGTAACGTTTGACTAAGGAGACTCGATGCTTATTAAATAATATATGAAATCCTAAAAGTTCAACGTAAACGTAAATAAACATTTACATGTCCTCCTTTTTCATATTCTCTTGAGCTAAATCATGATAAAAAAAGAAAAAAAATGAATTATATACCTAACTTTAGATGTGAAAACAAACAAAATTACATAGTTTTGGTTCAAGGAAAAACTTATAACTCACTGGTTATCATATAAACACATTAGTGTATCAAATCTCGTCTAAAATTCAACACTTATCTTAATCTTAATTATGTTTTTTTTTTTGTTGAAATGATGTTTCAAACTTCATATTCTTGAAAAGTTACTTATAATGAACACATGTGCATGTGTGCGTATGTAGTTTTTTGTATTGTATAACTGTTCTATATCGTGGGAAAGTGACAAGAATTTCGTAAAAACTAATTCTCAACGCGCCACCGGCCACTTGGATGAAAGGTGAAGCCCAGCCCAAGTTTAAGGCCCACGTGAACATCACAATTGAGATCATATCACCACTTTGAATCTAGGTTCCTCTTATTTATTTTGGATTTCCAATTAACATTTTTAAAATTATAGTTCAACTTTAATGTATAATTATACTTCAACTTTAATGTATAAAATTACGCTCCAACTTTTGTAAAATGATAATTTACCACCATTAATTTTAATGTTATTTTCTAAAATGATAATTTATTACCCTCAATTTTAATGTTCAATATCTAGATATTTTCTAAAAGAGATGTTTTGTACATACTTAATTAATTTATATATAATTAAAAATAATTATTTAGATATTATTTTTATCTAACTATTATTATTATAAATTTTTATTATTTTTAATAAGCTAATGTTATTTTTTAATTTTTACTTTTTTGTATACTATTAGTATTATTATTAATGGTTCCGCATACACGGTTGATTTAAACGTGACCTAATTAATTTTTAAAACAACGAATTATATGATCTTATTTTTAGCCAATAAATTTTGGATTTACATAAGTAGCATTACCATCTACACAAAGTAAACTATAATATATGAGTCCACATAATAATTAAGGATAAAAACAACGTCGATACAGTCAGCAGAATAACACAAGTTACTAACCCAACTTTAATTTTTAATATCTAGATATTTTCATAAAATTTGTTTTGCTTTCAAAATTTTTATTTCCTTATTTAACTATTACTTTATATATAATTAAAAATAATTATTTTTATTTAACTCTTATTATTAGAATTTATTTTTTTTTATTTTTAATACGCTAATGTTATTATTAGTATCATTATTAATAGCTTCGCATACACAATTAATTTAAACGAGACCTAACTTTTTAAAATAATGAATTATTGAATTATATGATTTTATGCTATTCGCATACACAATTGATTTAAACGAGATCTAACTTTTTAAAATAATGAATTATTGAATTATATGATTTTATCTTAGCATAAAGTCTTTGGATTTACATAAGTAGCATAATCTCAACAAAAACTAAACTAAAATATACGAGTATACATAACAAGGATAAATCAATTTCGATACAACTAATTGAATAACACAAGTTGCGTATATTTAAAGCTAAACGTTGTACCTCTGAAACATTTACTGACAGTGTTCAACCCGGTCAACCCGGGACCCGGGGAAGGCAATGATTCAATAGTAGCCGGGTAATTCGTAAGCAATGACCCGCGTAGACCCGGGCGGTTTTGGTAAAACCCGGCGACCCGGTCACCCGTAATCAACCCGCCAGTAACTAACTAAATTGATTTTTTTTTCTGAATTTTTGTTAATAGAAATTTTATTGCTTGAAAATATTCTATTTTCGATTTTTAATGGGAATTAAATGCGTAGCCTAAATGAACACATGCCTGAATCGCAATTCGATTAAGAATTTACAATGGTACTAAATTCCAGTGGTTCATATATGAATTCAGTTATGCATTGAATAAATATGGCTTAAAGGCAAGTCGATGTTTGAAGTAATTTTTATGGAATATATATATTTTTCTATGTTTTTAGGTAATTCGGGTTGACCTCCCGGTTCAACCGGTTGAACCAATTGACCCTTGACCCAGTCATCGTAACGGGTTGTCTAAAAACCCGGGTTTTAAAACATTGTACAAGGTACACTCTACTAGTCTACTGGTTTCGAACATACTAGAAAATATGATGCGTCAGCGCTTATGTGGCATCTAGTCCACTAAAAAACTCCAAAAAAAAGGATAGTGGCGCAGCTTGTTGCCCGTTTACCTTCTTTATCCGTGTAAATAAATGATCTTTTTCAAATGAAATTCTAAATTTACGAAAAAAAAGTCAAAGAAATCACCGGCCCCATGCATCCCTACTTCTTCCCAACACCCACGACGCCTTCTTCTTCCCGTCTCACTCGACGTCATTTACCGACGGTTGCTACTGGCGTGGCCGTGCCAACGGCGTCAGTGGCCGAAGCTTCCAATTTCGTCCCCGACGAGGTGTATTGAAGGGCGTTTGCATAGGTCTTAAAGATAGGATTTTAGATGCAATAATTATAAAATGAGAAAAAAACTCAGGTATAATTATGTTTTTATGCTTAGCTTTCCTTTTGTTTCTTTGTGAATGATGTAAGTTCTAAGTTTATTACTGTACATTCTAATTATGTATCATCACATACCGTAACTTGAATTATCCTATTAATTTAAATGCACACTGTCAGATGATATGTTGATTAATACACAACACAGACTTGGAGAACTTCCTTCATTAGTTGTTGCAAACCAATTTGCAAATGTACTTGAAAAAATCAACGCCTATAAAAAATCTGGTTCGCAGAAAATCAAGAAACATGTTCTCATAATCATGTCGATCTGTATCCATCTCCAACTGGGACAAGTTTTTAAAAAGGAGGTCCAGATATTTTCAACCCGACCCTAATAAATCAATAGTGTGGGGAAAAAATCCAAGATTTGACTTTGAAGATTTGATCCATGATACAATACGTTTTGAGCTTAAGTATGATTGATTATATGGCCTTAAAACAATGAATAGCGTTACTTTTTTTTAATGACCAACACAGTTTAAGTCACGAAAACAGCAATTAGAAGTCGGATTGTAGTGAGTGGGTGTATTTTTTGCTTTGATTGGAGGCGTGGTTTGTAGCTACATAAATAAATTCTTATAATAATTAATTTAGTAATGATAATCCTAAACTTAAATTTGATTTTTAATAGTTGGTTACATACATAGCTGAAGCAGAGTAGGACGAATTGAATGAAGCGATTAGGAGAATTCAGAATTGCCGAATTGGATGCAAACGAATGAAGGATACGGCTTTTAAGGGCTTACGGGAATTGGGAAGCGGAGTAGAGGACGTTCTTTTTAGGGATAAAAAAAACACATTACTCTATTAGCCTTCTTTAACAAATATCCCATCGCAAATGTTAAAATATCTGGAAATATATTCTCATTTAAATACATAATTACCTCAATACTAGCCTATGATTTACAATTACATTAAGTGCATACCAAATATAAAGATTGACTAAATTTTCCATAGAAACTGTACATAAATGAGAATATATTTCCATATATTCTAACAACAAAGTTTATAAAAACCATAAATCGGCACCTAATAGCAACACGTTACATCTTACACCTTTACCATTGGGCTAGAAGCTTTGATTGCATGAATAAACATACATTTTATTATTTAAATTTGTATTATATCCTGGATGAAATCACCTAGTTACATGTGAATTCAAGATGGTACGAGTGTCATAGGCTATGTTAATTGCAATAAAGATCTTCTTATTCAACGATTGTTTTCAATACAATACATACATATATATAGACAAGCAAAAGATGCAACCTTTCATCAAAAGTTGCAACTTCCAACTTGTTGGTTATATAACCAACTTAATATTCCATAATTAACCAACTATAATAACTACCCCACTTAAATTAGTTGAGTATAGCTTACTTTCAACATAATAAGGTAGAAGTTTACTACATGAGGTACACATCTTTTATATACAAGTTTCCATCTGGATTGTTTAGCAGATCTGACATGGTTAATTTTGTTCACCATGTGGTGACCTAAGGCTCTGTTGGGATAATCATCATCATAAATCTCTTTTCCTTTTCCAATACAAGCTGGAAGTATAGATGGAGGTGGAGTATATTTCATATCTGGAATACCAGGAATTTCAAGTGTTGGATAAAATAACTTAAGCTTGTCTTCTGGTAGAATCTTGGGATGTGAAGGAAGTGTACATTCATCTACTTCAAACCAGTTCACATTATCATCAATGTCAGGTATGATAAGTGGTTGATCAGGAGTTATAGGTTTTGAGATGATGACAAAACGTTCACGTTCAATGAGCTCTGAAATTTCTTCTTCCTCCTCTTCAGTAGTAACCAAGGTGGTTTCTACTGGTATAACTGCTACTGGTATTCTTTCTTGTTCATGTACCACAATTTGTCTTTCTTCATTTACTACTGGTGAGGTTGTTTCAGTAGTTACTACTGCTAGGGCATCAGTAGTAACCATTAAATCTTCTTCTGTAGCATTTACTACTGGTGTATCAACCTTTTCATCATGACCAATAGTAACAACCTCTTGATCCTTTTCCTCAGTAATAACCATAGGATCAGTAGTCTCTATCACCTCAGTAGTAACTGGAGAGTTTATTTGTTCTGCTGTTTGTGATTAATTTGCAGACATAAATATATCCTCATCGATTTCTTTGTACAAGTCTTCACACCAACATTTTGACTTGTTTCACCATGGACCTCTTTCAAGTTCAGGAGGGCTGCTGCTGCAATAGATTGATAAATCATCCCTTGAATTTGATCTTTCTCCCCCTTAGTGATCTCAACTTGTTGAGCCTCACTACTGGCAATCTTTCTCTGCAATTTTCTGATCAAATTGGACTGCCTTTGAAGCCTGTGCTCAAACCTCTTTTGCCTTTTGTTCAAGGTATTGATGTAATGCTTCATGTAGGTCATGGTTTTTCCTTGATTGTTAAGTAACTCCAGACAATGTTGTACAGTGGTTTTAAGGTTTTCCTTCCTAGCCGTCAATTTAGTGGTTTTAATACTGCCCTCAGCCCCTTTGGGTGGATCATTGGGCTCATTAGGTACATTGGCTTTAAGGTTTTCCATCCTATCCGTCAATTCAAGTGATTCTGTTCTACCCTCATCACTTCTTGGTGATGAAATGGGTTGTTTGGACACTCTCTTCTTCCTAGAAGAAGCAGTAGTGCCCCCCCTTTTGGTTTCTTGGCACCGGGGTCCTCTTAGTAATGCCTCAAATTCTGAGTCATCACTTAGAGTTGCCGAGGTCTGGGTCCTATTGATGTTCTCACTAGCCTGTGCACCCACCTTTGGGGCATCAGTAGTGAGAGCCCTTTCCTCATGACCTCTCTCCTCCTGTGAGGTCAACTCTTGGAGCCTGGGGTTTGACTCAATTTGTCCCCTGGTGTCCTTTAAGGAAGTTTTCTTCCTTTTGTAAGTTGTAGTGATTTGTTTGGCTATAGGCTGGTCTTCCACAGAGTGAAGAGTAGCACTCTGTGGATTTATTTCATGTTCCTGGGACACATTCAGGACATTTGTTGGTTCATTTAATTGAGTGGACTGACGTTAGGTCACAACAACCCTGGTTTGTAATGTTAATTTATAGATTATTATACTTAATGAAATATTAAAGTGATAACACAAGAATATAGTCAATGTATAAATCCACTAAGTGTGGCTTGTTGCGGAATAATAAGACCACTGATCAATTACAAGTGTATGAAAGTGAATACGTAAATTGGTGAATACTCCTTTGCAAGATGATCTCTATTTATAGGGTTATAGAGATCTTACATAATGAGCAAAGGAGTAACCGAAGGACTAAGTAAAGGAAATGACTAAGACTAAGGGATTTGATCTTAGTCCGTTACTATACTGAGTATCACTCAGTCCTTCTACTCAGTATTGGTTTTCCAATACTGAGTACTGATACTGAGTGGCCAGTATTGGCCAAACTCAGTATCACTCCTAACTTAGCTAATTTAATCTACCTTTTAATCTAAGCTAGTCTAGATTGTTTTGTTATCCTAAGATTCACAAAGGGGTAAGGCTTTTTGCCTTAACAATCTCCCCTATCTAATGATAACAAAACAATTACAAAGAGAAAACAAAAAAATAACAAGTGCAGACTGCAAAGTCTTCTTCTTTATTCTTTGTTGATTGACTCAAACTCGTAGAAGACTTCTTTCTTCACATGGATGAACTCTTCTCTCTTCTTCAGTTCATCTTGCCTGTTATTTAACACAGCAACTATTTTCTTTCTGAACCAAAAGTCTTCTTTCTTGGTTATCATCCATTTTAAACCCACCAAATAGCTAATAGGAGCTGTTGCCAAGTCTGCTTCAGTAATGAAGCACTCTCTGTCCTCTGAGTCAGTATACATATATCCAGATGTTGGATATATGGTACTCTTTTGATCCTGAAAGATAAGATTAGGAGGAACAGTATATTTGGGGAACAGTCTGAAAGTATTGAGGCACTCAGGTTTGTTGTTCTTGACAGCCTCAGTCATCACACTGAGTGCCCTGTAATCTGCTGCATAAAGAATGCCCTTTTCATAACAGATAGCAGATACAGCCCAGATTTCATCCATCATTACTTCGGCTTCAAAGACCTTGATGGCAACTCCTTTATCAGTCTAGCAATTTTAATCCAGTCTTGGAGTCCCATATTTTGAATGTCATGAAGAAAGATCTTCATTGGAGGACTGACTAGACCAGTGCAAGTTGCAGTAATGCATCTGTCAACAGTCTTGAATTTAATTTTGTTGACAAATTCATTTAGCCAGTATATGTTCTTCACATTTAGAAAAGCTCTGTTCCTCAGCATATTCATCCTGGTTTCCCTATACCTGAATCTTTGAGCAACAATGTTCCAATATTGTTGGAGAACATCATCACCTTGTCTTCTGACAACATGAGGCTTCCATGAATCATCTGCCTCATATCACTTTCAGGATCTTCTTCCTTTACGGGAAAATATCTTTGAGCTTCAATCTCATCCTCAGTATATTGAACAGATCTTCTGGGTCTAGAAGTCAGTGGAGCTGGATCTGATTCTTCACTTGATTCTGAGGACATGACCACATTTGACATTCTTCTGGTTATTGGTCTTTTAGGGATTCTAGAAGGTCCTTCAGCTTGAGGAGAGATTGGTTTTCTTTGAGGCTCTTCATCATCTGAGAATGATGATGAAGAGCTTTCTTTATTTGCTTCATCCAGTGCAAAGTTTAGAAAATTTTCTGATGGCACTGGATGTTCTTCATCTTCATCATCAACAATAGGCCACACAAAAGGCCTATACACTATAATCTGCAAGTTGTTTTCCTCAGTAGCAGCTTGCTGTGGTTGGTCAGTTTCAGTCTCCCCCTGAGCAGATGGCTCAGATGGTTCTTCTTCAAGTTGTTCCAAAACTGACCGTCCCCTTTGTCTGCTTCTTTCATACCTAAACCTAAGTGGTTCTGTATGAGGTGTTTGCTGATGTTGTTGTTATTGTTGTTGTTGTTGTTGTGGAGGTTGATCTTCATTTAACTTCCTTCTTTTCTCCCCCTGAGCAGATGGCTCAGGTTGATCAACCTCATGGTCTCTTTGTCTCTTCTCCCCCTTATTGTTATCATTGGAGGAGGAGGGAATTGCTTCAGTATCACCACCTATGTCCCCCTATTGATCTTCAGGAGTTGGGGAGAGCATAGGTTCAGTAGCAGCATCTTGTGCACCCTCAGTATTTGCAGGAGAGGGTGATCTTCGAGGCTCAGTATCAGGGCCTGCTTCATCATTATATCCTCCAGTTGGAGTTTGTGGAGGTGGTGGAGGCTGTTGTTGTTGCTGTAGGATTGCCACTGACTACTTTAAGGTGTCAATCTCAGTACTCATTGCATCCCGCCTGGCCAGAATATTATTCTGAGTGGTCTGTATGGCCAGGATTTGATTTAAAATAGTTTGTAAAGCTCCATGTACTTCCTGAGACTGAGTGGCTTGTGCCCTTTGACCCTGCACAGATGGTGCTAAAGAAACAAAAACATAAAACTGGTTAGTAAGAAAAGTTTATCAAATAGAATTGTGGTATTGATTAACTCTATAATCATATAAATAGAATTTTGAAGTCTGTATTTCATCTGGTTCATGATGAAATATTGTGGACTTGTGCAAAGCATGTGTAAGAAGTGTTTAGTAAAAGTGAGTGTGGAATTTGAAGTAGCTCAGTATAGGATAAGTCACATTTACTAGAAGGTTTGGGTTGGGGAATTCGAAGCCTGGGATGTGCTTCTTGGTATTTTCAATGTTTATCACTCGGTATTAGAGTGATAACAGTAATGTGGCTTTAACCCATGGAAAATTTTTGCTAATGTGGCTTAAAGGGTTTGTGATCATTTCTTGAATGATGTTATCCAACTCAAAATAAGTTGGACATCATTCAAGCCGCACCAGTGGGTGTCAGTATGACATCAACCACCATTGTCCCTTTAAATGTTGGGACAACTGTAGACTGACAATGATCTTTTGAAGTTCTTAGTATATGAATTTTGCATAGCAGCAGTGGGCTAACTATGTTGGCCATAAGAGTATATATTTGAAAGTTCGATTGAGACTGTGGTCAGTATTGAGTTGGTACTGGCCAATACATAGTCTTTATTGGGGAAATATATATATATATATATATATATATATATATATATATATATATATATATATATATATATATATATATATATATATATATATATATATATATATATATAAGTTTTAAGGCTTTTTAGAAATTCATACCTGAGACTTTATCTGATTCTCTTCTTGCATCATAAGAGGTCGGTGCTGGATCATTTGTATGTTGATTTGAGGCACCAGCACCTTCAGGAACCTCTTCTCTTCTGACATCTGCACCTTCCATTGTTTGATGCTCATACTGAACTTCGACATCAAGAGGAACATGAGGTTCCCCAATATGTTGAGCAGTTGGTTCTGGTTCAGTACCTGGAAGGTCAGCGGTGGCTGCAACTAAGCTTTGCGCTTGAAGAGATGCAGCTAGTGATGGAGCATGAGCAGGGTGCATCTCTTCTGATGATAAGTTTCCCATAATAACGGGGGAAAGATTTCTTCTTCTTCTGTGGATGACCAGTGGTGTATCTTCGGAGGGCTCAATATCAGAAGCTGTTTCAATATGAGGAGCATCAGGATCCTGTGCAGGTGGAGAAATATGTGTTGGTTCTTGTACTGCTGCTGGTTGAGCTTCCACCATCTCAGTATCTTGATCATCATTTCCACCATTACCACTGTCATCATCAGTTTCATCATTTTCTGATTATGTGTCAGAATTTTGTGCATCATTGATGTGTGTCTGGACGATAGCCCACGTAGAGTGACTCAGTACAGGCTCTCCTTCTCTTGGCCTGTAAAAATAAATCTTCTCATGAAGAGGAGGAAGGTCCGCTCGTGGACTATTGAACTCATCATAGATTTGAGCAGGCATCCCATTCTGAAAAATGAGGGAAAGAAATCTGCAGAAAGGAACATTGAGTTCTCTGAGAGGAGCCCGAATCAGAGAAGCTAATTCATTAAATATTAGTCTAGCATAATCAATATCTCGACCATGGTACATGGCATGAACAATCTGCATCCCAAATTCATTTATTTGATCCAATGCCCCTGTCTTGTGGGTCATACACCTAATAAGTGTGGAAATTAAGAGACCCACATTGGACCAAATTCATTCCGTTTAATTATGCCCGTGGTACCTCTGCGTCCAATGAATGGTAACACTGAGCGAGCCTCTGTTCGGTCAACAAAGGGCTCATACTGAGCATGTGCGGGAAGCCTCAGTGTTTCCCGAATTATTGCTGTGGACACAAAGGCTCTTCTTTGTTCTCGAATAACCCAACCGGTAATCATGTCCGGAGAGTCAAGTTTAGCAGAGTACCAGAATTCACATAGCATTTCCGGATAAATTGCACGAGGGGAAAGAATCAGTGCTTGTGTAATCGGACAATGCTTCTGATATGTGATCATGTGAGTGAATTCAGGGCACGCCCAAGCCTGAGGAATGTTAAAGTTTGCGGTGATGTTGTTCCTCGCAAATTTGGGCACTTCGTCGTTTCGAAATTGAGTTGCCGGTGCAGCCTCCGGTGCGAAGAATCAGTAATTTGCCATCTGCGATTTTGATTTAAGAAATTTGCTTGCAAAGAGAAAGTAGAATCGTTAATCGCAGAGAGAATTGAAAGAGAAAGTATGAAATAACTGTTAGAAAATTTGAAAGAAAGAAAAAAAACGGTTATTTATACATAATTAGAGATAATTACGGTATCGGGAAGTAAAACCGGCTGATTTGACAGCCTTATCCTATTCCAACGGTAACTTTCTTATTAAGAAAGGATACCGTTGGGGAGTATAAAGATTAATATCAGTTTTACCACTCCAGGACTTCAATACCGAGTTTAAAAAAAATTAAATTAAAAAAAATTTTAAAAAAAATAAAAAAATAAAAAACATATAATTTAAACTTATAAATTAAAAAAAATTAAAATTTATAAAATTTGATAAGTCAGAGAGTGATACTGAGATGGTCAGTATTGAAGGTAATACTGATCAGTCAGTATCAGAAAAATTTAAGGAAAGTTAAGGATTCAGCATACCCAATTGTCCTAGTAAGTACATAAACCTTTCCTCAGAGAAAGGTTTAGTAAACACATCGGCCAATTGATCATCTGTAGGAACGAAATCTACCTCAACCTTACCCTTTTCCACATTATCTCGAATAAAGTGGTGTCTGATATCAATGTGCTTTGTTCTGGAGTGATGGACTGGGTTTTCAGTGATAGCAATAGCACTTTTGTTATCACAATGTATTGGTGTCTTCTGGAAATTAAACCCATAGTCCATTAGTTGATACTGCATCCAAAGAGTTGAGCACAACAACTTCCTGCAGCAACATATTCTGCTTCTGCAGTAGAGGTTGCTACTGAATTCTGTTTCTTGGATGACCAGCCAACTAGTCTGCCATCAAGGAATTGACATCCTCCACTTGTACTCTTCCTGTCTAACCTACAACCTGCAAAATCTGCATCTGTATACCCTTCAAGGTCAAAGTTTGAGTCTTTGGGATACCAAAGACCCATGTTAAGAGTACCTGAAAGATATCTAAAAATGCGCTTAACAGCTTTCATATGTGATTATTTAGGATCAGCCTGATACCGAGCACACAAACAAGTTGCAAACATGATATCAGGCCTGCTAGCTGTTAAGTAGAGTAAAGAACCAATCATACCTCGGTATGTGGATTGACATACTGGTTTACCAGTTTCATCTTTACTTATTTTATCCTGAGTACCCATTGGAGTGTGCATGGAAGATAAATTTTCAAATTTATATTTCTTGAGCATGTCATGCACATACTTACTTTGATTTATGAAAGTGCCATCAGGCTTTTGTTCAACTTGTAAACCAAGAAAGTAGGTAAGTTCTCCCATCATACTCATCTGATACTGAGATGACATTATCTTAGCAAACCAGTCACACATTGACTTGTCAGTGGAGCCAAAGATAATATCGTCTACATATATCTGAATGAGTAAAATGTCAGAACCTTTCCTTTTTGAAAATAATATTTTGTCAATTTTACCTCTTATAAACTTATTTTCAATTAAGTACTCAAACAGGGTATCGTACCAGGCTCTGGGAGCTTGTTTGAGCCCATATAGAGCTTTATCAAGCTTAAAAACGTAATTAGGAAATGTAGTGTAACGACCCGAAATTTGTGAATAAATAAATTTATAAAAAATATGATAAATAAGGATAAATCGTTTAAAGAATGTAGGAATTGGTTTCGTGTCGTTTGGAGACCGTATGAGGAAGTTATGGACGAAACCAGGTCGAGACCTAGACCGAAAAGTGCAGCCCTACTGCACAAGGGAAGTTCACGGCGTGAACTTGGGTTCACGATCGTGTTAGGTCACAACAACCCTGGATTACTAATATAATTGATGTTATAATTATACGTAAGACAATTAAAGTGATAAACACAGTATTAGAGTCAAATGTGTAATTCCACTAAGTGTGGTATGCTGCGGAAAAGCAATACCACTAATCAATTACAAAGATGTTATCGTGTAAAGTAAATTCGTGAATACTCCTTTGCATGATGATCTCTATTTATAATGTTATAGAGATCTTACATAATGAGCAAAGGAGTAACCGAAGGACTAAGTAAAGGAAATGACTAAGATCAAGGGATTTGATCTTAGTCCGTTACTATACTGAGTATCACTCAGTCCTTCTACTCAGTATTGGTCTTCCAATACTGAGTGCTGATACTGAGTGGCCAGTGTTGGTCAAACTCAGTATTACTCCTAACTTAGCTAATTTAATCTACCTTTTAATCTAAGCTAGTCTAGGTTGTTTTGTTATTCTAAGATACACAAAGGGGTAAGGCTTTTTGCCTTAACAATCTCCCCCTATCTAATGATAACAAAACAATTACAAAGAGAAATCAAAAAATAACAAATACAGGCTGCAAAGTCTTCTTCCTTATCCTTTGTTGATTGACTCAAACTCGTAGAAGACTTCTTTCTTCACATGGATGAACTCTTCTCTCTTCTTCAGTTCATCTTGTCTGTTGTTTAGCACATCAACTATTTTCTTTCTGAACCAAGAGTCTTCTTTCTTGGTTATCATCCATTTTAAACCCACCAAATGGCTGATAGGAGCTATTGCCAAGTCTGCTTCAGTGATGAAGCACTCTCTGTCCTCTGAGTCAGTATACATATATCCAGATGTTGGATATATGGTACTCTTTTGATCCTGAAAGATAAGGTTAGGAGGAACAGTGTATTTAGGGAACATTCTGAAAGTATTCAGGCACTCAGGTTTGTTGTTTTTGACAGCCTCAGTCATCACACTGAGTGCCCTATAATCTGCTGCATAAAGAATGCCCTGTTCATAACATACAACAGATACAGCCCAGATTTCATCCATCATCACTTGGGCTTCAGAAGATCTAAATGGCAACTCCTTGATCAGTCTAGCAATTTTAATCCAGTTTTGAAGTCCCATATTTTGAATGTCATGAAGAAAAATCTTCATTGGAGGACTGACTGGCCCAGTGCAAGTTGCATTATTGCATCTGTCAACAGTTTTGACTTTAATTTTGTTGACAAATTCATTTAGCCAGTGTATGTTCTTCACATCCAGAAAAACTCTGTTCCTCAGCATATTCATCCTGGTTTCCCTATACCTGAATCTTTGAGCAACAATGTTCCAATATTGTTGGAGAACATCATCACCTTGTCTTCTGACAACATGAGGCTTCCATGAATCATCTGCCTCAGTATCAGTTTCAGGATCTTCTTCCTTGACAGGAAAATATCTTTGAGCTTCAATCTCATCCTCAATATAGCGAACAGATCTTTTGGGTCTAGAAGTCAGTGGAGCTGGATCTGTTTCTTCACTTGATTTTGAGGACATAACCACATTTGTCATTCTTCTGGTTACTGGTCTTCTAGGAATTCTAGAAGGTCCTACAGCTTGAGGTGAGATTGGTTTTCTTGGATGCTCTTCATCATCTGAGGATGATGATGAAGAGGTTTCTTTAATTGCTTCATCCAGTGCAAAGTTTAAAATTTTTTCTGATGGCACTGGATGTTCTTCATCTTCATCATCAGCAATAGGCCACACAAAAGGCCTATACACTATAATCTGCAAGTTGTTTTCCTCAGTAACAGCTTGCTGTGGTTGGTCAGTTTCAGTCTCCCCATGAGCAGATGGCTCAGATGGCTCTTCTTCAATTTGTTCCAAAACTGACCTTCCCCTTTGTCTGCTTCTTTCATACCTAAACCTAAGTGTTTCAGTATGAGGTGTTTGCTGATGTTGTTGTTGTTGTTGTTGTGGAGGTTGATCTTCATTTAACTTCCTTCTTTTCTCCCCCTTAGCAGATGGCTCAGGTTGATCAACCTCTTGATCTCTTTGTCTTTTCTCCCCCTTATTGTTATCATTTTAGGAGGAGGGAATTGGTTCAGTATCACCACCTATGTCCCCCTGTTGATCTTCAGGAGTTGGGGAGAGCATAGGTTCAGTAGCAGCATTCTGTGCACCCTCAGTATTTGCAGGAGAGGGGGATCTGCGAGGCTTAGTGGCAGGACCTTCTTCATCATTATTTCCTCCAGTTGGAGTTTGTGGAGGTGATGGAGGCTGTTGCTGTTGTTGTAGGAGTGCCACTGATTGCTTTAAGGTGTCAATCTCAGTACTCATTTCATCCATCCTGGCCAGAATATTATTCTGAGTGGTCTGCATGGCCAGGATTTGATTCAAAATGGTTTGTAGAGCTCCATGAACTTCCTGAGACTGAGTGGCTTGCGCCCTTTGACCCTGCACAGATGGGGCTAAAGAAACAAAAACATAAAACTGGTTAGAAAGAAAAGTTTATCAAATAGAATTGTGGTATTGATTAACTCTATAATCATATAAACAGAATTTTGAAATCTGTATTTCATCTGGTTCGTGATGAAATATTGTGGATTTGTGCAAAGCATGTGTAAGAAGTGTAGTAAAAGTGAGTGTGAAATTTGAAGTAGCTCAGTATAGGGTTAGTCACATTTACTAAAAGGTTTGGTTGGGAAATTCAAAGCCTGGGATGTTCTTCTTGGTATTTTCAATGTTTATCACTCGGTATTAGAGTGATAACAGTAATGTGGCTTTAACCCATGGAAATTTTTTGCTAATGTGGCTCAAAGGGTTTGTGATCATTTCTTGAATGATGTTATCCAACTCAAATAAGTTGGACATCATTCAAGCAGCACCAGTAGTGTCAGTATGACATCAGCCACCATTGTCCCTTGAAATGTTGGGACAACTGTAGACTGACAATGATCTTTTGAAGTTTGCAGTATATGAATTTTGCATAGCAGCAGTGGGCTAACTATGTTGGCCATAAGAGTATATATTTGAAAGTTCGATTGAGACTTTGGTCAGTATTGAGTTGGTACTGGCCAATACATAGTCTCTATGGGGGAAAGATATATATATATATATATATATATATATATATATATATATATATATATATATATATATATACATAAGTCTTAAGGCTTTTTAGAAATTCATACCTGAGACTTTATCTGATTCTCTTCTTGCATCATGAGAGGTCGGTGCTGGATCTTCCGTATGCTGATTTGAAGCACCAGCACCTTCATGAGCTTCTTCTCTTCCGACAGCTGCACCTTTCAGTGTATGCTGCTCATACTGAAGTTCTACATCAAGAGGATCATGGGGTTCCTCAATATGTTGAGCAGTTGGTTCTGGTTCAGGACCAGGAAGGTCAGCGGTGGCTGCTACTAAGCTTTGGGCTTGAAGAGATGCAGTTAGAGATGGAGCATGAGTAGGCTGCACCTCTTCTGATGATAGAGCTCCCATGAGCACTGGAGTTAAACTCCGTCTTTGTCTTCTGCGAACCACACGAGGTTGATCCTCAGTAGACTCAGTATCAGGATCTGATGCAGTATAAGGAGCATCAGAATCCTGAACTTGTTGAGGAATATCTAGTTGAGCTTGTTCTGGAACTTGTTGAACATCGGGCATTTCAACATCTTGGTCAATATTTCCTCCATTGCCACTATCATCATCATCATCATCATCATCATCATCATCATCATCATTTTCTGATTCAGGATTAGAATTTTCTTCATCATTGATATGTGCCTGTACAATAGCCCACATAGAGTGACTTAGTACAGGCTCTCCTTCTCTTGGCCTGTAAAAATAAATCTTCTCATGAAGAGGAGGAAGGTCCACTCTTGGACTATTGAACTCATCATATATATGAGTAGGCATCCCATTCTGAAAAATGAGTGAAAGAAATCTGCAGAAAGGAACATTGAGTTCTCTGAGAGGAGCCCGAATCAGAGAAGCTAATTCATTAAATATCAGTCTAGCATAATCAATATCTCGACCATGGTACATGGCATGAACAATCTGCATCCCAAATTCATTGATTTGGTCCAAGGCTCCAGTTTTTTGAGTCATACACCGAATGATTGTAGAGATCAGTATACCCTACATTGGACCAAATTCATTTCTTTTAATGATCCCCGTGGTACCTCTGCGTCCAATGAATGGTAACACTGAGCGAGCCTCTGTTCGATCAACAAAGGGCTCATACTGCGCGTGAGCAGGAAGTCTCAGTGTTTCCCGAATTATAGCTGTGGAGACGAAGGCCCTTCTTTGTTCTCGAATAACCCAACCGGTAATCATGTCCGGTGAATCAAGTTTAGCAGAGTACCAGAATTCACAGAGCATTTCTAGATAAATAGCTCTAGGAGATCGAATCAGTGCTTGAGTGATTGGGCAGTGCTTCAGAATAGAACCATCTGTGTGAATTCGGGGCACGCCCAAGCCTGAGGAATATTGAAATTTGCGGTGATGTTGTTCCTCGCAAATTTGGGCACTTCGTCGTTTCGAAATTGAGTTGCCGGTGCAGTCTCCGGTGCGAAGAATCTGTAATTTGGGCACTTAGGATAACAAAACAATCTAGAATAGCTTAGATTTAAATATAGATTAAAATAGCTAAGTTAGGAGTGATACTGAGTTTGGCCAATACTGGCCACTCAGTATCAGCACTCGGTATTGGAAACCAATACCGAGTAGAAGGACTGAGTCACAGTCAGTATAGTAACGGACTAAGATCATATCCCTTGATCTTAGTCATTTCATTTACTTAGTCCTTCGGTTACTCCTTTGCCCATAATGTAAGATCTCTATAACATTATAAATAGAGATCATCTTGCAAAGGAGTACTCACCCAATTTACACGTTCACATATCTATCTTTGTAATTGTTCAAGTGGTCTTGTATTTCCGCTACAAGCCACACTTTGTGGAATAATATACGTTTGACTAAATTACTGTGTTAATCACCATAATTGTCTTAAGTAAATTATTAATATAACAATTATCAAACTAACCAGGGTTGTTGTGACCTAACAACTGGTATCAGAGCAGGCTAAATTAATTCTTATTTAGTCGATCTTTTAACCCTGGCAGCCATTCCTTATACCTATCCTTCCAACACTCAAAAATCCAAAATGTCTACAATTGTTGCCCCAGTAATGTCTGGTAAGGGAGTACCCATCTTTGATGGAAAAGACTTTCATCAATGGAAGCTTGAGGCTCAGTGGTATCTTGAATCAATTCATCATGAGATGCTCACTGTACTGAATGATGGTCCTATCATCCCACAAACTGTGGAACCCGTTGCTGCTACTGATGATGCTCCTGAGAGCACAAGAACAGTTCCTAAACTGAAACACACCTGGACTGATACTGACCGTCAGTTATTCAGTCTAGACTCAAGGGCTAAGGGAGTGATTGGTAATGCTGTTACCAAAGAAATACTTAATGCAATTATGAAATTGCCAACATCAAAGGCTATGTGGGATAGTCTATCAATCACTTATGAAGGCACACCCAAGGTGAAGTTGCAGAGGAAAAGCAATATGAGAAGAAAGTATGAAAACTTTTTCTCTACCCCAAATGAAGACATCACTACTCTCTACAACAGGTTTAATACTGTTGTCCATGATTTAATCAGTGTAGGCATTGTAAAGGAAGAAGGAGAGCTTGTTCAAAAGTTCTTGGATAGTCTTCCTCAACAGTTTCTTGACATGACAAATTCTGTCAATGCTGCTAACAACATTGAGTCATACACTCTTCAAACTTTGTATGGATTAATGTTGAATCATGAGGAGAATAATGCTGCAAGACTGATCAACTGGAAGAAAACTTATAAGTCTTCCACTGGTATAGCTCTAGTTGTGCAACAGGCATATACTGTAACAGAACCTGAAGAACCAGAAGTTGATCTTGCTGATGCTGAGGCAGAAGAGCTTGAAACACAAATGGCTCTTATGTCCATGAAGCTGGATCAGTTGAAAAAGAAGAGGCTTGGTGTTAGCTCTTCCAATACCGATCCAAGATCAGGTCTTTGCTATAGGTGTGGAAATCCTGGGCATATTGCTGCTAATTGTCATACCAAGTCAACTGAAACAGATTAGAATGACAAGATTGCATACCGAGCTAAAAGGTATCGAGACAAGTATGTCAAGCTGAAGAACTGGAGCAAGGGGAAGAATGCGGCAGGGAATGGTGCACCTCATCAAGCACTTTACTCAGAGGCTTGGATGGATGAGGAAATAAGTGATGATGAGGAAGAGATTGAGAACAAAGCCTTTATGGCTTTTACTGAAGAAGATTTGAAGAGCTCCTTTGATAGAGATATCAAAGAAGCTGAGAGAATGAGTGTCCGCACTGATTGGGATTCCACTCAGTTGTACAAGGTGAGTTCCTTTCAAACTTATTCAGAAAATGAAAAAGAAAAGATTTTTGAGTATATGATTGTTGATCTTAAAACTTTAGTACAGAGAGAAAAGGCATTAAAATTAACAATTCATGAACTTGAAAGGGTAAATAACGAACATTTAGATAAATTAGCAAAATTTAAAGATTTAGAATTAGATTTTTTAAACTTACAAGACATTAACCAAAGATTAGCTGATAAAGCTCATTTACACAAACTAGAAAAAGAAAAATTTGAAAATCAGTGTAAATCTTGGGGAAATGCATCTATTAAACTAAATAAATGTCTAAATCAACAATTTCCAGAAAATGTAAGGGCTGCACTTGCTGTTGATCCTCAATTAAAAAATAGAAATAATTTTGCTGATTTATTTGAAGAATTTTCGGATATGAACCCTATTCAGTTTGTAAAAGCAAAAACTTTTTGTGAAATAGGATGTCAAACTGAATCAGATGATGAGGATAAAATCACTTTTGAAAAACAAATTGGTCCTTCCATCTGTTCTAAGTGCTATACTGAACTACAAGAGCTCAGTATTGAATTTCCTGAAAAAGAAATTTTTGATACTGATCTCGAAATAGTCCAGTATGACACTTCTGCTGTTCCTCCATTTGAATTATTATTTAACACAATTACGTTTGAGATATATAAAGAACCTGAGAATACAGAAAATAAACATACTGCTACTCAAACTGTTTTAACTAATACTGAATCCACAGGAACAGCAAAGTCAAATACTCAAGAATCTAAAGAACCTGTTCAAGTTGTCATTCTAAAACATGATAAAAAGAAAACAACTTCAACAGGATCTCCAGGTGTCACAAACAAGAAGTCAACTGATAAAAAGACTTTTATGCAAAATAAAATTAAGACACCAGAATCATCTCTTTCTAAATCTGTCAAAAATAAAATTAAAGCTCCATTAAAAAATGACAAAAATAACATTTTAAAATCAATTGGTGATCAGATTAAAATTCTGAGTCAAAAATTTGCAAAATTCACTAATACTGATCAACCAACAGTTAAACAATTTTCAAAAGTTCCTTATGAAAATATGTTTCGAAACAGACCTAGAAAATGTTATAGATGTCATCATACTGGACACAAAGGAGATGAATGCTGGACTGATCTCTCAAGTCCTAGGTACTCAGTACCAAAGAAAAGGAGAGAAACTAAGTCGGTATCACCAAAGAAAACCTCAAAGGTTATTCCTGAAGTGATACTGAGCTCTCCTACAAAAGAGATCAAGTCAAACCCCGTTTCTCCTACCAAAGGTCCCATTCAAAAATGGGTTCCTAAAAAGAACTAACTTATTATTTGTGTCTTGTGCAGGGTGAAGAAAATGGTATCTAGATAGTGGCTGCTCAAGACACATGACTGGCAGTATGGAGTACCTTCTAAACTATACTCCAGAGAAGGGTCCTTCTGTCAAGTTTGGAGATGATTCTATAGGGAAAACAAGAGGTATGGAGTCATAAAGGCAGGCAATATAACTTTTAAAAGAGTTGCCTATGTGGAGGGTCTCAAACACAATCTGCTCAGTATCAGCCAGATGTGTGATGATGATAATGAAGCTCGGTTCAGAAAGATTGCAGGAATCATCTACAATGATAAAGGGCAACCTGTACTCGTTGCTAGAAGAGAAAAGGATGTTTATGTAGTCAATCTATCTGAAATAGACCCCACCATTCGAGTTTGCCTGCTGTCTAAAGTCAAACCAGAATTACATTGGTTATGGCACAAGAAGCTCTCTCATATAAATTTCCAAAATATAAATGAGCTCAGTATCAAGAAACTGGTGAGAGGGCTGCCCACTATTACTTATTCAAAAGATAAGTTATGCTCAGCATGTGAAATGGGCAAGCAGAAGAAGAGTTCATTCAAGTCAAAGGTTAATCACTCCATAAATGAACCTCTTACAATGATTCATATGGATCTTTTTGGTCCCATCAGCACACCATCATTGGCCAAAAAGATCTATACATTAGTCTTAGTTGATGAATTCTCAAGATACACTTGGGTTATTTTTCTAAAGACTAAAGCTGATGCAACAACAGAAATCATTGCCTTCATTAAAAGAGAAGAACTTCAAAAACGCAACAAGGTCAAACAACTTAGAAGTGACCATGGTACTGAGTTCAAGAACTCAGTATTGGCTGATTTCTGTGAAGAAAAAGGAATCATACAAAACTTCTCTGCAGCCTACACACCACAACAAAATGGTGTTGTAGAACGAAAAAATATAACTTTGATTGAAGCTGCAAGAACTTTGTTATGTCATGCTGGACTGGCACTGAGATTCTGGGCTGAAGCTGTTAATTGTGCCAACTTTACTCAAAACAGAGCTACAATAGTCCAGCGTCATCAAAAGACTCCTTATGAGTTATATAATGGCAAGATTCCTAATGTGGAATACTTCCACGTCTTTGGGAGTAATTGCTTTGTACTAAGTACTAAGCAAAATCTCAACAAATTTGCTCCCAAAGCAAACGAAGGCGTGTTCATGGGCTATTCTCCACACTCTAAAGCCTTCAGAGTGTATGTCATCTCCACTAAGATGATTGTAGAATCTATTCATGTTACATTTGATGAAAATCAGAATGAGCATTCTACATCAGCAACTGAAGACATAAGTGGCATAGAAATTCTATGCAATCCAGAACACTCCATTGCTGAACAGCCCAAGTCTCACCCATACTATGTTGATCATAGTATGAGTGATACTGATCAAGAAGCACCTCAGTATAACTTCAATATATCAAATCCTGAGGTTCCCATTACTGAGACTGAGGTCCCAATTCTTGATTTGAACAATTCCACCTATGAGGAAGGAGAATCTTCCAATACTGCTCAAGAATCCCCACCAAATCTGCAAAATTCAGAAGAACAACAACCAGTATTGTCTGATACTGATCAGGATTCATCACAGTATCAGGCAGACAACCCATCACCAATACAAGATATTGTTGATATTGCTTCAAATGTTTCCTTAGGAAACAATCTAAGGGAACACATAGATCATCCTCATGCAAACATTATTGGTCCCATTGAACAAGGTGTTCAAACAAGAAGAAGGTTAGAGTTTGAACCCCAAGCAACTGCAAACTTCTGTTTCTTCTCAAGTTTCTTATCTACCATGGAACCCAAGAAAGCTGATGAAGCTTTATTAGATGAAGACTGGGTAGAAGCTATGCAAGAAGAATTGACAGAGTTTGAAAGAAATAGAGTTTGGAACTTAGTACCACCTCCTGCTGGTAAAACTATAATTGGTACTAAGTGGGTGTTCAGAAACAAAATGGACAAGGATGGTGTTGTCATCAGAAACAAAGCAAGACTAGTTGCTCAGGGTTACAGGCAAGAAGAAGGTATTGACTATGATGAAACTTTTGCACCAGTTGCAAGAATTGAAGCTATTAGGCTGTATCTTGCATATGCAGCTTTCAAGAATTTCAAAGTTTATCAGATGGATGTCAAAAGTGCCTTCCTTAATGGAAAACTACAGGAGGAAGTTTATGTCAAACAACCACCAGGTTTTGTTGATCCTAAATTTCCTAATTACGTTTTCAAGCTTGATAAAGCTCTATATGGGCTCAAACAAGCTCCAAGAGCCTGGTATGATACCCTGTCTGAGTACTTAATTGAAAATAAGTTTATAAGAGGTAAAATTGACAAAACATTATTTTCAAAACGAAAAGGTTCTGACATTTTACTCATTCAAATATATGTGGATGATATTATCTTCGGCTCCACTGACAAGTCAATGTGTGACTGGTTTGCTAAGATAATGTCATCTCAGTATCAGATGAGTATGATGGGAGAACTTACTTACTTTCTTGGTTTACAAGTTGAACAAAAGCCTGATGGCACTTTCATAAATCAAAGTAAGTATGTGCATGACATGATCAAGAAATATAAATTTGAAAATTTATCATCAATGCATACTCCTATGGGTACTCAGGATAAAATAAGTAAAGATGAAACTGGTAAACCAGTATGTCAATCCACATACCGAGGTATGATTGGTTCTTTACTTTACTTAACAGCTAGCAGGCCTGATATCATGTTTGCAACTTGTTTGTGTGCTCGGTATCAGGCTGATCCTAAAGAATCACATATGAAAGCTGTTAAGCGGATCTTTAGATATCTTTCAGGTACTCCTAACATGGGTCTTTGGTATCCCAAAGCCTCAAACTTTGACCTTGAAGGGTATACAGATGCAGATTTTGCAGGTTGTCGGTTGGACAGGAAGAGTACAAGTGGAGGATGTCAGTTCCTCGGTGGAAGACTAGTGGGCTGGTCATCCAATAAACAAAATTCAGTAGCAACTTCTACTGCAGAAGCAGAATATGTTGCTGCAGGAAGTTGCTGTGCTCAACTCTTGTGGATGCAGTATCAACTAATGGACTATGGGTTTAACTTCCAGAAGACACCTATACATTGTGATAACAAGAGTGCTATTGCTATCACTGAAAACCCTGTCCATCACTCCAGAACTAAGCACATTGATATCAGACACCACTTTATTCGAGATAATGTGGAAAAGGGTAAGGTTGAGGTAGATTTCGTTCCCACAGATGACCAATTGGCCGATGTGTTTACTAAACCTCTCTCTGAGGAAAGGTTTATGTACTTACTAGGACAATTGGGTATGTGTAATCCCTAAATTTACTTAAATTTTCTGATACCGACTGATCAGTATTGCTTTCAATACCGATCAACTCAGTATCACTCGTCTGATTTATCAAATTTTGTAAATTTTAATTTTTTATTAATTTATAGGTTAAATTAAATGTTTTTCTATTTTTAATATTTTTTTTTAATTTAATTTTTTTTAAACTCGGTATTGGAATCCTGGAGTGATACAACTGACTTTTAACCCCTATACTCCCCAACGGTAACCTTTCTTAATAGGAAAGTTACCGTTGATACAGGATAAAGCTGTCAAATCAGCCGGTTTAACTTCCCAATACCGTAAATATCTTTAGATTATGTATAAATAACCGTTTTTCTCTTTCATTAACATTTTCTTACAACAGTTATTTCTTACATTCATTTTCGATTCTCTCTGCGATTAACGATTTCAATTTCTCTTTGCAAGCAAAATTTTTAAATCAAAATCACAGATGGCAAACTACAGATTCTTCGCACCAGAGGCTGCACCGGCAACACAGTTTAGAAACGATGAACTACCAAAATTTGCGAGGAACAACATCACAACAAATTTCAATATTCCTCAAGCTTGGGCGTGCCCCGAATTCACACAAATGGTTACATTTCTGAAGCACTGCCCAATCACTCAAGCACTGATTAGATCTCCTAGAGCCATTTACCCAGAAATGCTCTGTGAATTCTGGTACTCTGCTAAAATTGACTCACCATACATGATTACTGGTTGGGTTATTCGAGAACAGAGACGGAGTTTCGTCTCCACGGCCATAATTCGGGAAGCTCTGGGTCTTCCTGCTCATGCTCAATATGAGCCATTCGTTGATCGATTAGAGGCTAGATCCGTGTTACCACTTATTGGTCGCAGAGGTACTACGGGGATCATTAAAAGAAATGAATTTGGTCTGATGTGGGGTATACTGATCTCTACGATCATTCGGTGTATGACTCACAAGACTGGAGCCTTGGACCAAATCAACGATTTTGGTATGCAGATGGTTCACGCCATGTACCATGGAAGGGATATTGATTATGCTCGACTAATTTTTGAAGAATTAGCCTCTCTAATTCGGGCCAAAATCAGAGAATTAGAGTGATAACAGTAATGTGGCTTTAACCCATGGAAATTTTTTGCTAATGTGGCTCAAAGGGTTTGTGATCATTTCTTGAATGATGTTATCCAACTCAAATAAGTTGGACATCATTCAAGCAGCACCAGTAGTGTCAGTATGACATCAGCCACCATTGTCCCTTGAAATGTTGGGACAACTGTAGACTGACAATGATCTTTTGAAGTTTGCAGTATATGAATTTTGCATAGCAGCAGTGGGCTAACTATGTTGGCCATAAGAGTATATATTTGAAAGTTCGATTGAGACTTTGGTCAGTATTGAGTTGGTACTGGCCAATACATAGTCTCTATGGGGGAAAGATATATATATATATATATATATATATATATATATATATATATATATATATATATATATATATATATATATATATATATATATACATAAGTTTTAAGGCTTTTTAGAAATTCATACCTGAGACTTTATCTGATTCTCTTCTTGCATCATGAGAGGTCGGTGCTGGATCTTCCGTATGCTGATTTGAAGCACCAGCACCTTCATGAGCTTCTTCTCTTCCGACAGCTGCACCTTTCAGTGTATGCTGCTCATACTGAAGTTCTACATCAAGAGGATCATGGGGTTCCTCAATATGTTGAGCAGTTGGTTCTGGTTCAGGACCAGGAAGGTCAGCGGTGGCTGCTACTAAGCTTTGGGCTTGAAGAGATGCAGTTAGAGATGGAGCATGAGTAGGCTGCACCTCTTCTGATGATAGAGCTCCCATGAGCACTGGAGTTAAACTCCGTCTTTGTCTTCTGCGAACCACACGAGGTTGATCCTCAGTAGACTCAGTATCAGGATCTGATGCAGTATAAGGAGCATCAGAATCCTGAACTTGTTGAGGAATATCTAGTTGAGCTTGTTCTGGAACTTGTTGAACATCGGGCATTTCAACATCTTGGTCAATATTTCCTCCATTGCCACTATCATCATCATCATCATCATCATCATCATCATCATCATTTTCTGATTCAGGATTAGAATTTTCTTCATCATTGATATGTGCCTGTACAATAGCCCACATAGAGTGACTTAGTACAGGCTCTCCTTCTCTTGGCCTGTAAAAATAAATCTTCTCATGAAGAGGAGGAAGGTCCACTCTTGGACTATTGAACTCATCATATATATGAGTAGGCATCCCATTCTGAAAAATGAGTGAAAGAAATCTGCAGAAAGGAACATTGAGTTCTCTGAGAGGAGCCCGAATCAGAGAAGCTAATTCATTAAATATCAGTCTAGCATAATCAATATCTCGACCATGGTACATGGCATGAACAATCTGCATCCCAAATTCATTGATTTGGTCCAAGGCTCCAGTTTTTTGAGTCATACACCGAATGATTGTAGAGATCAGTATACCCTACATTGGACCAAATTCATTTCTTTTAATGATCCCCGTGGTACCTCTGCGTCCAATGAATGGTAACACTGAGCGAGCCTCTGTTCGATCAACAAAGGGCTCATACTGCGCGTGAGCAGGAAGTCTCAGTGTTTCCCGAATTATAGCTGTGGAGACGAAGGCCCTTCTTTGTTCTCGAATAACCCAACCGGTAATCATGTCCGGTGAATCAAGTTTAGCAGAGTACCAGAATTCACAGAGCATTTCTAGATAAATAGCTCTAGGAGATCGAATCAGTGCTTGAGTGATTGGGCAGTGCTTCAGAATAGAACCATCTGTGTGAATTCGGGGCACGCCCAAGCCTGAGGAATATTGAAATTTGCGGTGATGTTGTTCCTCGCAAATTTGGGCACTTCGTCGTTTCGAAATTGAGTTGCCGGTGCAGTCTCCGGTGCGAAGAATCTGTAATTTGGGCACTTAGGATAACAAAACAATCTAGAATAGCTTAGATTTAAATATAGATTAAAATAGCTAAGTTAGGAGTGATACTGAGTTTGGCCAATACTGGCCACTCAGTATCAGCACTCGGTATTGGAAACCAATACCGAGTAGAAGGACTGAGTCACAGTCAGTATAGTAACGGACTAAGATCATATCCCTTGATCTTAGTCATTTCATTTACTTAGTCCTTCGGTTACTCCTTTGCCCATAATGTAAGATCTCTATAACATTATAAATAGAGATCATCTTGCAAAGGAGTACTCACCCAATTTACACGTTCACATATCTATCTTTGTAATTGTTCAAGTGGTCTTGTATTTCCGCTACAAGCCACACTTTGTGGAATAATATACGTTTGACTAAATTACTGTGTTAATCACCATAATTGTCTTAAGTAAATTATTAATATAACAATTATCAAACTAACCAGGGTTGTTGTGACCTAACAACTGGTATCAGAGCAGGCTAAATTAATTCTTATTTAGTCGATCTTTTAACCCTGGCAGCCAGTCCTTATACCTATCCTTCCAACACTCAAAAATCCAAAATGTCTACAATTGTTGCCCCAGTAATGTCTGGTAAGGGAGTACCCATCTTTGATGGAAAAGACTTTCATCAATGGAAGCTTGAGGCTCAGTGGTATCTTGAATCAATTCATCATGAGATGCTCACTGTACTGAATGATGGTCCTATCATCCCACAAACTGTGGAACCCGTTGCTGCTACTGATGATGCTCCTGAGAGCACAAGAACAGTTCCTAAACTGAAACACACCTGGACTGATACTGACCGTCAGTTATTCAGTCTAGACTCAAGGGCTAAGGGAGTGATTGGTAATGCTGTTACCAAAGAAATACTTAATGCAATTATGAAATTGCCAACATCAAAGGCTATGTGGGATAGTCTATCAATCACTTATGAAGGCACACCCAAGGTGAAGTTGCAGAGGAAAAGCAATATGAGAAGAAAGTATGAAAACTTTTTCTCTACCCCAAATGAAGACATCACTACTCTCTACAACAGGTTTAATACTGTTGTCCATGATTTAATCAGTGTAGGCATTGTAAAGGAAGAAGGAGAGCTTGTTCAAAAGTTCTTGGATAGTCTTCCTCAACAGTTTCTTGACATGACAAATTCTGTCAATGCTGCTAACAACATTGAGTCATACACTCTTCAAACTTTGTATGGATTAATGTTGAATCATGAGGAGAATAATGCTGCAAGACTGATCAACTGGAAGAAAACTTATAAGTCTTCCACTGGTATAGCTCTAGTTGTGCAACAGGCATATACTGTAACAGAACCTGAAGAACCAGAAGTTGATCTTGCTGATGCTGAGGCAGAAGAGCTTGAAACACAAATGGCTCTTATGTCCATGAAGCTGGATCAGTTGAAAAAGAAGAGGCTTGGTGTTAGCTCTTCCAATACCGATCCAAGATCAGGTCTTTGCTATAGGTGTGGAAATCCTGGGCATATTGCTGCTAATTGTCATACCAAGTCAACTGAAACAGATTAGAATGACAAGATTGCATACCGAGCTAAAAGGTATCGAGACAAGTATGTCAAGCTGAAGAACTGGAGCAAGGGGAAGAATGCGGCAGGGAATGGTGCACCTCATCAAGCACTTTACTCAGAGGCTTGGATGGATGAGGAAATAAGTGATGATGAGGAAGAGATTGAGAACAAAGCCTTTATGGCTTTTACTGAAGAAGATTTGAAGAGCTCCTTTGATAGAGATATCAAAGAAGCTGAGAGAATGAGTGTCCGCACTGATTGGGATTCCACTCAGTTGTACAAGGTGAGTTCCTTTCAAACTTATTCAGAAAATGAAAAAGAAAAGATTTTTGAGTATATGATTGTTGATCTTAAAACTTTAGTACAGAGAGAAAAGGCATTAAAATTAACAATTCATGAACTTGAAAGGGTAAATAACGAACATTTAGATAAATTAGCAAAATTTAAAGATTTAGAATTAGATTTTTTAAACTTACAAGACATTAACCAAAGATTAGCTGATAAAGCTCATTTACACAAACTAGAAAAAGAAAAATTTGAAAATCAGTGTAAATCTTGGGGAAATGCATCTATTAAACTAAATAAATGTCTAAATCAACAATTTCCAGAAAATGTAAGGGCTGCACTTGCTGTTGATCCTCAATTAAAAAATAGAAATAATTTTGCTGATTTATTTGAAGAATTTTCGGATATGAACCCTATTCAGTTTGTAAAAGCAAAAACTTTTTGTGAAATAGGATGTCAAACTGAATCAGATGATGAGGATAAAATCACTTTTGAAAAACAAATTGGTCCTTCCATCTGTTCTAAGTGCTATACTGAACTACAAGAGCTCAGTATTGAATTTCCTGAAAAAGAAATTTTTGATACTGATCTCGAAATAGTCCAGTATGACACTTCTGCTGTTCCTCCATTTGAATTATTATTTAACACAATTACGTTTGAGATATATAAAGAACCTGAGAATACAGAAAATAAACATACTGCTACTCAAACTGTTTTAACTAATACTGAATCCACAGGAACAGCAAAGTCAAATACTCAAGAATCTAAAGAACCTGTTCAAGTTGTCATTCTAAAACATGATAAAAAGAAAACAACTTCAACAGGATCTCCAGGTGTCACAAACAAGAAGTCAACTGATAAAAAGACTTTTATGCAAAATAAAATTAAGACACCAGAATCATCTCTTTCTAAATCTGTCAAAAATAAAATTAAAGCTCCATTAAAAAATGACAAAAATAACATTTTAAAATCAATTGGTGATCAGATTAAAATTCTGAGTCAAAAATTTGCAAAATTCACTAATACTGATCAACCAACAGTTAAACAATTTTCAAAAGTTCCTTATGAAAATATGTTTCGAAACAGACCTAGAAAATGTTATAGATGTCATCATACTGGACACAAAGGAGATGAATGCTGGACTGATCTCTCAAGTCCTAGGTACTCAGTACCAAAGAAAAGGAGAGAAACTAAGTCGGTATCACCAAAGAAAACCTCAAAGGTTATTCCTGAAGTGATACTGAGCTCTCCTACAAAAGAGATCAAGTCAAACCCCGTTTCTCCTACCAAAGGTCCCATTCAAAAATGGGTTCCTAAAAAGAACTAACTTATTATTTGTGTCTTGTGCAGGGTGAAGAAAATGGTATCTAGATAGTGGCTGCTCAAGACACATGACTGGCAGTATGGAGTACCTTCTAAACTATACTCCAGAGAAGGGTCCTTCTGTCAAGTTTGGAGATGATTCTATAGGGAAAACAAGAGGTATGGAGTCATAAAGGCAGGCAATATAACTTTTAAAAGAGTTGCCTATGTGGAGGGTCTCAAACACAATCTGCTCAGTATCAGCCAGATGTGTGATGATGATAATGAAGCTCGGTTCAGAAAGATTGCAGGAATCATCTACAATGATAAAGGGCAACCTGTACTCGTTGCTAGAAGAGAAAAGGATGTTTATGTAGTCAATCTATCTGAAATAGACCCCACCATTCGAGTTTGCCTGCTGTCTAAAGTCAAACCAGAATTACATTGGTTATGGCACAAGAAGCTCTCTCATATAAATTTCCAAAATATAAATGAGCTCAGTATCAAGAAACTGGTGAGAGGGCTGCCCACTATTACTTATTCAAAAGATAAGTTATGCTCAGCATGTGAAATGGGCAAGCAGAAGAAGAGTTCATTCAAGTCAAAGGTTAATCACTCCATAAATGAACCTCTTACAATGATTCATATGGATCTTTTTGGTCCCATCAGCACACCATCATTGGCCAAAAAGATCTATACATTAGTCTTAGTTGATGAATTCTCAAGATACACTTGGGTTATTTTTCTAAAGACTAAAGCTGATGCAACAACAGAAATCATTGCCTTCATTAAAAGAGAAGAACTTCAAAAACGCAACAAGGTCAAACAACTTAGAAGTGACCATGGTACTGAGTTCAAGAACTCAGTATTGGCTGATTTCTGTGAAGAAAAAGGAATCATACAAAACTTCTCTGCAGCCTACACACCACAACAAAATGGTGTTGTAGAACGAAAAAATATAACTTTGATTGAAGCTGCAAGAACTTTGTTATGTCATGCTGGACTGGCACTGAGATTCTGGGCTGAAGCTGTTAATTGTGCCAACTTTACTCAAAACAGAGCTACAATAGTCCAGCGTCATCAAAAGACTCCTTATGAGTTATATAATGGCAAGATTCCTAATGTGGAATACTTCCACGTCTTTGGGAGTAATTGCTTTGTACTAAGTACTAAGCAAAATCTCAACAAATTTGCTCCCAAAGCAAACGAAGGCGTGTTCATGGGCTATTCTCCACACTCTAAAGCCTTCAGAGTGTATGTCATCTCCACTAAGATGATTGTAGAATCTATTCATGTTACATTTGATGAAAATCAGAATGAGCATTCTACATCAGCAACTGAAGACATAAGTGGCATAGAAATTCTATGCAATCCAGAACACTCCATTGCTGAACAGCCCAAGTCTCACCCATACTATGTTGATCATAGTATGAGTGATACTGATCAAGAAGCACCTCAGTATAACTTCAATATATCAAATCCTGAGGTTCCCATTACTGAGACTGAGGTCCCAATTCTTGATTTGAACAATTCCACCTATGAGGAAGGAGAATCTTCCAATACTGCTCAAGAATCCCCACCAAATCTGCAAAATTCAGAAGAACAACAACCAGTATTGTCTGATACTGATCAGGATTCATCACAGTATCAGGCAGACAACCCATCACCAATACAAGATATTGTTGATATTGCTTCAAATGTTTCCTTAGGAAACAATCTAAGGGAACACAGAGATCATCCTCATGCAAACATTATTGGTCCCATTGAACAAGGTGTTCAAACAAGAAGAAGGTTAGAGTTTGAACCCCAAGCAACTGCAAACTTCTGTTTCTTCTCAAGTTTCTTATCTACCATGGAACCCAAGAAAGCTGATGAAGCTTTATTAGATGAAGACTGGGTAGAAGCTATGCAAGAAGAATTGACAGAGTTTGAAAGAAATAGAGTTTGGAACTTAGTACCACCTCCTGCTGGTAAAACTATAATTGGTACTAAGTGGGTGTTCAGAAACAAAATGGACAAGGATGGTGTTGTCATCAGAAACAAAGCAAGACTAGTTGCTCAGGGTTACAGGCAAGAAGAAGGTATTGACTATGATGAAACTTTTGCACCAGTTGCAAGAATTGAAGCTATTAGGCTGTATCTTGCATATGCAGCTTTCAAGAATTTCAAAGTTTATCAGATGGATGTCAAAAGTGCCTTCCTTAATGGAAAACTACAGGAGGAAGTTTATGTCAAACAACCACCAGGTTTTGTTGATCCTAAATTTCCTAATTACGTTTTCAAGCTTGATAAAGCTCTATATGGGCTCAAACAAGCTCCAAGAGCCTGGTATGATACCCTGTCTGAGTACTTAATTGAAAATAAGTTTATAAGAGGTAAAATTGACAAAACATTATTTTCAAAACGAAAAGGTTCTGACATTTTACTCATTCAAATATATGTGGATGATATTATCTTCGGCTCCACTGACAAGTCAATGTGTGACTGGTTTGCTAAGATAATGTCATCTCAGTATCAGATGAGTATGATGGGAGAACTTACTTACTTTCTTGGTTTACAAGTTGAACAAAAGCCTGATGGCACTTTCATAAATCAAAGTAAGTATGTGCATGACATGATCAAGAAATATAAATTTGAAAATTTATCATCAATGCATACTCCTATGGGTACTCAGGATAAAATAAGTAAAGATGAAACTGGTAAACCAGTATGTCAATCCACATACCGAGGTATGATTGGTTCTTTACTTTACTTAACAGCTAGCAGGCCTGATATCATGTTTGCAACTTGTTTGTGTGCTCGGTATCAGGCTGATCCTAAAGAATCACATATGAAAGCTGTTAAGCGGATCTTTAGATATCTTTCAGGTACTCCTAACATGGGTCTTTGGTATCCCAAAGCCTCAAACTTTGACCTTGAAGGGTATACAGATGCAGATTTTGCAGGTTGTCGGTTGGACAGGAAGAGTACAAGTGGAGGATGTCAGTTCCTCGGTGGAAGACTAGTGGGCTGGTCATCCAATAAACAAAATTCAGTAGCAACTTCTACTGCAGAAGCAGAATATGTTGCTGCAGGAAGTTGCTGTGCTCAACTCTTGTGGATGCAGTATCAACTAATGGACTATGGGTTTAACTTCCAGAAGACACCTATACATTGTGATAACAAGAGTGCTATTGCTATCACTGAAAACCCTGTCCATCACTCCAGAACTAAGCACATTGATATCAGACACCACTTTATTCGAGATAATGTGGAAAAGGGTAAGGTTGAGGTAGATTTCGTTCCCACAGATGACCAATTGGCCGATGTGTTTACTAAACCTCTCTCTGAGGAAAGGTTTATGTACTTACTAGGACAATTGGGTATGTGTAATCCCTAAATTTACTTAAATTTTCTGATACCGACTGATCAGTATTGCTTTCAATACCGATCAACTCAGTATCACTCGTCTGATTTATCAAATTTTGTAAATTTTAATTTTTTATTAATTTATAGGTTAAATTAAATGTTTTTCTATTTTTAATATTTTTTTTTAATTTAATTTTTTTTAAACTCGGTATTGGAATCCTGGAGTGATACAACTGACTTTTAACCCCTATACTCCCCAACGGTAACCTTTCTTAATAGGAAAGTTACCGTTGATACAGGATAAAGCTGTCAAATCAGCCGGTTTAACTTCCCAATACCGTAAATATCTTTAGATTATGTATAAATAACCGTTTTTCTCTTTCATTAACATTTTCTTACAACAGTTATTTCTTACATTCATTTTCGATTCTCTCTGCGATTAACGATTTCAATTTCTCTTTGCAAGCAAAATTTTTAAATCAAAATCACAGATGGCAAACTACAGATTCTTCGCACCAGAGGCTGCACCGGCAACACAGTTTAGAAACGATGAACTACCAAAATTTGCGAGGAACAACATCACAACAAATTTCAATATTCCTCAAGCTTGGGCGTGCCCCGAATTCACACAAATGGTTACATTTCTGAAGCACTGCCCAATCACTCAAGCACTGATTAGATCTCCTAGAGCCATTTACCCAGAAATGCTCTGTGAATTCTGGTACTCTGCTAAAATTGACTCACCATACATGATTACTGGTTGGGTTATTCGAGAACAGAGACGGAGTTTCGTCTCCACGGCCATAATTCGGGAAGCTCTGGGTCTTCCTGCTCATGCTCAATATGAGCCATTCGTTGATCGATTAGAGGCTAGATCCGTGTTACCACTTATTGGTCGCAGAGGTACTACGGGGATCATTAAAAGAAATGAATTTGGTCTGATGTGGGGTATACTGATCTCTACGATCATTCGGTGTATGACTCACAAGACTGGAGCCTTGGACCAAATCAACGATTTTGGTATGCAGATGGTTCACGCCATGTACCATGGAAGGGATATTGATTATGCTCGACTAATTTTTGAAGAATTAGCCTCTCTAATTCGGGCCAAAATCAGAGAATTAAATGTTCCTTTCTGCAGATTTCTTTCCCTCATTTTTCAGAATGAGATGCCTGCACATAGCTACGATGAGTTCAACAGCCCAAGAGTGGATCTTCCTCCTCTTCATGAGAAGATTTTCTTTTACAGGCCAAGAGAAGGAGAGCCTGTAATGAGTCACTCTATGTGGGCTATAGTCTAGGCACACATTAATGATGCACAATCTTCTGATACTGCATCTGAAAATGATGATACTGATGATGACAGTGGTAATGGTGGAAACGACGATCAAGATGTTGAGATGGTGGAAGCTCAACCAGCAGCAGTATCATCTCCACCAGCACAAAATCCTGATGCTCCTCATATTGAAAGTGCTTCTGATACTGAGACCTCAGAAGACACACCACTGGTTATCCACAGAAGAAGAAGAAATCTTTCCCCGGTTATTATGGGAAACCTCTAATCAGAAGAGATGCAACCTGGAAATGTACCATCTCTAACTGCATCTCTTCAAGAACAAAGTGCTGCTGCAGCCAATGCTGACCTTCCAGGTCCTGAACCAGAACCAACAGCTCAACATATTGAGGAACCCCATGATCCTCTTGATGTAGAACTTCAGTTTGAGCATCATACACTGGAAGGTGCAGCTGTTGGCAGAGAAGAACCTCATGAAGGTGCTGGTGCCTCAAATCAGAATCCAACTGATCCAGCACCGACCTCTCATGATGCCAGAAGAGAATCAGATAAAGTCTCAGGTATGAATTTCTAAAAATCCTTAAACTTATATATATATATATTTTCCCCCATAGAGACTATGTATTGGCCAGTACCAACTCAATACTGACCACAGTCTCAATCGAACTTTCAAATATATACTCTTATGGCCAACATAGTAAGCCCACTGCTGCTATGCAAAATTCATATACTGAGCTTTTCACAAGATCATTGTCAGTCTACAGTTGTTCCACCATTTAAAGTGACAATAGTGGTTGATGTCACACTGACACCCACTGGTGCTGCTTGAATGATATCCAGTTTATTTTGAGTTGGATAACATTGTTCAAGAAATGATCAAAAACCCTTTAAGCCACATTAGCCAAAATTTTCCATGGGTCAAAGCCACATTACTGTTATCACTCTAATACCGAGTGATAAACATTGAAAATAAAAAGAAGCATATCCCAGGCTTCAAATTTCCCAACCAAACCTTTTAGTAAATGTGACTTATCCTACACTGAGCTACTTCAAATATCACACTCACTTTTACTAAAACACTTCTTACACATGCTGTGCACTAGTCCACAATATTTCATCATGAACCAGATGAAATACAGACTTCCAAATTCTGTTTATATGATTATAGAGTTAATCAATACCACAATTCTATTTGATAAACCTTTCTTACTAACCAGTTTTATGTTTTTGGTTTCTTTAGCACTATCTGTGCAGGGTCAAAGAGCACAAGCGACTCAGTCTCAGGAAGTACATGGAGCTTTACAAACTATTCTGAATCAAATCCTGGCCATTCAGACTACTCAGAATAACATTCTGGCCAGGATGGATGCAATGAGTACTGAGATTGACTCCGTGAAGCAATCAGTGGCACTCCTACAGCAACAACAACAGTCTCCACCACCTCCACCGACTTCCACTGGAGGCAATAATGATGAAGAAGGTCCTGCCACTGAGCCTCGCAGATCACCATCCCCTGCACACACTCAAAGTGCAAGGGAGGCTGACACTGAACCTATGCTCTCCCCAAGTCCTGAAGATCAACATGGGGATATGGGTGGTGATACTGAACCAATTTCCTCCCCATCCAATGATAACAATAAGGGGGAGAAAAGACAAAGAGATCAAGAGGTTGATCAACCTGAGCCATCTGCTCAGGGGGAGAAAAGAAGAAAACTGAATGAAGATCAACCTCCACAACAACAACAACAACAACATCAGCAAACACTTCATACTGAACCTCTTCGGTTTAGATATGAAAGATCAACCTCCACAACAACAACAACAACAACATAACAAAGTTCTTGCAGCTTCAATCAAGGTTCTATTTTTTCATTCTACAACACCATTTTGTTGTGGTGTGTAGGCTGCAGAGAAGTTTTGTATGATTCCTTTTTCTTCACAGAAATCAGCCAATACCGAGTTCTTAAACTCAGTACCATGGTCACTTCTTAGTTGTTTGACCTTGTTGCCTTTTTGAAGTTCTTATCTTTTAATGAAGGCAATGATTTCTGTTGTTGCATCAGCTTTAGTCTTTAGAAAAATAACCCAAGTGTATCTTGAGAATTCATCAACCAGGACTAATGTATAGATCTTTTTGGCCAAAGATGGTGTGCTGATGGGACCAAAAAGATCCATATGTATCATTGTAAGAGGTTCATTGATGGAGTGATTAACCTTTGACTTGAATGAGCTCTTCTTCTGCTTGCCCATTTCACATGCTGAGCATAACTTATCTTTTGAATAAGTAATAGTGGGCAGCCCTCTCACCACTTTCTTGATACTAAGCTCATTTATATGAAATTTATGTGAGAGAGCTTCTTGTGCCATAACCAATGTAGTTCTGGTTTGACTTTAGACAGCAGGCAAACTCGAATAGTGGGGTCTATTTCAGACAGATTAACCACATAGACATCCTTTTCTCTTCTAGCAACTAGTACAGGTTGCCCTTTATCATTGTAGATGATTCCTGCAATCTTTCTGAAACGAGCTTCATTATCATCATCACACATGATACTGAGCAGATTGTGTTTATGTTGGACCCAACCACCCATATATTGTTAATAAAATCGGTAAAGACAAGATCATATACGTCATACGATTATTCTTATTAAGCACAAACGTATAATATGTGTTCTTGGTTGCGGAATAACCAAGAACACTCCACAAAGTGTTACATTTAGAATTGGGTTACCGGTGATCAACACAAATGATTCACCGGGATCCAAAAGGATACTTAACAACTAAAGACTAAACCTCTATTTATAATGTATAGAGATTTTACAATTAACCCTATTCTATATGTAACTCCCATTTCTAATAAAGACACCCCATGATTAAAGGATTGACTAAGTAAGTAAATCATGGAGAATAATAACGGATTACTCAGTCCTTCTACTCAGTGTCAGACCAACACTGAGTAGCTCAGTGCAACTCAGTTGTGATTATCTTCAAAGGATTTGAGCTACCATCCCGGATCTACTCAGTGTTAGACCAACACTGAGTAGGTCAGTGTGAGACTTGCGTTGAGCAAGTCAGTGCAGCTCGACTGAGTAAACCCCACTTGTGTGTTTTGTAATCATAAGATCACAAGGGACATGGGCTTTGCCCTAACAATCTCCCCCTATCTAATGATAACAAAACAATCTTCCATCTTGTCTCGTATTGTCTTCTTTTTTGATATCTTTTCACATTCTTTAAATATACTAAGTGCATGAAGAGTATATAAATCAAATTAACTTTTCTCCCCCACAATCATAGACTCCCCCTCAAATTGTCTGGTATGTTTGAGTTGAAATGAAACACTCCCAAAGAATCATTCAACTAATAGATTTCCTCAGTTTGAGAGGATTTCAAATGATTGTAAATAATATGTGACATGAACCCCCTTGAATAACTTAGCATGAACACTTTAGCTTCAAGAACTTTAGCTTCATATTAAGAGAAAATATATATCGCATTGAGTTTTTCTCCCCCTGAATCATATACTTTCACCTTAAAGTGTTTGGTATATTTTATCTTTGACTTGAAACCCCACCAAAGAATCAATCAACTTATGGATTTCCTCAGTTTAAGATGATTTTATATGATTATAAAGTGAAAAACATGTGAAACATACTCACTTGTAAAATTCAGCTTTCAGAATTTCGGTTCTCTAATTTTGCAGCAACTTCAAAAAATCATATCTCCATGTAGAATCTTCTGATCATTATGAATTTTTTACACAACATACATATACCTGTCTTCAATATCATATCCAAAAATCATATTGATCCAACGGTTGAAACGATCACAGCAGTCTCATACTGACCACTCAGTATGAGAAAGTCAGTATCAGAAAATCATCAACTTTGAAAATATGTATCTCTCAGTATACGTTTCTGATCGGTCTGAAATTTTGATACTGAGTACATGTATGTGTTGTGGATATAATATCCAAAATTTATGAATATCCAACGGTTAAAGAAGACACAATAACCGTTTTAATACAGCTGCGCAGATTTTAGAAACTTACCATGTATATTCGTCAATCAACTTCAAAAATATATATCTCTCAGTAAAATATTCTTTTTGGAGATCTGAACGGTCAGAACGTGAAATAAAGTGTTGTGAACCTTCAGTTAAAATTTCACGCTCATTCGATGTTTGACGAAGGAGAACCGATTTTTCTTCCATGGCTGCCCAGCAAGTAAGGAATAAAAAACAAAATATATGACCTGCTGCGCCTACCATATCGCTCTACCCGAATCTTCAAATACAAATCTGAACGGTCAGATTGTGTGTCTGTGTGTTGAGAACCTCTTGTTCAAATATCACACAGATTCGACGATAAACGAAAGAGATCCGTTAATTCTTCTACCGGTGCACAGAATATGACGAAAATTCTGCATTGTTCTTCTTTATGAAAAGACTTGATCTTCAACAATATATAGGATTATAAGATCATCAAAGTTGTAGATAACTTTGAACCGATCTGATACCAGTTGTTCCAAGACTGATCTTCCTCTCTGTCGGCTTCTTTCATATCTGAACCGAAGAGGTTCAGTATGAGGTGTTTGCTGATGTTGTTGTTGCTGTGGAGGTTGATCTGTATTTAATTTTCTTCTTTTCTCCCCCTGAGCAGATGGCTCAGGTTGATCAACCTCTTGATCTCTTTGTCTTTTCTCCCCCTTATTGTTATCATTTGAGGAGGAGAGAATGGGTTCAGTATCACCACCCATGTCCCCCTGTTGATCTTCAGGAGTTGGGGAAAGCATAGGTTCAGTATGTGCAGGAGATGGGGATCTTCTAGGGTCAGTGGCAGGACCTTCTTCATCATTACCTCCTCCAGTTGGAGTATGTGGAGGTGGTGGAGGCTGTTGTTGTTGCTGTAGGAGTGCCACTGATTGCTTCAACGATTCAATCTCAGTACTCATTTCGTCCATCCTGGCCAGAATGTTATTCTGAGTGGTCTGCATAGCCAGGATTTGATTGAGAATAGTTTGTAGAGCTCCATGTACCTCCTGAGACTGAGTAGCTTGAGCTCTTTGACCCTGCACAGATGGTGCTAAAGAAACCAAAAAAAAATATAAAACTGGTTAGTAAGAAAGGTTTATCAAATAGAATTGTGGTATTGATTAACTCTATAATCATATAAACAGAATTTGGAAGTCTGTATTTCATCTGGTTCATGATGAAATATTGTGGACTAGTGCAAAGCATGTGTAAGAAGTGTTTTTAGTAAAGATGAGTGTGATATTATAAGTAGCTCAGTGTAGGATAGGTCACATTTACTAAAAGGTTTGGTTTGGGAATTCGAAGCCTGGGATATGCTTCTTTTTATTTTCAATGTTTATCACTCGGTATTAGAGTGATAACAGAAATGTGGCTATGACCCATGGAAATATTTGGAAAGTGTGGCTTAAAGGGTTTTGGATCATTTCTTGAACAATGTTATCCAACTCAAAATAAGTTGGATATCATTCAAGCAGCACCAGTGGGTGTCAGTTTGACATCAACCACTATTGTTTCTTTAAATGGTGAAACAACTGTAGACTGACAATGATCATGTGAAAAGCTCGGTATATGAATTTTGCATAGCAGCAGTGGGCATACTATGTTGGCCATAAGAGTATATATTTGAAAGTTCGATTGAGACTGTGGTCAGTATTGAGTTGGTACTGGCCAATACATAGTCTCTATGGGGGAAAATATATATATATATATATATATAAGTTTAATGATTTTAGAAATTCATACCTGAGACTTTATCTGATTCTCTTCTGGCATCATGAGAGGTCGGTGCTGGATCATTTGGATTTTGAATAGAGGCACCAGCACCTTCATGAAGTTCTTCTCTGCCAACAGCTGCACCTTCCAGTGTATGATGCTCAAATTGAAGTTGTACATCAAGAGGAACATGGGGTTCCTCAATATGTTGAGCTGTTGGTTCTGGTTCAGGACCTGGAAGGTCAGCATTGGCTGCAGCAGCACTTTGTTCTTGAAAAGATGCAGTTAAAGATGGAATGTTTCCAGTTTGCATCTCTTCTGATGACATATTTCCCATAAGGACAGGGGAAAGATTTCTTCTTCTTCTTCGAAGAACCAATGGTGTGTCTTCTGAGGGCTCAGTATCAGAAGCTGCTTCAATAATTGGAGCATCAGGATCCTGTGCAGGTGGAGATGATACTATTGCTTGTTGAGCTTCCACCATCTCAGTATCCTGATCATCGTTTCCACCATCACCACTGTCATCATCAGTATCATCGTTTTCTGATGCAGTATCAGAAGATTCTGCATCATTAATGTGTGCCTGGACTATAGCCCACATTGAGTGACTCATTACAGGCTCTCCTTCTCTTGGCCTCTAGAAGAAAATCTTCTCATGAAGAGGGGGAAGATCCACTCTTGGGCTGTTGAATTCATCATATATATGTGCAGGCATCTCATTCTGAAAAATGAGAGAAAGGAATCTGCAGAAAGGAACGTTTAATTCTCTGATTTTGGCCCGAATCAGAGATGCTAATTCTTCAAAAATTAATCGAGCATAGTCGATATCCCTTCCATGGTACATGGCATGAACTATCTGCATACCAAAATCGTTGATCTGGTCCAAGGCACCAGTTTTGTGAGTCATACACCGAATGATCGTAGAGATCAGTATACCCCACATTGGACCAAATTCATTTCTTTTAATGATTCCTGTGGTTCCTCTTCTTCCAATATGTGGTAACACTGATCGAGCCTCTACTCTGTCAACAAATGGCTCATATTGAGCATGAGCATGAAGACCTAGAGCTTCCCGCATAATTGCTGTTGAGACGAAGGTTCTTCTTTGGTCACGAATCGCCTAACCAATAATCATATCTGGTGAGTCGATTTTGGCAGAGTACCAGAATTCACAGAGCATTTCTGGGTAAATGGCTCTGGGAGATCTAATCAGTGCTTGAGTGATTGGGCAGTGCTTCAGAAATGTTACCATTTGTGTGAATTCGGGGCACGCCCAAGCCTGAGGAATATCGAAATTTGCTGTGATGTTGTTCCTCGCAAACTTTGGTAGTTCATCGTTTCTGAACTGTGTTGCCGGTGCAGCCTCCGGTGCAAAGAATCGGTAGTTTGCCATCTGTGATTGATTTAAAAATTTTGCTTGCAAAGAGAAATTGAAATCGTTAATCGCAGAGAGAATCGAAAGTGAATTTAAGAAATAACTGTTGTAAGAAAAGTGATAATGAAAGAGAAAACGGTTATTTATACTTAATTGAAAGATATTTACGGTATTGGGAAGTTAAACCGGCTGATTTGACAGCCTTATCCTGTGTTAACGGTAACTTTCCTATTAAGAAAGGTTACCGTTGGGGAGTATAGGGGTTAAAAGTCAGTTGTATTACTCCAGGATTCCAATACCGAGTTTTTTTTTTAAAAAAAAATTAAATTAAAAAAAAATAAAAATTAGAAAAACATTTAATTTAATCTATAAATTAATAAAAAATAAAAATTTACAAAATTTGATAAAGCAGACGAGTGATACTGACATGATCGGTATTGGAAGCAATACTGATCGGTCGGTATCAAAAAAAATTTAAGTAAATTTAGGGATTCAGCATACCCAATTGTCCTAGTAAGTACATAAACCTTTCCTCAGAGAGAGGTTTAGTAAAGACATCGGCCAATTGGTCATCCGTAGGAACAAAATCTACCTCAACCTTACCCTTTTCCACATTATCTCTAATAAAGTGGTGTCTGATATCAATGTGCTTAGTTCTGGAGTGATGAACTGGGTTTTCAGTGATAGCAATAGCACTCTTGTTATCACAATGTATAGGTGTCTTCTGGAAGTTAAACCCATAGTCCATTAGTTGATACTGCATCCATAATAGTTGAGCACAACAACTTCCTGCAGCAACATATTCTGCTTCTGCAGTAGAAGTTGCTACTGAATTTTGTTTCTTGGATGACCAGCCAACTAATCTGCCACCGAGGAACTGACATCCTCCACTTGTACTCTTCCTGTCCAACCGACAACCTGCAAAATCTGCATCTGTATACCCTTCAAGGTCAAAGTTTGAGTCTTTGGGATAGCAAAGACCCATGTTAGGAGTACCTGAAAGATATCTAAAGATTCGCTTAACAGCTTTCATATGTGATTCTTTCGGATCAGCCTGATACCGAGCACACAAACAAGTTGCAAACATGATATCAGACCTGCTAGCTGGTAAGTAAAGTAAAGAACCAATCATACCTCGGTATGTGGATTGACATACTGGTTTACCAGTTTCATCTTTACTTATTTTATCTTGAGTACCCATAGGAGTATGCATGGATGATAAATTTTCAAATTTATATTTCTTGAGCATGTCATGCACATACTTACTTTGATTTATGAAAGTGCCATCAGGCTTTTGTTCAACTTGTAAACCAAGAAAGTAAGTAAGTTCTCCCATCATACTCATCTGATACTGAGATGACATTATCTTAGCAAACCATTCACACATTGACTTGTCATTGGAGCCAAATATAATATCATCTACATATATTTGAATGAGTAAAATATCAGAACCTTTTCTTTTTGAAAATAATGTTTTGTCAATTTTACCTCTTATAAACTTATTTTCAATTAGGTACTCAGACAGGGTATCATACCAGGCTCTGGGAGCTTGTTTGAGTCCATATAAAGCTTTATCAAGCTTGAAAACGTAATTAGGAAATTTAGGATCAATAAAACCTGGTGGTTGTTTGACATAAACTTCCTCCTGTAGTTTTCCATTAAGAAAGGCACTTTTGACATCCATCTGATAGACTTTAAAATTCTTGAAAGCTGCATATGCAAGATACAGCCTAATAGCTTCAATTCTTGCAACTGGTGCAAAAGTTTCATCATAGTCAATACCTTCTTCTTGCCTGTAACCCTGAGCAACCAGTCTTGCTTTGTTTCTGATGACGACACCATCTTTGTCCATTTTGTTTCTGAACACCCACTTAGTACCAATAATAGTTTTACCAGCAGGAGGTGGTACTAAGTTCCAAACTTTATTTCTTTCAAACTCTGTCAATTCTTCTTGCATAGCTTCTACCCAGTCTTCATCTAATAAAGCTTCATCAGCTTTCTTGGGTTCCATGGTAGATAAGAAACTTGAGAAGAAACAGAAGTTTGCAGTTGCTTGGGGTTCAAACTCTAACCTTCTTCTTGTTTGAACACCTTGTTCAATGGGACCAATAATGTTTGCATGAGGATGGTCTCTGTGTTCCCTTAGATTATTTCCTAAGGAAAAATTTGAAGCAAGATCAACAATATCTTGTAGTGGTGATGGATTGTCTGCCTGATACTGTGAAGAATTCTGATCAGTATCAGACAATACTGGTTGCTGTTCTTCTGAATTTTGCAGATTTGGAGTAATTTCTTGAGCAGTATTGGAGGATTCTCCTTCCTCATATGTGGAGTTGTACAAATCAAGAATTGGGACCTCAGTATTGGGGTTTTCAGTAATGGGAACCTCAGAATTTGTTATATTGACGTTAGACTGAGATGTCTCTTGATTAGTATCACTCATACTGTGATCAACATAGTATGGGTGAGACTTGGGCTGTTCAACAGTGGAGTTTTCTGGATTGCATAGAATTTCTATGCCACTGATGTCTTCACTTGCTGAGGTAGAATGCTCATTCTGATTTTCATCAAATGTAACATGAATAGATTCTACAATCATCTTAGTGGAGATGACAAACACTCTGAAGGTTTTAGAGTGTGGAGAATAGCCCATGAACACGCCTTCATTTGCTTTGGGAGCAAATTTGTTGAGATTTTGCTTAGTACTTAATACAAAGCATTTACTCCCAAAGATGTGAAAATATTCCACATTAGGAATTTTGCCATTATATAACTCATAAGGAGTCTTTTGATGACGCTGGACTATAGTAGCTCTGTTTTGAGTAAAGTTGGCACAATTAACAGCTTCAGCCCAGAAGCTCAGTGCCAGTCCAGCATGGCATAACAAAGTTCTTGCAGCTTCAATCAAAGTTCTATTTTTCCGTTCTACAACACCATTTTGTTGTGGTGTGTAGGCTGCAGAGAAGTTTTGTATAATTCCTTTTTCTTCACAGAAATCAGCCAATACCGAGTTCTTGAACTCAGTACCATGGTCACTTCTAAGTTGTTTGACCTTGTTGCCTTTTTGAAGTTCTTCTCTTTTAATGAAGGCAATGATTTCTGTTGTTGCATCAGCTTTAGTCTTGAGAAAAATAACCCAAGTGTATCTTGAGAATTCATCAACTAAGACTAATGTATAGATCTTTTTGGCCAATGATGGTGTGCTGATGGGACCAAAAAGATCCATTTGAATCATTGTAAGAGGTTCATTTATGGAGTGATTAACTTTTGACTTGAATGAACTCTTTTTCTGCTTGCCCATTTCACATGCTGAGCATAACTTATCTTTTGAATAAGTAATAGTGGGCAACCCTCTCACCAGTTTCTTGATACTGAGCTCAATAATATTACGAAAATTTATGTGAGAGAGCTTCTTGTGCCATAACCAATGTAATTCTGGTTTGACTTTAGACAGCAGGCAAACTCGAATGGTGGGGTCTATTTCAGACAGATTGACCACATAAACATCTTTTTCTCTTCTAACAACAAGTACAGGTTGCCCTTTATCATTGTAGATGATTCCTGCAATCTTTCTGAACCGAGCTTCATTATCATCATCACACATCTGACTCCATACCTCTTGTTTTCCCTATAGAATCATCTCCAAACTTGACAGAAGGACCCTTCTCTGGAGTATAATTTAGAAGGTACTCCATACTGCCAGTCATGTGTCTTGAGCAGCCACTGTCTAAATACCATTTTCTGTCACCCTGCACAAGACACAAATAATCAGTTAGTTCTTTTTAGGAACCCATTTTTGAATGGGACCTTTGGTAGGAGAAACGGGGTTTGACTTGATCTCTTTTGTGAGAGAGATCGGTATCACTTCAGGAGAAACCTTTGAGGTTTTCTTTGGTGATACCGACTTAGTTTCTCTCATTTTCTTTGGTACTGAGTACCTAGGGCTTGAGAGATCAGTCCAGCATTCATCTCCATTGTGTCCAGAATGATGACATCTATAACATTTTCTAGGTCTGTTTCGAAACATATTTTCATAAGGGATTTTTGAAAATTGTTTAATTTTTGGTTGATCAGTATTAGTAAATTGTGCAAACTTTTGACTCAGAATTTTGATCTGATCACCAATAGATTTTAAAATGTTGTTTTTGTCATTTTTTAATGGAGTTTTAATTTTATTTTTGACTGTTTTTGAAGGAGATGATTCTGGTGTTTTAATTTTATTTTGCATAGAAGTCTTTTTATCAGTTGACTTCTTGTTTTTGACACTTGAAGATCCTGTTGAAGTTGTTTTCTTTTTATCATGTTTTAGAATGAAAACTTGAACAGGTTCTTTAGATTCTTGAGTAGTTGACTTTGCTGTTCCTGTGGATTCAGTATTAGTTAAAACAGTTTGAGTAGCAGTAAGTTTGTTTTCAGTATTCTCAGGTTCTTTATATATCTCAAACGAAGTTGTGTTAAATAAAACTTCGAATGGAGGAACAGCAGAAGTGTCATACTGAACTATTTCGAGATTAGTATAAAAAATTTCTTTTTCAGGAAATTCAATACTGAGCTCTTGTAGTTCAGTATAGCACTTAGAACAGATGGAAGGACCAATTGGTTTTTAAAAAATGATTTTATCCTCATCATCTGATTCAGTTTGACATCCTACTTCACAAAATGTTTTTGCTTTTACAAACTGAATAGGGTTCATATCCGAAAACTCTTCAAATAAATCAGCAAAATTATTTCTATTTTTTAATTGAGGATCAACACCAAGTTCAGCCCTTACATTTTCTGGAAATTGTTGATTTAGACATCTATTTAGTTTAATGGATGCATTTCCCCAAGATTTACACTGATTTTCAAATTTTTCTTTTTCAAGTTTGTGTAAATGAGCTTTATCAGCTAATCTTTGGTTAATGTCTTGTAAGTTTATAAAATCTAGTTCTAAATCTTTAAATTTTGCTAATTTATATAAATGTTCGTTATTTACCCTTTCTTGTTCATGAATTGTTAATTTTAATGCCTTTTCTTTCTGTACTAAAGTTTTAAGATCAACAATCATATACTCAAATTTTTTTTCTTTTTCATTATCTGAATAAGTTTGAAAGGAACTCACCTTGTACAATTGAGTGGAATCCCAATCAGTATGGACACTCATTCTCTCAGCTTCTTTGATATCTCTCTCAAAGGAGCTCTTCAAATCTTCTTCAGTAAAAGCCATAAAGGCTTTGTTCTCAACCTCTTCCTCATCATCACTTATTTCCTCATCTATCCAAGCCTCTGAGTAAAGTGCTTGATGAGGTGCACCATTCCCTGCTACATTCTTCCCCTTGCTCCAGTTCTTTAGCTTAACATACTTGTCACGATACCTTTTAGCTCGGTATGCAATCTTGTCATTCTGATCAGTTTCAGTTGACTTGGTATGACAATTTGCTGCAATATGCCCATGCTTTCCACACCTATAGCACAAACCTAATCCTGGGTCAGTATTGGAAGAGCTAACACCCAGCCTCTTCTTTTTCAACTGATCCAGCTTCATGGACATAAGAGGCATTTGTGTTTCAAGCTCTTCTGCCTCAGTATCAGCAAGATCAACTTCTGGTTCTTCAGGCTCAGTAACAGTATATGCCTGTTGCACAACTAAGGCCATACCAGTGGAAGACTTGTCAGTTTTCTTCTAGTTGATCAGTCTTGCAACATTATTCTCCTCATGATTTAACATTAATCCATACAAGGTTTGAAGAGTGTATGACTCAATGTTGTTGGCAGCATTGACAGAATTTGTCATATCAAGGAACTGTTGAGGGAGACTATCCAAGAACTTTTGGACAAGTTCTCCTTCTTCCTTTACAATGCCTACACTGATTAAATCATGGACAACAGTATTAAACCTGTTGTAGAGAGTAGTGATGTCTTCATTTGGGGTAGAGAAAACGTTTTCATACTTTCTTCTCATATTGCTTTTCCTCTGCAACTTCACCTTGGGTGTGCCTTCATAAGTGATTGATAGACTATCCCACATAGCCTTTGCTGTTGGCAATTTCATAATTGCATTAAGTATTTCTTTGGTAACAGCATTACCAATCACTCCCTTAGCCCTTGAGTCTAGACTGAATAACTGACGGTCAGTATCAGTCCAGGTGTGTTTCAGTTTAGGAACTGTTCTTGTGCTCTCAGGAGCATCATCAGTAGCAGCAATGGGTTCCACAGTTTGTGGGATGATAGGACCATCATTCAGTACAGTGAGCATCTCATGATGAATTGATTCAAGATACCACTGAGCCTCAAGCTTCCATTGATGAAAGTCTTTTCCATCAAAGATGGGTACTCCCTTACCAGACATTACTGGGGCAACAATTGTAGACATTTTGGATTTTTGAGTGTTGGAAGGATAGGTATAAGGAATGGCTGCCAGGGTTAAAAGATCGACTAAATAAGAATTAATTTAGCCTGCTCTTATACCAGTTGTTGGACCCAACCACCCATATATTGTTAATAAAATCGGTAAAGACAAGATCATATACGTCATACGATTATTCTTATTAAGCACAAACGTATAATATGTGTTCTTGGTTGCGGAATAACCAAGAACACTCCACAAAGTGTTACATTTAGAATTGGGTTACCGGTGATCAACACAAATGATTCACCGGGATCCAAAAGGATACTTAACAACTAAAGACTAAACCGCTATTTAAAATGTATAGAGGTTTTACAATTAACCCTATTCTATATGTAACTCTCATTTCTAATAAAGACACCCCATGATTAAAGGATTGACTAAGTAAGTAAATCATGGAGAATAATAACGGATTACTCAGTCCTTCTACTCAGTGTCAGACCAACACTGAGTAGCTCAGTGCAACTCAGTTGTGATTATCTTCAAAGGATTTGAGCTACCATACCGGATCTACTCAGTGTCAGACCAACACTGAGTAGGTCAGTGTGAGACTTGCGTTGAGCAAGTCAGTGCAGCTCGACTGAGTAAACCCCACTTGTGTGTTTTGTAATCATAAGATCACAAGGGACATGGGCTTTGCCCTAACAGTTTAAGACCCTCCACGTAGGCAACTCTTTTAAAAGTTATATTGCATGCCTTTATTACTCCATACCCTCTTGTTTTTCCTATAGAATTATCTCCAAACTTGACAGAAGGACCCTTCTCTGGAGTATAGTTTAGAAGGTACTCTATACTGCCAGTCATGTGTCTTGAGCAGCCACTATCTAGATACCATTTTCTGTCACCCTGCACAAGACACAAATAATGAGTTAGTTCTTTTTAGGAACCCATTTTTGAATGGGACCTTTGGTAGGAGAAACGGGGGTTGACTTGATCTCTTTTATGGGAGAGGTCAATATCACTTCAGGAGAAACCTTTGAGGTTTTCTTTGGTGATACTGACTTAGTTTCTCTCATTTTCTTTGGTACTGAGTACCTAGGACTTGAGAGATCAGTCCATCATTCATCTCTTTTGTGTCCAGTATGGTGACATCTATAACATTTTCTAGGTCTGTTTCGAAACATATTTTCATAAGGAATTTTGGAAAATTGTTTAACTGTTGGTTGATCAGTATTAGTGAGTTTTGCAAACTGTTGACTCAAAACTCTGATCTGATCACCAATAGATTTTAACATGTTATTTTTGTCATTTTTTACTGGAGTTTTAGTTTTATGTTTGACGGATTTTGAAGGAGATGGTTCTGTTATTTTTGTACCGAGGACGGAATCCTTTTAAGGGGTAGATAGTTGTAACGACCCGAAATTTGTGAATAAATAAATTTATAAAAAATATGATAAATAAGGATAAATCGTTTAAAGAACGTAGGAATTGGTTTCGTGTCGTTTGGAGACCGTATGAGAAAGTTATGGACGAAACCGGGTCGAGACCTAGACCGAAAAGTGCAGCCCTGCTGTACAAGGGAAGTTCACGGCGTGAACTTGGGTTCACGATCGTGAACTCCCTACAGGGATTGTTGTATCTGGCGATCGAAGTTCACGTTCAGGTAGCGATCGGGAAGTGGTCACGAAGCGCGAAGTTCACGCCGTGAACATTAGTTCACGCCGTGAACTTGGGATGTCTGCAATAAATTCGGGTTTGAGCTCATTTGATGCCATATCAAAACCCTAGTTCCTCCTTTGGCGATTTTTGAGCTTGAGGACTGATTGAGGTCGAATCCTTCACAAATCTTTGGTAGATTTCACTCCTAAGTGAAGATTAAAGGTATATCTTCACTCTTTGATCTTTGTAGCTTAAGATCTATATGTTTGGATGTATGGGTTTGAAACCCTAACTCGTGGGGTTATGGGTTATGGTAAAATAAGTGGTGTATACACTTAATAGATGGTATATTATCAAAGGAAACAAGTGTATGATTATGAATTGTAAGAATCTTAAGGGTTGGTTAAACCTAGGGTTTGGTAAATCACCATAATTGGGGGAAATGTGTTGATAAGTGTTATCTAGTGATAGATGGACACAATAGTAGTAGTGTGTGATGTTGATAATCTTATGATTATTGTTTTAGGCCTTTGGTGAGGTCTTGGAAGTTGATTGAATTGTGAAGCAAGGAAATTGGCTTGAAGAATACGGTTGGAGCACTTTATTGCTAAGGTGAGTACATGAGACTTTCAAACTGAGTACATAGCAAATAGTTTTGATAATATATATGTGATCATTTATGGGTCTTTATTAATAAATATTTTAATAGAGATAGTGACTGAAAATGTATGAAAGTATGTAGAATATGATGCTAGAATATGTCTAGTATGATTAATGATAATGGGAGTAAATATGATAACTAAGGTAATTATAAAATCCCTATTAATGAACCATAATAATAAAGATTATTGATTAAGAGAATGGATAGTGAGTCTTTATTAATAAATATGTATTAGTAAAGCAGTTGGTAATAATTTTATGGTAACCTAATTGGTAAGAATTACTAATAAGAGTGAGGAATGAATATGTATGTAAATGAATATGAATTGACTGGTAATAAATATGTATTATAGTCAAGAAGAGATAAAAGTATTATGATATCGATAAATAAGAAATGTATCTTATGAGAATAAGTAAGGATGAACCTCTGGGGTTCATAGATGTAGAAGTAAATGTGAGTTGCCTATGATCGGGTCCATGGGACCATACATGTACGTTCACACTGTGTTGAACTAATTATATGTCATTATAGTTAGATGACTAACTTGTTTGATGTTTGATGTGTTAGCCGAAGGCTTTGACTGGCATAACTATTAGGTTATGATAAGAGTTAGATGGTGGTGACGCGGGGGACCCCCGTTCACCGAGCGGTGGTATATATGTTTATACACCGAGTGTATATATGTTTATACACTAAGCACACGAGTGCTTCTAGTACGCATATGTTTGGTACTAGGTATGTTAGGTTCTAATACATATATGTTTATGTATTAGACATGTTTGTGCTTCTAGTACATATATGTTTATGTACTAGATATGATTGTGCGTCTAGTACATATATGTTTATGTACTAGATATGAGAGTGCTTCTAGTACATATATGTTTATGTACTAGATATGATTGTGCTTCTGGTACCTATATGTTTAGGTACTAGATATGTTTGCTAGGGAAGCAAGATCGATAGGGTCGCAATAGGGCGACTAGACGGTATTGATGTAGCATATATATATGTTTATATATTTATGAAGCGATTATTATTATTATTATTATTGGGGTCTAAAACCCATGTATCTCACGAGACTATTTTGTCTCACGTACTACGTTTGTTTTGTGGCTATGTACTCAGGTACAGGTTGAAGCGATAGAAGGTTGCACTAGAAGTGGCCTAGAGATGCTTTGTTCGGGAGCTCATAGGTAGATCCCGTTGCCTATGGTTTTGAAATACTTGGTGACACCGTATTTTTGTAAACTCTGATAAAGGTTTTAAAGTTTTTGTTAAACTGTATTTGGGACAATATGTTAAATAATTGGGAAAAGTGTATTTTAAATGATTTAAACGATGTTTTAAAAATACGGGTGTTACAACTTGGTATCAGAGCTATAGTTTAAGTGAATTAGGTTGGATGTCCATCCTAGTCTTAGACTGTAGCAATAGGAATGTAAGATTCCTTGAGATCGATAGGTTGACCTTGAGACTTTATGTTAAGTTTAGGGTTGAACCTAGGGGACCTATACAAGTTGTTATGAGTTATGCAATGTGAGTCTTTTGAGACAGTAGGGCATTACTATGATAGGGTCGACCCCTATGAGAAATGTCATGATTTGATCTAACTGTGTTGTTTTCAACTGTTGAGTTGACCGTTTGAATCTTGTTGGGTGGATATGTTGGTATGGCGAAAGAATGAATGTGAAAAGTGGACGAGCTCCACTGAATTGGAAAGATTTATGAATGAGGGTAGGCGGAATGATTCCAATACCTGTACGAAGGAAGAGTAATCAAATGGTGAATCCCGCAGTGGGAAGTATCCACATAAAAAGGTAGCAAGACCTAGTCGGAAGGAATGGAAGGAATGTTGTGTAAGGCCTTCATAGCGTGTAAAACCGTCGGGTAATTCGAAGGTTCTGACCGGAGATCACGATGTGGTGGACCCGGTAGACTGAGCAAGTGCTAGAGAGTAGCAAATGAAGGAAGAATGATATGATGACCTTGGTATCATCATTACTGAAGGATGAGATGTTGACACGGTGGAATGTGTAGTATGAAACTTAGGGAAAGAGAGCACGGTACAAGACGTCGTGAAAGGAACTCACAAGTGAGTTGGAAGGGGAAGTCTTCCCGGAAAGAAATCTAGAGGGGGGGTTCATGATGCAACCTCGGAGATCTTGGGTAAAATGAATGATTGAGATTATGACTTAATTGTCTGAATGCTGCACGGATTGGTGCCTATAGAAATTGTAGATAAGTTGTATGATGTGGAGATTTAATTTTGGGAATAGTCTTCCCGGTTAGTACGTGTGTAGAAATCATACATTGGAAATGATTATGGGCTGGTGTGTCGCATGTAGTAAGGGTATTGATGATATTATGTAAGTGTCAAAGGGGGGACCATGAGAATGGTAGATGTTATCAACGAAAGAATGATAATATATTGAAGTACTAAATCTTGGTATGAATTGTTAGTTTGGATGAGAATTATAGAAATATAAACTTTGAAAAGGGAACTTGGATATTCGGCGAGAATCCGGATAAGTAATGTAATGTTATTATAGGTGAATGGTTAAGGAGAGAATGACTAAGGTATAGTGATGCTTTAAAACTCATAAATGGAAAATATGTGGAAAGTAATAAATGTCGGGAACGACGAGATTTGATCGCTGAGATCAATCGAGTGAAAGTTGGCGCGTAGCCATAGCAAGTTATGTGGCAGGATTGTTGGATTCGATAATCTAGGGTGGGAGGAAGATTGTCGGTAAAAGTGTCACATCAATAGCGTGATAATGTATGACGTAGTGTATTGCAAGACTACGATTGGGAAAGGAATAGTCCTAAGTCCCACGATGTATGAAAGTAGAAAACCGAGTGTTGGGCCATTGGGTTCTAAGTCATGAGTTGCAAGTGTAGACCGGAGTCGATTGGTTGACTCAAAGATGACCGGAATGACCGGCGAGTTATGGGTAATGGAATGGAGTGATAGTTACTCCCGTAGTGACAAAAGATTTGGAAATGTGTTAATAAGGAAATGAACCGGTTAATGGGGGTTAATGTGTAAGTGAAACGAGATTTTACTAGTATCTGCGGGATGCAATGTATGTGCATTATGTGATGGCCTTCAAAGGCATATGACAATGAAAAGGTAGTGTCATGTGGACCGTGTTGAGTAAAATGTCAAATGAGAAATATGTTAGATATGAAAGAAAAAGATAATGTAATTTTATGTGAATGGTACTAGAATGCATGATGAATAATTGGGCGATGGAACGAGTGAGAAAGTAGCAAATCTACGTGATGTGAAAAGGTGGATAGCAGATGGTATTGGTGTGATATATACATATGTTTGTATATGTGCACAATAGAGATATTTAGATGGTATTGGTGTGATATATACATATGTTTGTATATGTGCACAATAGAGATATTTAGATGGTATTGGTGTGATATATACATATGTTTTTATATGTGCACAATAGAGATATTGAGATGGTATTGGTGTGATATATACATATGTTTGTATATGTGCACAATAGAGATGTATTATGTATAGATGGTATTGGTGACATATACATATGTTTGTATATGTGCACAATAGAGGTGTTTAGATTGAATTGGCGTGATATACATGTGTGTTTATGTTTATGTGTTTATATGACGAATGTAGAACCATGTGGTTAATGAGTATTACTATTATGTATGGTAAAGGAGAATTTGGTTTGAAATGCGGGTTGCATTTAGGTCATGTATGTGTAGGAGATGCCTACGATTTATAGAATAGGAGGAAAGAGAAACTCCTAGTGGGCAAATCATCATTTGATAACCAAGTTATGATAAACTTGTATGAAATAGTGGAATATGTTGCTATAGGAGAACTAATTCCGGTAATTGAGTTGATTGAGTTGATTGAGGTGATGCAAGATGTTTGAAAGAAAACTAAGTGATGTGTGAGTGACCAAATGTTGGTCAAGAATCGGTAAAGGTCGATGTGACCATATGTGAATGTACGACTCACGGATAATTGGGGAGAAATTGAAAGTGTGGAAAAGCGGGGACAATTGTTGAGGGGACAATAATGAGTAGAACCGGAAGTGATATTTTAGTGATGGTGCCCCGTGAGTATGAAATTGGTTAGTTTGAAAGGGTATAGTTGAGAAGAAACAAAAGTTTGCAGTTGCTTGGGGTTCAAACTCTAACTTTCTTCTTGTTTGGACACCTTGTTCAATGGGACCAATAATATTAGAATGAGGATGGTCTCTGTGTTCCCTTAGATTGTTTCCTAAGGGAGCATTCGAAACAAGGTTAACACTATCTTGTTGAGTTGATGTGTTGTCTGCCTGATACTGAGTTGAATCCTTGTTAGTATCAGACAATACTGGTTGCTGTTCTTCTGTATTCTGCAGATTTGATGTGGATTCTAGAGCAGTACTGGAAGATTCACCTTCCTCATATGTGGAGTTGTTCAGATCAAGGATTGGGAACTCAGTATTGGGGTTCTCAGTTAAGGGAACCTCAGAATTTGATTCAGTTGAGTTAGACTGAGTTATTTCTTGATCAGTATAACTCATACCATGATCAACATAGTATGGGTAAGACTTGGGCTGTTCAGCAATAGAGTTCTCTGGATTGCATAGAATTTCTATGCCACTGATGTCATCTGTTGCTGAGGTAGAATGCTCATTCTGACTTTCATCAAATGTAACATGAATAGATTCTACGATCATCTTGGTGGAGATGACATACACTCTGAAGGCTTTAGAGTGTGGAGAGTAGCCCATGAACACACCTTCATTTGCTTTGGGAGCAAATTTGTTGAGATTTTGTTTAGTACTGAGTACAAAACATTTACTCCCAAAGATGTGGAAGTATTCCACATTAGGAACCTTTCCATTATATAACTCATAAGGAGTCTTTTGATGTCGCTGGACTATTGTAGCTCTGTTCTGAGTAAAATTTGCACAGTTGACAGCTTCTGCCCAGAAGCTCAGTGCCAATCCAGCATGGCATAACAAAGTTCTTGCAGCTTCAATCAAGGTTCTATTCTTTCGTTCTACAACACCATTTTGTTGTGGTGTGTAGGCTGCAGAGAAGTTTTGTATGATTCCTTTTTCTTCACAGAAATCAGCCAATACTGAGTTCTTAAACTCAGTACCATGATCACTTCTTAGTTGTTTGACCTTGTTGCCTTTTTGAAGTTCTTCTCTTTTAATGAAGGCAATGATTTCTGTTGTTGCATCTGCTTTAGTCTTTAGAAAAATAACCCAAGTGTATCTTGAGAATTCATCAACCAGGACTGAAGTATAGATCTTTTTGGCCAAAGATGGTGTGCTGATGGGACCAAAAAGATCCATATGTATCATTGTAAGAGGTTCATTAATGGAATGATTAACCTTTGACTTGAATGAACTCTTCTTCTGCTTGCCCATTTCACATGCTGAGCATAACTTATCTTTTGAATAAGTAATAGTGGGCAGCCCTCTCACCAGTTTCTTGATACTGAGCTCATTTATATTTCTGAAATTTATGTGAGAGAGCTTCTTGTGCCATAACCAATGTAGTTCTGGTTTGACTTTAGACAGCAGGCAAACTCGAATAGTGGGGTCTATTTCAGACAGATTGACCACATAGACATCCTTTTCTCTTCTAGCAACGAGTACAGGTTGCCCTTTATCATCGTAGATGATTCCTGCAATCTTTCTGAAACGAGCTTCGTTATCATCATCACACATCTGACTGATACTGAGCAGATTGTGTTTAAGACCTTCCACATAGGCAACTCTTTTAAAAGTTATATTGCCTGCCTTTATTACTCCATACCCTCTTGTTTTCCCAATAGAATCATCTCCAAATTTGACAGAAGGACCCTTCTCTGGAGTATAGTTGAGAAGGTACTCCATACTGCCAGTCATGTGTCTTGAGCAGCCACTATTTAGATACCATTTTCTGTCACCCTGCACAAGACACAAATAAAGAGTTAGTTCTTTTTAGGAACCCATTTTTGAATGGGACCTTTGGAAGGAGAAACGGGGGTTGACTTGATCTCTTTTGTGGGAGAGGTCAGTATCACTTCAGGAGAAACCTTTGAGGTTTTCTTTGGTGATACTGACTTAGTTTCTCTCCTTTTCTTTGGTACTGAGTACCTAGGACTTGAGAGATCAGTCCAGCATTCATCTCCTTTATGTCCAGTATGATGACATCTATAACATTTTCTAGGTCTATTTCTAAACATATTTTCATAAGGAATTTTAGAAAATTGTTTGACTTTTGGTTGATCAGTATGAGTGAGTATTGCAAACTTTTGATTTAAAACTTTGATCTGATCACCAATAGATTTTAAAATGTTATTTTTGTCATTTTTTAATGGAGTTTTAATGTTATTTTTGACTGTTTTTGAAGGAGATGGTTCTGGTGTCTTAGTTTTATTAGGCAGAGAAGTCCTTTTATCATTTGACTTCTTATTTTTGCCACTTGAAGATCCTGTTGAAGTTGTTTTCTTTTTATCATGTTTTAGAATGACAACTTGAACAGGTTCTTTAGATTCTTGAGTAGTTGACTTTGCTGTTCCTGTAGACTCAGTATTAGATAAAACATTTTGAGTAGTAGTGATTTTCTTTCCTATAGACTCAGGTTCTTTATATATCTCAAAAGTAGTTGTGTTAAATAAAACTTCAAATGGAGGAACAACAGAAGTGTCATACGGCACAATTTGGAGATTAGTATCAAAAATTTCTTTTTCAGGAATTTCAATACTGAGCTCTTGTAGTTCAGTATAGCACTTAGAGCAAATGGAAGGACCAATTGGTTTTTCAAAAATGATTTATCCTCATCATCTGACTCAGTTTGACATCCTACTTCACAAAAAGTTTTTGCTTTTACAAACTGAATAGGGTTCATATCAGAAAATTCTTCAAATAAATCAGCAAAATTATTTCTATTTTTTAACTGAGGATCAACACCAAGTGCTGCCCTCACATTTTCTGGAAATTGTTGATTTAGACATTTATTTAGTTTAATAGATGCATTTCCCCAAGATTTACACTGATTTTCAAATTTTTCTTTTTCTAGTTTGTGTCAATGAGCTTTATCAGCTAATCTTTGGTTAATGCCTTGTAAGTTTAAAAAATCTAGTTCTAAATCTTTAAATTTTGCTAATTTATCTGAATGTTCGTTATTTACCCTTTCAAGTTCAAGAATTTAATTTTAACGCTTTTTCTCTCTGTACTAAAGTTTTAAGATCAACAATCATATACTCAAAAATCTTTTCTTTTTCATTATTTGAATAAGTTTGAAAGGAACTCACCTTGTACAACTGAGTGGAATCCCAATCAGTATGGACACTCATCCTCTCAGCTTCTTTGATATCTCTTTCAAAGGAGCTCTTCAAATCTTCTTCAGTAAAAGCCATGAAGGCTTTGTTCTTAATCTCTTCCTCATCATCACTTATCTCCTCATCCATCCAAGCCTCTGAGTAAAGTGCTTGATGAGGTGCACTATTACCTGTTGCATTCTTCCCCTTGCTCCAGTTCTTTAGCTTGACATACTTGTCTCGATACCTTTTAGCTCGGTAAGCAATCTTGTCATTCTGATCAGTTTCAGTTGACTTGGTATGACAGTTAGCAGCAATATGCCCAGGCTTTCCACACCTGTAGCAAAGACCTGATCTTGGATCAGTATTGGAAGAGCTAACACCAAGCCTCTTCTTTTTCAACTGATCCAGCTTCATAGACATAAGAGCCATTTGTGTTTCAAGCTCTTCTGCCTCAGCATCAGCAAGATCAACTTCTGGTTCTTCAGGCTCAGTTACGGTATATACCAGTGGAAGACTTGTCAGTTTTCTTCCAGTTGATCAGTCTTGCAGCATTATTCTCCTCATGATTCAACATTAAACCATACAAAGTTTGAAGAGTGTATGACTCATTGTTGTTGGCAGCATTGACAGAATTTGTCATGTCAAGAAACTGTTGAGTGAGACTATCCAAGAACTTTTGAACAAGCTCCCCTTCCTCCTTTACAATGCCTACACTGATTAAATCATGGACAACAGTATTAAACCTGTTGTAGAGAGTAGTGATGTCTTCATTTGGACTAGAGAAGAAGTTTTCATACTTCCTTCTCATGTTGCTTTTCCTCTGCAACTTCATCTTAGGTGTGCCTTCATAAGTGATTGATAGACTATCCCACATAGCCTTTGCTGTTGGCAATTTCATAATTGCATTAAGTATTTCTTTGGTAACAACATTACCAATCACCCCCTTTGCTCTTGAGTCTAGACTGAATAACTGACGGTCAGTATCAGTCCAGGTGTGTTTCAGTTTAGGAACTGTTCTTGTGCTCTCAGGAGCATCATCAGTAGCAGCAACGGGTTCCATAGTTTGTGGAATAATAGGACCATCATTTAGCACAGTGAGCATCTCATGATGAATGGATTCAAGATACCACTGAGCCTTAAGCTTCCATTGATGAAAGTCTTTTCCATCAAAGATGGGCACTCCCTTACCAGACATAACCGGTGCAATGATTGTAGACATTTTGGATTTTTGAGTGTTGGAAGGATAAATATAGGGAATTGCTGCCAGGGTAAAAGATCGACTAAATAAGAATTAATTTAGCCTGCTCTGATACCAGTTGTTAGGTCACAACAACCCTGGTTTGTAATGTTAATTGATAGATTATTATACTTAATGAAATATTAAAGTGATAGCACAAGAATATAGTCAATGTATAAATCCACTAAGTGTGGCTTGTTGCGGAATAACAAGACCACTGATCAATTACAAGTGTATGGAAGTGAATACGTAAATTGGTGAATACTCCTTTGCAAGATGATCTCTATTTATAGGGTTATAGAGATCTTACATAATGAGCAAAGGAGTAACCGAAGGACTAAGTAAAGGAAATGACTAAGACTAAGGGATTTGATCTTAGTCCGTTACTATACTGAGTATCACTCAGTCCTTCTACTCAGTATTGGTTTTCCAATACTGAGTACTGATACTGAGTGGCCAGTATTGGCCAAACTCAGTATCACTCCTAACTTAGCTAATTTAATCTACCTTTTAATCTAAGCTAGTCTAGATTGTTTTGTTATCCTAAGATTCACAAAGGGGTAAGGCTTTTTGCCTTAACAACTGAAAGGGTTCTGTTTGGGCTGTATTTGGTGGTGGAGTTGGTTGGGGTTCAATGGGGTGACTTGAACCTTCTCCAGTTGGAGGATGATCATATAGATCATGTTGGAAAAAAGTGGAGTAATTTTACCAGAAAATTTAAATTGTTTTCTCATGTTAGCAAACACCTTTTTATTTAATTCTGGTGTAACAAATCTGTGTTGAGGAATAGAAAGATTTTGTAATTCACATTTAATAATATGAGTAAGGAATCTTGGATACATTAAAAATTTTGATGGTGAAAGATTTCCAAGCATTCCTTCAAAGATCATGTTAGAAAAATTAAATACTTGTCCTGTGCTCAGACAAACAACAACAGAAGCTATTGATTTGTTGAATTCATTCAAAGTACTTCGTTTTGGAGAGATACAGTGTTGAATAGTATGTATTAAAAACTTCCATTGAGGTGAAAGAAGACCCTTTTGAAAAGTAACTATGTCTAGTCTTCCTTCATACCCCATTTTCTGTAAATTTTCAACAAGATCTTCCTTTGGTAAAGAGAACATACCTGACTCATCATTGAGTTGAAGATGTTGTCTGATTGATTGTTCAGATATGGTGATAGACTTTCCATCCACAGTTGATTTGATTATAGACATGGTTAAACCTTCAGTTCTTTCAGCATTGGTCCAGAAATCAACCAAGTGTTGTTGATATGCTGCTGGATTGATGGTGAGAGCAAACTTGATATAGGAGTTCTTTAAGAACATTACAATTGGTCGAAAATCCTTTGTACCATCTGGATTTCTCAAGAAGGCACACATGTTGTGGAATTCTGAGAATTTCAGATCAGTTTTGACTTCGAGTGATTTTAGGGTTGCCATTGTGCTTGATTTTGATCTTTTGTAATGAATCTTTCAGAGAGAGTTATCGTCTTGGCAAGAATTTTAAGTGTGTGAATGGAATTGAGTTGTTACTGATGCAGTGTTTTGATCGGATTTTGCAGAGGATTAGGGTTTAGCATAGGGTTTATCGAATCGAGGAGAAGATAATGCTAAACTAATCTCAGTCTGCTATTTATATTTTTCGATTAAACCTGCAAAATGACCAAAATATCCTTCGAATAATAACACAACGGCTATTTTCATGAGGGTCAGTAATGTAATTTGAGTGTTTTGCGTATAACGGTCGATCAGTAGTAACTAAGTGTCAGTAGTAGAAACATCAGTAGTAACCATTGTTTCCATACTTGACCTAATTCTTACTGAAAAACCCTATCAGTACTAGATTATAGTGGTAACAAAGGATCAGTAGTAATAAATAGCCAGTAGTAAAATAAAGACAATTGTACAAACTATTTACAAATGATTTTCTTTGCAGACTTAACTTATTAAAATCATTCCAATACTGCTAACCAAGAAGCTGAATCTTCCTACATCAAATGCTTTTGTAAAAAGATTTGCCAATTTATTGTCAGTATGAATTTTCTCTACTTTAATTAATTTCTTTTCATTGCAATCTCTTATAAAATGAAATCTAATTTCAATGTGTTTTGTTTTAGAATGTTTTACTGGATTATTTACAATACTGATAGCACTTTGATTATCTATAAAAATAGGAGTTTTGAGAATAGATATACCAAAGTCTAGAAGTTGATTTTGAATCCACAGAACTTGTGCACAGCAAGCAGGTGCAACTACATACTCTGCTTCAGCAGTTGAAGTAGAAACATTTGTTTGTTTCTTGCATTGCCATGACACTAACCTTGATCCAAAGAATTGATATCCACCAGTAGTAGACTTCCTATCTTGACATTCACCACCATAGTCACTATCTGTGTAGGCTATGAGTTCAAATGGTGATGCATGTGGATACCAAAGACCGAGTGAGGGTTTTCCTTTCAAATATCTGAAAATTCTTTTAACAGCTTGCAAGTGTAATTCCTTAGGTTTTGCTTGATATCTGGCACATACACAACCACTATACATAATGTCAGGTCTCTATGCAGTTAAATACATCAAAGATCCTATCATTGATCTTTAAAGGTGCTCATCTACATCCTCCCCCTCAACATCAGGATGTAGGTGTTTGTGAGTTTCCATTGGAGTGCTTGCACTTTTGCTGTCTTTCATTGAAAATTTCTTTAAAATATCTTTGACATATTTAGATTGATTAATCAAGATTCCATCTGATTTTTGATTGATTTGGAGTCCAAGAAAGAAATTCATTGGACCCATTGAGCTCATTTTGAACTTGATCTGCATTAAGTCTTCAAATTCTTTGCACAGTTGATCATTTGCTGATCTAAAGATGATATCATCTACATATATTTGGACCAGTAGTATATCATCTTTGACCTTCCTTGTGAATAAAGTCTTATCAATGGCACATATTTTGAAATTGTTCTTCAATAGGTAAGAGGACAATGTGTCATACCAAGCTCTAGGTGCCTGATGAAGGCCATATAGAGCTTTGTCTAGTTTGTACACATAGTCATCATGTTCTGGATCTTCAAAGCCTGGAGGTTGACATACATACACTTCTTCTTCTACTTTCCCATACAAGAAAGCACTTTTTACATCCATTTGATATACTTTGGTTTTCTTGTATGAAGCATATGCTAGAAATATTCTGATTGCTTCAATTCTGGCAACTGGTGCATATACTTCATCATAATCAATGCCTTCTTCTTGTGTGTAACTGTAACATCCCAAAACCCGGCCTAGTAGTTTATTGACCTTAAGGTATCGTATTAAATGATTATCTGACTAAATGCTTAGTTAATTTAATTAGTCTGCTGTCTTTTGCGGTATTTTAACCAAGGGGTTAAAATACCCGACTTGTGATTTATTTGGAGTGAAAAGGTGATTTTTATATATATGGATTCCTTATTACATATCGTTTCCAGAAATGCTTTCGTTTTTAAAATTGGAGTCCGTTTGCTATTTTAAATAAATTAATTTCAAAAGGGACTTTTCAGACATATACTGTTAAAGAGGAAAAAGTCACACGGGGGCCCCACCCCATATGTTTCACCGGCCAAGAGAGGAGGGAACACCCTCCTTCTCTTCATCTGAAACCTTATCCATCTTTCTCATGATTCCATTGCCTCCCTCTCTCTCTAGAAACCCATATACTTGTTCTTGAGCTTTTGGGGTTAAATCTTCATCCTTGGTCCGAAAATTGCACTAGTGTTTGTGTAAAAGAAGTCTAGAAGTAAGCTACACTCTCTCCTCAACTTGTTTATGTTGTTCTCGAGCTTGAACTTGAACTAGGGTTTAGGTAACTTGTTGATTTGTGGTTGAATCTTGAAATGGATGTTGTGTTATGTGATTATGTAAGCTTTTACATCATTTGTATGGTTGATTGTTGAAGGAAGACAAGATTTGATGAAAATCACCTTCAACCTCCATTAATGGTGGAAGTTGAAGGTGGGTTTTGACAAATCTTGGATTTCTTGAGTTTTGGTTGGATAGAATTGTTTATTAGGTTGTGAAATCATGTTTGGTAAGTTATGGATGGTGAAACCTTGTATAGTTGATTGTGTGAATTGATCTAGTTGGGGTTTGGGTCAATATGACTAACTAGTGATCTTGGGAGTGTCATACTTGGAATTGTGATGGTTATGGTCTTGATGGAATTGTTAAATGTTGTGAATTGCTAGTTATAGATTTATTGCTAGTGATGGAATTGTTAAATGTTTGTGAATTTGCTAGTTTAAGGATTAATTGCTAGTTAAAGGAAATGTGGAAGTGTTAGGATCATATTCGGGTTTTTGGCCCGTTTGGGTCAACTAGTTGTGAATACTTGATAAATGGTCCAAATGGTCAATTGTGTTGTTGAAGTAATTGTGCTAGTTGTAAATGTCATAAAAGGTGCATTTTATGAGTCTTGTGTGGTTAGTTGTTGAAATTGTTGATTTTGACAATTCGGTGGATTATCACTAACTCGGTATATCGTTGACAGGAACCGGGAAGGACACTCAGTGATATTAGCTCACTGAGTAAAGGAATCGGAAGTTGAAAGGTGAGTGGATTCAACCTACGACTCGGGTTTCGGTTTATTTGGTTTGGTATTGGTTTTTAGTAAAAATCACAGGAACATACCAGACAAGGGGAGTTCGCGTCGCGAACTCCACTTAGCGATCGCGAAGTGGCTCCAGAGAATTTGGTTGGTCGTCGCGAACTAGATCACGATACGAGTTCCCGACGCGAACACTAGTTCGCCATCGCGAACTAGAGTTCGCGATTGGGAACTCAGTTGTGACGTTTTACGCGGTGTTTTTCGTAGCTAGTCTTTTTGTTATGTATGCCTAGTGTTAGGGAATACCATACATGACTATGTGCACAATCGGGACGAGGTCAGTGTCGGATGGATAAAGGCTGGGCACAGTGTATCGACTAATAGGGTATCCGACCTTACCTGTATGCATTACATGGTTAAGGGGAGGGAGTTGCCCGGGTGTTGGATACAAAACGCTATCGGTTACCGTGGTTTTGGCCGACCATGGTTTAAGGCCCGCAAAGCCGCCGATCCTCTCAAACAAGTGATTACCTAACCGGAGATGTTCTTTAACTTCCGTGTTTAAGTGTTTAGTGTAGTTGGTAGTGTTAGGAATTCATTCACATACTTTTGTGCTAATCCCTCCCTTATTGACTTTTCAGGTTGGATGGCTTGACGGGTCGGCTTGGACGGGAAGTTTGACCATGCTTAAATTATGTTTTGTAAAATGAGCAGTGTCTAGTAATACCGTCTTTTTAACTAACTTTGGTTGTAATATTTTGTAGGACCATGTTTTGTAAACTTAACTAACTAAATGCTTCCGTACTTAGCCTAATACTTAATTGCCTTTAAAAAAAAATGCGGTGTTACAACTTGGTATCAGAGCTTCGGTTTGGCGATGGATACATGGGGTCGGTGTTCCATTCCCAAATCGTGGCTCGTGTTTTGATCGAACCTTCCGGACAAGGGGGATTAGGGCAAGTACGAATTGAGTTTAGTAGTTAGTAGATGTGTACTAACAAGTTAAACTAAGCCTTGGTGAGATGTTGTGTTTTGTACCAGGAATGGCTACGGATGGAAACACCTTGGACAATGTCCCACCGAACACGAACCTTGGGAATGATGGAGCAACGGGCTCGGGGGGTGATGAGATACCGAATGAAGAATATATTGTGTTGTTGGAGACACGAAATATGGAACTTGAGGATACCATTAGGGCTCTTCGCCAAAGCCAATCGACTGAGCCACGACCCGAGGCTCGGTCTACCTTGCCACCCCCAACCCAAGTGAATCCACCCCCACACTACACTCAAACTACTCACAATCCCGTTTGTCCCCGCAATGACTCCTCATCTCCCAATGCAAGCATACCACAACCGCCACCCACCCACACCATACCCTTTCCCAATGCCCAACACCAACAATTTTTCTACCAACCTATCCCAATCGAGAAGAAACCGTGCACTTACAAGAATTTTCTTGATTGTAAGCCAACCGAGTACCGGGGAAGTACCGACCCGGCGGAAACTCTAACGTGGCTTAGGGCCACCGAAAAGGCCCTTATTGCTTGTAATTGTGAGGACCACTTGAAAGTCCGATACGCGTCCCGAATGTTGGGGGGACCGGCTATGGATTGGTGGGATGGGTTGACCGCAAATTTTAGTAATGAGATGATGGATGCGATCTCGTGGAAACAATTTAGGGATCAAGTGGAGGCTCGGTATTGTAGCCCGTTTGAGTTGGATAAAATCCGAAACGAATTTATGATGTTGAAGATGAATGATAGAATGACGGTGGATGAGCTCATCCTTCAATTTAATGGGAAGCTTCGGTTTGTAACTAAATGGGTGCCCGATGAGTCCACCCAAATCAAGCACTTTGTTGGGACGTTGTTGCCCGAGTACCGAAATGTAACGAGGCTTGCGGGAACTCTCTTGCAAGCCTATGATCTTGCCAAGTCGGCCGAGAGTGATTTCTTGGCTCAAAAGGCCGCGAGTCGGGAGAAGACTTCGTTTCACAAGGGAAGGTATGATCAATCCAACTCGAGCAACCACAAGAAATCTCAAGGAAATCAAAAGTCAAACAATGATCGTCGAAAACAAATCCTTCAAGGTTCCAACCAAAGAAACCCGTGGTGCTTACCGTGTAAGTCCGCCCATGCCGGTCCGTGTACGGCACAAACTCGAAGGTGTATTAAATGTGGGCAACACGGGCATGAGTCTTCGGAATGCAAGCTAGAAAATAGTGTATGTTGGACGTGTCAAAAAGATGGTCACCGGGCCATGCATTGCCCAATGAAGAAGGGTTCGGGTTCGGGCGGGGGAGCGGCTTCGTCGGGAAGTCAAAAGAGAAAGAGTCATCCGCCACCTACGGGTCGGGCATTCAAAATGACGGTGGAGGATGCCACCACTACCGACGATGTCATCACCGGTATGTTTCTAATAAACTCCATACCCGCTCGTGTATTATTTGATTCGGGTGCAAATAGTTCGTTTTCCTCAAAGAGTTTTTGTGACAAATTGAAATTGCCTATTTCCTTGATCGCGACACCTTTAGAGGTAGAGGTGGCCGATGGTGAAATGGTTCCGGTCACGACATCCGTGTCCGGGGCTAGTATTGATATTGATGGCGTGAAATTTTCGATTCTTTTACTTGTTATGCCGATATCCGGCTTTGATGTGGTCTTAGGTATGGATTGGTTAAGTGTTAATAAGGCCAACATAGATTGTCACCAAAAGTTAATTACTTTTCTTTTACCCGACGGGTCACACGTCGTGGCCCGGGGAGACCGTGCGACCCCGACCATACCCATGATATCCATGATGAAAGCCCGTAAGTCCTTGACCAAGGGATGCGAATCATTTTTGGCCTACGTTATTGATGTGAAAAAGGAAAAGAAAGTGGTTGGTAATCTCCGGGTGGTTTCGGAATACCCGGAGGTGTTTCCCGAAGACTTTCCTGGGTTACCTCCTGTTCGGGAGGTAGAATTCAAAATTGATTTGGTACCGGGTGCCAATCCCGGGGCTAGAGCACCGTATCGTTTAGCACCGTCTGAGATTCGGGAAATGATGACACAAATCCAAGATTTATTGGATAAGGGTTTTATTCGGTCGAGTTCCTCACCTTGGGGAGCTCCGGTTTTATTCGTAAAGAAGAAAGATGGTGCACTTCGTATGTGTATCGATTATCGGGAATTAAATAAAAGAACGGTAAAGAATCGGTATCCTTTGCCACGTATCGACGATTTATTTGATCAACTCCAAGGGTCTTCTTATTTCTCAAAGATTGATTTGAGATCGGGTTATCACCAAGTTCAGGTTCATGAAAACGATATTCATAAAACGGCGTTCCGAACTCGTTACGGTCACTACGAGTTCTTGGTTATGCCGTTTGGGTTGACGAACGCTCCCGCGATATTCATGGATTTGATGAACCGAGTTTGTCGTCCTTATCTTGACAAATTCGTTATCGTGTTCATCGACGATATTTTAATTTATTCCAAAACCGAAGAAGAGCACGAGAAACACTTAAGGCAAGTGTTAGAGACGTTGAAGCGGGAACATTTGTATGCGAAGTTCTCGAAGTGCGAATTTTGGCTTCGAGAAGTTCACTTTTTGGGTCACGTTATTTGTTCGAATGGGGTCAAGGTGGACCCGGCGAAGATCGAAGCGGTTATGAATTGGGTTGCTCCAAAGAACTCGACCGAGATAAAGAGTTTCTTGGGTTTGGCGGGTTATTACCGCCGGTTTATTAAGGATTTTTCGAAGATAGCGGGTCCTATGATGAGGTTGACCCGTAAGGATGTACCGTTTAAGTGGGGTGAGAATAACGAGAAGTCCTTTCAAACTCTAAAACAATTATTGTGTCAAGCTCCGGTTCTCGCCTTACTCGAGGGCCCGGAGGATTTTATTGTTTATTGTGACGCTTCACTCGCGGGTTTGGGTTGCGTGTTGATGCAACGAGACCGGGTTATTGCTTATGCTTCGAGGCAATTGAAGAATCACGAGAAGAATTACCCGACTCACGATTTAGAGTTGGCGGCGGTGGTTTTTGCACTAAAATTATGGAGACACTATTTGTACGGTACTAAGTGCGTGATTTGTACGGATCACAAGAGTTTGCAATACGTGTTCACGCAAAAGGAGTTGAATATGCGACAACGAAGGTGGTTAGAGTTGATTAAGGATTACGATTGTGAAATCCGATATCATCCCGGAAAGGAGAATGTGGTGGCCGATGCCTTAAGTAGAAAGGGAGATTCGGGGCGGGTACAATTTATGAGAATGGAAATTGTGTCGGATTTGGTATCCCGGTTAAAGATTTCACAAATGGAAGCGTTGAATGTCGAACATTTGAAGGCCGAGATTTTATTAAAAAGGAAGGATGAATTAGAAGAAGATTCACGTGGTTTGAAGACGTATCAATCTCGAGTTTGGGTACCGTTACTCGGGGGCTTGCGGGAATTGATTTTAGCCGAGGCCCACAATTCTCGGTTATCGGTTCACCCGGGTAGCACAAAGATGTATAATGATTTAAAAGCTCTATATTGGTGGCCTACGATGAAGACCGACATTGCCCGTTATGTGGGCCAATGTCATATTTTTGCTCAAGTGAAGGCCGAACATCAAAAGCCCTATGGGACTTTAACCCAATCACCGATTCCCGAGTGGAAGTGGGATCGGATTACTATGGATTTCGTGACCAAATTGCCGCGTACTCAAATGGGGCACGATATGATTTGGGTTATAGTCGATCGATTAACGAAGAGTGCTCATTTCTTGGCTACTAGTCAGACCGCCTCACTTAGTAAATTGGCGAAACTGTACATTGACGAAGTGGTATCCCGGCATGGTATTCCGATTTCTATCGTGTCCGATAGAGATCCCCGTTTTGCTTCAAACTTTTGGAATAGCTTGCAACGAGAATTGGGGACGCGGGTGAATTTGAGTACCGCGTATCATCCCCAAACCGATGGGCAATCGGAAAGAACAATACAAACGCTTGAGGATATGTTGCGGGCTTGTGTGTTGTAGTACGTTGGGTCGTGGGATTCCCACCTACCGTTGATCGAGTTTGCTTATAATAACTCGTATCACTCAAGTATTAAGATGCCACCATATGAGATGTTGTATGGGCGTCGGTGCCGAACCCCGACGTGTTGGTTGGAAGCGGGTGAGAAACAATATGCGGGGCCCGATATTGTACAAATGACCGCGGATAAAGTAGCAATTGCCCGAGAAAAGTTAAAAGCCGCCCGTGACCGACAAAAGATGTATGCCGACCCGAGACGTAGACCCGCTACGTTCTCGGAGAACGAGATGGTTTATTTGAAGGTTTCACCTTGGAAGGGTGTTATTCGTTTTGGTAAACGAGGAAAGTTGGCCCCGAGGTTTATTGGGCCGTTTCGGATTAGTAAAGTGGTGAATTCACAATCAGTAACACTCGAGTTACCCCCGGAGTTGTCGGCAATACACAACACTTTCAACATTTGTTACTTGAGAAAGTGTAACATCGAAGATTCGAGCCAAATTCTCCCGGTGCAAGAGCTGCGGGTCGATACAAAGAAGAGGTTAGTAGAAGAACCGGTGGAGTTATTAGACCGAAAAGTAACGAAATTGAGAAAGAAACAAATTCCTATGGTTTTGGTAAAGTGGAAGCACAGTTTGGGTGCGGATATGACATGGGAGACCGAGGCCGATATGCGGGATCGTTATCCCTCCTTGTTTGATCGAGATGGGATTCCGGGGACAGAATCTTCCTAAGTGGGGGAGAGTTGTAACATCCCAAAACCCGGCCTAGTAGTTTATTGACCTTAAGGTATCGTATTAAATGATTATCTGACTAAATGCTTAGTTAATTTAATTAGTCTGCGGTATTTTAACCAAGGGGTTAAAATACCCGACTTGTGATTTATTTGGAGTGAAAAGGTGATTTTTATATATATGGATTCCTTGTTACATATCGTTTCCAGAAATGCTTTCGTTTTTAAAATTGGAGTCCTTTTGCTATTTTAAATAAATTTATTTCGAAAGGGACTTTTCAGACATATACTGTTAAAGAGGAAAAAGTCACATGGGGGCCCCACCCCATATGTTTGACCGGCTAAGAGAGGAGGGAACACCCTCCTTCTCTTCATTTGAAACCTTATCCATCTTTCTCACGATTCCATTGCCTCCCTCTCTCTCTAGAAACCCATATACTTGTTCTTGAGCTTTTGGGGTTAAATCTTCATCCTTGGTCCGAATATTGCACTAGTGTTTGTGTAAAAGAAGTCTAGAAGTAAGCTACACTCTCTCCTCTACTTGTTTATGTTGTTCTTGAGCTTGAACTTGAACTAGGGTTTAGGTAACTTGTTGATTTGTGGTTGAATCTTGAAATGGATGTTGTGTTATGTGATTATGTAAGCTTTTACATCATTTGTATGATTGATTGTTGAAGGAAGACAAGATTTGGTGAAAATCACCTTCAACCTCCATTAATGGTGGAAGTTGAAGGTGGGTTTTGACAAATCTTGGATTTCTTGAGTTTTGGTTGGATAGAATTTTTTATTAGGTTGTGAAATCATGTTTGGTAAGTTATGGATGGTGAAAACCTTGTATAGTTGATTGTGTGAATTGATCTAGTTGGGGTTTGGGTCAATATGACTAACTAGTGATCTTGGGAGTGTCATACTTGGAATTGTGATGGTTATGGTCTTGATGGAATTGTTAAATGTTGTGAATTGCTAGTTATAGATTTATTGCTAGTGATGGAATTGTTAAATGTTTGTGAATTTGCTAGTTTAAGGATTAATTGCTAGTTAAAGGAAATGTGGAAGTGTTAGGATCATATTCGGGTTTTTGGCCCGTTTGGGTCAACTAGTTGTGAATACTTGATAAATGGTCCAAATGGTCAATTGTGTTGTTGAAGTAATTGTGCTAGTTGTAAATGTCATAAAAGGTGCATTTTATGAGTCTTGTGTGGTTAGTTGTTGAAATTGTTGATTTTGACAATTCGGTGGATTATCACTAACTCGGTATATCGTTGACAGGAACCGGGAAGGACACTCAGTGATATTAGCTCACTGAGTCAAGGAATCGGAAGTTGAAAGGTGAGTGGATTCAACCTACGACTCGGGTTTCGGTTTATTTGGTTTGGTATTGGTTTTTAGTAAAAATCGCAGGAACATACCAGACAAGGGGAGTTCGCGTCGCGAACTCCACTTAGCGATCGCGAAGTGGCTCCAGAGAATTTGGTTGGTCGTCGCGAACTAGATCACGATACGAGTTCCCGACGCGAACACTAGTTCGCGATTGGGAACTCAGTTGTGACGTTTTTCGGGTGTTTTCGTAGCTAGTCTTTTTGTTATGTATGCCTAGTGTTAGGGAATACCATACATGACTATGTGCACAATCGGGACGAGGTCAGTGTCGGATGGATAACGGCTGGGCACAGTGTATCGACTAATAGGGTATCCGACATTACCTGTATGCGTTACATGGTTAAGGGGAGGGAGTTGCCCGGGTGTTGGATACAAAACGCTATCGGTTACCGTGGTTTTGGCCGACCATGGTTTAAGGCCCGCAAAGCCGCTGATCCTCTCAAACAAGTGATTACCTAACCGGAGATGTTCTTTAACTTCCGTGTTTAAGTGTTTAGTGTAGTTGGTAGTGTTAGGAATTCATTCACTTAGCTTTTGTGCTAATCCCTCCCTTATTGACATTTCAGGTTGGATGGCTTGACGGGTCGGCTTGGACGGGAAGTTTGACCATGCTTAAATTATGTTTTGTAAAATGAGTCGTGTCTAGTAATACCGTCTTTTTAACTAACTTTGGTTGTAATATTTTGTGGGACCATGTTTTGTAAACTTAACTAACTAAATGCTTCCGTACTTAGCCTAATACTTAATTGCCTTTTAAAAAAAAATGCGGTGTTACAACTTGGTATCAGAGCTTCGGTTTGGCGATGGATACATGGGGTCGGTGTTCCATTCCCAAATCGTGGCTCGTGTTTTGGTCGAACCTTCCGGACAAGGGGGATTAGGGCAAGTGCGAATTGAGTTTAGTAGTTAGTAGATGTGTACTAACAAGTTAAACTAAGCCTTGGTGAGATGTTGTGTTTAGTAGCAGGAATGGCTACGGATGGAAACACCTTGGACAATGTCCCACCGAACACGAACCTTGGGAATGATGGAGCAACGGGCTCGGGGGGTGATGAGATACCGAATGAAGAATATATTGTGTTGTTGGAGACACGAAATATGGAACTTGAGGATACCATTAGGGCTCTTCACCAAAGCCAATCGACTGAGCCACGACCCGAGGCTCGGTCTACCTTGCCACCCCCAACCCAAGTGAATCCACCCCCACACTACACTCAAACTACTCACAATCCCGTTTTTCCCCGCAATGACTCCTCATCTCCCAATGCAAGCATACCACAACCGCCACCCACCCACACCATACCCTTTGCCAATGCCCAACACCAACAATTTTTCTACCAACCAATCCCAATCGAGAAGAAACCATGCACTTACAAGAATTTTCTTGATTGTAAGCCAACCGAGTACCGGCGAAGTACCGACCCGGCGGAAACTCTAACGTGGCTTAGGGCCACCGAAAAGGCCCTTATTGCTTGTAATTGTGAGGACCACTTGAAGGTCCGATATGCGTCCCGAATGTTGGGGGGACCGGCTATGGATTGGTGGGATGGGTTGACCGCAAATTTTAGTAATGAGATGATGGATGCGATCTCGTGGAAACAATTTAGGGATCAAGTGGAGGCTCGGTATTGTAGCCCGTTTGAGTTGGATAATATCCGAAACGAATTTATGATGTTGAAGATGAATGATAGAATGACGGTGGATGAGCTCATCCTTCAATTTAATGGGAAGCTTCGGTTTGTAACTAAATGGGTGCCCGATGAGTCCACCCAAATCAAGCACTTTGTTGGGACGTTGTTGCCCGAGTACCGAAATGTAACGAGGCTTGCGGGAACTCTCTTGCAAGCCTATGATCTTGCCTAGTCGGCCGTGAGTGATTTCTTGGCTCAAAAGGCCGCGAGTCGGGAGAAGACTTCGTTTCACAAGGGAAGGTATGATCAATCCAACTCGAGCAACCACAAGAAATCTCAAGGAAATCAAAAGTCAAACAATGATCGTCGAAAACAAATCCTTCAAGGTTCCAACCAAAGAAACCCGTGGTGCTTACCGTGTAAGTCCGCCCATGCCGGTCCGTGTACGGCACAAACTCGAAGGTGTATTAAATGTGGGCAACACGGGCATGAGTCTTCGGAATGCAAGCTAGAAAATAGTGTATGTTGGACGTGTCAAAAAGAGGGTCACCGGGCCATGCATTGCCCAATGAAGAAGGGTTCGGGTTCGGGCGGGGGAGCGGCTTCGTCGGGAAGTCAAAAGAGAAAGAGTCATCCGCCACCTACGGGTCGGGCATTCAAAATGACGGTGGAGGATGCCACCACTAACGACGATGTCATCACCGGTATGTTTCTAATAAACTCCATACCCGCTCGTGTATTATTTGATTCGGGTGCAAATAGTTCGTTTTCCTCAAAGAGTTTTTGTGACAAATTGAAATTGCCTATTTCCTTGATCGCGACACCTTTAGAGGTAGAGGTGGCCGATGGTGAAATGGTTCCGGTCACGACATCCGTGTCCGGGGCTAGTATTGATATTGATGGCGTGAAATTTTCGATTCTTTTACTTGTTATGCCGATATCCGGCTTTGATGTGGTCTTAGGTATGGATTGGTTAAGTGTTAATAAGGCCAACATAGATTGTCACCAAAAGTTAATTACTTTTCTTTTACCCGACGGGTCACACGTCGTGGCCCGGGGAGACCGTGCGACCCCGACCATACCCATGATATCCATGATGACAGCCTGTAAGTCCTTGACCAAGGGACGCGAATCATTTTTGGCCTACGTTATTGATGTGAAAAAGGAAAAGAAAGTGGTTGGTAATCTCCGGGTGGTTTCGGATTACCCGGAGGTGTTTCCCGAAGACTTGCCTGGGTTACCTCCCGTTCGGGAGGTAGAATTCAAAATTGATTTTGGTACCGGGTGCCAATCCCGTGGCTAGAGCACCGTATCGTTTAGCACCGTCCGAGATTCGGGAAATGATGACACAAATCCAAGATTTATTGGATAAGGGTTTTATTCGGTCGAGTTCCTCACCTTGGGGAGCTCCGGTTTTATTCGTAAAGAAGAAAGATGGTGCACTTCGTATGTGTATCGATTATCGGGAATTAAATAAAAGAACGGTAAAGAATCGGTATCCTTTGCCACGTATCGACGATTTATTTGATCAACTCCAAGGGTCTTCTTATTTCTCAAAAATTGATTTGAGATCGGGTTATCCCCAAGTTCGGGTTCATGAAAACGATATTCATAAAACGGCGTTCCGAACTCGTTACGGTCACTACGAGTTCTTGGTTATGCCGTTTGGGTTGACGAACGCTCTCGCGATATTCATGGATTTGATGAACCGAGTTTGTTGGCCTTATCTCGACAAATTCGTTATCGTGTTCATCGACGATATTTTAATTTATTCCAAAACCGAAGAAGAGCACGAGAAACACTTAAGGCAAGTGTTAGAGACGTTGAAGCGGGAACATTTGTATGCGAAGTTCTCGAAGTGCGAATTTTGGCTTCGAGAAGTTCACTTTTTGGGTCACGTTATTTGTTCGAATGGGGTCAAGGTGGACCCGGCGAAGATCGAAGCGGTTATGAATTGGGTTGCTCCAAAGAACCCGACCGAGATAAAGAGTTTCTTGGGTTTGGCGGGTTATTACCGCCGGTTTATTAAGGATTTTTCGAAGATAGCGGGTCCTATGACGAGGTTGACCCGTAAGGATGTACCGTTTAAGTGGGGTGAGAATCACGAGAAGTCCTTTCAAACTCTAAAACAATTATTGTGTCAAGCTCCGGTTCTCGCCTTACCCGAGGGCCCGGAGGATTTTATTGTTTATTGTGACGCTTCACTCGCGGGTTTGGGTTGCGTGTTAATGCAACGAGACCGGGTTATTGCTTATGCTTCAAGGCAATTGAAGAATCACGAGAAGAATTACCCGACTCACGATTTAGAGTTGGCGGCGGTGGTTTTTGCACTAAAATTATGGAGACACTATTTGTACGGTACTAAGTGCGTGATTTGTACGGATCACAAGAGTTTGCAATACGTGTTCACGCAACAGGAGTTGAATATGCGACAACGAAGGTGATTAGAGTTGATTAAGGATTACGATTGTGAAATCCGATATCATCCCGGAAAGGCGAATGTGGTGGCCGATGCTTTAAGTAGAAAGGGAGATTCGGGGCGGGTACAATTTATGAGAATGGAAATTGTGTCGGATTTGGTATCCCGGTTAAAGATTTCACAAATGGAAGCGTTGAATGTCGAACATTTGAAGGCCGAGATTTTATTAAAGAGGAAGGATGAATTAGAAGAAGATTCACGTGGTTTGAAGACGTATCAATCTCGAGTTTGGGTAGCGTTACTCAGGGGCTTGCGGGAATTGATTTTAGCCGAGGCCCACAATTCTCGGTTATCGGTTCACCCGGGTAGCACAAAGATGTATAATGATTTAAAAGCTCTATATTGGTGGCCTACGATGAAGACCGACATTGCCCGTTATGTGGGCCAATGTCATATTTGTGCTCAAGTGAAGGCCGAACATCAAAAGCCCTATGGGACTTTAACCCAATCACCGATTCCCGAGTGGAAGTGGGATCGGATTACTATGGATTTCGTGACCAAATTGCCGCGTACTCAAAGGGGGCACGATATGATTTGGGTTATAGTCGATCGGTTAACGAAGAGTGCTCATTTCTTGGCTACTAGTGAGACCGCCTCACTTAGTAAATTGGCGAAACTGTACATTGACGAAGTGGTATCCCGGCATGGTATTCCGATTTCTATCGTGTCCGATAGAGATCCCCGTTTTGCTTCAAACTTTTGGAATAGCTTGCAACGAGAATTGGAGACGCGGGTGAATTTGAGTACCGCGTATCATCCCCAAACCGATGGGCAATCGGAAAGAACAATGTTAAGGCAAAAAGCCTTACCTCTTTGTGAATCTTAGGATAACAAAAACAATATAGAATAGCTTAGATTAAATGTAGATTAAAATAGCTAAGTTAGTAGTGATACTGAGTTCGGCCAATACTGGCCACTCAGTATCAGCACTCAGTATTGGAAAACCAATACCGAGTAAAAGGACTGAGTCATGGTCAGTATAGTAACTGACTAAGATCAAATCCCTTGATCTTAGTCATAACATTTACTTAGTCCTTCGGTTACTCCTTTGCCCATAATGTAAGATCTCTATAGCATTATAAATAGAGATCATCTTGCAAAGGAGTACGTACCAATTTACATATTCATAGTATTCATCTTTGTAATTGTTCAAGTGGTCTTGTATTTCCGCTACAAGCCACACTTAGTGGAATAATATACGTTTGACTAAATTACTGTGTTTATCACCTTAATTGTCTTAAGTAAATTATAAATCTAACAATTATCAAGTTAACTAGGGTTGTTGTGACCTAACAACTGGTATCAGAGCAGGCTAAATTAATTCTTATTTAGTCGATCTTTTAACCCTGACAGCCATTCCTTATACTTATCCTTCAAATACCCAAAAATCCAAAATGTCTACAATTGTTGCCCCAGTCATGTCTGGCAAGGGAGTGCCCATCTTTGATGGAAAAGACTTTCATCAATGGAAGCTTAAAGCTCAGTGGTATCTTGAATCAATTCATCATGAGATGCTCACTGTACTGAATGATGGTCCTATCATCCCACAAACTGTGGAACCCGTTGCTGCTACTGATGATGCTCCTGGGAGCACAAGAACAGTTCCTAAACTGAAACACACCTGGACTGATACTGACCGTCAGTTATTCAGTCTAGACTCAAGGGCTAAGGGAGTGATTGGTAATGCTGTTACCAAAGAAATACTTAATGCAATTATGAAATTGCCAACATCAAAGGCTATGTGGGATAGTCTATCAATCACTTATGAAGGCACACCCAAGGTGAAGTTGCAGAGGAAAAGCAACATGAGAAGAAAGTATGAAAACTTTTTCTCTACCCCAAATGAAGACATTACTACTCTCTACAACAGGTTTAATACTGTTGTCCATGATTTAATCAGTGTAGGCATTGTAAAGGAAGAATGAGAACTTGTCCAAAAGTTCTTGGATAGTCTCCCTCAACAGTTCGTTGATATGACAAATTCTGTCAATGCTGCCAACAACATTGAGTCATACACTCTTCAAACCTTGTATGGATTAATGTTAAATCATGAGGAGAATAATGCTGCAAGACTGATCAACTGGAAGAAAACTGACAAGTCTTCCACTGGTATGGCTCTAGTTGTACAACAGGCATATACTGTCACTGAGCCTGATGAACCAGAAGTTGATCTTGCTGATGCTGAGGCAGAAGAGCTTGAGACACAAATGGCTCTTATGTCCATGAAGCTGGATCAGTTGAAAAAGAAGAGGCTGGGTGTTAGCTCTTCCAATACTGACCCAAGATCAGGTCTTTGCTATAGGTGTGGAAAGCCTGGACATATTGCAGCAAACTGTCATACCAAGTCAACTGAAACTGATCAGAATGACAAAATTGCATACCGAGCTAAAAGGTATCGTGACAAGTATGTTAAGCTAAAGAACTGGAGCAAGGGGAAGAATGTAGCTGGGAATGGTGCACCTCATCAAGCTCTTTACTCAGAGGCTTGGATGGATGAGGAAATAAGTGATGATGAGGAAGAGGTTGAGAACAAAGCCTTTATGGCTTTTACTGAAGAAGATTTGAAGAGCTCCTTTGAGAGAGATATCAAAGAAGCTGAGAGAATGAGTGTCCATACTGATTGGGATTCCACTCAATTGTACAAGGTGAGTTCCTTTCAAACTTATTCAGATAATGAAAAAGAAATTATTTTTGAGTATATGATTGTTGATCTTAAAACTTTAGTACAGAGAGAAAAGGCATTAAAATTAACAATTCATGAACAAGAAAGGGTAAATAACGAACATTTAGATAAATTAGCAAAATTTAAAGATTTGGAACTAGATTTTTTAAACTTACAAGACATTAACCAAAGATTAGCTGATAAAGCTCATTTACACAAACTTGAAAAAGAAAAATTTGAAAATCAGTGTAAATCTTGGGGAAATGCATCCATTAAACTAAATAGATGTCTAAATCAACAATTTCCAGAAAATGTAAGGGCTGCACTTGGTGTTGACCCTCAATTAAAAAATAGTAAAAATTTTGCTGATTTATATGAAGAATTTTCGGATATGAACCCTATTCAGTTTGTAAAAGCAAAAACATTTTGTGAAGTAGGATGTCAAACTGAACCAGATGATGAGGATAAAATCATTTTTGAAGGATGTCAAACTGAATCAGATGATGAGGATAAAATCATTTTTTAAAACTCCATTGGTCCTTCCATCTGTTCTAAGTGCTATACTGAACTACAAGAGCTCAGTATTGAATTTTCTGAAAAAGAAATTTTTGATACTGATCTCAAAATAGTACAGTATGACACTTCTGCTGTTCCTCCATTTGAATTATTATTTAACACAACTACGTTTGAGATATATAAAGAACCTGATAATACAGAAAAGAAACTTACTGCTACTCAAACTGTTTTAACTAATACTGAATCCACAGGAACAGCAAAGTCAACTACTCAAGAATCTAAAGAACCTGTTCAAGTTGTCATTCTAAAACATGATAAAAAGAAAACAACTTCAACAGGATCTTCAAGTGTCAAAAACAAGAAGTCAACTGATAAAAAGACTTCTATGCAAAATAAAATCAAAACACCAGAATCATCTCCTTCAAAAACAGTCAAAAATAAAATTAAAACTCCATTAAAAAATGACAAACATAACATTTTAAAATCAATTGGTGATCAGATTAAAATTCTAAGTTAAAAGTTTGCAAAATTAACTAATACTGATCAACCAACAGTTAAACAATTTTCAAAAGTTCCTTATGAAAATATGTTTAGAAACAGACCTAGAAAATGTTATCGATGTCATCATACTGGACACAGAGGAGATGAATGCTGGACTGATCTCTCAAGTCCTTAGTACTCAGTACCAAAGAAAAGGAGAGAAACTAAGTCGGTATCACCAAAGAAAACCTCAAAGGTTATTCCTGAAGTGATACTGACCTCTCCCGCAAAAGAGATCAAGTCAAACCCTGTTTCTCCTATCAAAGGTCCCATTCAAAAATGGGTTCCTAAAAGGAACTAATTTATTATTTGTGTCTTGTGCAGGGTGACAGAAAATGGTATCTAGATAGTGGCTGCTCAAGACACATGACTGGCAGTATGGAGTACCTTCTAAATTATACTCCAGAGAAGGGTCCTTCTGTCAAGTTTGGAGATGATTCAATAGGGAAAACAAGAGGGTATGGAGTTATAAAAGCAGGCAACATAACTTTTAAAAGAGTTGCCTATGTGGAGGGTCTTAAACACAATCTGCTCAGTATCAGCCAGATGTGTGATGATGATAATGAAGCTCGATTCAGAAAGATTGCAGGGATCATCTACAATGATAAAGGGCAACCTGTACTAGTTGCTAGAAGAGAAAAAGATGTTTATGTGGTCAATCTGTCTGAAATAGACCCCACCATTCGAGTTTGCCTGCTGTCTAAAGTCAAACCAGAATTACATTGGTTATGGCACAAGAAGCTCTCTCACATAAATTTTCGTAATATTAATGAGCTCAGTATCAAGAAACTGGTGAGAGGGTTGCCCACTATTACTTATTCAAAAGATAAGTTATGCTCAGCATGTGAAATGGGCAAGCAGAAGAAGAGTTCATTCAAGTCAAAAGTTAATCACTCCATAAATGAATCTCTTACAATGATTCATATGGATCTTTTTGGTCCCATCAGCACACCATCTTTGGCCAAAAAGATCTATACATTAGTCTTAGTTGATGAATTCTCAAGATACACTTGGGTTATTTTTCTCAAGACTAAAGCTGATGCAACAACAGAAATCATTTCCTTCATTAAAAGAGAAGAACTTCAAAAAGGCAACAAGGTCAAACAACTTAGAAGTGACCATGGTACTGAGTTCAAGAACTCGGTATTAGCTGATTTCTGTGAAGAAAAAGGAATTATACAAAACTTCTCTGCAGCCTACACACCACAACAAAATGGTGTTTTAGAACGGAAAAATAGAACTCTTATTGAAGCTGCAAGAACTTTGTTATGCCATGCTGGACTGGCACTGAGCTTCTGGGCTGAAGCTGTTAATTGTGCAAATTTTACTCAAAACAGAGCTACTATAGTCCAGCGTCATCAAAAGACTCCATATGAGTTATATAATGGCAAGATTCCTAATGTGGAATATTTTCACATCTTTGGGAGTAAATGCTTTGTACTCAGTACTAAGCAAAATCTCAACAAATTTGCTCCCAAAGCAAATGAAGGCGTGTTCATGGGCTATTCTCCACATTCTAAAGCCTTCAGAGTGTATGTCATCTCCACTAAGATGATTGTAGAATCTATTCATGTTACATTTGATGAAAATCAGAATGAGCATTCTACCTCAGCAAGTGAAGACATCAGTGGCATAGAAATTCTATGCAATCCAGAAAACTCCATTGCTGAACAGCCCAAGTCTCACCCATACTACATTGATCACAGTATGAGTGATACTGATCAAGAGACATCTCAGTCTAACGTCAATATAACAAATTCTGAGGTTCCCATTACTGAGAACCCCAATACTGAGGTCCCAATTCTTGATTTGAACAACTCCACATATGAGGAAGGAGAATCCTCCAATACTGCTCAAGAATCCACACCAAATTTGCAAAATTCAGAAGAACAGCAACCAGTATTGTCTGATACTGATCAGGATTCATCACAGTATCAGGCAGACAACCCATCACCACAACAGGATATTGTTGATCTTGCTTCAAATGTTTCCTTAGGAAATAATCTAAGGGAACACAGAGACCATCCTCATGCCAACATTATTGGTCCCATTGAACAAGGTGTTCAAACAAGAAGAAGGTTAGAGTTTGAACCCCAAGCAACTGCAAACTTCTGTTTCTTCTCAAGTTTCTTATCTACCATGGAACCCAAGAAAGCTGATTAGATGAAGACTGGGTAGAAGCTATGCAAGAAGAATTGACAGAGTTTGAAAGAAATAAAGTTTGGAACTTAGTACCACCTCCTACTGGTAAAACTATTATTGGTAATAAGTGGGTGTTCAGAAACAAAATGGACAAAGATGGTGTTGTCATCAGAAACAAAGCAAGACTGGTTGCTCAGGGTTACAGGCAAGAAGAAGGTATTGACTATGATGAAACTTTTGCACCAGTTGCAAGAATTGAAGCTATTAGGCTGTATCTTGCATATGCAGCTTTCAAGAATTTCAAAGTTTATCAAATGGATGTCAAAAGTGCCTTTCTTAATGGAAAACTACAGGAGGAAGTCTATGTCAAACAACCACCAGGTTTTATTGATCCTAAATTTCCTAATTATGTTTTCAAGCTTGATAAAGCTTTATATGGGCTCAAACAAGCTCCCAGAGCCTGGTATGATACCCTGTCTGAGTACTTAATTGAAAATAAGTTTATAAGAGGTAAAATTGATAAAACATTATTTTCAAAGAGAAATGGTACTGACATTTTACTCATTCAAATATATGTGGATGATATTATTTTTGGCTCCACTGACAAGTCAATGTGTGACTGGTTTGCAAAGATAATGTCATCTCAGTATCAGATGAGTATGATGGGAGAACTTACTTAATTTCTTGGTTTACAAGTTGAACAAAAGCCTGATGGCACTTTCATAAATCAAAGTAAGTATGTGCATGACATGCTTAAGAAATATAAATTTGAAAATCTATCATCCATGCATACTCCTATGGGTACTCAGGATAAAATAAGTAAAGATGAAACTGGTAAACCAGTATGTCAATCCACATACCGAGGTATGATTGGTTCTTTACTTTACTTAACAGCTAGCAGGCCTGATATCATGTTTGCAACCTGTTTGTGTGCTCGGTATCAGGCTGATCCTAAAGAATCACATATGAAAGCTGTTAAGCGAATTTTTAGATATCTTTCAGGTACTCCTAACATGGGTCTTTGGTATCCCAAAGACTCAAACTTTGATCTTGAAGGGTATACAGATGCAGATTTTGCAGGTTGTCGGTTAGACAGGAAAAGTACAAGTGGAGGATGTCAGTTCCTCGGTGGCAGATTAGTTGGCTGGTCATCCAAGAAGCAAAATTCAGTTGCAACTTCTACTGCAGAAGCAGAATATGTTGTTGCAGGAAGTTGCTGTGCTCAAATTTTGTGGATGCAGTATCAACTAATGGACTATGGGTTTAACTTCCAGAAGACACCTATACATTGTGATAACAAGAGTGCTATTGCTATCACTGAAAACCCAGTCCATCACTCCAGAACCAAGCACATTGATATCAGACATCACTTTATTCGAGATAATGTGGAAAAGGGTAAGGTTGAGGTAGATTTCGTTCCTACAGATGACCAATTGGCCGATGTCTTTACTAAACCTCTCTCTGAGGAAAGGTTTATGTACTTACTAGGACAATTGGGTATGCTGAATCCTTAAATTCACTTAAATTTTCTGATACCGACTGATCGGTATTGCTTTCAATAACGACCAAGTCCGTATCACTAGTCTGATTTATCAAATTTTGTAAATTTTTATTTTTTATTAATTTATAGATTAAATTAAATGTTTTTCTAATTTTTTTATATTTTTTTTAATTTATTTTTTTTTTAAACTCGGTATTGGAATCCTGGAGTAACATAACTGACTTTTAACCTCAATACTCCCTAACGGTAACCTTTCTTAATAGGAAAGTTACCGTTAACACAGGATAAGGCTGTCAAATCAGCCGGTTTAACTTCCCAATACCGTAAATATCTTTCAATTAAGTATAAATAACCGTTTTTTCTTTCATTATCACTTTTCTTACAACAGTTATTTCTTAACTTAATTTTCGATTCTCTCTGCGATTAACGATTTCAGTTTCTCTTTGCAAGCAAATTTTTTGTTAAGGCAAAAAGCCTTACCTCTTTGTGAATCTTAGGATAACAAAAACAATATAGAATAGCTTAGATTAAATGTAGATTAAAATAGCTAAGTTAGTAGTGATACTGAGTTCGGCCAATACTGGCCACTCAGTATCAACACTCAGTAGTGGAAAACCAATACCGAGTAGAAGGACTGAGTCATGGTCAGTATAGTAACTGACTAAGATCAAATCCCTTGATCTTAGTCATTACATTTACTTAGTCCTTCGGTTACTCCTTTGCCCATAATGTAAGATCTCTATAGCATTATAAATAGAGATCATCTTGCAAAGGAGTACGTACCAATTTACATATTCATAGTATTCATCTTTGTAATTGTTCAAGTGGTCTTGTATTTCCGCTACAAGCCACACTTAGTGGAATAATATACGTTTGACTAAATTACTGTGTTTATCACCTTAATTGTCTTAAGTAAATTATAAATCTAACAATTATCAAGTTAACCAGGGTTGTTGTGACCTAACAAACAATACAAACGCTTGAGGATATGTTGCGGGCTTGTGTGTTGGAGTACGGTGGGTCGTGGGATTCCCACCTACCGTTAATCGAGTTTGCTTATAATAACTCGTATCACTCAAGTATTAAGATGCCATCGTATGAGATGTTGTATGGGCGTCGGTGCCGAACCCCGACGTGTTGGTTGGAAGCGGGTGAGAAACAATATGCGGGGCCCGATATTTTACAAATGACCGCGGATAAAGTAGCAATTGCCCGAGAAAAGTTAAAAGCCGCCCGTGACCGACAAAAGATGTATGCCGACCCGAGACGTAGACCCGCTACGTTCTCGGAGAACGAGATGGTTTATTTGAAGGTTTCACCTTGGAAGGGTGTTATTCGTTTTGGTAAACGAGGAAAGTTGGCCCCGAGGTTTATTGGGCCGTTTCGGATTAGTAAAGTGGTGAATTCACAATCGGTAACACTCGAGTTACCCCCGGAGTTGTCGGCAATACACAACACTTTCAACATTTGTTACTTGAGAAAGTGTAACATCGAAGATTCGAGCCAAATTTTCCCGGTGCAAGAGCTGCGGGTCGATACAAAGAAGAGGTTAGTAGAAGAACCGGTGGATATTAGACCGAAAAGTAACGAAATTGAGAAATAAACAAATACCTATGGTTTTGGTAAAGTGGAAGCACAGTTTGGGTGCCGATATGACATGGGAGACCGAGGCCGATATGCGGGATCGTTATCCCTCCTTGTTTGATCGAGATGGGATTCCGGGGACGGAATCTTCCTAAGTGGGGGAGAGTTGTAACATCCCAAAACCCGGCCTAGTAGTTTATTGACCTTAAGGTATCGTATTAAATGATTATCTGACTAAATGCTTAGTTAATTTAATTAGTCTGTTGTCTTTTGCGGTATTTTAACAAAGGGGTTAAAATACCCGACTTGTGATTTATTTGGAGTGAAAAGGTGATTTTTATAAATATGGATTCCTTGTTACATATCGTTTCCAGAAATGCTTTCGTTTTTAAAATTGGAGTCCGTTTGCTATTTTAAATAAATTAATTTCGAAAGGGACTTTTCAGACATATACTGTTAAAGAGGAAAAAGTCACATGGGGGCCCCACCCCATATGTTTGACCGGCCAAGAGAGGAGGGAACACCCTCCTTCTCTTCATTTGAAACCTTATCCATCTTTCTCACGATTCCATTGCCTCCCTCTCTCTCTAGAAACCCATATACTTGTTCTTGAGCTTTTGGGGTTAAATCTTCATCCTTGGTCTGAAAATTGCACTAGTGTTTGTGTTAAAGAAGTCTAGAAGTAAGCTACACTCTCTCCTCTACTTGTTTATGTTGTTCTTGAGCTTGAACTTGAACTAGGGTTTAGGTAACTTGTTGATTTGTGGTTGAATCTTGAAATGGATTTTGTGTTATGTGATTATGTAAGCTTTTACATCATTTGTATGGTTGATTGTTGAAGGAAGACAAGATTTGGTAAAAATCACCTTCAACCTCCATTAATGGTGGAAGTTGAAGGTGGGTTTTGACAAATCTTGGATTTCTTGAGTTTTGGTTGGATAGAATTGTTTATTAGGTTGTGAAATCATGTTTGGTAAGTTATGGATGGTGAAAACCTTGTATAGTTGATTGTGTGAATTGATCTAGTTGGGGTTTGGGTCAATATGACTAACTAGTGATCTTGGGAGTGTCATACTTGGAATTGTGATGGTTATGGTCTTGATGGAATTGTTAAATGTTGTGAATTGCTAGTTATAGATTTATTGCTAGTGATGGAATTGTTAAATGTTTGTGAATTTGCTAGTTTAAGGATTAATTGCTAGTTAAAGGAAATGTGGAAGTGTTAGGATCATATTCGGGTTTTTGGCCCGTTTGGGTCAACTAGTTGTGAATACTTGATAAATGGTCCAAATGGTCAATTGTGTTGTTGAAGTAATTGTGCTAGTTATAAATGTCATAAAAGGTGCATTTTATGAGTCTTGTGTGGTTAGTTGTTGAAATTGTTGATTTTGACAATTCGGTGGATTATCACTAACTCGGTATATCGTTGACAGGAACCGGGAAGGACACTCAGTGATATTAGCTCACTGAGTCAAGGAATCGGAAGTTGAAAGGTGAGTGGATTTAACCTACGACTCGGGTTTCGGTTTATTTGGTTTGGTATTGGTTTTTAGTAAAAATCGCAGGAACATACCAGACAAGGGGAGTTCGCGTCGCGAACTCCACTTAGCGATCGCGAAGTGGCTCCAGAGAATTTGGTTGGTCGTCGCGAACTAGATCACGATACGAGTTCCCGACGCGAACACTAGTTCGCGATCGCGAACTAGAGTTCGCGATTGGGAACTCAGTTGTTACGTTTTTCGCGGTGTTTTTCGTAGCTAGTCTTTTTGTTATGTATGCCTAGTGTTAGGGAATACCATACATGACTATGTGCACAATCGGGACGAGGTCAGTGTCGGATGGATAACGGCTGGGCACAGTGTATCGACTAATAGGGTATCCGACCTTACCTGTATGCGTTACATGGTTAAGGGGAGGGAGTTGCCCGGGTGTTGGATACAAAACGCTATCGGTTACCGTGGTTTTGGCCGACCATGGTTTAAGGCCCGCAAAGCCGCCGATCCTCTCAAACAAGTGATTACCTAACCGGAGATGTTCTTTAACTTCCGTGTTTAAGTGTTTAGTGTAGTTGGTAGTGTTAGGAATTCATTCACTTAGCTTTTGTGCTAATCCCTCCCTTATTGACATTTCAGGTTGGATGGCTTGACGGGTCGGCTTGGACGGGAAGTTTGACCATGCTTAAATTATGTTTTGTAAAATGAGCCGTGTCTAGTAATACCGTCTTTTTAACTAACTTTGGTTGTAATATTTTGTGGGTCCATGTTTTGTAAACTTAACTAACTAAATGCTTCCGTACTTAGCCTAATACTTAATTGCCTTTTAAAAAAAAAATGCGGTGTTACAGCAACCTTGGGCTACAAGTCTTGCTTTGTTCTTGATCACTATACCTCTTTCATCTTTCTTGTTTCTGAAGATCCATCTTGTTCCAATGGGTCTTTTTCCTTTTGGAAGAGGTACAAGAGTCCATACAGCTTGTAGTTTGAACTGAAGAAGTTCCTCTTGCATTGCTATGATCCAGTTTGAATCTTTCATGGCTTGTTGAATCTTCTTAGGTTCTTCCTGTGACAGAAGACACTCATACATGCATTCATTAGATATTAGACTTACGTTACACATATTTGTATTTAATGATGAATTAAATTTGCTTCTTGTTTGCATGGTTGAGTTGACATCACTTAGGACTTGATCCAAAGGATGATTCTTTTCTGTTCTTGTGCCATGAACTTTCTCAACAGTCAGTTGACTATCGAGGTTTGACTCATTTGATTCAGGAATTTGTGTATATGTCCATGTTTCTTCTTGATTGTTTGAGATTTGTGGAGTTTCATCATTGTTACTGGTGTCAGTAGTATCATTGTCTGCATTGACCTCATGATGGTCATTGTTGTTACTGACATCAGTATTGAGTAGATCATCATTACAACTCTGAGGTTCGGAGTTACTACTGGGATCCGTAGTATCTTCAGAATTGGTGTTATTACTGGTGTTATTGAAATTAGGGGTACCAGTGTTACTACTGTCCTCAGTATCAACTGTGGGATCAGTATTAACTAGGATATATTTCATAACATCTTGTCTTCCACTTGATGATGGTCCTCCTTGTTGACTTTGATTATTTGAATCTCCTGTATTCAGATTATAATTCATATCAAAAGATTTGGTTAGATTATCAATATTAAACAACCAATCTGGACCATTTCCTTGTTCATTCATTAAATTTTCATTAAAGGATACATTTACACTTTCTTCAATGATCCTTAGCCTTTTGTTGAATACTCTGTATGATTTGCTTTGAGTTGAGTATCCTACAAAGATTCCATCATCTGCTTTGCAGTCAAACTTACCAATTTGTTCTCTTGTAATTAGAATAGTACAAGGACAACCAAATGATTTTAAGAAACTTATTGATGGTTTTCTTTTGTTAAAAAGTTCATAAGGTGTTTTAAAGTGAGGCTTAACTATTAATACTCTGTTCTGAACATAACAAGCAGTATTAACAGCTTCAGCCCAAAAAGTTATTGGTAATTTTGAATCTGCAAGCATTGATCTGGCTGCTTCAATGATGGTTCTATTTCTTCTTTCAGCTACACCATTTTGTTGTGGAGTTCTTGGTGAGCTGTACTGCCTGTCAATGCCTTTAAGATCACAAAAATCAATTAGGTTAGTATTTTTAAATTCAGTTCCATTATCACATCTAATTGCTTTCACTTTGAGATCTCTTGTATTTTCCAGCTTTACAATCAAATTCTTGATAATCTCACTTGTTTTATCTTTGGTCCTAAGAAAGAAAACCCAAGTATATCTGGAAAAATCATCAGTAATAACAAGGCAGTTTTGTATCTTTCCAATACTCATTACATTTGTAGGACCAAAAAGGTCTATATGTAAGAGCTGTAAAGGATTAGAAATAGAATTGATTGCTTTGGACTTATGAGAAGTCTTGTGTTGTTTACCTTTTAGGCAGGCAACACAATGATGATCACACATAAATTCTTTTTGTGGTAAAACCAACTACCAAATTCTTTTTGACTAAGTTGTTCATATTTTTAAAATTTGTGTGACACATCCTTCTATGCCAGAGTTCTGATTCATTTGTGTTTGCCTTGGATATAAAACAGTTGACCTCATTTGAAGAAATGAGTTCTCCCCCTATATCAAGGAAATACACATTGTTTCTCCTTGGTGTTCTTAAAACAACAAATTTTTCATCTAAAATAAAATCAGGAGAAAGAATGATGCACTCAATATCTGTAAAAAGAATTTTATTCTTCTTATCACAGACTTGAGACACACTAACCAGATTATACTTAAGTTCAGCAACATAAAATACATCATCAAAAGTAATCTTACCATTTGATACTGTACCTTTACCTGTGATTTTACCACCTCTTGGATTTTCTCCAAAAGCAACATATCCTCCTTCAAAAGACTTGAAATCTCTAAGTATTTGAAGATTTCCAGTCATGTGTCTAGAGCATCCACTATCAATATGCCATGTTCTACCTTCTTCAGGGATCTGGATACTCTGCACATACAGTAAAAGGATTAGTTAAGTTTGGGAACCCAAGCTTGTTTTGTCTTGGGTTCATCCTTTGAAGAGTAAGTTTTTGGAACATAATGTGCTTTGTATGTATGTTTGTTCTTAGGTGATTGATTAGTACTGGTATTTCAAGAGAATGTGTCGCGCCTATTAACAATGCCCACTTTCTACCGGAACAAGCCCCATAGAAGGTTGTTTCTAGCACTATAAAAAGCAACCCCCACTCCTCATTTGAAAAAGAACTCAACTCAAGAAACCTCACCCTGCACCAAAATTATAGTTGTTTCCTTTTGAACTAGTTTTCTAGTTCTTTGTTAATTTTGCTTTTTGCACAAATATTGGTAGGCATTTGGTCATCTTATAATCAAGTTTCTCTTTTGTTATTGTCAGGATCGAATAACTCAAACAAGTTATTAGAAATTCAGATCTACTAACACAAGAAGTTACAGCGGATTAACACTTATGTTATTAGATTAAGAACAATGTAAACTGCAATTGATTAAACAATAAACGAAAAACACAGTTTATCACAAAAAGCTTCAATGTATTAATTCGTATGATCAATACACGTATGTTTACAATTCATAAGGAACTATATATAATAGTCCTTGAAGCCTAAATTATTAACCTAGTTATTCTAGGAATCGATTACAATTGAATTACATAAAGATATACATTCTGTAACTAACTAAGCTAGAATCTCGGACACGATCAGCTCCAAATATAACATCAGTAGTAACAGTTGATCGTCAGTAGTAACATCATCAGTAGTATCGTCCAAGTTTAGCATCAGTAGTATAAAGTATTTCTGCCCCATCAGTACTAACTTCATTCTTCATATCAGTACCAACTGCAGCATCAGTAATAGAATTTGTATATCTTGTTTATATCCCAACAGTTATATATATTCTTCATAATCGGTTCAATCTTTCTTTAATCTGATATGGCTATCAATGTATAGATTGTGTTTTATATGATGTACTTTCGCTAAATTAGTATATCTACTTAGATGAAGTTTAGTTACGTTGCTATGTGGTTGTTATAATTATATGTTATGTATGTTGATTATGTTATGGATTAGCTCACATAATAATGAAGCCCAATGGTTTAGTTAATTCATTTAAGTTATACTTGTATAATTGATGATATATTTTGTGAATTGACAAAATAATCTTCCCCTATATATGGCCCCTAATTTGACATTGGTTTGACAACTTGGCAATTCTGAGCTCCCTCATTGGTCCGAAATGTCAGCTGTAATCCTCTGATTGGCTGGCCCCATACGACAACGTCTATCCTTCACGCTTTCTGCTTTTCAAATAACCTCACCCCTTTGCGTGCCCTAATAACGTAGTGAGACACATCTGTCGAATCCTTCTATCCCATGGAGCTTAGACCAACGACAAATTGTTTCTGGCGCTTAACTGTCTGGATACTTGACGAGTTCGCTTCCTCAATGTCGAATTAGGTATGTTTTAATTCGGCGCAACATAAATATTGATATATTCAAAAGCGTTCATCTTCCCCTGTCCAATTAGGTTTGTTTTAATTCGACTGGAATTTATTACTTTAGGGTTCTTGATTCAACATTACATATTACTTAATTGCAGTGCTAGCAAACACTATGAACACTTTTTAATTGAAATTATGATTGGCTATTCTTAAAATGTTATCCAAACAAATAACTGTTTTACAACAATTGTTTCCATTGCAGTCAAATATTAACAAATTTCTAGAATTGGGAAGGCCAGCATGGAAGGAAGCTCGTGATACACTGCAAAAGCTATTATCATGTATACACTAAATTTTCTGTTTTTTATTTCTCAACTGCAATTCATGCATAAGGGTATCTTATTTGATATGAATAAAATTCCAATTATCTATTTGTTAAACACAATGTTTTTTTTTATTTCCGGTGTAGCTGATGAGCCCACTTTACAAAGCAATGCAAGTTTGAGGCAGAAAGCCCTTTTGCCTACGGTAAGAGACATATTTAAGCCCGTTATATTAGAGCTTATTTAGTTATTTAACACATACTGTTTCAGGATTGTGACAACCCTCGATATCGGGCATTTGACCCGACATTTAATGTGACCAAATTTTTATGGTAGAACATTCATCACATATATTTTAGCATTTAAGTCTAGCAAAACCCTTTATACCATGTGTAGGTAGTACACAACATCATTATGCACAAGTCATTTGTCTGTGTCGCATACAGGTAGCATTATACAATTTAGCGAGTTGGTACTCAACATAAACTCAAATCAAACTCAAAATTTTACAATTGGGTAAATTACAGTTTTTGTCCCTGACCTATGGCCGATTCGGGGTTTTTGTCCCTAATGTTTTTTTGTCGGTTTTTTTGTCCTTTAAGTTTTTCAAATTCTGGAAATTTGTCCTTCCGTCCAATTTTGGCCGTTAACTAACGGTTTTTTTGTCCATTTTACCAAATTACCCCTGTTCTATCCTTCTTCCTCTTGTCAATGAACCCTAATCCCCCAAATTGATGAACCCTAATCCCCAAATTGATGAACCCTAAATACTAAATCTTCAAATTGATGAACCCTAATCCCCCAAATCATTCCATCTTGAAGATGGTGGCCGGAAAGGGGGAAATAAAAAATGGGTGTCAGATCGGAGAGTCGATCTCTCTCTCTCTCTCTCCTCTTTCCGGAGCTTCGCCGGAGAAGATGAATGGCACATATTTTTCTATTTAATCTCGATCCACAGGTACACACATACACACAATCTCTCTGATTTTACTTACTCAGGTGGATAAACATGGGGAAGCTTAGCTATCGATCGTCCGGATGTTGAATGATCGATGATCTGATTTAATCTTCAAGTAATAAATGAACAGATTGAGCAACTACGTTCCAAGGTATTGCTTATAGGAACCAAGACTTTATTATACCGTAGCCTCTTTTATAATAGCTCAAAATTCTCAAAATTAAAACATAATTTTGATTTAAACCGTATGCAGAGTGTTTAAATGGAAAGAGAAAAAACACTCGAAATTGCTTAATAAACATTTTGTCAAAATTTAACGATTTGAGATACTTTTGTATTTTATTTTAGTGTCAAATGGAAACGACCAGATGAGAACGGAAGAAACGAGATCGTCCAGATCTGAGTTGCAGGTGGTAGTGGTTGCAGGTTGTGAAGAGGGAAGAAGATGAAGAAGAGGGAAGAAGATGAAGAACATGAAGAGTGAGGAAAAAAGACGAAAATACCCTTAATTTTTTTGCGTTTTTAGTCACCTAACGGTCAAAATTGGACGGAAGGACAAATTTCCAGAATTTGAAAAACTTAAGGGACAAAAAAACCGACAAAAAAACATTAGGGACAAAAACCCCGAATCGGCCATAGGTCAGAGACAAAAACTGTAATTTACCCTTTACAATTTATATAAATTATAAGGATAAGTTAGCTCAATTGAATAAAGTGGTACGTGAAGTAATACACAAAATACCATACATTATTTAATAAACATATGAACCAAATAAATGAAACTTAAACTCTATCTTATCCCCTCCTTTACATGTGCATACGTTTTTCACTGCAACAAAGAGTCCGGAATTCTCTGAATAAAATATTGATATACTCTAAAGATCCGTTATCATAAAACAACCAATTTCCCACGTTCGCCATCACCACCATTTCACTATATATGAAACTTAAACCTATCTCAAAACTACTAAAACTTTGTGGTCTATCTCACTGCTATCGAATCAAACAAATAAGTAGAATCATCTCAAGTTCACAACTCTTCATCTCTCACATTTACCCTCCTACGCCACCAAAAGCATAAGTGAAGCAGACGGAATATTCCGGCGAAGGTATATTCGAATCTTTTTAATCATACATGGTTGAGTTTCGTCATGTCGATCTTATTTTGGCATGTGTTACTTGTCACACCCCGCCAAAAATGATTTTATAGTAATAAATGATTTGCGGAAGAACGGGATGTAACATTCATGAGTAACACAATTATGATTATTGCAAACATTTAATAGTTTTAAAATGTATTAAATACTTGAAATAAGTATTATCCAAAATTTATATGTAACTAAAAAAAATTTAAAATAAAAATTAATGTTTAGAAATGAAAAGACGTTCGTGGCATCTCGACAATATGCATGCTCATGATCCAAAGTCTAAAGGCTCAATGCTTCTCCTAATTACCTGAAAAACATATATAAAACGATCAACAAAATTGTTGAGTGAATCCACAGGTTTAATATTTGTTTTGAAAAAAACAAGGTTTTGTAAGCCAAACATGGCAAAATCGTATAGTAAAATGTTATTTGAAATTGATTTGAAATGCAAAGTTTTTATATGCCAATCGGCCCAAATTGTATAATAAAATATAGATTTGAGTTACCCAAAAATGTATATGTGCCAACATGGCAAAAATTTGTGTGATGATAAAATGTTCATTAATGATTTGACATAAAGAAATGTTGTGATAAAATTTGATATGTAAAAACATGCAAGTAAATAAAATAGTAAGACTGTAAAAAGTATTAAATATTGAAAATGCATGACTGGTGTCCCCAACAGTTAGCTACGCCATTGAGTTAATATGCCGACCCTAAGCCCATAATCAAACTGCAACTCTAAGTGTGATGTTTCTGTTCTCTAAGATATGCACTCCCCTGACGGTTGGGTAGAACCGTTAAGTAACAACATAAATGTGGGAGGAAGAGTGTCAGCCAATGGCATGTAAGCATCTACCTATGCACTACACCTACTTAGTCCGAGCATAAAGACTATTTGTCATGTTTCGAATAATGTATCATCACAATAAAAATAATGTAAGCATTTGATAAAATAACAAAAGAAACAATTGATATGTTTTTCACCTCAAATATTTGTAAAGCAGTAAATAGATTACGGTAAAAAGTGGGGCTGTGGACTCACCTGTTGCAAAGCTTCCAATAACTCAAATACTCAAATGCAAGATCCAACCAAGTGACTTCTAGTAACCTAAATGCATAGAAGTAAAACTAATGAGCGATAGTTGGTGACGTTTAATTGATATTGATATTGTATATTGGGTTATTATTTAAATAAGATAACTTAGATAGTTATAATTAAATACATAACAAATTAGTAATTAAATAAAATGTTATTAATAATGAATTTTTGAATAAGTGAGTAACTAACTGATAATAAATCTCTCGTCAATTAACTTATAGAGCAATTCTGATTAAAACGAATTTGGGAACGAGACATGGGGCTGACAAAGCGAAACTGGGCTGGACTTTAGTTTATTGGGCCGGCCATTGGCCAAGGCCCAAGCGGATGGGCTGTGATATAAGTAAATGGACCATACAAAAACGTTACTGGGCTGACTTAAGTGGGTTACGGTGTTATCACGCAACAATGGAAAGAAGAGTTCTCGGCTGGTTTGGTTCTTTGCGACGGAAACAGAGGAACAAACAGAATCAGTTGGGCTGGCATTAACTACTGAGCTCAGATTAAATCCTGGGCTGGACTAAATCAAGAAGTTCTCAATATAGTTTAGGCTAACTGGGCTCGACTTGAACAAAAAGAAAAATAACAGTTGTGGGTTTCTGTAATGACTGATGCGACGGAAGAAGCAAGGGAAACGTCGGTTCCAACCAACCTGCTTCACCGGGAAAAACGCACCGCTGGAATACGCGACCAAAATCACGCACATATTTGCACCCGCATATATTAACACACACATTTACACACACTGAAAAACCCATTAACGCACACACACGATTCGCACACCAGACACACACTTGTGTCTGTCTGGGTTTCGACGACGGAAACGGAAAAGATGTGATCGAGCGGCGGTCGCCGTGGTGAAACCTGCAACGACAACTACTGTACACGCACGTATATGTGTACGGAAAGAAAACAGAGACGTGATCATGTGATGAGGATGATGGTTTATGGGTCTGGGTTTCAGCAACATAAAACAGAGGATACGAGATCGATTGGCGGTCACCAAAATAAAACCTACAACAGCAACACACACATGTGTGTGTTTGACGGAGGTACAGTGGCAGCGATGGAACACAGGGATGAAACTAGTGGTAAACATATACGTAATGAATTATAAGAGTTCTGGTAGATTATACCTTCACTTGAAGAGAGACACGATCGAGCGGGGAGAGCAGTTCGCCGGAATTTCTGCTGGTTCGCCGGAATCTCGTCTGGGTTTGGTCGAGATGGATTAAACCAAAAGAAGGAGGCTATGTGTGGGTTTTATAGATTTTAGCTGGCAGGGTTCTTAGGTTAGGGTTGGTGGAAATTTGTCATTGGTTGTATTTTAAATGGAAAAGATTTGATTGGTTAAGGTTTAAGGCATAAATATTTTATAGGGTAAATTCCATAAATTGTCCATCGGGTTTTGGGTTTTCTGGTTTTTTGTCCCTAAACTTTTTTTTTCAAATTTTTTGTCCCTGAACTATTTAAAAATCGGGTTTATCGTCCTTCCGTCCAAATTTGGGTGTTAACTAACGGAAGATGCTAAAAAACCGAGGGTATTTTCGTCCTTTTCCGTTTTCTTTTTTATTTTCATATTTCTATATTCTTTCATCTTTATGTTAATTTGGTTCTTTGATTCTTTCTAGGATTTCATCCATCTTCGATTTCGAATCTGAATTTGAAATTGAAACTACAGATTTAGGGTTATCGTCTGTGGCTTATTATGGTTTCGATTGCAGGTTATTGCTAGGGTTTTCAAGTGATCGGAGGTAAATAAAAAACAAATTCGCGTTACGTTTGAAAAGGGCTAGTATTTGGTTGTTCTTCAATCTCATGAGAATTGTTAGGGGAATGCAGAGATCGTTTCAGCTGGAAAACGAAGAAGAAATTGGTTGGAGCAATAAACGGAAGTCATTCAGCGGTGGTGGAGTCACGTCGCCTAAAGCTAGAACTCGTGATAAATCGAAAGCTAGGGTTTTATAATAATCAACGAGAAAATAAGTTTCTATTTCTTTCTTTTTAGGGTTTCGAAATCTCGATAAGAAAAATGATGACTCGTGTTGTTTTTCAGAGAGGCTCATCTGCTTCTTCATCATCTAATAATTCAAACAGGTCGTCTTCTTCAAATCCACCGCAGGCTCAAGTTGCAGGCGAAGACTTTCAAGAGCAGATTCCTTCTGAAGATGTTCATGTGCCTGTAGAAACGGTTGTGTTGGGTCACATTCTAGAGTATTGTAATAGTCTAGGGGTGTAATGTGACAGTTTATTGTAATCAATAGTCTAGGGTACTTTATGTAATTAGTCAATACTAGGCCTAGGTATAAAAACCTAGTGGTAACCTAGTATTGACCTAAGCTTACCGACACAGTGAAATTGATATACGTTATTTTGCAAAGCTTCTCTCAATCTTGTTCTTCCAATTCATCCTTGTTCTTGCTTAATTGTTTGTTTAATCGATATATACGGATTCACAATTGGTATCAGAGCAGAAATCATCTTTGATTCGATCCATTTCAGTGAAGATTAAGCAAGATTTTGAAGGTTTTTGGTGAAGAACTCAAGAATCAAAATCGGAATTTGAGGTATTGAATCGTTTATATTCTTTGTTCAATTCATTAATCTTGTAATTCTAAGCATATTAGAATCAAGTTTCGATTAAATCCATCAACAATTGATCCCAATTCGTTGATTTTAAAGAAAACCATTAAAACACATTTTTTCCTCTGTAAAATCGAAATTACCTTCTGATTTGTTGTGTTTTGATCGAGTTTATTGACCCCTTCTGTGCGTTTATCAATTTCGAGCATTTTGGGATTTGAATCACTGGATTTGGTTAAGTATTGAGCATTCTAGGATCGATTTAGTGAGAAAAATAGCTGGTTCGTTCGTCACTGCGAAGAACAAGTTCGGCCCGAACTTGTCACTGTTCTCGGCCCGAACTTCATCTTCGGCCCGAACTTCATTCTGAAACTTCGGCCCGAACTAGAACTTCGGCCCGAACAAGAACTTCGGCCCGAGCAAGAACTTCGGCCCGAACAAGAATTTCGGCCCGAACCAGAACTTCGGCCCGAACCAGAACTTCGGCCCGAACTCCATTCCGAACTTCGGCCCGAACTCCATTCCGAACTTCGGCCCGAACTAGAACTTCGGCCCGAACTCCATTCTGAACTTCGGCCCGAACTTCAAAACCCAAGATCGTGTGTCAAAAGGTGCTATACTAAAACGATCTTAACTTTCAGCTCGGGTGTCCGTTTCCAGCCCACGAGTAACCAAATCGTAGGCGGTTTACACGACTTCTCGGACCAAAAACGCTTGTTTCGATCACTTTATTTGCGTTTTCGTGATTTTTCGGTTAATTTCAAAACTTCGTTTAGCTCCAGTTTCTTACCCAATTATCATTTTTGGCCAATTCGAAAATCGAGGACATATTTAAAGTGTCTTTTATCATCTGAGATCTTTTGAAAAAAAAAAAAAAAAAATGATCTTTATCAATGGATACCAAATATAATTAGTTATTTTGAAAAAAAAAAAAAAAAAAAAAAAATTAAAATTTGTTTCCCTCGGTCGTAACCATACACACCATGACTTCAAGAGAAGCACTATCGATCGGGTCTGATCTGAAACCTCCAGTCCTATTCAGAGGGGAGTATGCCCAGTGGAAGAAAAGGTTTCTTCACTTCATCAACAGCCAAGAATTAGCTACTGAAATTCTTGAGTCCCTTAAGAATGGAAACGCAAAATTCTATGAAGATGTTGTTGCGTTACCTGATGCAGATCCTCCGGTTATTGGCGGTCGAGTTCTCATTCCTCCCTCCAGATATAATGCTATTCAAAAGCAACGTGCCAAAGCTGATCAACATCAAATTTATCAACAGTCTTCTTCCTGAGTGGGAAATGTTTGGTAACAATGCTATGCAGAATAAAGATCTAAGTCTGATAGATATCCATGAGCTGTACGAATATTTGTACCAAAATGCTCCAATGGTGAAAAACATAGCCAAAACAAAACAAGAGACACAAGATACTCTTGCACTTCTTACCAAACAACAACATCTGTTAAATGAGACTGCTAAGTCTAAAGAAAAAGCAGAAGAACCCACTCCTCCAAAAATCGATGATCTGGATAAAGAACTTCAAGAAGTGCTGCAAGCCATGTCACTCATCTCCAAATATGAGAAGAAATATTACCCGAAAACCGCAAACAACAATCTGCGATTTTCATCAAACTTTAAATCTGCTCAATCTGCTTCTGCTTCAACTGATAAGCCAGCCATGACACCTTTGGATCCTACAAAGAAATGTTATAACTGTGGTGTTGCTGGTCACTTCTCCCGTGATTGCACGAAACCTAAAGTTCGTGATTCTGAATATTTTAAAAAGAAGATGCTGTTGGCCAAACAAATTGAATCTGGGAAAGTGCTGTTAGCAGAAGATCTTCAGTGGATGGAAGACTCTGATCAAGAAGATGAGGAACATGCTGCAAACTTGTGTTTAATGGCAACAGAAAATGCTGAGCTCCACGAACGTTGCAATGAGGAGACCAACAAAGAAATTGAGGTAACCAGCTCTTCTTTATCTAATTGTGATCATTCCACTGATTCTGATACTTGTCTTGATAAAAATCTGATTTCTGAAATTGATACCTTAAATCAAACAATTTTACTCGAAAAGGATATGAATACACAACTTTTAGAGCGTGTAAACATTTTAGAAAATCAATGCAAACAAACTGCTCATCTAGGTGAGCAACTTGTTAATCACATTAAACAAAATAAAATTTTTACATTGGAAATTCAGGATTTAAAAAGACAAGCATCAGAAATAAAGGTCCAGTATGAATCTGATATTCAACATTTGTCAACTACAATTTCCGAGAAAGAAACTGAAATTACAAATCTTAAAAATGCACAAAATCCTATTTCAAAGGAACGAAATGATAAATATTACAAATTGTATATTGAAACGTTCCAAGAATGTCAATTCACAAAAAACTGGATGGAACGTAAACAACAAGAATTTGATGATAATGAAAACCAATTTAAATCTTTAAATTCTGAAATAAACGAATTAAAAGAAAAATTAACCGATCAAACTAATCAATCATCACAAGATAGAAATAGTCAACAGGTTATCATACATCGTCTCACCCATGACAAAGATCAGTTAGTATCTCACATTAAACATCTTGAAGAGTTAATTGCCAAACGAGGACATACTGATCAAACCATCCATTTGAACAAGCCAAAAGAGTTCAAATACTTCAACTCCAAACAAGGTCTCGGGGCAGACAATCCAGGATATCTGAGCAAGGCGTGCAGGGTTCTTCCGACACTATATGACTCTCGCTACATGCAAAGAGATATCTGGCAAAGCTTCATGCGGGTGACTGATGAAGAAAAAGAAATCGAAGCATTCAACAGGGCGAAGCAGGAAAATGCTCAAATCAGTTTCAATTATGCAGAATTAAACAAAACTTATGAATTTAAAAAGGCTAAATTTGAAAATGATGAATATTTTCCCATTATAACTCCAGAAGAATTTGAAATTAAAGGGGATGCTGTCGTTCAAGAAAAAGTAACACGAAAACTTTATATTCCATCGTTAATTCTTGAAAAGAAAATCTGCCAATTAGAAACAGAAATTGATGAAACACAAAAGGCATATGATAAAGAAAAATTAGTTTTACAAACCAAAATTCATGAATTAGAAGCTAAACTTGTTAAAACCAATTCTTCTTCTGTTCAAAATGTTTCTCAAAATAACTCTTCTGTTCAAACTAAAACTCTTGAAAAGACTTCTACCATTAAAATCCCTGTTATTTTAAAAAGAAGCTCTGACTCAACTGTTTTAAATGTTTCAGATAAAACCTTAAATTCAAAGCTTGAGAAGCCCATGCCAATTGGAGACAGAGGAGCAGCTCAGATAAAGAAGTCTAAGTCGTCCGGCTCTAGTATGCTTAAGTCAAAGGAACTTAAGAAGTCTAGTTCATCGTCCTTTTTAGTTTCTTCTTTTTCTGCTTATAATAAATGTAATAACTCCATGGATTTTATTGCTCCTAAATTGGCTTTTTGGTACAGTTTATGATTCTGATGTTTATCGTCCTGTGAATTATACTGTTAATGGTGATAATTTGGTTGTTAAATATGATAAAACCGGTAAAAAGATTTATTGTGACAAGCAAACAAATAAAGAAATTTCTCAGTATGATGAACGATATTTCATTAGGTTGGATGCTCCATGTGGTCCTAGAAACTATGTTTTACATAAGTCTGGCAAAATACTTACGTCCTGCAAAACTTGTTTTCCGTACTCATGCAAAACATCTGTTTCTCGTCCGTTTCAATATAAACGAAAACATTCTTCTACACAAGCCTTCAAACCGACTCATGTTCGTCCCACTACCTCACCCATCTCTAATAAATTGATGTCCTCTCAACGTCAAACAACTCGAGGAATCACAACACCTAAATCATCACAATCAAGTACTTCTTCCAATTCTTCGACAAACAAATCAAAGATGCATAACACAAAATCCACGTTTGTTCATTACACTTGGATCAAGAATGAACAGTAAAATTGGATTTTACATTCTCCAGAGAAAAATCTTAAATGGTCTATCAAATCAATCCAATCAAAACTGCCTCCTTGCAGTTCCCCAAAATCTCTAAATTAATCCTTCTGTAAAATCTGCATAAAACATCCTTCACTAATCGTATAGGACCCATAATTGATTGGGTACCTAAATTGTTTTAATTGTTTTATGTAGAATATATGGTATCTTGATTCTGGATGCTCACGGCATATGACGGGAAACAAGAACCTCTTAACAAATTTCAGAGATAAATATTTGGGTACTGTTCGTTTTGGAAATGATCATTTGGCTGCTATCATGGGAATTGGCGATATCATTCGTGACAAGTTAATCATTCGAAACGTCACTTATGTTGAAGATCTTGCTCACAACTTGTTCAGCATCGGTCAATTTTGTGACAAAGAGTTAGAAGTTAATTTTCGAACAAAGAAGTGTGATGTTCGTACTTATAATGGAAAAGAACTTCTTACCGGATCACGGGATACAAATCTGTTTACTATCAATCTAAATGACGTGACCCCAATGGAAGAAGTATGTTTACTATCAACAGCGTCATCAGATGAATCTTGGTTATGGCACCGTCGCCTCTCGCACCTTAACTTCAAAACCATCAACAAATTGGTAAAAGGTGGCCATGTATCTGGTCTCCCAGACGTTAAATTTGCAAAAGATCATCTGTGTTCGTCTTGCGAAATGGGAAAGATGAAGAAAACGTCACACAAATCCAAACCTGTTCCAAGTACATCCAAACCTCTTGAATTGCTTCACATGGATCTATGTGGACCAATGAGTGTTCAATCAATTGCTGGTAAACGGTATGTGTTAGTGATTGTTGATGACTACTCACGGTATACCTGGGTTCACTTCTTACGTACCAAAGATGAAGCTGCAGATACTATTATCGCCTTTATCAAGAAAACTCAGACAAATCTGGAATTAAAAGTCAACACCATTCGGACTGATAATGGCACTGAGTTTAAGAATCGAACCCTAGATTCATTTCTTGAATCTGTAGGTATAACCCATCAATTTTCCGCTGCTAGAACTCCACAACAGAATGGAGTAGTAGAACGAAGAAATCGTACCTTAGTTGAAGCAGCCCGCACAATGCTTTCATTTTCGAAACTACCTTTATCTCTGTGGGCTGAAGCCATCAACACGGCATGTTTCACTCAAAATCGTTCTATCATCAACAAAACCTACAACAAAACACCGTATGAATTGATAAATAACCGAATTCCGAATGTTAAATTTTTCCATGTTTTTGGGAGTCGTTGCTTCATCTTGAATGACAAAGACAAATTGAACAAATTTGAAGCTAAAGCGGACGAAGGGGTATTTGTTGGTTATTCACGAGAATCTGCATCATTCAGGGTTTACAATCGATCAAATCGGACAATAAGAGAAAGTGTAAATGTGAATTTTGATGAGACATTTCCTCTTGAGTCACTTACTTCAGATATTAAACCTCATGCACCTCCTTCCGCTCCTTCCACCTCTGAAAATGATTTCGATGTATTGTTTGAACGTTTTTATGATGAATATCATAACATCAGACATACTTTACGTCAGGAGGCTGGCATTCCATTCCCTGCAGCTGCAGATGTTCAATCAATCAGTGTCCCTGAGACACTCATTCCGAGTTCCCCTGATTCTCCATCACCAACATCTGCTGCTCCTGAGAACACTGAGTCAGCACCAAATTCAGAGTCTACTTCCTCATTAATGGAAACTCAATCACCAACGGATGTCTCTTCATCGCCCACTCCAGTTTTCGGTGCTTCTGATTCACTTGTTGAACCCGCTCAAGTTCCAAAGTTGGTGATCGATTTCTCCAAATTCAATGTTCAACAAGTCGATCCCCCACCTTCTTCATCCAACACCCAAACAACTATCATCCCGCATCCTGCATTTACTGATACCTCCAATATAACACCAGGTCAAATTCCACTTCCTCATACTCTGAAATGGACCAAAGAGCATCCTTTACATCAAGTAATTGGAAATCCTGAATCCTCGGTTCAAACTCGTAGAGCAACGGCTGATGAATGTCAATACTCATCTTTCTTAAGCTCTCATGAACCTAAGAAAGTAAGCGAAGCATTATCAGACCCAGACTGGATTCTTGCAATGCAAGATGAGATCAATCAATTTGAACGATTGAAAGTTTGGCGTCTAGTTCCAAAACCACCTGGAAAGTCCGTTGTTGGTACTAAATGGATCTTTAAGAACAAAAAGGATGAAAATGGGATTGTCATTAGAAATAAAGCACGTCTGGTTGCTAAAGGGTATTCTCAACAAGAGGGCATCGATTATGAAGAAACTTTTGCCCCGGTTGCACGGATAGAAGCCATCCGAATATTTCTGGCATATTCAGCTCACAAGAATTTTACAATCTATCAAATGGATGTAAAAACTGCATTTCTTAATGGTATTCTCAGTGAAGAAGTTTTCGTTCATCAACCAGAAGGATTTGTCGATCCACAATTGCCTAACCATGTCTACATACTTGATAAAGCTTTATATGGTTTGAAGCAAGCTCCACGTGCATGGTATGATGTTTTATCAAAATTTTTAGTCGACTCTGGTTTTTCAAAAGGCAAAGTGGACAAAACTCTATTCATCAAACGAAAAGGGGAAGATATCGTTCTCATTCAGATTTATGTAGATGATATTATTTTCGGCTCCACAAATCCTAAATACTGTAAACGTTTTTCAGATCTTATGATCAAGCGATTTGAAATGAGTATGATGGGGGAGATGAATTTCTTTCTAGGTCTACAGGTTCGTCAGTTACCTACCGGGATCTTCATTAATCAATCCAAGTATATCACTGATCTGTTGAAGAAGTATCTGATGGATGACTGTAAACCCATTTCAACACCAATGTCACCCGGTTCAAAAATGCATTCTGATCCTGACGGAAAGCTAGTTGATATAACCAACTATCGAGGCATGATCGGGTCCCTACTATATCTAACTGCCAGTCGACCTGATATAATGTTCTCTACATGCGTGTGTGCTCGGTATCAGGCTGCTCCCAAAGAGTCTCACCTTCAGGCAGTCAAACGCATATTTCGTTACTTAAAGGGTACTCGAGATCTTGGTCTTTGGTACCCCAAAGAAACTTCGTTTGACTTATCTGCATTCTCTGATGCTGATCATGCTGGCTGTATGTTGGATCGAAAAAGCACTTCTGGCGGTGCTCAATTTCTCGGTGATAAACTGGTGAGCTGGTCCTCAAGGAAACAAAATTGTGTATCTCTCAACTGCCGAAGCGGAGTATGTTGCTGCTGCAAGCTGCCTGCCCCAGGTAATTTGGATGCAGTCACAATTAAAAGATTACAGCTTTTCATACAGCTGTATTCCTTTATATTGTGACTCCCGAAGTGCAATTGCAATTTCATGCAACCCTGTTCAACACTCCAAAACTAAACATATTGATCTTCGATATCATTTTATCAAAGATCACGTTGAACAAGGAACTGTGGAACTGTACTTCGTATCCACCGATTTTCAGCTAGCTGATTTATTCACCAAGGCTTTAGACGAAAAACGTTTTAATTTTCTTGTGTCTAAGCTTGGTATGTTAAATCTCAAAGCATAAATCGTTTCTATATTTTTTTTTCATCAATGTTGTTTCTGCAAAATGTTTTTTAATGTTTACATTTTTCGCAATGACTTATATACACATCAGTATATAACTCGAACTTTAAAGCCCTGGCTTTCCAGTCCCTCAGCTTGAAACCCGCTCTTAATCAGAAAACACAGAATTGTAAAAACTCTTCTCCACCCCTCTGCTGCTGTTAAAAGGTACATTTCTGATCTACAAACTTTTATATATCTTTATTTTGTCGAGGGGGAGTAATATTAATTCTAGGGGGGGAATTAGTATATCCAGGGGGAGAAACTTTCTTATATCACTACTTTTATACCCGTTTGAATTTTTTTTAATTATTATTCGATCAAATTTTTTTTATCAAACGACAATACCTTCCCATGGTTTGCCAGAACCGGCCTTACCTTCCAAGGGAATTCTTTTTCAGCCATTTGGTAAATGTGAGGGTATAAGTCTAGGGTATAGCAATAGGCGAGTGCAAGGTGATGTGAAAACATGATAACGTTAAGAAAACACACCTTTGAGTGCATCCAAACAATAACTAAACCGGGCAAACATACAAATAGGGTGTTCATTCATACGTTGAATGTTTCGCCAGTCTTTACTAGCCCAGTAAAGCAATTGCACGCCACCACCAACCACTCAAATTCCTCTCAACAGGAATTTGTTTCAATTCATTAGGGGACGTAGCACAAAAGCTACTGACTACTCATTCGGAGTTTGTCGGTATTGAAACATAATAACCTCCTGCCCCGGGTTAAGTCTCTTTGTATGCACAGTGTGTCTAGTTCTCACCTCCAAGAATCTTTCCAATTTAGGACACTTGCACTACAAAAATGGATCTCCGTGAATCCATCGGAACACTCGTAGTGGCATCACAATCTGATGTTTCACGAGGATCGAGTGGAAATCCTGCTAGAGCTACCATCATGCCAACTCTAAACGCAGGTCACACCTCTGAATCTACGGTTGTGCAAACGACTACAGATTCATACCGTGTGCAAACGGATACTCTATGTGAGTCCGGTATTCACTTACTTGTTCAAGTTGCTGTACCTAAATTTGACATCTTAAAGGCAACAACTTATGCCGGAAACACATACACTTTCCGATGAAAAATCCATGTTATTCACAAAACGTAACATGATATATGCTGATCCATTGCACATGAGTGTTTTAGTTCACTCTCAAATTACTCCTATGATCTGCTATAACCGGCATGATCTTCCCCAGGAGCCACCTACAATATAGGACAAAATGTAAGGGTTTATAGGTCTAGGTGAGCAGAATCAAGTATCACGGGATCTTGATTGGGGTGCGCTGAGGTAAAAATTGAGAGGGGGTATGAAGTATGGGGTGCAAATCAGCTTATCACATGGTAACACAAAAATGAGGGTGTGGTTGAAAATGAAAAAGTCAGTTGAGTGAGGAGTGTGTGAGAAAGGGTTAAAGAAAACGGAAAACCCTCCCTAAACCGAACAACAGACCGGGTCACTACATCTATATCAGACTGCATGCGATGCTTTCTGATTCAGACATCATGGACCCAGTGATGCAATGCACAACCCCCACTGACCACTCAAGTACAAAAAGTACTTGTTTCAAAATCACGGAGATTACTACATCTACTATCGACATCTCATTTGGAGATTGTTGATATTGAAAAAGAGGACCTACCTCCAGTCCTTGCCTTCGTTTGTCCACCTATAGAGTCTAGAACCGAATTAAATTTCTCTAGGACACAGGCATTCCACCAAGCATATCCTAGTGATATTGCCGGAACATTCATAGTGATACCAAACTTATTGGTATTCCACGATGATTGAATGAAAATCCTACCAGTGCTAACATCAAAGCCAACACTGAACGTAGGTCACACAGTTTTTCAACTGTCGTGTTAACGGGCATTCTATGAGATCCCGGTTTACCCTGTTTAACTTTTCTGTACAATGTGTTATATATTGATTCATTCAAAAAATGAATGTATCATTATTCAACACATTTTCATCAACAAGCTTCGGTGATTCTTCCTGTTACATGATGCTTCAGACAAATTCTGCTCATCATGAGGGGGAGAATATACTAGCCTAACTTACTCCACATAAAAAGGACACATATGCACCAGTGAAGTGGGAGTAAACAAGGAACCGAAGACCCCACGAAGAAATAATTGTCTGTTTGAGGGGGAGCATAAACCTTATCAACAAATTTCCCGAACAACAATTATTAAAGATCCTTGATCGACATAAAGCCACAAACCTCAAGAAAAGACTTCCGTTGTTAATCTCTCTATCATTATGGGTCTCAATTTTGGTCGATCAATATGTATCTTCAAAGTAAAGTCTTCAAAAATACTTTTTGTGGTTAAAAAGCTACAAGAAGTATTCATTTTCACAGATTAGCAAAGCAAAATCCTGATCATGATTATTATGCAACGAAATATCTACAAGACTAGGCTTGTGCTAAAGATGAAGACTTCGAAGACATGCTTCCAAGACTATTGTTACAAAGGGGGAGATTGTTAGGTCACATTCTAGAGTATTGTAATAGTCTAGGGGTGTAATGTGACAGTTTATTGTAATCAATAGTCTAGGGTACTTTATGTAATTAGTCAATACTAGGCCTAGGTATAAAAACCTAGTGGTAACCTAGTATTGACCTAAGCTTGCCGACACAGTGAAATTGATATACGTTATTTTGCAAAGCTTCTCTCAATCTTGTTCTTCCCATTCATCCTTGTTCTTGCTTAATTGTTTGTTTAATCGATATATACGGATTCACAGGTTGAAATTGATAAAATCGATGATCTTGATGCACTTGTTAGTGAGAAAATTGAAGAACTGACTGTAGAAACAGGTTCTCTAAGGGTAATTTCCGAAGAAGAGGAAGAACACGAAGAGAAAGATGGATTAAAAACTGATGATTATCCTTCACCGGCGACTAGTGGCAGTCCATACCCACCACCACCGCCTGCTCCACCACCAAAACCGTCATCAACAAGTTCTATTTCCAGGAGATTCATCAAAATGTTTTATGGCTTAATTAGGGTTTTGTTGTTGGTGTTCTTGATGATGGAGAGAAGAAGATAAAGATGAAAGAATATAGAAATATGAAAATAAAAAAGAAAATGGAAAAGGACGAAAATACCCTCGGTTTTTTAGCATCTTCCGTTAGTTAACACCCAAATTTGGACGGAAGGACGATAAACCCGATTTTTAAATAGTTCAGGGACATAAAATTTGAAAGAAAAAAAGTTTAGGGACAAAAAGCCAGAAAACCCAAGACCACAGGGACAATTTATGGAATTTACCCTATTTTATACTAAAATAATAATAATAATTTGGGTTTGATTTTGTTGAGGGGTACGGTTGTCACCGAAGTGGGGTGGGTTGGGATTTTAGATGTCTAACTATTTTATTTGATGTTATTGCTTTATATGTGTACCGTTATTGTTATCTTTCGCACTAATTACTTTGTTGTTTTAATATTTCATAATGAATTGTTAAATTTTTATATTTTTCATTTGGTTTATTATTTTATTATGTCACCAACTCGCTGACTAACTAATTTAACAATGCAATAACTGACAAGTGCACAAATGATGACGTGTAATAACTAGACATGGTTCCTAGCATTTCACTAAATTAAATGTGTTAATTAATATCATAAATGATATTAGGGCTTTATGCTAGACTTAAATGCGATAATTGCTCTCATAAATTAAATTAGGGTTCTAAGACGCTATTAGGGTTTCAAATAAATGTCGAATTAAATACCTAAATACTAGGGTTGTCACATTACTGCTCAGTTTTCCCCACCACCTCCGGTTACCAGAAAAGTTTTCACCGGCGACAGCTCGACGTCCGGACAATCTTAATCTCTCCGGCACTCGGAGTCTTTTGGTCTCGCTCGTTAGGTATACTCTCTTAAATTGTTTTGTGTTCGTTTCGTTATAATCACTTAATAACTCGTATATGTATTGATCAGTTATTTCCGTTATCTGGGTCTGCCTATCAATCACGACGGTACACACACACTTGTGTGTGAGTCGCATATTTTGGCCGTAATAATCATGTGCCATGTTTCTTCTCGAGACTGTCCAAATTTAAAGATGTGTGGGTGTTGTTTTTTTTCCCATCGTCGACGACAACCAAATGGCTGTCTTCGTTATGCTTCGCCATTCACAAACCCAGTACACAAATATTTGTTAACCCACATATTACCAGCTCACTTCCGTTTCCTCTTAAGCCAATACATAAACCCAAAATGTTGTTTTAAGCCTACATGTGTAAGCCCATAAATAATTATGTGGCCCAATAGATTAAATGGAAGCCAGCATTTTTTTAAACAAAATAAATCAGACTTTATACTTTTCTTCAAGCCAATTACTTATTAAATAAAATTGATTTAAATTGATTATTTTAATAATCGTAAAATAAAATAAATTAATGTCCATCTTTAAAGTAGTATTCATCCAAATTTCTCAAATACTTGTTTAATTATTTATTTAAATAATAATAAATTACAAAATTTCTTGGTTATTAAATCACGTAAATAGTTTTAACAAAGTAAGTTTTTGTTTCTTATTTTTAAAATCTATACGTAACTGTTCGTCTAATGAAAACTAGGTTAATATAAATTATTTTAATAACCACCCCTTATGTCGCAAAACGTTTACTTAATATGAGACCAATTTAAACGAGTCACCAACGTATCACTCATTAAGTTGTCTCTATGCATTTAGGGTGCTAGCATCATTTAGTTGGAAACCACTGCATTATCTACATTTGGGCTAGCATTGCATCAGGTGAGTCCACAACCCCTCATTTTACTCTTGTTATTTCATTTTTAACTATTTGAGGTGACAAACATATCAACTATTTTATAAATATTTACATGCTTTACAACTGTTTATTTTACTTATGATGATACATATCTCAAAAACATGACAATCAATCCTTATGCTCGGACTAAGTTTAGATGTAGTGCATGGAAGTGCGTATATGCTTACATAATCATTAGCTAGTTGCGACTAGGCCCTGGATATGCAGATAGTACTATCGGTTGATACTCCCCCTCCCACATGTGATCAATCAGGGAGTGTATATCTTAGATACAGTAACATCATTTGGAATTGGTAGTTTTGGTTATGGACTTAAGGTCGGCATTGCAATGGATACCAGTCATGCTTTTCTACATACTTATATGTTTCTACATATCACATTTTATCATACTATTGCTCGTGGTGGCACATCATTTTCAAACGTTATATCATAATACAACTTATTATATCATCATACAATTTATGCCATGGTTGGCACATTGAAACTTTGGTTTTCTAACTATTTACAAAGTTACGTTATTATACATTTTATGCCTTGTTGGCACACAAAAACATTGGTTTTCAAAACTCATATTAAACCTGTGGATTCACTCAACAATTTTGTTGATCATTTTTCATATGTTTTTCAGGTAACTAAGTTGAAGCATGAGTCATAATAGCATTGGATCACGAGCATGCATGTGTCAAGATGCCACGATTTATTAAAAACATTTTCTTTTTACCTTTCAATTATTTTGTTAACATTTAAATTTGTGACATTACTTTATTTCAAACATTTATTAAGTTTTAAACATTTATTGTTTACAATAATCATATGCTTGTGATTACTCAAAATGTCCACGCCCGTTCTTCCGCAAACCATTTTTGGCGGGGTGTGAAAAGGATGCTGTAGGAATGGTTCTTCCAATAGTTGTAGGAGATTTAATGAGATTGTAGGAAGTCCATACTACATGGCTCCTAAAGTCTTGAAACAAAACTATGGCCGTTTTGATGTTTGGAGTGCTGGTGTTAATTTATACATATTTTGAATGTGCGGTCCCACCATTTTGGTCAGGTTGGTTTACTTCTTAAAATTTAATTACAAGTAGAAAATGGGTGGGTCGGGTAAAAACAATTTGATTTGGAACGAGTAATGAACGAATGCAGATCAAAATCAAAACGGGCCGAGTTGACCCACAACCAATCTTTTGTTCCTTTTTCATGAAATATATCTACGAAACCTATATAATAAAAAAATTTAAAGATTTTTATAATAATGCAGTTGAAGAGGTTGTGTCTAATACACTTTGGGTTGAACCGTTGGGCTCATTTATGAACAAGTTTTGTAAAATATAACCCGAATCAACCCATTTCTAGGTAGGTTGACCCACACATATTTTTGTCCCCATTTTCCTTAATTTTGCAGCTGATCAGTGTAATAAATATGATTACTAAAACTATATTCTTGCACAATCACTCTATTTCATTTGGTCCAAAACCCATTTCTGATACACCATCTTTGACTTCAAAAAGTCAAACTTACTCTAATAGGTCGATGGTCAACTGTAAATCCTACACTATCTGTTAACAGGTCATCATCGCTATACAGAAGAAAACGACCAAATAGTAAACGAAAGGTTGTATTTGAAGAGGGAACAACTGCATTAAAGGCTAGAGAGGCTGGAAGGAAGAGAGTTGAGGAGAGAGAGAAATCTTCACTTGGTTTTTAACTCTTTATAAGCATTTATATGCTGGTATGCACCAACTCAAGATTAGGTTTTAGATGATGGTTAGGTCAGGTTGGGTTGACCCGAAACATATATGTTGATAATATGTGTTTCATGAAATGCATACAAGGTGTTCAAAGAAATGCTTAAGTGAAACTATGATATTATACTCACATGAAACAATTGAAATATAATGGTAAAAGTATGAATTGCAGGTGTCTTGACTAAATGCTGGTCTTTCACAAGAACCATTTTGGTCTAGCTATTCATTTGGTGGATTAGGTGATAATCATCCTGATGAATGTTGTAAACCTCAGGTAATAATGATATTATAATCACGTGTTTCTTTTTTTTATGGTGACTACCTTTATGGTGAATGGATCTAATTATTGAGGCTATGTAGCCTTCACGTACTACTTGCCTTAAGCTTGATGCCCTTGATCTGTTCTTTTTAATAACAAAATTAAGCTTGATCTGTTATCTAGCCCTCACATAGCATCATGCTATTTTATGGAAATAACACAAAGCTAATTGTATAAACAGAATTCATATATTAAGCTAATTTGTGCTATATATCTAACAATTTCACCTAAATTTTTATGCAGTGTTGAAACCAGCTCCTTAGAAATCCGGACGGAAGGTCGTTTCCTCCTGGAACCCTTTAAGGAGACCTGAAATCAACCGCAAACCTTGGGTTAGATGCTCCCCGAGGGTGATCCTCGTGAGGGCACTCCAACGCTCAAGTCAGTATTTATTGACGTAAGGTCTATAAGATAATTAATGATAAAGATCGTATTGAATGCCAAAGGCGAGTAATGAATGTACCGAGTATATCTGGTTCTCTGCTTGTACGTAAGTACTTATAGCCGAGCCGAAGGTGCAGAAGGAAGAAAGAGATCCTTCTTTAGACCGGTCCTCCGGAAGGCCTGTTGGTCAAGAGGTAAAGCTTAGAGCCTTTACCCGCCGTGTCACAGCATGGTACCACGCTACCGCCGACTTGGGGACTTGCTCGCATTAAATGCTCTCGGGACTCGAAGCTGCTTTTACCGCGATCTCCGCCTTTCCCCCGATTGCTATTATAGGGACTCGCGTTCTGCGACCGTTCGACCTTCCTACGCTCGAGAGCCTTCGTTGGCCCGGACGGTATTTGGTATACCTCATTAAGTCCCTTAAGTTAAAAGGAGGCTTCTGCGCGGGAAGGCTCGTTTTTACTTGTAACGACTCTCGAATGTCTTGTCATTGAAAAAATGACCGTTGCGACTTTATGACCGTTAGATCCTACCGCCACTTCAGCGGTTTATAGGGACTCTTTAAATTCCCTCCTTATATATATATATATATATATATATATATATATATATATATATATATATATATATATATATATATATATATATATATTTTACTCTCTAAATCATTACCTCTTCTTCCAACTTCTCGAATTTCTCTCTCACTTCTTCCTTCCTATCTTCTTTCACTATTTTATCAACCATGACCAAGAAAGACAAAACCTCGAAGGACAAAGGTGAGAAATCCGTCCAACGAACCGCTGCCAACACCCACACAAATCTAACTCTTCCATATATCTCTGTGATTCACGATGATTTTCATATCGATCGATGTTACCGACTTCTACTCCCTGGCCCTTCTGACACGATTCTTACCGCTCCCAAAGGGTTTGAGCCGGTGTACATGCAACATGTTTTAGGAGGGCTAAGGCTTCCTGTTGATGATTTTATCCTTGCCCTTCTTCAAGATCTCGGGCTTCATCTTGCCCAACTTGCTCTGAACTCTTTCCGCAAGATCGTTATCTTCATGATGCTTTGCCGTTCACTTGGGATCCCTCTATCTACCAAAGTGTTTTGTCATATGTACGTTGTGACTGGAAGAGGGGATTGGGCCGTCTTTACCCTGCGTCCTGGTCGGAGTGAACACATTACCGGGTTAAGGGATTCCATCCGGGATTGGAAGTATGCTTTCTTCTATGCTAACCGTTTGGCTTTCAATGATGTTTCCCTCCCTTGGGGGAAGATTACCGGTCGCACCTCCGAACCCGCTCCCGAATTAAGTACTGAGGAGCACGATTATGTTAACAGCTTGTCTTCTTCAGAGGTTGCATGGGAAGATCCGGACGAAGTCTTTCTTGGGATGGCTGACCTGAGTCCCTATTATTTCGTCCGGCAAGTTCGACCAATCTGGCAAGTCAACGGAGAGGCCGTGTCACTGTTTCGTCGCTTACGAATGCCTAAACCGGTGCATGGAGACGTTTCTTTTGTTGAGGGAGCTATAACTCCCTTCCTTCCCCCCTCCGAAGATGTCCTCAGTTCTGAAGGTACACCGGATGCTTTAGAACGTGAAACTGAGGTCACCTCCGGAGCTGCGACGTCCGTTGTGGAAACTTTGGCTTTTAGGACACAGGATACCATGGTCCATGATTCTCAATCTGACATATCAGAACCCCGCAAGGTAGGGTCCGTGAAATTGCTCTCGAAGAGAGTTCGTGAAAAATCATCCTCATCTGCCACCAAACGGCTTAGAATCGAAGGTATTTACTTAACTGTTTCAGTATCGTACTCATACTTTACTCTTTTTTACTATTTATATTTATTGTTTCGCCAAACCTTCCGTTCCGCTTGCAGAAACTACATCTGAGGCTTCTGTCACCGTTTCGCAAGCTCAGGAAACTCCATTAACTGTTTCATTTACCCGCTCATCGTTAGTTGTTCCTACTGTCGCGGCTCCGGAGGCTGTCGTGTTGTTAACCGCATTTGGATCTGTGTCGATGCCGCCTAAACCCTCGGCCGTAGCACTGTTTAGTAGCCTTCTCTTCAGTTCTGGCTTGCAAACGCCGCTCACCGGAAGGCCTTCTCAAACGGTACCACCCGCTCGCCCACAATCATCATTACCCGTGTTCCCTTTTCGATGTAAGCGCTCGAAACTACTTGATTATTTCTATCTTTCTGTGCATATTAGATTGAGGGTTTGTTTTTGTTTACAGCCCGACAGGTCCGGACCACCGTTTCTGAATCAACCACCGTATTATCTGCTGCAACTCTTCCGGGTCCCTTAGGTTCTTTTGAGGCATTTCGGCCTCCAGAGCAAAGTTTGCAAGCAACCGTTACCTCTACTCCACCAATCGTGCATGCCTCCGCATCTCCTTCATCAGTTTTCCTTAACGTCTCCGATGTTTCTGATGAAGGTGTGTTTTTGCGTGCCCGGACGGATCTCCTCCGTGCCGTTGAATTGTTATCGGAACTGCAAATGCGGGGTATTCTAACAGACAAGCAGTGTCCCTTCATTCCGAGGAGTTTAGACGAATGGGTGAGTTAATGAGTAAGCTGAAAACTTTGCATCAACAGGAGCTGGAGGAGAAAGAAAACTTGGCCAAGCAGAATGAACGTTTGCAGGAGGAGAATAAAGATCTCTATGCGGGCATAGAGGATATGAGGCGTGCTGCAGTTGTTAAAGATTCCCGTATCATTGAGCTGAATGCAGAGTGTGGATCCCTTGCTTCCCGTATCGCTGAACTAGAGGCCTCCCTTGTAGAAAAAGATTCTCAACTGCGTGAGGTCGAGCGTTATCATCACGAACTGGACCTGCAAAACGATAAGTTGAAGGAGGAGTATGCCGTGCAATCACACCAACTCGGGAAGGCTTGTGAAAACACAGATTGGTTAATCAGGAGGGGGATCCCCGGTTTGTGCGGGTCTTTGTTGAATTCGACAGAGTTTGTTAGTCGGAGTTCCAAGCTTCAGATGGAGAGCGTCCGATTTGGGCAGTATCGGGGATGCATGGATACTCATAGGGAGTATTCTGAGCTGCTTGGGGATGTTCCACTTATCCACAACTATCCGGAAGCACAGACCAACATAATGTCCCTTTTTGAGGAGCTGGTGTCTCCAAACTACTCTTTCCTACGGTCGCTCGAGTCCGGGACTAATTCCTTTGAAGAGTTAAAGAAACTTGTGGAAGGGTCGCCGACCAACGTGGAAGATGTAGGAGAAAGCTCGAACCGGGAGGGTGCCCCTCCTGCCCCTTGATTTTATTAGTTTTTGTTTCGTGATGTATTTTGTTTCTGAACGCATAGTACTTGTACTGCCCGTTTGGGCCCCTTATTTTGAATATCGCATATCGTCTTTTCGTAATAGTTATTACCAAGTTTTTTTTTATTTATATAGAGGCGTCCCTCTTTTCGTGTAACTCGTATATTCGTTCGCTATTCGTCGGAAGCAGATTCGACCAACTCCTGCCGGGGTTGGAACATTCTGCTTGTAGCTACAGTTTCGCGTCAATCTGACATTGATTAAACATTGTCATGACATTAATAAAAAGGAAAACAACCTTCGTCGACAAGGTTCATTCACTTAGTTCGCACGCATCGTTGGGTACATTCTTGATTCGATTAACAAACAAACATACACGAAAGAAAAAAGTACAAAGGTTCGATTGACAAAAAATAACGATTTGTAGGAACCCTTCGTTTTGCACTTTGCGACCGAAAGTCTGGTTTAGAAATGGTATTTACGGAGGTTCCTCATGTTCCATGTCCTAGGAACCACCGATCCCCCCATTGTCTCTAGTACGTACGATCCATTTCTTCTTGACTCTCTCACCCGGTATGGGCCCTCCCAGTTAGGAGACAACTTACCAGGTTTATAATGCAGACTAGCTTCGTTCTTCCGGAGGACTAAGTCTCCTACCTTACATGCTGTTGCACGGACCTTATCATTGTAGTATCCCTCCGTTCTTGATTTGTACGCAGCCTGTCGCAGAGCGGCGTTCTCCCTCCGTTCCTCCACGAGGTCCAAGTTATACCTTAGTGCCTCCTCATTGCCGTCCAACTGAAAGTTTTCCATTCTTGGAGATGGCAAGACAACTTCTAAGGGAATGACCGCTTCGGACCCATACACCAGGCTATACGGCGTTTCCTGTGTGGCTCTTCTTGCCGTAGTTCGGTACGCCCACAGGACGCTATGTAACTCATCAGCCCATCCTCCTTCGGACCGACTTAAATGGGTTTTAATTCCCTTCAAGATGGTTCGGTTAGTAACTTCAGTTTGTCCGTTGGCTTGGGGATGAGCCACATTGGTAAAGTTTTGCCGAATGCAGAACCCTGCGCACCACTCTTTAAAAGGGTTGTTAGCGAACTGCTTTCCATTGTCACTAATAATGGTGTGCGGGAGACCGAACCGACAGATGATCTGTTTCCATACAAACTTAACAACATTCGCCCCTGAGATACAGGAAAATGGTTTTGCTTCAACCCACTTCGTGAAGTAATCTATTGCAACAACCAGAAACCTCAGTCCGCCCGGAGCCTTCGGGAAAGGGCCCACTATGTCAATGCCCCATTGACAGAACGGCCACGGACTATGAATGCTCGTAAGATGGGTAGGTGCTTGGTTTGGGATGTTGGAATATGCTTGACACTTTTGACATTTTTTCACATATTCTTGGACGTCCTTCGACATCTGAGGCCAAAAATACCCCATCCGGAACACTTTCTGCGTCAAAGCACTCGACCCCATGTGCGCTCCACACAAACCGTCATGCACTTCTTCTATGGCCCTTTGAGATTCTATCCTTCCCAAACATCGCAACCAAGGGGTTAGATACCCCTTCCGATACAGAACTTCCCCCTTCATTGTGTACCTTCCGGCATTCATTCTTACTTTTCTTGCCTGGCTCGAGTCGTTCGGAAGCGATCCGTCCGTCAAATACGTTATCATCGTCCGCATCCAGCAAACTTCGTTTTCCTCTATCTCCATCACTTCCTTGTTCGCAGTATGCTCGATACTCCTCTTCGGAAGGATCTCGACCAAAACCTCCTTTGTGAGGTGATGGTATAACATAGAGGCCAACTTGCTGAGTGCGTCCGCCTCTTTGTTTTGGGTACGGGGTATCTGTGTTATCTTGAATTTTTTGAACTTAGCCACCTTTGTTTTTACCTGCTCCAGGTATCGCTTCATGTGGGTTTCTTTGGCTTCATACGATCCATTGATTTGGTTTACCACTAACATCGAATCTGCAAATGCTTCCAGCTCGCTTATCTCCATTCTTTCAGCCAGACTTAGACCCGCTAGTAGTGCCTCATACTCGTCTTCATTGTTCGAGCAAGCAAAATCGAAACGGAGAGCATACATTACCTTTTCTTCCTCTGGTCCGGACAGGACGACCCCGGCCCCGCATCCGTCAGCTCCCGCCGCTCCGTCCGTGTACATTCGCCACAATGTGAGGTTTTTTTGTACGGGCACACCCCCTGTACCATTCGACTCCGCCTCCATACTTTCTGTGGACGATTTCCCCTCATCCGGCATTTCGAGCAAAAAATCCGCCAGAGCTTGGCCCTTGATGTTGGACCTAGGTTTGAATGACATATCATATTCCCCTAATTCGACTGCCCATTTGGTCATGCGTCCTAACCGTTCAGGTTGGAGTAATATATTCTTGATCGGTTGGTTAGTCAAGATCGTTACCGAGTGGGCCTGGAAATACCTCTTCAGGCGTCTGACCGAGTAGATGAGACTAAGGATCAGCTTTTCAATGAGAGAGTAGTTCAACTCCGCTCCTTGTAACACTCGACTAACAAAGTAGACCGGAATCTGCTTTCCTTCTCTTTCTGCAAGAAGGACCGAACTGATGGCTTCCTCGCTTGTAGAAAGATACATGACGAGGGATTCTCCTTCTTTCGGGCTGGCCATTGTCGGGATGGTTCGCAGGTGTTGTTTGAGTTCTCCGAACGCTTTTTCTGCCATTTCCGTCCATTTCACTTCTCCTTTCTTGGTGCATCCGTGCAACGCTTTGAAGAAAGGAACGAATTTCTCCGCAGATTTGGCTAAAAAACGTCCGAGTGCCGCTAGCTTCCATTCAGAGCCTGCACATCCTTCACCGTTCGGGGGGTTTTTGATTTCAACATATTTTCTACTTTTTCTGGGTTAACCTGGATCCCGGACGGGGTGACAATGTGACCCAGGAATTTCCCCCTACTTACCCCAAACGAGCACTTTTTTGGGTTTAACTTCATGTTAATCTTTCGCAGTTGCCGGATGGTCTCCTCCACATCCTTAACTAGGTCTTCGTCCCCCTTACTTTTGATTACCATATCATCCACGTAAACCTCCAGGTTACTCCCTATCTGTTTCTCGAAAGCCCTATCAACCAAACGTTGGTAGGTTGCACCAGCGTTCCGTAGCCCGAACGGCATTTTAACATAACAGTATGTACCTCTGGCCGTGTCGAAAGCCGTCTTCTCCTCATCTTCCTTGGCCATTTGAACTTGATGGTATCCCTTGTAGGCATCCAGAAAAGATTTCCACTTGTATCCTCCCAACGCTTCCACTTTCTGCTCTATCTCCGGGAGGGGATAGCTATCCTTGGGGCATGCTTTATTGAGGTCTTTGAAGTCTACGCACATTCGCATAGACCCGTCCCCTTTCTTTACCAACACGGGATTGGCTACCCACTCCGGGTACTGAGTACTTCGCAGGACACCTGCGGATACAAGATCGTCCACTTCTTTATTAACCACCTTGTTCCGATCGGCCGCCATCCCTCTTTTCGATTGTTTCACAGGTGTGAAAGCAGGGTTGATGTTCAGCCTGTGTTCTGCAACACTTCTTGATACGCCCGTCATGTCTTTGGGTTCCCATGCAAACACTTGTTTGTTTTCCTTTAACAGGGTCTCCAGCTCCTTCCTTACTTTTAGCGGGAGGTCCCTACCCATCCGGATTGTTGCTTCTGGGAACTCAGGATTTATGACCACCTAGACCTCTTCCTGCTCCGTCCAGCTATCCTGATGAACAATGCTTCCGCATTCCGCCCTTGGCATGGGCATACTCTGGACGGTGAGTAATCCTTGGTCCGAAGGAAATTTGAGCAAACCATGGATAGTAGAAGCTATGGCCTGTAATTGCCACATTCCCGTCCGCCCAGTATGACGTTATATCGGGATGGAGCCTCTATGACAATGAATTCGGTAACAATGGCTTTGTTGCGGAACGTATTCCAATTGGTTAATACCAAAGGAAGGTGGATTTTCCCTCGCGGCCATACGGATCTTCCGGAGAACCCTATTACCGAGGACGTGGCGGGTTTGAGAAACGCCTTGACGTCCGAAGGAAGTTTATCGAAACAATGATCGTACATGTTGTTCGCCGAACTTCCTCCGTCCACATAGATGCGCCGTACCATCGTTCGGGCGATAGCCCCACAGATTACCAGTGGTTCCATCCCCACATATCCTTCCGGAATTGGCTCGCCCCTTCCGAACTCTATGGTTGCTTCTTTTCTTTTTCCCAGATGGGTGCTGGAAGGTGTCGCCCCTTCGATTGCAAGAATTTCCGTTTCATAAACAGCCTCCTTAGCCTTTGGGGCCTCCGTTTGAACCTCTTTCCCTTTCCCTTTTTTTTGAGCTTCTTTTTCCCGCTTGTAACTTTCACAAGTAACAGTAGCGTGACCCATTATCTTGTGGAATTCACAGTAAGCATTGGGATCTCTCGGATATCTCTTTCGGAGAGGTCTTCCTTCCCTCTCTTCCTTCGACTCATTAGCCACGAATGCTTCCTGCCGATACGGCTCATACTTTTCGCCCGATGCTCTTGCCCCGGACGCCCTTCCTCTGAAAGGCATCCTTCCTGGGAGCGGGGATCGGTAAGGATTTTTAACAGACCTTTCGGGATTCCGGTTCAGGGCTGAGCTGGAAGTTCCCTTCCGTTCCTGCGCCTCAAAACGTAATTTTTCCGCACTTTCCTCCTCCTGTTTCAGCACCTTATTGACAACATCGATCATATCGTCAGCCTTGTAGAAATCTTTTTTCGACAGTTCCCTGAACAGTTCGCCTTCCCTCAATCCGTACGTGAATGCAGCAATAATGAGGGAGTCTTCGCGCACGGGCATTTTCCGGCTCTGTTCGTTAAACCTTCTAAATTACGACCTGTTGGATTCCCCTTCCCGCTGTCTGCAAGCCATTATTGACTGGGACCGCTGTTGGTATTTCTTCTGCTGTATAAAGCTGTGACTGAACTGCGTCACCAGATCCTCGAAGTTGGAGATACTTCTTTCGGGGAGACTAGACAGCCAATACCGTGCGGACCCTTCGAGGGTCCCAGCAAAGTATAAACACCAAAGCCTGGAATCCATGGGAATCATCTTAACAGCCCAACGGAAACTGGCCACGTGATCGTCTGGGTCTCCCGTTCCGTCGTACGACTTAACTCGAGGCCCTTTCAGACCGGGTGGTATGGGCATTTCATTGATGTCGTCCGTGAAAGGAGAGCTGAAGACCTTTTCTTCTAACGACTTCCGAATACCCCGATCCTTCTTTCCCCTTCTCTGCAGGGGTCGCCTTTCTTCTTCCGGCTTCTCTGGTTGAAAGGTGGCTTCTTTCTGGACTCTCCTTGGAGGAGTAGAATCTTTGTACACCACCTCTACAGATTCGTCGTCGCTAGAGTACGTCAAGCTTCTTTCTACACCGAGCATTTCCCCCTTAGCCTCCGCTTTGGTTTTTTCCATCTGCCTCATTTTTCGGAATCTACAGAAGAGATTATAGTCTTCTAGCTCTTCCGGAGTGGGCTCGTTCCCTCTGTTTTCCGGTGATGGGCATGCGGATACCGACGCAGGAGTAAGTACTCTTCCTATCGGTTCCGTGAATCGGATCGGTGTCGTTTGTTGGCGATCATTTAACGATGCTTCTTGGACCATTTTGTTCAGGGTCCCACGGATGGCGCCAAATGTTGAAACCAGCTCCTTAGAAATCCGGACGGAAGGTCGTTTCCTCCTGGAACCCTTTAAGGAGACCTGAAATCAACCGCAAACCTTGGGTTAGATGCTCCCCGAGGGTGATCCTCGTGAGAGCACTCCAACGCTCAAGTCAGTATTTATTGACGTAAGGTCTATAAAATAATTAATGATAAAGATCGTATTGAATGCCAAAGGCGAGTAATGAATGTACCGAGTATATCCGGTTCTCTGCTTGTACGTAAGTACTTATAGCCGAGCTGAAGGTGCAGAAGGAAGAAAGAGATCCTTCTTTAGACCGGTCCTCCGGAAGGCCTGTTGGTCAAGAGGTAAAGCTTAGAGCCTTTACCCGCCGTGTCACAGCATGGTACCACGCTACCGCCGACTTGGGGACTTGCTCGCATTAAATGCTCTCGGGACTCGAAGCTGCTTTTACCGCGATATCCCCCTTTCCCCCGATTGCTATTATAGGGACTCGCGTTCTGCGACCGTTCGACCTTCCTACGCTCGAGAGCCTTCGTTTATGTCACATACAAAGAGCTGAACAATTCCAGTTGGATTTTAGTGTTTAAAATGAGTTAACCCTCGTGCTCTTCTTGGTTAATCTGAGTTGGAGCTATAGACAACGAGCATGTAAGAATCTCCATGATATATAACCTTTGTGCGTTCACAATTTGACTGAAATTATACACTATGGGGTGTCTTTCTAAATATGTTGATTAATTTAGGTATAGATAATTTGGAAATTGTTGATTAATTTAGGTTTAGATAATTTGGATATTATTGATTGATTTTGAAGTATGTTGGTCAAAACAAATTTGGAGATTCGACATGCATTTGATTATTCTAAATTGAGGTATGCAGTTCAATCCAGTTATCTATACTTGGAATACTTAAACTTGGCAAATATGGAAATGAGTCAAAATTCTTAAGCTTAGCTTATTCCTGTCAAATATCTTCAAGTTTAGCTAAAATGAAAACGGGTCAAAACTATTTTACATTTAGCAAAAATGAAAACAGATCAATAAAGTAAAATAGATCGGAAGTCACCGAAATCGTTTTTAGATGCTTATATCCTCCTTACCATTCTAATCATTAAATAAAATTTTTATTAAATTTGTTTATATAATCTTGTTCATAGTATTAATAAAAGGACTAAAGGTCTTGATTATAAGGGTCTTTCAGTTTGTTTTGTTTTAGTCAAGTTTTGTAAATATTGGGATAATATAGTGGATTGACTCTCGACTTCATCAGCTCGTGGTTTTTCCCCCAATTTGGGTTTCCACGTAAATCCCCGTATCTTTTTAAATTTACAGTTTTTAAATATCGTTTACAAATAAGTTTTATTTCAATTCGTCTTTAAATTTCCTATACAATTTATTCATTTATCAAAAATTGTTTATCATCATTTCAATAATGGATTGTTATGTTATTTCAACAGTATTTTTTTGTTATTTTCATATATCTCTTTTGAAGCATGCCCGCCCAATCGGGCGGGCTTTGAAGCTAGTTTAGTATATGAACATGGATCAACTTCGAATGTTGGGTTGATACATTTGTATATGATACAGCTGAAGTAGGGATATATAAATTCACTTAATCCCATTGAGTTAAAAAGAAATTATATTCCTATGTAAAATCAAATTGAAAGATATTAACTATATATAAAATCAAATTGAAAGACCTAATTTTCATTAAAAAATAATTATATTCCTATGTAAAAAATTTATATTCCTATGCACAATGAGATGACAACGACGACAAAGATACTCAATCCCTTCAAGGAAAGAGTATAGAGAGGTAAGATGTGGAGATTTATACCTCTACCCTGGTACAAAGACTCTTCGAGGATAACTCCGAAAATAAGACCATATGAAGAAAAAATACAAAAAAATTTGCATCAGTCACTTGATTAATTTACTAACTGAACATATATACTAGCTAATTAAAAAATTAAGTTTATTATAAGATGTTTAAAGTGATTTAGAGAATCACCAATTCTACGGCCCGAGGTGCCATTGATTGAATCCATTGGCCAATGTATCCACAAGGATAGAGCCTGCAGAGACGAAGCACAAGATGATATCTGGCCAAAAATTGACTACACATCCTCGCGACTCCTTGACTTAAATCGACTTCTTTAAGTTTTGGAAGATGATCGAGCCGTAAATCTATTGGTTGAAGACCCTTGTAGGTAAAGGATTCAAGTTCAAAATCCGATAAACAAATGGATTCAACCGAGTAACAATCTGCTATTTCAAAGTGTTTTAAATTAAGATCTCGTCCACCAATACGTATGTGCTTCAAGAATCTTGACCGATGGATTGTTATGGTCTCAAGATGTGGAGCATTTGTTATCAATTTGTTAAGAATTGTGTTGCTTATGTTAACTCTCTTTAGAATAAGTTGTTTTAGATACACTAGCCCCCGAATGGTTGTAGCTTCCAATAATCTCGATGGGAAATCATAGTTTTCAGCTGCGAAAAAAATATTGCCATCATTCTTTGTTAAATTGAGTTCGAGAAACTCGACTTTTTTGTTTAGTGCAAACCGGACCCATTGATCGATAACTCCGATAACTCCATTTACACGAAATCTTCCAAATAAAAATGAATACGAAAGCCTATCAAATTATCTACCTTTTTTTAAACCCAAATCCGATAACTCCATTTGACCTTTATATCCTTATAAATATCTACCTTTTTTAAACCCAAATCCCACAATAAATTATCTCTATCTTATTATACATGGCATTCCAAGAAAGCCTATTTTCCAAAGAATTATACATGGCATAACAACTCTCCTATAATTATGAAATCTTATGAAATCTTACGAAATTATACAAAGAAAACCTACTTTCCAGTTAGATATAAATTTAATAATATGGATCTATGTTCTTGAATAAACTTTTAGAGTTGTATTCTAGGAAGTGCAAAGGTTTTGCATAGTCTTAAGGGACAAATCTTAGTCATTAGATCAAGATGGTTAAGATCAAATCTCCCACCTACAGCCACCTCCGGCCGCCGCCCGCCGCCGCCGCCGCGGCCGGCGGCGGCGGCTGACAGTGAAGGTGTTGGTGGTAATGGGGGTGGTGGTGGTATTGATGTATTGAAACACATGTGTTTCACTAAAACACAGGATATTACTTCGAAGCACATGTGCTTCAGGTCACGAAACACATGTGTTTTCAAGTCACTAAAAACATGAGTTTCTAAACACACAGGGGAGCATACGAAGCACATGTGCTTGACTTAACGAAGCACATGTGCTTGACTTAACGAAACACATGTGCTTTACTACAAGAAAAAAAAATCAAAACAAGTGACGAACATATCATTATGAAGCAAATGTGCTTCATAAAGCCAAGCACATGTGTTTTTGTTCCTGAACACATGTAACTTACAAGCAAGTCATTTGTGTTTGAATCACGAAGCACATGTGCTTAACGTTATAAAAAACACGTGCTTCACCAACAAGAAAAAAAAATCAAAATAAGTGATGCACATATCATTATGAAGCACATGTGCTTCATAAAGCCAAGCACATGTGTTTTTGTTCCTGAACACATGTAACTTACAAGCAAGTCATTTGTGTTTGAATTACGAAGCACATGTGTTTGACGTTATGAAACACATGTGCTTCATTACTTGAAACACATGTGCTTGGTTGTACATATACACTTCTTTATTTTCAAAACAACTGTTATTCGTGAAACACATGTGCTTCTAGTAACGAAACACATGTGTTTCAAGTCATGAAACACATGTGTCTGGTTGTACATATACACTCCTTTATTTTCAAAACACATGTGTTTCAAAAGGTGAAACACATGTGTTTCAAACAAATGTGCTTCCAGTCACGACCACCACCACCGGTCACCACCGCTGGCGGCCACCCCTGGCCGCCGTCCTCCGCCGCCGACCGCCGCCCATCACCGACCGCCGCCCATCGCCGTCGGGCCGCCGTTTCCGGCCGCCGGAGGTGGGTGGGGTATTGATGTATTGAAGCACATGTGCTTGTATGGTTTGAATCTTGATCTTCACCTTTGACTTTTTCTTGATCCAATGGCTATTAATTATCCCTTGGGACTAGCTAAAATTCTTATACTACCTTAAACATTTACCTAAACTTTTATTTTCCTCTCATGTACTTCCTCCGTATCAAAATAATATTCCAAACATGGCATTAGTCAAATACAAAACTGCATTCTTACCAGTGAGATGAAGTCGTGAGAATCTTTTTTGTTTTTTTTTTTTTTTTTGTTTTTTTTTTGTAGAACATCAGTTAATTATGAAATAATACTAATGGTGAAATTAGGGTTTAAGAGTTGTGTTCAGGGAGGTCCCACAATATTATAAAGTCCCAAGGAACAATCCACAACCATCAGATCAAACTTAATCAATGATCAAGATCAATCCATAAATTACACAAGGAGGGGTATTATCGTCCAAAAAACTAGGTCAGACCTTCTTCCGTCTTCCTTCTTCAATCAAGCTTACGCTCCAATTGCTTTGGCGAATTTCCAGCGATCTCTAAGCCACAAATCACAAACAATGAGTCGCAAACGGTAGATTTGAATCTCAAACATCGAATCGATTGCATCAATCGAATCACAAACAGCGAATTGCTTTTTTCTCGAATTCGAGTTGTAATCAAAATTGAGATTGAATAAAATCATCGTAATCGAATGCAAATCTGAATCACGAAATCAAAATAGCTGACGTTATCAATGAATCTGCATCCAGATTTGTCAATAACACTGAAACAGAGAAAAAAATTGATGATTCAGGTGAAATTTTTTAATCCAAGTTTACCAGATAACAAATCACAAGTGATTCTCTTACAAATCACATGTGATTGTATGCTTTGCATTATTTGACTGCGATCAGGTGAGGTTCCTAAGCGGATTACATGTGATTTTTTAAGCAAAACAGAGGAGATTATTAAATAAGAAATCACGAGTGATTCGATTACGAATCACATGTGATTGTATGCTTTAGATTATTTTACTTACCAGAATCACATGTGATTGTGTGCTATGCATTAGTTGGCTGCTTCATGTGAGGTTGCTAAGCGAATCACATGTGATTTCTTTGCTTAAAAACAGGGGAGGTTGTTAAGAAACAAATCACAAGTGATTCGCTTTTCAAATCACATGTGATTGTATGCTATGCATTAGTTGACTGCGTTGAGATGATGTTGCTGAGCGAAGCACATGTGATTTATTTGCTTAAAAACATGGGAGATTGTTAAGAAACAAATCACAAGTGATTCGCTTTACAAATCACATGTGATTGTGTGCTATGCATTAGTTGACTGCTTCATGTGAGGTTTCTTAGCGAATCACATGTGATTTCCTTGCTTAAAAACAAGGGAGGTTGTTAAGAAACAAATCACAAGTGATTCAGTTTACAAATTACATGTGATTGTTTGCTTTACGTTATTTGACTGCGTTGAGATGAGGTTGCTGAGCGAATCACATGTGATTTCTTTGCTTAAAAACAGGGGATGTTGTTAATAAACAAAGCACATGTGATTCGCTTGATAAATCACATGTGATTGTATGAACACAACTTTGCTAGTAGGATGAGAGTGTGCAGAGAAGTAACAAGTCTTTCAAGACTTAAAAAGATGGATTTTCAAACATATTTGATTGGTCAATGACCTTGGTTTGAGAAGAAAAGAAAAAGCAAAAAGGAATTTCCATTTTGGTGATTAACTTGAAAAGTGGAAAAAGTAGTGTTGTGTCATGTGTCTTGAACAACTTTGGGAATGCATGCATGCATGAGAAAATGAGCTAATAACTAAAATATGAAAGTCTAGGGGATGGGAAATGGAATCTTGACAGGAGGAAGAGACAAGCCAAAAACCATTTGACTTTTTAGAAAAAAGAGGAAGAGTATTAATTTATGTATTTGGTACAAGTGGATATTTGTACTATCAAATGGTATATTATTTCAACTTACATTTTATTTGATAATTAATGATGGTTAATTATTAGTTGTAGAATATTATTTTGGATGACTATTTTTGTCATTATAAATATTTATGTTTAATTCACAAATTAAATTATTAGTCTTGTTGTTAAGTATTAAATCACATGTGATTTTATTATATCACTTTTGATTTCATTAAAAATCACATTTGATTTTGTTATGTAAAACAGAGTTTTTATTATAAAACAGAGTAGTCTATATACATAACAAAATCACATGTGATTGGAAAGTAAACATCAAATGCACAAAAACAATGATATGTACATAGAAACAATAACATGTGATTGTTAATAAAAATCACAAGTAATTGGAAAGTAAACATCAATGCACAAAAACAGAACATGTTACTTAGTATTAAATCACTGGTGATGTTGTTCCCAATCACATTGCTAATTGATCTTTTAAGCCTTATTTTGATCATCTTTGACACCTCAGCAGTTTTTGTTTTTGATGGTGATAGAGATCTTTTTCTACCAATATTAACATTAGTTCGTATCTCAGGCAACTTAGATAACATAGTAGGATATTCATCATCACCACCTATAAAACACAAAGTAGCAAGTTATGACAACTAATAACAATATGAGATAGTTAAACTGAAATCACATGTGATTGAACTCACAATCTCACATAAACAACTGTAATTTAGCTTACTAATCACATGTGATTGAAAGATATGAATTATTTGACTGTGATTAGGTGAGATACTGAGAACAATCACATGTGATTGAACTTAAATAACATAATAATCAAATAATAAATAACAATCACATGTGATTTAAAAACAGAGTAAACATAAAAATAATAAAACATGTGAACACAGTAAAATCACAGGTGATTTACAACTAAAAAACACTAGAAAGCTGAAAAATCTATAATAAAATCCGTAAAATCACATGTGATTTAAAAACAGAGTAAACAAAAAAATAATAAACGGCAAATAACATGTGAATACAATAAAATCACATGTGATTTATAACTAAGAAAACACTAGAAAGCTGAAATCTAAAATAAAAACAGTAAAATCACATGTGATTTACAACTAAAAAACACTAGAAAGCTGAGATCTATAATAAAAACAGTAAAATCGCATGTGATTTACAACTAAAAAACAAATAATAACTTCAAAATCACATTTGATTTAAAACAAAATTGCAAGCACATATGTTTAAACACAAAAAAAAGATGATTTAAAACGAAATAGACTTAGAATTACATGTGATTAACTAAAAACATTTGTTTCAGAATAAAACAGATCTAAATCACATGTGATTAACTAATAAGAAACATCTGACATAAAATTAAACAAATATAATGTAACGCCCCGAAATTTATATTAATTAAATAAAATTATTTAATCACAATTTATTATTTATAATTAATTCTATATTATTTGGGCGACCTATAATTAAACGGTTCGTCTTTTTCAGACGTTATATATTTATATGTGACGCCTCGTTTATTCCTCATTGTACCGTTTAGTTTTCCCGAATGTTTGTTATCCAACTTCGCTATCTGATGAGGTCGGCCGTAGGCCAAGACCGAACCCGATGTAATTAAGCTCCTTCGTGACATCGCCTAAGCTAATGAAGTGTTTGAGTGCAAAGCCGAACCATGCCTTTTTCTTCTCATCTAAATCCGGTTATGTTTAGCCCATTAGAAATTATTTGATTAATCCATGTGCTTGTGTAAAGGCCTTGCTCGGCCCAAATGGCAAGGAACTGGGCTTAAGCCCTTGAGATTGTTTTAGTCGTGTTATAATAGTAAGCCACATCTGGATTTAATTAGGGCAGCCGACAATTCCATCATGATCGTCTTCTTCTTCTTCCAATTGAAATCGTTCATCAACTGCCATTGTCGACCAGCATTCCCACGAGTTTGAAGGTGTCGAGCAACAATCAAGGCATGTGTTTGAACCTGGTAATCGTGTATCAGCTGGGAGGATCATCGATCGAAACCTTAGCTGCTATTGGAGCGGGATTGAGTTCAACTGTGATGGAGTGGCTGATTGTTGTCAAAGGGTATATAATTCAAATCCTTATTATCTCGTTCTTCTTTTATTTTGCTTGCAGTTTCTGTTCGCCACTTCAGGCCTACTTTCGACCATGTTAGGGTCATATTTTTGGATACTGGTCTTCTAGACAAATGTGGTCCATCGAATTATCTAACCGTGGCCGCCGACTGCTCGTTAATCCGAATTTTGGTTGGGGAGTTACAGCAGTTTTAGTAAACTGTCGCAGTGCTGAAATACTGCCCGAAATTGTCTGTTGCAGGCCTGTTTCGGGACCCTTCGGGTCAGAACCGGGCCGAACTTTATATAGACGGTTTGTAGGGTCTTATGTATACTTTATGCTGTAAAAATTTGGTCTCATTTGGTGTACCAAGTGGAAAGTTATGGTCGTCCGATCTTACTTCAGATTGTGTTTTGGTTTATGTTGAAATTTGGGTTTTTGAAATTCTAGTTTTACCAAATTACGAGTCTTTATTTTCGTGGGTTTACAGAGCTATGTTTCGGGTTTTAGGGGCTGCATTCGTAAGTATCGGGTTGGGTCAAAACCATCTTGATTATAGCTAGACGTTTTGTTTAACCGAGAAACGGAAACCGAACCTTAGGGTTCTTGGTTTCCTAAAACCGAATAGTTTTCTTAAATATAAGACTAGATAAATGGTATACATGTTTCTGAAATTATAAATGAGTTTCGGGGCTGTCGGGTGTCTCGGGAGTAGGCGGGTTGATGTCGGGTTTTAAAACGGGTTCTATCTTAATATGCTGAATTTTATCAGAATCTGTTTGCTGACTTCGGGACTGTTTTTACCACACTTAAAATATGTTTTTGGATTTTTGGCCCGTGATGGTCACTTGTTTTCTGAGTTAGCTTTTCAATGCCGCAACCCTCTCGTCAATCCGAATTACGGTTTAAAAGTTATAGCTAATTTAGTATGCTGCTGTTAGGAAAATGACCTGTGCGACATGCCTGTCTTGCAACACTGTTTTGTGACACTTAGAGTCTGTTTTAGCCAGTGACCGTCTCACAGAGATATGTAGTTCTGGTTGTCTACTTTTCATGGTAAAAATATGGGATAAATCTACTGCAAAGTTTAAGAGTTATAGCAGTTTCCGTGAGACCGACGGGTGCTGCCAGTTTTCTAAATTGAGTCCTTAGAACGGATTGTAATTCGGGTTTCATTTTTATGCTTTTAGGATTATCTAGGAATAACCGAGCAGCGCCTTAGAGTATTGAGGATCCTTTGGAGCTTACGTTTCTCGAGGTGAGTATTCTCACCGTGTATTCAGTTTTAACGTTGTACATGCATGACTTACGTGTTACATTTCTTGCACTATAGTTGTTATCTAAGATTGATCTGTTATCTGATATTGATTTGTATCCGAGATTGATCTGTTATCTGAGATTGATTTGTTATCCGAGATTGATCTGTTATCCGAGTTATTTGTTATCTGAGCTTTTTGTGATCTGACTTTCTGAGTTCTGAGTTTCTGAGTTTTGAGTTAAACATTAAACATAATATATCTGACTTGACACCGAAGAGCACTGGTGTCAGACGTTTTGACTTGGCACCGAAGAGTACTGGTGCCAGGCCTTTTTGACTCAACACCGAAGAGTACAGGTATTGAGGTGGTGTGAGGCGGGTCGAGGTTGATCTCTCGGCCCAAGTCACCCTAGCGCGCTATATAAATTAAAATCTGAGTAATAAAATCTGAGAAATAAATCTGAGTAATTAATCGAGTAGTTTCTGACTAGGAGTACACCGATGTGCCCTCATGTGTTGTATGTTAGGATTGTTTGCATTTTGAGATATTCACTCAGCTACTCCAGCCGACCCCTATTTTTCCCCACGGTTTCAGGTACTAGCAAAGGGAAGGAGAAGGTGGACGGGTGACCGCTGTATTCTACCTATGCTGATGTGGACAGCATTTATTATTATTATAAAAATTTTACTCTATTAAACTATTTCCGCATTTAATATTTTCGCTAAATAACGACCCTACTATTTTGGGATTTTTAATATTTAAATTATTGGGACATTTTATATTAAAATATGGTACTTAAAATTTTTTTAAATTCTTGTAAATTTTTGGGTGTTACATATAAAATCACAGATGATTAACTAAAATAAATACGTGGTTTAAAATTAAATAGATGCACAATCACATGCGATTAACTAAAACACATGGGTTTTAAACTTAAACAGATCTAAATCACATGTGATTTAAAACAGAGGTTTTCAAAAACAGGGGAGCTATTAACATTTCGCTAAATCACATGTGATTTACTTATACAAAACATTAGAAAGCTGAAGCACTTAGTAATAAATTTGTTATTTTAATAGAAAACGACAAAATTAAGAGAAACGCATCAACAAACATCATATGAAATCGACAGATTATCATATAGAAACCCTAGAAAAGTTCGAAATATAAAAAAACCTATAAATGAACAAGTATTTGTGCATAAACTGTAAAAACACATAATAATAACAACAAAATCGTGTTTGAACTTACTTAGATTTTCATCAGAGTGATTTTTCATTTTCATCAGAGTGATTTTTCGAATAAGAACGAGAATCGGCCATTGTAAATCGCGTAAATGTTGAATGTAGAAGAAAACCGAAGTTGTAGGAGTGTAAAACTAGCGATCTTCGCAATATGACGGTAGAAATCAGCGAAAATGAGTTTAATCATGTCGGTATCCGATTGATTTGAGCGAGAGAGAGAGAGAGAGTGAGCAGATGAAAGGGCAGAGAGGAAGAGAGAGAGAGAGAGAGAGAGAGAGAGAGAGAGAGAGAGAGAGAGAGAGAGAGAGAGAGAGAGAGAAATGACGTAGAGAGAGAAGGAAGAATGAAAAGTGAGGAAGAAGATAGTTTTAAGTCTAGGGTTAAATGACCAACATACCCCTCCACCTAAAAAACCCATTTAATTTGTGGTTTAATCTAAGCCATTGATCTTCTTGATCCATAGGCCTATAATTGTCCCTTGGGACTTTAAAATATATGTGGACCTCCTTGAACAATTCACTAGGGTTTAATCATATGGGTAAAAAAGAAATAAATACAATTTGCCTTATATAGGTAAAATATGTCTTAAACAAATTAAATTCCTATCGCAAATCCCTTAGGGTCAAACTGTAAAATTATGTGCCCAATCTAGAAATTACATAATCAGTTAATCTAACTGGACTTGATCAAGGGCATGTTTGGGAAAGCTTATTAACGGGGCTTATAAGCTTATTAAGCTCCAAATTCAAGCTTATTTGGAGCTTAATAAGCTAATAACCTAATAAGCCCCATAAATAAGCTTTCCCAAACAAGCCTCAAAATCGGTCTAATATTGGTGAATATCAGTCAAGTCAATCAAATTTTACTCCAGAAAATAGGTCAACATTGCTAATATTTATTTATATATATCTAAAATTAAATTTGTTTATAATTTAAAGTACCTGCTTAGAACCGTGTCGAAACTAACTAATCGTTTAAAAGTGGTCAATCGCCGACCGATTTTTAAACCTTGTATATTCTTAAACGTGAATGTAACACAAATTATATATTCTACCTAACCAAAACATCAAAAGTATAACAAATTTATCTCATGAACATGTTAATCCAATTCATAATCCAACCAAAAACTTATGACAAACTATTATTTCCCAACTTTCTCGTATCATTTTTGAAAAATAAATTAAATTAAACAGACGGGGCGAGAATAATCCCCCATTTCCGTCTCACTTCCTCTAAATCTTCATCAAAATGTTTCTCATAATAAACACACATCAGGTCAGTTGACTTCACACCTGCCCGAACTGCCCAAGGGAAGTAATGTTTATAAAACAACGACCTTTGTTTGTCGCTAAATCTTGCAGTTCCACCTATGACAGACAAAAAGCACATTGGAAGCAGCATTTGCTCAAATTCTATCACTTTTAATGCTGACTCACCGATTAAGTTTGTTGGGAGGCCGAAAAGCGTGTGCCAGAAATCGTGCACTTCACGTGCACGCATGGCGACGTATGCCAGCTCATCAGATTCCATGAATCTGACTGGCGGCCTATCGTCTGGTGAGAAGTTTCTAGAACCCATGAATTTTGCATATGCTGCACCAAATGTGTTTTTTGGTAGGTCCCACGCATGCCCCACGTTTTTGGAGATGACACGTGGACGGTCCAATAGTATTTCCTGGAATATATATAAAATTATTAGGATTAATGCTGGCAATTTCGACCCATTTTTATCTCTAATGGGTCAAACGGGTCAAATAAAATAAAGGCCAAAATGCATTTTAGTACCCTGAACTGGGCTGACTAGTACTACCCTGAACTATTAAAGGTACATCATGGTATCTGAACTTTAATAAATAGTTGATTTAGAACCCTGATTCACTAATTTGGTCTTATTTTATCACGTGATTTGCTTCTAATATCAATATATTAAGAATTTGAGATGAATGTATATCTTTTAGTCCGTCAAAAGCTTTAACAAAAGTATGTCAAGTAAGAAAATGCAATAAAACTAATGAGACATAGTACTAAATCGACCATTTTGTCAAGTTCAGGGTACTAAATCGACCATTTCTGTCAAGTTCAGGGTACTAAATCGACCATTTGTCAAGTTCAGGGTACCATGTTGTACCTTTAATAGCTCAGGGTACCATGTTGTACCTTTAATAGTTCAGGGTTGTAGAAAACCTGATGAGCCAAGTTCAAGGTACTAAAATGTATTTTGGCCTAAAACAAAAGTTAACTAACAAGGAAATGGGTTAAACGGACTGAAAGTCGCCCAAAGTATTTTAATACGTAAAACCTCCTAAATCATTGTATTCAAAAAATTTAGTTTATTATTGCGATGATATAGTTTTAACTTTTAACTATACTGTATTTAACGTATCAAATGGGTAAGATTACAAAAAAAAATACTAAAGGTGGTAATTTACAAAATTTTAGCCCATTTATTTATAAATGGAACATGTCAAACGGGTCAAGTAAAATTAAAGCTCAAAGGGGAACATGACAAAACCTATTTCTTGTGTATGAATACAATACAACCTTCTAAATTGTTTTACTCAAAGATACAAATTATAATTGTCATAATATAATTTTAATTACCATATTTCCACCTCTAAAAATACTAGAAAAAAGAAGAGGTTAGCAAAATTCATACCCTGCCTTCAGGATTTCGTTTCATTCTTTCAAGTACTCTTTCGAAAGCAGGTTTTCCAGTTGTTTCCCCTAAAGCAGCTATCAAATCAGCTCTTCTAGGGTCCACTAATGCACCAACTGCCGACCCAACCGCAACTGCAGCATGCTGCCAGCCCCTTAGGTGGACTCGGCCCCCCAATGCCATGATGGATGTAAGCTGAAAATTCAACTTTTATCAGTTCTAAAAGAGTGGAATCTGTTGATTATTACATTACACGAATAGGGTATAAATATACACAATTGCCTTGATTATAGGCTACAATTACTACCATAATGAGAGCCTACCTAATATACGTGATTGACTAAATATCTTCTATTTACTGTACATAATAATGAGAATATATATATTAATATATTAATATATTCTAACACTCCCCCGCAGTCGTAACGGGAGATGGTCGAACGCTGGGACTGTTACGAAAGTCTTCAAACAATACTAGAGGTAAGCTTTTGGTGAAAATATCTGCAATTTGATATCTTGATGGAACATGTAAAACCCGAACTAGACCGCGTGCCACTTTTTCACGAACAAAGTGTATATCCATCTCGATGTGTTTAGTGCGCTGGTGTTGTACAGGATTTCCAGACAAGTAAATGGCACTAACATTATCACAGTAGACGAGTGTAGCTTTTTGGACCGGGCAGTGAAGCTCTAACAATAAATTTCGGATCCAACACGATTCTGCTACCACATTGGCAACGCCTCTGTATTCTGCCTCGGCACTGGACCTGGATAATGTCGGTTGACGTTTAGCAGACCATGAAATCAAATTGTCACCCAGATAGACACAGTATCCTGACGTTGATCGTCTAGTATCTGGACAACCGCCCCAGTCAGCATCCGTATAGGACATGAGGGTGGAGGTATGAGATTTATATAAGTGTAACCCATCTGTCAAAGTCCCCTGAATGTACCGAATAATGCGCTTTAGCGCTGCCATGTGGACTTCTCGTGGGTCATGCATAAACAGGCATACCTGTTGTACTGCGTACGAGATGTCTGGGCGGGTGAACGTAAGATACTGAAGTGCACCGGCAAGACTACGGTAAAGAGATGGATCGGAAAACTTCGGACTAGAGGTGGCACTCAGTTTCGGTTTAGTGTCAACCGGTGTAGCTGATGGTTTGCACGTTGCCATACCGGCACGTGCAATAATGTCCGTAGCATAGTGTGATTGGGACAAAAATAGACCATGCGGATGGTGGGTAACCGAAATTCCAAGAAACGAGCTCAACTTGCCTAAGTCTTTCATAGCAAACTCGTTGCCAAGGACCGAAATGATCTTGTTGAGGAGATCATCTGATGAGGCGGTGAGAATGATATCGTCCACATATAAGAGTAGATATGCCATGTGATCCCCCTGTCTAAAAATAAACAGAGAATTATCTGAGATACTATGTTTAAAACCAAAATTTGAAACATAATCTGCAAATCTAGTGTACCATGCCCGTGGGGCTTGTTTCAGACCGTATAGTGACTTTTTGAGTAAACATACGTACTCGGGATGAGTTGGATCACGAAATCCCAACGGTTGATGCATATAGACCGTTTCATTCAAATCACCATGTAAAAATGCATTTTTAACATCCAATTGTCGTATTGGCCATGCTTTAGAAATCGCGAGACTAAGAACAGTGCGAATGGTGGCCGGTTTGACGACCGGGCTAAACGTCTCACCACAATCAATGCCAACACGCTGAGTTTTCCCGTCACCAACAAGGCGGGCTTTATGCCATTCAAAAGAACCATCCGCGCGGATTTTATGTGTTAAAATCCACATAGAACGCATAACATTCACATTTGGTGGACGAGGTACCAACACCCACGTTCCATTTTGAATAAGAGCTCGGTATTCTTCGTCCATGGCCATTTTCCAATTTGGGTCTTTAAGGGCGGCGATGGGATTTTTCGGAATGAGTGCAGGGCTATGTTGTGTGTGGAGATTAAAGAGGGTTTTGGGTTTAAAGATACCCATTTGGCTACGAGTAACAGGTTTGTGCGAAATAGGAGGGGGGCGACGGGTTCTGTATTATTTTGGTGGGTGGATGGTTGGGCCGTGGCTGGTGAAATGGGAGTGGCAGGCCCATTAGTTTGCATTGAGGGTGAGATTGGAGTGGTGGATCCACGCTGTTGGGCCTCAATGTCATTGGTTTGGGCCGGTTGGTTTAGAGGAGGAGATTGATTAGTATTTAGTGGTGAGGACGGTGGGCTTGGATTGGTTTGTTGGACATGATGCTGGACGTATGTATTTGTATCACTGTCTAAAAATGTATATGATGGGGGTAGCGACATACATGCAAATGGAAACTGACTTTCGTCAAAAATAACATGCCGGCAAATTATAATCTTCTTGGATAGCATATCATAGCACCGATACCCTCGATGGTTGTCCGGAAAGCCCAAAAATACACACGGTTTAGACCGAGCTTGTAATTTGTGGAGTGTGGTGGATGGTAACAACGGATAACACAAAGAACCAAAAACTCGTACATGTGATAAGTCCGGCCTCTTTTTGTATAAAATAGAGACGGGAGTTTGAAATTCAAGTACTTTGCTTGGTAACACATTTTGGAGATATGTGGCCATACTTAAAGCATATGGCCAAAACGATGGTGGGACGGCTGCATGAGACAAAAGTGTACGAATGACATTATTAAGAGAGCGAAGTTTGCGTTCGGCTTTACCATTTTGTGAAGAGGTATATGGACAAGAAAAACGTAGCCCAACGCCATATTTGTTGCATAAGTTGCGAATATTTTGATTGTCAAACTCCTTGCCATTGTCACATTGTAGATTTTTAATATTTCGCTCAAATTGAGTGCGAATGAAAGCATGAATTTCTCAAAAATTGAGAAAACATCCGATTTTCTAGCCAAAGGATACGTCCAAACAAAGTTAGTAAAATCATCCAAAAACACAATATAATATCGATATCCTGAAGTACTCAAAACCGAAGAAGTCCATAAATCACAATGGATAATATCAAATGGAAAAAATGTATTATTTGGTGACATATGAAACGGTAACTTAATATGTTTACCAAAAATACACGAACGACATAAAGATGAGTTATTGGGTGAACCACACTCAATTATTTTGTTGCGTCTTAGGGATTCAAAGACTGGTAATCCCGGATGACCCAACCTATCGTGCCACAAACTTGAATTCAAAACAGCAAAACTAGAATGTTGAACCGGTGCCTTGAATGTAACCGGATAGAGATCCCCCTGGCTATCACATCTCAGTATACGTTTCCCTGTCTGAAATTCCTTCACAGAAAATCCAAAAGGGTCAAATTCCACAGAAACATAATTATCAGTAGTGAATTTTCTAACCGATATTAAATTTTTGATAATATGTGGAGCATACAAAATGTTGTTCAAAGCTAAAGGTGGAAATGGTTTTGGCATTCTTGTGTGACCATACCCAACAATTGGAATTCGGTGTCCATTACCAACTAAAATACCATTATTTTTGGGTGTTTTAATTAGAGAGGAAAGTTTACCCTTTTCGGGAGTAACATGTGATGAGGCGCCTGTATCCATCACCCAAGGAGAATTTGGTGGGTTAAGACCCATGGTATACATGGCTGCGTCTATGTCCGTGGGAGCAAACTCGGAACCTGGGCCTGCATGATATGCTTGTTGGGCTGGTTGAGGAGAGCGGCCCAAAAGACCGTCTTGTCTACCTTGGTTTTGGATGTGTCCAGAAGCATTTTGAGGCCATGGACTTGTTGGGTAGGGACACGGTGGGATGGGCCATGGAGAAGGCAACGGCCAGTGACCCTGATTTGTAAACCATGGGGCCCACGAAAAATGAGAAGGCATGTTATTCCTTCCTCCACTGGAGCGTCGGTTACCGCCTCCCTGTTGGCCTCCGAAATAGATGCCGCCACCCATTCGACCACCGTTAGTATTCGAATTTCGTCCTCCATTTTTTCCACGACGGTTGTTTTTGGAGTTACTGTCACGATGACGCGACGGAGGACCAGAATTACTACCGGAAAAAGAGTCGGCAGTCGGGGCAATTAAGGCCGAGTTGGAAGCAGTCGCTGCCTTTTTGGCGAGTCCAGATTCTTCGAGAGTTAACATAGACCGTGCTTGATGAAATGAGGGCAACGGATTGCTCTGTCGCAACAATGTACCGACACCGTTGTAGGCTTCGGTAAGTCCCGAGACCATTTGAAGTACCAAACGATCGTTAGACACCTCGGCGTCTACGTTTCTTAACTGATCAGAGAGTTCTTTGAGTCGCTGACAGTAGTCGGAAACGTTTTCAAAATCACTCAAGACTGTGTGAGAGAAGTCTTGTTCGAGGGTCACTGCTCGGGAATGTTTATTATCTTCGAATATATCGCGTAAGCGATTCCATGTGTCCATGGCCGAAGATCCCGGAACTAGGATAGTATTAATCAAGTCCCGAGAAATTGTTGCATAAATCCAACCCAACACGGTTGAATCTAGTGTGGTCCACAGTTCTTCATCACTCGCTGATTTTGGAGCAGAAGTGGAGTTTTGGTCGGAGGGAATGATGTGGTGTAGCACTTGGAATGACCATTCTGCCCATGTGGAGTATTGAACAGTCTTCGTTTCAAGTTGAATTGGGATGTGATTTCGTATGTTCGAGACACATAGAGCAGGGTGAAATTTGTTGGTGTTGGTATCTCCCATGGATGAGAAACAAAGAAAAGAACAGAAACAATGGAACAGATTTGAGGTAGTGATGAGGCCGGCAGAATTATTGCCGAGAAGAAGAATGGAGCGGAAGAGAGAAGAAAGCAAAGCTTTTTGAGAGAGATATGGTTTGTCTCTGATACCATAAAAGAGTGGAATCTGTTGATTATTACATTACACGAATAGGGTATAAATATACACAATTACCTTGATTATAGGCTACAATTACTACCATATTGAGAGCCTACCTAATATACGTGATTAGGGGTGTCAATCGGGTTGTCGGGTCGGGTTTTGAGTCTTATCGGGTCGGGTCCGTCGGGTTTGAGGTGAAAAATTCCTAACCCGAAACCCGGCCCTATAAGACATCGGGTTGGTCGGGTTCGGGTTGATCGGGTTTCGGGTTTGTCGGGTTGACCCGATCGGGTTGGTCGGGTCACTCCTCGTTAAGTTGTTATCTTAGCCACCCACTGCTAATGAATTATTAGATTCTTCATTTTCTAAAAAATTAATGCATTACCATTCTTAAGCTATTTTCAAGGATCCATTCAAAGTACCATACACATGAAACCGTAATTAAATAAAATAAAAAAAATTAACTCCAAGCCTGCATATTGTTATTTAGAGTTTACCGACCACCACATAGGGGGATACCACCAACATCAATAGAAATTGAGACATAACTAAGAACATAAACTAGTTTTAACGGGAATGAACAGAAGACTAAGAATTATAGCGATAGTTGACAACCGGTTGGTGTTTCATGGATGTTCTTGCATCAAGATTGTTGTTTGTACCTATCTATACCATGGTGCATGGGGTCACTTAAGACATTAATCGCCTATTAAGTTGTCCACTAATAAGTTTAAATTTGAATCTATAATTTGTACTATATATTTAACAATAAAAGCATATATTAAATTTTTAAAGAAAAAACTTTATAACTTCAATCGGGTCTAATCGGGTCAACCCGAAACCCGATAAATATAAACAATCCTAACCCGATACCCTACCCGATTCAAACGTCGGGTTTGTCGGGTCGGGTTACATAAACCCGATATTAGAATAAGACCCGAATATACCCGACCCGACTAGCACAGTGGGAGTGCGTTCCCGATGTTAGAAAGGAAATTCGGTTTTAAAAAACTGTTTTTTGTTGGATTAAATAATTTATTTGGATTTCCGTAGTCAAATCAAGCCTCCGTAGCACAGTGGGAGTGCGTTCCCTTCGTAAGGGAAAGGTCGTGAGTTCGATCCTCACCGGGGCCTTATCATTTTGCAACCAGCGCCCCTTTACTTGTACTAAATCACAGAAATGACCCCTGCATTTTTCAAACTTGTTGTGTTGCAGAAAATGTCAAAATAAAGTTACAACATCAAATTGTTGTGTGTGGCGTGAATAATGTGTTAAAGTTTTATTCTCAGTGATGATATTTCATGTTCTTGATAGAATTTAAAGGTGGTAATACTTCTACCTTTATTTGGCCCGTCACAAAGGATGTAAAACTCAGAAACAAAAATAATGCAAATGGTTTTATGAAATGAGTTTGGTTTAAGAATTTTCTAAAGACCGGTGCCAACATGACTTTCGGTTAGCTTTACGATTGTGTCACTCTATTGGCACCATGCTTCGGCTCCTTTACTTTGGTTGGATATTTCGGATATCTGAAGGGATTAGGGAAGAAAACTAATATATTTTAATATGTATTAGTATTTTATATGTATATATTTTATAATTGTGAAGCTAAAAAATTTAAAGAGAATATGTAATATTGACATGAATATATCACTTGAAATATTAGTTGATGTAATGATGATATGACAAAACTGAAAGTAGCAATTGATGTCTAACATTGAGACTAGTCTAAGACATAATTCAGGAGAATGAGAAGGCTTGGATGTAAAATGGTTTCAAGATTTTACATAACAAACTTTGTACTACTTTGTGCTTTTATATTTGTTTAAGATTGAGATAGGAAATATATATTTACTACTTGATCTATCTATACTAAAATCAGTGACAACAGTGATGCAATTGACGTTGTTAGTTTTTGTCAAATTAGTAACACATCAGTTCACACTATTACTGTCATTCAACTGACATACTCATGTCATTAATACCATTTTTACTCAGTTTTTAGATCTCACCATTATAAAATATACATACACACAAAATATCATATTAAATTATCTTGACCCCACAAATGTCCCTTCTCCACTCTTCCTTCAAGCGATATGCCAAACCAATGAGGCTCGAGTGGATGAAAGTGATGCCATCTGTTGACCCTCCGTTATCACCATCTTAATAAACATGTACTAAGAGTCCCACATGACATATATTTACTTGTGTTCTACTTTATTTTCATTTTCATTTTCTAAAATTCAGCTTTAAGAACTTGAATTTTTCATTCGTTTTTCTAGATACAAAACATTAAAATTTAAAAGTCAGGTATTTTAGGGTTAAAGATCTCTAACAAAATAAATTTTCTAAAATTAAAGATAATAGACAAATAAGTCATTTTTACTTAATAAATAAATAAATAGTCAACAAAAATTAAATTGCAAATGGAACAATAGTCAACAATCAAAATTACATTGAATTTGCTTCAATTTCCTTACAACTTGCCTCATTGTAGGCCTTCCTGAAGCCGATTGCACGGTGCAAATCAACCCCAATTGCAACAAATCCAACAACACATTTCCCGGCCCGGAATCCCACATTCCGGCAGCAAAAACCTCCTCCATCCGCCCCTCTCGCCGGAGCATCTCCGCCCACGAAACAATCGTGTAACCATTCTCATGACACGAAAACGAAGGATCCAAAGCCTGTTTATCCGAAATCAACTCAGGCAACATCACCCCATAGCTATAAACATCCACCTTATCGGACGCCCGTCAAGCTAAAGCATATTCCGGTGCCACGTAACCAACCGTTCCGGCGACTCCAGTTGTGTCACACCCCGCCAAAACGGTTTGCGGAAGAACGGGGTGGACGTCACGGGTAAACACAAGCATATGATTATCACGAAACAAAAACATATATAAATGCCAAATCAAGGTTTACAAAAAGTTATACAAATAAGTTTGGGAAATAATATAAATTTCCCAAATTTAACGAAGTTCAGGATTTCAAAAATATAACTCGAAACATTCAAATAATACTAATGAAATCCCTTCTTGACAACAAAAGCCATGGCATTATATGACGTAGACACGATTTCCAAAAACTTGAATGCAAATTAGTTCTCCGACTAATTACCTGAAAAACATAGATTAAAAACGTCAACAATAATGTTCAGTGAATTCACAGGTTTTTAAAATAAATTAATGATTTAAAGTTTTCGTATATTAAACTTGACATAATTTGTACGATGATGAAACATTTTAATATAGTTGCCTCACTGGCAATACGTACGATCAAAATCGCAAAGTAGAAAACATATGACGATGATCCCCAATAGGTTTGCAGGGCCTATGAGTTAATATGTCGACCCTAAGTCCATAACCAAAACAACAACTTTCAAACGTATTTCACTTTCTGGATATACACTCCACGGGTTCGACAAACATCGATAGTTAGCGAGACCAACTAAATACGGGGGAGGGTAAGTCTCAGCCAATAGTACTATTTGCATATCCAGGGCCTAGTCACAACTAGCTAATGATTATGGTATGTAGGCATATACGCACTTCCATGCACTACATCTAAACCTAGTTCGAGCATAACGATTCGTTGTCATGTTTTCAAAAATATAGTTTCATCGTAAATAATCATAAATAATTTCATATGTTTTTCACCCCGAAAGTAAAATAGTAAAGAATATAGTAAAATGGGGCTGTGAACTCACCTCAGTCAAGTGCCAGCAACAATAAATATTACAGATACGATGCCTAATGAATAATCCTCAACAACCTAAATATGATGTCAAACAGTAAGTGGACGGCTCTACAAGCATGTCTATGCATATGGGTCACTCCAACGATTAATGTTAAAATGCCGTTAGGCACAAGTGATCCGTTAGTGACTCTATAAAATACATATTTTGACATATATTTTACATATACATTTTAGTATTTTAGAAACATGTACGTTTTATTTTGTTGTAGTCTGAATAATATAAATTATCACTTTAAAGATCCCAAAATCCTAAATTCTCTCTTCTTCTTTTATTTATTTATTTATTTATTATTATTATTATTATATTTAAGTCAAGCTGCTAACATATATTTTTCTTTGTTAACTAAAATGTGATATTTAATTTTATTTAACATTTTTAGCGGCTAAAATAGGATATAGTATTATTTCAAATAATCATTATCTATGTATTTATTTATTTAATCTGTGATCATAGCATATAAGTCATGAACTTAATATTGTGAATGATATATTTAATTTAAATTTAATATACAAAGGCCAATTAGACACCACATGTAGTACTTTGTGCTTGATCATTTGTACATATATAAAAAAAACGTGATGGAGGGGATTTATACAGGGGAACCCACAACAAATCAATAGCCATAATCATCTCCTCAAATTTACTTATTGTTATTATTTTGTTCTCTAAAATATTTAATATAAGTTTTTATTTTATTATTTTGCATGTAACTAATCACATGGCTTTCTTTGTTTTGGTAATTCGGGGTCTAAAATTGGTACTTAGACTCACTATATATTATCACAAGTAGTTTTAACCTAGATGTTTAGCTTTTTAGTTCTATCATAGTTGTCTTTTCATTTTTATTTTTTTTTATTTTAAGCTTCGAGGTGTGGTTAAAAAAAATTATGTTTTAAAATGTTTATCTTCATGTATGAATTTGTAGGTTGCTAAAAGTTGGCTTTTATTGACGTATCATCGAGTGTGAAACTAATGCACAAACATAAGATAACAATGTAAGGCTTTCTAAGAGATAAAAGTTTGTTACCAATTTTCGGTTTGAACTTCTTAGATTATACGATTCTTTCTTCTTGTTTCAAGATTCAAGGGGTTCTTCATTTCTAATGCTCCTTAAAAAAAATCTATTAGGATGAAAGTATAAAGATTTATGAAGAGGAGTTGCTAAAAAAAATGAAAAACGTGAATGAGAGAAAAAGATGGAATGTGACTTACTCTTTGGACTTGGTATTTTAACATGAAATTCAAAGTTGAGTCTTTCCAGAGAGGTATTCGAGATAGGGATACTTGTAGAGAAAAACAGTTTGAGATATATATATATATATATATATATATATATATATATATATATATATATATAGGGATACTTTACTGACGTTATAGTTCTCTGAAAATAATTGAGAGAGGGCAAGGATGCATTATTGTGTACCTTCTATTATAATGATAAAGAAAAGAAATGAGTATGGTGGTTGCTTGAGCCAGGCGAATGTCAGAGAAGAAATAGAAGGAAGATTTGAGTTGGTGAAAGTATGGGGTGATCTTTTAAGTTTGACCTTTTAGGGAAGGTATGGCAAGAAGATATTTTCATTTTGTTTTTAGTATTTAATTTTGTTAATTTGATGTATTAATTGATATAGGGTTAAATTAAGTACTTATTATGTATACTAAATATTTAGAGATTGATAACTCGGTTTAACATTTGGTTCCGTAATTTATCGGGTTTAGTTTCCGTTACGGTGCATTAAAGTTCATATTTATTAAATGTTAAGGTTGTAAGCGGTTCGTGCTAGATTTTTAAAATGATAGAAATAATTTTCATTAATGGTAAGTTGGACAATGTGGTGTTGGCTTACCATTGACGAGTACAAAATATATCCGATTTCCGAGGGTTGCCACATTCTCCCTCCGTTAAGAAAATTTCATCCTGAAATTTAAGATTTATCATCTCTAGTTTGCATCTCGGCGAACAATTGCGGGTATTTGCGTCTCATTTGGTCTTCTCGTTCCCACGTAAATTCGGGACCTCGTCTTGAATTCCAACGTACTTGAACTAATTTGACTTTACTCCTTCGTAGCTTATGAATCTTCCAATCCGTGATTTCGATCGGTTCTTCGGTGAAGTGAAGTCGGTTATCAATGCATATTTCATCTGTTGGTACTATAAGAGTTTCGTCTGATAAGCACTTCTTCAAATTCGACACATGAAACGTATCATGGATGCTACTAAGTTCTTTTGGCAATTGGAGTTTATAAGCAACAGGACCAATTCTTTCTAAGATTTCAAAAGGTCCAATGTACCGTGGATTTAATTTCCCGCGCTTTCCAAAACGAGCTACACCTTTCCAAGGCGAGACTTTAAGGAGAACTCGATCTCCTACGGCGAATTCTAACGGTTTTCTTCTGTTATCGGCGTAACTCTTTTGCCTATCTCTTGCCGCTTTTATTCGGTCTTTTATTTGAAATATTTTATCTGTGGTCTCTTGTAGAATTTCTGGACCGGTTATTTGGCGATCACCAATTTCGGACCAACAAAGCGGTGACCGACACTTTCTACCATATAGTGCCTCAAACGGTGCGGCTTTAATACTGGTGTGATAACTATTGTTATAAGAAAATTCGACCAACGGCAGGTGAGCATCCCACTGCCCTCCAAAGTCTATCACACAAGCACGCAACATATCCTCTAATGTTTGAATTGTTCTTTCGCTTTGACCATCGGTCTGAGGATGATAGGCGGTACTCATGTCTAATCGTGTACCTAGGGATTTTTGTAATGATTGCCAAAATCTAGAGGTGAATCTGCTATCTCTGTCAGATATAATCGATATCGGCACTCCATGTCGGGATACAACTTCTTTCAAGTAAACCCTTGTTAATTTCTCCATTTGATCAGTCTCTTTTATGGGAATAAAATGAGCTGATTTCGTAAGCCGGTCAACTATTACCCAAATCGTATCATGACCACTCGATGTTCGGGGTAACTTGGTAATAAAATCCATTGAGATCTTTTCCCATTTCCATTCAGGTATTTCGGGTTGTTGCAAGAGGCTGGAGGGTTTTTGATATTCTGCTTTGACCTTCGCACACGTCAAACACTTACCAACATAAATGGCAATTTCCTTTTTCATATTCGGCCACCAATATAATTCCTTAACATCTTTGTACATTTTATCAGCACCGGGGTGGATAGAGTACTTGGACTTGTGGGCTTCATTAAGAATGATTTCACAAAGATTGCCATAACTTGGAACCCAGATTCTATTCATAAAATATAATGTTCCATCCGTTTTAGGTTCCAGTTGTTTTTCCATTCCACGAAGGAATTCATCCTTTAAATTTTCGGCCTTCAAAGCTTCTACTTGGGTGATATGGATTTGGGCGGTGAGATTTGAATGAATTGACATTTCTAACGCTCTCACTAGGTATGGTTTAACTCTTTCTTTCCGGCTAAGAGCATCAACCACTACATTGGCTTTCCCGGGATGATACTTGATTTCACAATCGTAATCGTTTAACAACTCGACCCAACGTCGTTGTCTCATGTTTAATTCCTTTTGGTCAAATATGTGCCGAAGACTTTTGTGATCAGTGAAGATTGTACACTTGGTACCATAGAGATAATGTCGCCAAATTTTTAAAGCAAATACGACAGCCCCTAGCTCGAGATCATGGGTGGTGTAATTCTTTTCATGGTTTTTCAACTGTCGAGACGCGTATGCAATCACTTTACCATTTTGCATCAATACACAACCTAGTCCTTGATGTGATGCATCGCAATATACGATAAAGTTTTCAGTTCCTTCGGGAATGGATAAGATTGGTGCGGTACAAAGTTTCGTTTTCAATGTTTGGAATGCAGTTTCTTGTTTCTCACCCCATTCAAATTTCTTGCCTTTTTGTGTTAATATGGTTAGGGCTTGGGCCACTTTTGAGAAATTTTCAATAAAGCGTCTATAGTAGCCGGCAAGACCGAGAAATTGACGAACTTCGGTTGGGGACTTCGGGGTTTCCCAATTCTTAATTGCCTCAATTTTTGCAGGATCCACATGAATTCCTTTAGCATTAATGACGTGGCCTAAGAATTGAACTTCACGCATCCAAAATTCACACTTGGAAAATTTTGCGTATAACTTTTCCTTTTCAAGCAATTCGAGGATTAACTTTAAATGTTCTTCATGATCGGCTTTGGTTCGAGAATAGATGAGAATATCGTCAATGAACACGATGACGAATTTATCAAGATAAGGTTTACATATGTAGGAAAACCTTGTAGTATTCACATGGCGGAACTTGAATACCACATTACTGGATCTCTACTATTCAATGAGATCACGAGAATAGAAGAAGATGAACATTACCTTTAGATTGCTAAAGAAGTGATCCACCTCTACTGCACCACCTGAACACGCTGCAAGACCGCGTTGTACCAACAAAGTATCACACGAACTCGTGTGTGTGTGTGATCGTCGACCGAGACTCGAACAAGAAAAACTCGAAGAACCCTATGGGTTCTTCGTTCGTTCGTACGGCCGAGAGGGAGAGGGAGTATTAGGGTTTTGAGTGTGTAAAGTGATTAGTCTCTAAACCCTTACACAAGCCCTTTATTTATAAGGCTAGATGTTACGGTTTAGTCCTTGGAGTTTAGTTAAGATTAATCTCATAACTAAACTTCCTATTAACACTTTAAACCCTTGGACTTTTACTAGTTAATTAATTAACTATTAATTAACTGTCCGTTAAATACTTAACCTAATATTTAACCATCCTCACAAATAATAATTGACTTATTATTATTTATCCTCTTCTTTATAATTAACTTAACTAGTTAATTATTCCACACAACTTACTTTATTCGGTTGTCCATTATTGGGTGTGTAGTGGTGTGACCCTTTAGTGTCTTATAACATTGGACACGGTGACACGTGTACTTAGCTGTGCACATAAATCCTTCAGACTCCCACTTGTGCAAGTTAAGAAACACTTTCTGATCATCGTTGGCCTAAAGCGGTCCCTAGCCAGACATTTAGGATAACCACGTCATAAGAACTCTTACATCCAGAGATAATATTCATAAATGAATAACACTAACAGATTTTCCTTTCGCATCACGATATTTCTTAATTTGAGTAATAGACATGGAGCAGGGATCTTGTTCTATATACTCGAATTTTCTCGACTCTGATTTCGACTTTCTGCAGTAACGGATTACCGAATGATCTAATCATTCTCCGAGCGCGGCCACGCATTTCAGTAGTCTTAATCGTCGAGCGGCCATGAAATATCTCTTCTAGTTAAAGAAGGTGCAAATTCCATCTTGACATTTGCGTCATCTTGCCCACGACTTCCGCTGTCTTAGTCTAGTTCCTTATGATCACCCTTTTACGGCATGACGGTAGATAAAAGCTAAAGATCAGAAGTCATCGTGTCTCAAACCAAAATGTCTCAGGTCAGAGGATATCTACTCGAAATTACTCATGCTTGGGCTCCATGAAGTAATATCGATCTTTTGGTCACGTCTAATGTTTAGCAAACTCTGTAAACATCTATGAATATTTATTTTAACAACCCTTGTTTCTCTATTCAATAACTATGAAATAGATAAATATTCATAATGGTATTAACTCTTGAATCTAGCTCCCACTAAATTCAAGCAACCACAGACAATTTAGAAACTCAAAGACTTTGTGTATCAAGGATAGGTTTAAAACATGTTAAGAATAGACAATGTGAAAATATTACGTAAAACTTTCTATTTCAATCCCACGAAATGTTATTACATAATGTATCGATTTCAAACATGTCTATGATTCTAATCAAAATTACTAGTTGCCAATATCTAGGTACTGCATGCCTATAGCGTGCGCATGTTTCTCATGCTTTGGCCCAACTAGTGGTTTTGTCAACGGGTCAGCGACGTTGTCATTCGTTGGTATTTTCTTAATTACAATATCACCTTCTCTTACATACTCGCGTATGCGATGATATTTCCTGCGTACATGCCTGGTCTTTAGATGCTCTCTTGGTTCAACAGCTTGCGCTATTGTTCCACTGTTATCACAGAATATTTCGATGGGTCTAGAGATACTGGCAATAACTCTAAGATCCTCGATAAAATTCTTAAGCCACATGGCTTCTTTCCCAGCATCATTTGCGGCAATGTACTCAGCCTCTGTAGTCGAATCTGCTATCGTATCTTGTTTCTGACTCTTCCAAGATATAGCTCCTCCGTTTAGTGTGAAGACAAATCCCGACTGAGATTTGTAATCGTCTCTGTCGGTTTGGAAGCTTGCATCTGTGTAACCAGTTACACGCAATTCTTCCATCGAACCTCCAAAGACCAAGAACATTTCTTTCGTCCTTCTCAAATACTTGAGAATGTTCTTGACAGCCATCCAATGGGCTTCACCAGGATTCTTTTGATATCTGCTCGTGAGACTTATGGAGTAAGCAATATCGGGCCTAGTACGTAACATGGCATACATGATTGATCCAATTGCCGAAGCATATGGTATCAAACTCATCCTAGCTATTTCCTTGCTAGATGTGGGACTCTGAGCTTTGCTCAGTGTAATGCCATGTGACATCGGAATGATTCCTTTCTTGGAATCACTCATACTGAATCTCTTCAGTACCTTGTCAATGTATGTACTTTGACTAAGTCCAATAAGCCGCCTAGATCTATCTCTATAGATCTTTATACCTAGTATAAACGCGGCTTCTCCCAGGTCTTTCATCTGGAAACATTTACCTAACCAGGATTTTACTCCTTGTAATGCTGGTATATCGTTTCCTATGAGCAGTATGTCATCAACATACAAGACTAGGAAGATTACTATGCTCCCACTGAATTTTGTATAGACACACGCCTCGAACTCACTCTTGACAAAACCGAATTCTTTGATTCTTTTGTCAAAGTGTAAGTTCCAACTTCTAGATGCTTGCTTTAATCCATAAATGGATTTTAGCAACTTGCATACTTTATTAGGATTCTTTGGATCAGTAAAACCATCCGGTTGTATCATGAATACGTCCTCATTCAACTCCCCGTTAAGGAAGGCGGTTTTAACATCCATCTGCCATATCTCATAGTCGTAATATGCTGATATGGCCATAAGAATTCTAATAGACTTAAGCATGGCGACTGGCGAGTAGGTTTCAGAATAATCAACACCCTGTGTTTGCGTGAAACCCTTCGCGACGAGTCGTGCTTTGTAAGTATGCACTTTTCCATCCATGTCGGTTTTCTTCTTGAAAACCCACTTGCATCCAACAGCACGAGACTGTGGTGGCAAGTCTGATAACACCCAAACTTGGTTGTCATACATGGATTGCATCTCTGCTTGCATAGCCTCGAGCCATCTTTCAGACTCTATGCCGTTAGCAGCTTCGCTGTAGGTTAATGGTTCTAGTAGACTTCCATCATCTTCATCGATCATGAATCCAAGATACCTATCTGGTTCTTGGCGTGGTCTACTGGACCTACGTGGGTTGCGTGTCTCTTCTTCCTCAACCGGTGGGTCTGGTTGGGAATCAACAATTCTTTGTTGAACTACTGGTTCGACTGAAGTCATCGGTGGATCTTCGTTCTCTTCAATTTCTTGAAGCTCTATTTCTTTTCTTGGAGTTTCAGTTCCTAGAAACTTCTCCTCCAAGAAGACACCTTTCCGAGCAACAAAGACTTTGTTGTCTTCTTGATGATAGAAATAGTATCCTAAGGTTTCCCTTGGATATCCAACGAAAATACCCTTATCTGACTTGGGGTTTAGTTTGTCTGTGAAGTTACGTCTAACGTACGCTTCACAACCCCAAATCTTGAGAAAAGATAACTTAGGTTTTCTCCCCGCCCAGTGCTCGAACGGAGTCTTTTCTACTGACTTGGTCGGAACCCTATTCAGTGTGAATGCTGCAGTCTCGAGTGCATGTCCCCAAAATGATAGTGGTAGTGGGGCGCGACACATCATTGAACGTACCATGTCTAACAAGGTGCGATTCCTCCTTTCTGATACGCCATTCATCTGAGGCGTATACGGAGGTGTGAGTTGTGAAACAATCCCACATTCCTTCAAATGATTGTCGAACTCTTGGCTCAAATATTCGCCTCCCCGGTCAGACCGAAGTGACTTAATTTTCTTGCCTAGTTGGTTTTCTACTTCCCTCTGATATTCTTTGAACTTGTCAAAGCTTTCAGACTTTAGTCTCATAAGAAAGACATAACCATACCTACTGAAGTCGTCAGTAAAGGTAATGAAGTAGCGGTATCCTCCTCTAGCTTCTGGAGTAAAGGGTCCACACACATCTGTGTGTATAATCCCTAACAACTCGCCTGCCCTTTCATTGTAGTGATTGAAAGGGTCTTTTGTCATCTTGCCAGATAGACAAGCTTCGCATATTGCATATGATTCCAAATCAAATGGTTCTAGAATTCCATCATCGTGGAGCTTCTTAATGCGAGTCTCGTTTATATGACCTAAACGACAATGCCAAAGATAAGTTTGATTCAAGTTACTCTTGGATCTTTTACTTATATGATAAACTTCTCGTTCTATGTTATTTAGATTTAACGTGTATAGACCATTATGAGAATTTGCGTTAAAATATAAAAAGTCATCTTTTAAACACGAAATTGTTTTTCCATAAAACTCATAATAAAAACCACTGTCTATAAGTAAATCAAAAGAAATAACATTCTTAATAAGTCTAGGAACATAATAACAATCTTTAAGTTCCAAAACTCTTCCTGAAGGCAACTTGAGAAGATATGTCCCTACGGCTTCAGCTCCAACCTTGGAACCTTCGCCTACTCGTAGTTCAACATCCCCTCGTCCCAGCCTCCTGTTCTTCTTAAATCCCTGCAAATGATTGCAAATGTGATGACCACATCCGGTATCCAATACCCAGGATTCACTAGAAGTAACGAGACAATCTATCATAAAGATACCTGAATCACTGACAAAGTCAGCGTCCAACAGCCCCACGTCCGACGTGTGCTCGCAAATATCCTTGCTGCCACAAGTTGGGCAACACAAATCAGCAAAGTCATTCAACCAATCATAAAACTCATCCTGCTGAATCTCGGGGAGAGATTCTTCCTCCAGCCTTTGAACATCGCGTATACACAAGAGACTCTCGTGTAGACCTGCGACAGTCAAATCAAAATTCCCTATCATACGTACTACCTTGTCCTGATAGTACTGAGTGAGAGATCCAAACAAGAACAAGACTTGTTCATGTTCGTTTGATGTGCCAGTAACTAGGGTGAGACAACCTAGTAACCTCCTTATGTTGATAAGGTGGTCACTCAGTGGTTGATCATCTGTCATTTTTGACGAGATGATTTCTTGTAAAATGAACTGCTTGCTATCTTCAGTACTATCTTTAAACGTCTCCTCAAGATACTGGACAAACTCATAGCATGGTTTCTTACGTAGACTATCAGTAAGCTCTGATAATGAAGTAAGAATAAGAATCGACATAACTTGTGATTCATCTGCCAGATACTGATAATAAGCGTCAAGCTCATTATCCTGGGCATCTTGCCCTGGTTGTCCCTTGGGCATCTCGTCTATCACGTACAACAGATTCTGTGCTTTTAGGTAACTCCTAAAATGCACCTTCCAAACTTTGTAGTTTGGACCAGTAAGCTTCCATTTTCCAGTAATGAACTTTCGTGATTCAGTCGGTGAATAAAACGGAATTTCTGACAGTACAGACATCTATAAGAAAAACAAACAAACGGTTAGTAAGATTAGATAAAATAAATAACTTCTAACATTATTACCTTTTAATAATAATAGTTAGACTAGGACCCATATTTCACGTCCTCTAATGCAAGGTTTGGGCACTTCCCATTAGAGCCACGCTATTTCTGGTAGGTATAGCCATACCGATCGCCTCTAGACTAGAAACGATTCCTAGATCCTCGGGATATCAAGTTGAACAACAAACTTGTACATGTTTTAATCCCTCTAGTGCATTTTGGGCCGGGACTCCCGATTATCACCAAAATAGATCGTACCATCTAAGACAGTGTGATGCCTTGCGCCGGGACTCCCGATTATCACAAGACCCTACGCACCCTAACACTCGCAATGATTTGAATCCACATCTAAGGTTCTTTCTCCTTACAATGTGAATATCGTTGAACAAGTGAGGTGTTCCATTAGATGGGTTGCACTCTGATCTAAGATTTTCTAAAAAGGATTTTCCTTTGTTCGAAAAGTTAGCCAGTTTTTAATTACTTGGATTTTATAAACTAACTGTTTATAAATTCCACCTTTTAATATGTTTCATAAAACTTGGTTTATAAACAAACTGTTTACTTTACCATTATTAATTTTAAACTTGGTTTTCTAAACAAACTGTTTATAATTACCACCTTATTAATTTATACCTTGGTTTTCTAAACAAACTGTTTATAATAACCATCTTATAATTAAATCTTGGTTTTCTAAACAAACTGTTTATAATCACCACTTTATTATTTTATGTTATAATGTATAAACGAAAAATAAAATAAAACAATACTTAGCAATTTCGAAAATTGCCATGGCATAACCCCAAAGACTTGGTTTATTGTGTTTTGTTTATTTTAAAAAAAACTTTATATAAATTTCCGAAAAATTTAAAATTCCGAAAAAATACAAGATAAACACAATATCAATCATTTTGGGTTATGTCATTCTAACTAAATAGATAAACTGATAATTTAAATTACCAAACTGATAATTATTAAATTACCCATAAACTTGTTTCTTATTTCCTCCTTAATTTCATAATTATCTTGATATTAAACTAACTGTTTAAAATCATTAGGTTCATTTAATAATCTATTATTATTTATTATTAAAAAAAAAACTAGTCAAGATTTATGTAAATCTATTCTTTTGATTTGTTCTTGATATTTAGTCAAAAAATCAAAAGATTTACATAGATTTGATTTACCAACTAAAAGAATATACATAGATCTTGTAGATTCTTTATTCCCGATTTAGGTTACATAAAATCTTGTACCCTAAATGCGATAACTTGGTCACCAAGAAACCATCATCCAACCGAAATCGGTGGACTAGGTTTCGGTCGACCACTCGGTCGTCGACCCAAGCCACACCGAAACTCGGTTGGTTTGGTTTCGACTCCCGCTTTTAATTTTTAATAATAATATTAATAATAATTATAACCTTTTTCTTTTGTTATCTAAAAATCCTATTCAATCCAATTATTCATAAACTTGAATAACTTTCTTGGATCAAATTTTCTAGGGTTTTATAACTAAATAACAAAGAAACCTAATTCCTTTTATCTTGAAACCTATTCAATCCAATTGTTCATAAACTTGAACAATGTTCTTGGATTAAATTTACTAGGGTTCTTTCTAAGATAAAAAAAACTTAATATATTATATATATGTATATGAAATTTCGAAAAATACAAGGAGGAAAAAGAAGCCTAATTTCTTTTAATCTAGAACCCTAATCAACCAATTGTTCATAAACTTGAACAATGTTCTTGGCCGAAAATTCTAGGGTTCTTTTCTAGATGAAAAGAAACTCCTTCGAATCTCATTGAGATTAGTAGAAAGCTCTGATACCACTGTAGGAAAACCTTGTAGTATTCACATGGCGGAACTTGAATACCACATTACTGGATCTCTACTATTCAATGAGATCACGAGAATAGAAGAAGATGAACATTACCTTTAGATTGCTAAAGAAGTGATCCACCTCTACTGCACCACCTGAACACGCTGCAAGACCGCGTTGTACCAACAAAGTATCACACGAACTCGTGTGTGTGTGTGATCGTCGACCGAGACTCGAACAAGAAAAACTCGAAGAACCCTATGGGTTCTTCGTTCGTTCGTACGGCCGAGAGGGAGAGGGAGTATTAGGGTTTTGAGTGTGTAAAGTGATTAGTCTCTAAACCCTTACACAAGCCCTTTATTTATAAGGCTAGATGTTACAGTTTAGTCCTTGGAGTTTAGTTAAGATTAATCTCATAACTAAACTTCCTATTAACACTTTAAACCCTTGGACTTTTACTAGTTAATTAATTAACTATTAATTAACTGTCCTTTAAATACTTAACCTAATATTTAACCATCCTCACAAATAATAATTGACTTATTATTATTTATCCTCTTCTTTATAATTAACTTAACTAGTTAATTATTCCACACAACTTACTTTATTCGGTTGTCCATTATTGGGTGTGTAGTGGTGTGACCCTTTAGTGTCTTATAACATTGGACACGGTGACACGTGTACTTAGCTGTGCACATAAATCCTTCAACATACTCTATTCATGAGATCCATGAATACAGCTGGAGCATTGGTCAAACCAAATGGCATAACAAGAAATTCATAATGACCATAACGGGTCCTAAACGCGGTTTTGGGTACATCTTCCTCACGAACTTTTAATTGATGATAACCAGAACGCAAATCGATTTTAGAATAGAAACTTGACCCTTGCAATTGGTCGAATAGATCGTCGATACGCGGAAGTGGATAACGATTCTTAATGGTTAACTTATTGAGTTCACGGTAGTCGATACACATTCTCATAGATCCGTCTTTCTTTTTCACAAACAAGACCGGAGCTCCCCAAGGTGAGAAACTCGGTCGAATAAATCCAAGGTCTAACAATTCTTGAAGCTGAGTAGAGAGTTCTTGCATTTCAGATGGTGCAAGTCGATATGGTGAGCGCGCGATCGGTGCGGCTCCTGGGACTAAGTCAATTCGGAACTCGACTTGTCGCTGAGGTGGCAATCCCGGTAGATCCTCGAGAAAAACGCCCGGAAAATCACATACAACAGAAATATCTTCAATTTTTCGTTCATCGGATTTCTTGTCAACGACGTGGGCTATGAATGCTTGGTAACCTTTGCGTAAGTACTTACTGGCTTTCATACAATTAATGATCTTGAGAGTACTTTTTCTTTTCTCACCTTGTATCACTAGGGTTTCACCATTTTCTAAGGGAATTCGAATCAACTTTTCATAACATACGATTTCAACACGATTCTTAGACAACCAATCCATTCCAACTACTATATCGAAACTTCCTAAATATACGGGCAATAGATCTATTTCGAACACGTGGCCCTCGAGATTTATTTCACATCCTTTAATAATTTCGCCAGATTCAATTATTTTACCATTGGCTAGTTCTATTTCATATTTAGTGTCTAATCTAATAGATTCCCTTTCTAAGCATGGTTTAAAATCGATAGACACAAAACTTAAATCGGCACCCGAATCAAATAATACTGAAGCATAATGGTTATTAACGAGGAACGTACCCGTCACTGTGTTGGGATCCTGACGAGCTTCCTGAGCTCCAATCACAAATGCTCTCCCACGAGCAGGCTGTTGGTTATCTTTGTTGTTGGGGTTGTTGTTGTTAATATGGTTTAGTTTTGGACACTGATTTCGGTAATGACCTGGATTTCCACACTCATAACAACTACCTGTTCTTTGCCCATTGGTACCTGAGTTTGACATGTTTACCCTACAATTTTGGGCAACGTGGCCCCATCGGTTGCATCGTGCACATTGGTCACATTTCCCTTCATGGTGCCTTTCACACTTGTTATATTTTGGTCGGTGTCCATTATAAGGCTTCGGCCCTGAAGTTGTTGCGGTGTATGCTCGGTGGGTTTTATTTTGCTTGTTGTTTTGTTGGTCATTTCGGTTTCCTTCCCATGCCCGTTTACCGTTGTTGGAATTTCGATAATCATTTTTGTTGTTTTCATTTCGATTGTTAAAATTTTGGTGATTCGATGAGTTAGAAGGAGCAGATTTTCTTTGTAGGGTTCCATTTCTGATGGCATCATCCGTCATTTTATGTGCCAGATTCACAGCTTGTTCAAAAGTGGTCGGCTCAGCTGCCGTGACATATGTTCTTACCATGGGCGCCAATCCAGATGTATACATTTCAATTCTTTTGCACTCTGGTGTGACCATATGTGGAACTAAACGAGCAAGTTCCTGAAATCGAGTTGTGTACTCGGTGACATCCGACCCAATCATCGATATATTCCATAAATCTTTTTCAATCTTTTGTAGTTCCCTTCTTGGGCAAAACTTATTCATCAACATAGTTTTGAATTCTTCCCATGAGAGAGAGTTTGCAGTAATGAGACCAAGTGTCTGCACTTGGGAATTCCACCAAGTCAGAGCTCCTTTTGCTAGTGTACTGGCAGCGTACTTAACCATACTTTCAGGCGGGCAGTTGATAATGCTGAAAATAGATTCAATTTTCTCCATCCAGTGGATAATAGCTATGGCCCCTTCGTTACCCGAAAGTGTTGGCGGTCGGCAAGAGGAGAACGTTTTAAATGAGCATCCACGACGATTTATTTCGTTTTCTGAAACACACATGGATTGAGATTTTAGCTGAATAAGAATTTTCGAATTGTACGGTAGGTTTCTCTAAAAGGGTATGAACTCATTGACGTTACCTTCAGTAGTTATTGGTCTCTCGCCGGTGCCATTTTCACCGCCGGCATTTCCGCCAATGCCGCTACCATTTCCGCCATTGTCGCGGGCACGACTGGCCTCATACTGAGCGATGGCCTCGGCTATGCGACGTGCTACCATGTCCTCGACACTTTCATCAGTTCGAGCGTTTTCTTCAGGAGTGGGTCCAACGGTCTTGGCCTTTCTCCTCGTACTTCTACGCTTTGGAGGCATCTGCAACGGTTCTTAAGTACAGGTTTATGTGTAAGTAACCAGTGGAGTATGGGTAACAACATCGGTGTAGGGTATGAGGTGTACAAGATATATAATATATACCTACAAGCGAGTCATTTACTACTAAGGCCTAGACTCATGAATAATATGCAACGAAACTCTATATGCAATGAAAACGTTTTGACCCAAAAATCTTCCAAGTTATAGACTAGACTCACTAGTTCACTATAACCAATAGCTCTGATACCAATCTGTCACACCCCGCCAAAACGGTTTGCGGAAGAACGGGGTGGACGTCACGGGTAAACACAAGCATATGATTATCACGAAACAAAAACATATATAAATGCCAAATCAAGGTTTACAAAACGTGATACAAATAAGTTTGGGAAATAATATAAATTTCCCAAATTTAACGAAGTTCAGGATTTCAAAAATATAACTCGAAACATTCAAATAATACTAATGAAATCCCTTCTTGACAACAAAAGCCATGGCATTATATTACGTAGACACGATTTCCAAAAACTTGAATGCAAATTAGTTCTCCGACTAATTACTTGAAAAACATAGATTAAAAACGTCAACAATAATGTTGAGTGAATTCACAGGTTTTTAAAATAAATTAATGATTTAAAGTTTTCGTATATTAAACTTGACATAATTTGTACGATGATGAAACATTTTAATATAGTTGCCTCACTGGCAATACGTACGATCAAAATCGCAAAGTAGAAAACATATGACGATGATCCCCAATAGGTTTGCAGGGCCTATTAGTTAATATGTCGACCCTAAGTCCATAACCAAAACAACAACTTTCAAACGTATTTCACTTTCTGGATATACACTCCACGGGTTCGACAAACATCGATAGTTAGCGCGACCAACTAAATACGGGGGAGGGTAAGTCTCAGCCAATAGTACTATTTGCATATCCAGGGCCTAGTCACAACTAGCTAATGATTATGGTATGTAGGCATATACGCACTTCCATGCACTACATCTAAACCTAGTTCGAGCATAACGATTCGTTGTCATGTTTTCAAAAATATAGTTTCATCGTAAATAATCATAAATAATTTCATATGTTTTTCACCCCGAAAGTAAAATAGTAAAGAATATAGTAAAATGGGGTTGTGAACTCAACGCAGTCAAGTGCCAGCAACAATAAATATTACAGATACGATGCCCAATGAATAATCCTCAACAACCTAAATATGATGTCAAACAGTAAGTGGACGGCTCTACAAGCATGTCTATGCATATGGGTCACTCCAACGATTAATGTTAAAATGCCGTTAGGCACAAGTGATCCGTTAGTGACTCTATAAAATACATATTTTGACATATATTTTACATATACATTTTAGTATTTTAGAAACATGTACGTTTTATTTCGTTGTAGTCTGAATAATATAAATTATCACTTTAAAGATCCCAAAATCCTAAATTCTCTCTTCTTCTTTTATTTATTTATTTATTATTATTATTTTTTTTTTAAGCCAAGCTGCTAACATATATTTTTCTTTGTTAACTAAAATGTGATATTTAATTTTATTTAACATTTTAAGCGGCTAAAATAGGATATAGTATTATTTCAAATAATCATTATCTATGTATTTATTTATTTAATCTGTGATCATAGCATATAAGTCATGAACTTAATATTGTGAATGATATATTTAATTTAAATTTAATATACAAAGGCCAATTAGACACCACATGTAGTACTATGTGCTTGATCATTTGTACATATATAAAAAAACGTGATGGAGGGGATTTATACAGGGGAACACACAACAAATCAATAGCCATAATCATCTCCTCAAATTTACTTATTGTTATTATTATGTTTTCTAAAATATTTAATATAAGTTTTTATTTTATTATTTTGCATGTAACTAATCACATGGCTTTCTTTGTTTTGGTAATTCGGGGTCTAAAGTGGTACTTAGACTCGCTATATAATTATCACAAGTAGTTTTAACCTAGATGCTTAGCTTTTTAGTTCTATCATAGTTGTCTTTTCATTTTTATTTCTTTTTATTTTAAGCTTCGAGGTGTGGTTAAAAAAAATTATGTTTTAAAATGTTTATCTTCATGTATGAATTTGTAGGTTGCTAAAAGTTGGCTTTTATTGACGTATCATCGAGTGTGAAACTAATGCACAAACATAAGATAACAATGTAAGGCTTTCTAAGAGATAAAAGTTTGTTACCAATTTTCGGTTTGAACTTCTTAAATTATACGATTCTTTCTTCTTGTTTCAAGATTCAAGGGGTTCTTCATTTCTAATGCTCCTTAAAAAAAATCTATTAGGATGAAAGTATAAAGATTTATGAAGAGGAGTTGCTAAAAAAAATGAAAAAAGGGGAATGAGAGAAAAAGATGGAATGTGACTTACTCTTTGGACTTGGTATTCTAACATGAAATTCGAAGTTGAGTCTTTCTAGAGAGGTATTCGAGATAGGGATACTTGTAGAGAAAAACAGTTTGAGATATATATATATATATATATATATATATATATATATATATATATATATATATATATATATATATATATATATATAGCGGTTTATGCGAGAACCACTAAAATTGCGAGAACTGCGAGAACCACTTTCTAGCCAATCATTTTGCTTAATTACATTTTTTAATCTAAAGGGTATTGTAGTCTTTTTAACACTAAAATCTTTTTATTAAATACAATTTCCTTAATTAAATTAATTCATTTTTAACCTCAATCCTATTTTTTAGGATCCGAATTTTGTAATTTGTAATTTTTTTCGCAATTCGGATGTGTTCATTGATGAATGTCTAGAAATAACTAATATTTTTTTTACCATATTTAACCTGATCAGCATAATAATAATATGTTCAATTTGCAAAATTTACAGATTTACTAATGAACAAATCTACAATATACATAATGAACATAATGAACAATATACATAATGAACATAATGAACGAATGAACAGATCTGAAACACAGATATTTCTATACATAATATAATGAACATAATGAACAAATGTTTTTAATACATAATATAATGTTTCTATGAACAAAACAGATCGACTTCGCCGGAACCCTAGCGTCCTCCGGCGCCGACTTCGCCGGGAAACAAGTGTAGAAACAACAAACCCTAGAAACTGTGGCATATCTGAATCCCTAGATACCGTCTCAGATCTGAAACCCTAGAACTCGAAAACGACGGAGAGAGATGAACGAGGGTTATTGTTGCGAGATCTACGGGTGAGAAATGCATCGCCGGAATCCGATTAGAGATCTGCGGGTGTGAGATGAACGAGTGACTGGAAAGAGAAGGTGTTGGTGAAAATAGAGGTGGTGCGAGAGGTGGTGTCGGCGGTGGCGGTGCGGGATCTGCGGTTGCAAGAACTGAATCGCCGGAACTTGCGGTTGTGAGAAAACCGTTTACAAACGAACCGTCGCCGGAACTCTTCATCGCTTGATAACTGCATCGCCAAACAGGAACGACATAAATGGTCACCGGAAATTCTGCTAGAATCTCCGGTCGTTGGTCTCCGACCATTAATTGATTGCTTCCGGCGACCAAGATCTACAAATCGTGGAGAGAGAAACCAGGTCCGTGTCTTGTGGTGGTCTGCGCGCGGTGGGGCTTACTACAGCGGTGGATGTCGATCTGATGGTGGTGGGAACCTGAACTGGTGGTGTGGGAGGTGGTCGCAACCAGCACTTCGGACGAGGGGGAGGAGGTCCGGCGGGGAAAGATGTGGGAGAGTGTATTCTGTGAAACTGAAACACACACAAGTAGGTGTGAGAATTTTGTTTTTGTTGACTTTTTGGGGCTTTTCAAATGAGACGGTTTTGGGGTTTCCGAATGAGACGATTATTCCCCAATTTAATATAATATCTTCCTTATTTAGTTGAAATCTGAAAATACGAAACTACCCCTCCGTGTTTATTTTTCAATTTATTTTTGTACACTTAATTACAAATCTGTTATTGATGATCTTAGCCACACATCCACTAATCTAATGGTTATAAAGTGGTTCTCGCAGTTCTCGCAATTTTAGTGATTCTCGCATGAACCCTTGTCTATATATATATATATATATATATATATATATATATATATATATATATATATATATATATATATATATAGGGATACTTTACTGACGTTATAGTTCTCTGAAAATAATTGAGAGAGGGCAAGGATATATTATTGTGTACCTTCTATTATAATGATAAAGAAAAGAAATGAGTATGGTGGTTGCTTGAGCCAGGCGAATGTCAGAGAAGAAATAGAAGGAAGATTTGAGTTGGTGAAAGTATGGGGTGATCTTTTAAGTTTGACCTTTTAGGGAAGGTATGGCAAGAAGATATTTTCATTTTGTTTTTAATATTTAATTTTGTTAATTTGATGTATTAATTGATATAGGGTTAAATTAAGTGCTTATTATGTATACTAAATATTTAGAGATTGATAACTTGGTTAAACATTTGGTTCCGTAATTTATCGGGTTTAGTTTCCGTTACGGTGCATTAAAGTTCATATTTATTAAATGTTAAGGTTGTAAGCGGTTCGTGCTAGATTTTTAAAATGATAGAAATAATTTTCATTAATGATAAGTTGGACAATGTGGTGTTGGCTTACCATTGACGAGTACAAAATATATCTGATTTTCGAGGGTTGCTACAAGTTGTCACGTGACTCTCGAACACTTCTAGAAGACGTGACAACCCAAAATCTGACAAATAAGCATTTAAATCATTATCTAGTAAATATTACTTGGCTTAACATCACGGTGAAGTACACGTGGACTACATTCGTCGTGTAGAAATGCCAACGCGGCTGCCACGTCAGCCGCGATTTTGCTAATCACTTTCACAGTTGTAACACGGTTTCTTTTTAACCGGATAAAATCCTCCAAACTGCCGCCGGGAACATAATTGTAAACGAGAAACATTTCTGACGTGCTAGCGAAGTACCCGATTAACGTTATCAGATTCCGGTGTTTGATCCGTGCGAGGCTACGGATTTCGGCGTTGAATTGCGGGACCCCTTGACACATTTCAACGGTCAACCGCTTCACCGCCACGGTGGTTCCCGGAGATATTTCCGCCCGGTAAGTCGACCCAAAACCGCCGCTTCCGATGCAGTTTCTTAGAGTGAAGTTTCCGGTGGCTTGAACGACGGTATCGAAAGTCAATGGTACACTGAGTTGCTTGAAGAGCACGAGACGTTCGGTCCCGGAACGCGGCGGCGACGGAATAACGGCGACTCGTAAGAACTCCGGTTTACTTTACGCATATAAAAGTAAACGATGATTAGAGCTATAAGAATTAGAACAATGAGTGATGCCACTAAAATCAAGATCAACTCGAACGGAGTAAACCCGTTTTTCTTCCCGCCGTTAAACCCTTGACCACCGAGCATCCGCCGTGGTTGTTGCGGCAGTTGAATATCGCCGGAAACCAAAGAAGAAAATAAACCCATGATTATTTTTTCAAGAAAATGAAAACCCCAGATTCAAAATCTGAGCTTTCTGGGTTTATAATGTTTGATTTTACATTTACTTCATTTTGTGTTATGGTACTGATGGGGGACCGTTGGAACTTAAGGTAATTTTAAAAGTCAACAGAAATGGTGGTCCAGTCAACATACGGAGGCTAAAGGTGGTTTAATCAAACGAAAATACGAAACAATGATCGCAACGTGTAGACGACGGTGAAGAAGTCGGCGACGGGGGTGGACTTTCGGTACTTGTAGGACCAGTGTCCTCTTGCTGAATAGACTGTTGGGGATTAATTTCTTTGAAATTAGAACTAAATTAAATTATTGCCTTAATAATACTCGATATTCTTTTAATGAAACTTCGACTTGGTTATAAAAAGAATGGTAAAATGCATAGAAGGGTAGAGAAACGTTCAAGGAGGTCCATCATTTTTAGGAAGTCCCAAGGAACAAATCTCCACCATTGATCAATAGGATCTAATGGTCAAGATTAATCACATATTTTATATATTGAGGCGTATTTTGGTCATTTTTTAAAAAATAAAAATATTTTTATTTTTTTTTATTTTTTATTTATTATTTTAAAATTTTAATTTTTTTTATTTTTTTTTATTTTTTACTATGAAGGGGTATTTTGGTCATTTGGCACTTCAAAAAAATTTCAATTTTTTTTTATTTTTTATTTATTATTTTAAATTTTTTTTTTTTTTTATTTTTTTATTAATTTTTTTAATTAAAAAATAATATTTATTTGATAATTACGTGTACAACTTAATCACATATGAATTTAGTGTAAAATCACATGTGATTTTAGTATAAAATACATGTGATTCAGAATGCAATCACATGTGATTCAGAATGCAATCACATGTGATTCAGAATGCAATCACATGTGATTTCAAAGTATGCAATAACATTATGTGTTTTAATGAAAAATTAATAATTTTTAAAAAAATAATAATAAAAAATAGTTTTTTTAAAAAAAATATTTTTTTTAAAAGAAAATTTAAAATTTTAAAATAAAAAATAAATAAATAAATAAATAAAAAATTTCAAAATGACCAAAATACCCCTCAATTAAAAATAATAAAATAAAAAAAATAAAAAAATAAAAAAATTTTAAAATAAAAAATAAAATAAAATAAATTTTTTTTTATTGCCAAATGACCAAAATACCCCTCCATGTATAAAGTATGTGATTAATCTTGACCATTAGATCATATTGATCAATGGTTGAGATTTGTTCCTCGGGACTTTGTAAAAATCATGGACCTCTTTGAACGCAACTCTACAGACATTATATACTTTCTGTAGTACTTCAATACTTCGAATAAAATAGTTTACGAGGTTCAAACTTCTCTGACTTTTGACCCATTTGACAGTTTTACGCGTTTGGAGATAAAGTATAACCGATTTGACTTTTTCATAAGGAAAAGGGCTGAAATTATTCAGATTTAAGCATATTAACGTTATTTTTTGAAGAATTATTCGGTTACATGAACTTTATGAATCCAGAAATTTGATAACGAAAATCCCACTTTTTTTATTTTAATTTTCAAATTAAGGATATAACAATAATAGCAAACTCACTAAATCCAGGTTTAATTGTACAACTCTGTGTGATTGTTCCAAGTTGTGCTCAAATTAAATCAGATACAAATATTGTATAAATTGGCACTAATTAGGTCTGAAATTTGTTAACGAATTACTTTTTTTCACTTGCAATCCGATCCGTGTTTCACTTATACCTGTAAATTTTGACTGTAATTTGCAGCTTCAATCGTGTGGTTGGAAAACAGAGCGCCTGTTGTCATCATCGATCATCTGGAGAGCAAACTGGACCCGTGGGGCCCCATATAAAAAGATTAACTAGAAAATACAGACAAAATCAAAATGAAATTCAGGTTTTGGAGACAATTTTAATGATTAGACAGAATTATTTTACTAATCATTTTATTTGTAAAACAAATATATAAATATGATGTAACAATTAAGTGCTAATTATTACATATTTTTATAACTTTCTATTTGTTTATTTCCAGTACAATGTTGATTATACAGTGACAGTGAACTTGCAGTGGTAATATTTATTTATTTTGTTTTATTTTTTGACAATTTTAGGGTAATGTTCTTAATTTATGCGGTGACCAGATGACCCCATTAGAAGTCCAACAGCCACAACAAACATGGACAGCATGCCTGCAAGAAATACATATGTTCTTCTTGACGATTTATGGTATTCACCAAAAAACACCACAGCCCAAAACGTACTCACAAGTGGAAGTGCCTGAAATTATCCAAATGCATTGGTGGGTTGTACAGTACTACTCATTATTAATAGTAGAGTATTTAACTAACCTCAACTGCATCAGCTGCAGCATAACCAGCAGCTTGCCCACCCATAAATTGTAGCCCGTTTCCAAAACCGCACAAAAAACCAGCCAAAAGTGCCCAACCTCGACCATCCCAATCGTTCAAATACTCCATGATTGAAGATTTTGGCAAGTTGAATGCAGGGTGGTAAAGGAATATAATATTTAAAATTATTGCAATCACAAAACACGAACATGAAAAATAGAAAAAAGCTGTGTAGACACTTAAGTTAGGGACACCATCGTCTAATGTATGCCATTGGTCATTTGTTGCAAGGTTAAAAGCCGGTGAGAAGAGAGAGAAACTAATTCCGGCAAAGAAACATATGCTTAAACCGATCAAAGTACTTTTCCTGAACACCTGAAATCCTTACAAAATGTAAAAGTTTAGTACAACACTCGTTTTGGATCGGACCCACAAAACCGAATAAAGGGGTGTTTAATAGTTCCTGAATGGGTTAGTTACTGATTGAGCTAGTTGCTGACCGAGTCAGAGTGAAATGGTTTGGACCGAGTCCAAGGCTTTTTCCATTTGGAACAAATGAGCAAAATAGTGTGGACTGAGTCCGATATGTAGACCGAGTTAGACAAATAGAGAAAATCAAACATGCCAATTCAGACCGAGTCCGAATCTGGACCAAGACCGCTATATGTATATATGTATACCGTATCATGTATCACATCACCTTAATTGCTCTTTGGCTCTCGAGCTCGATAAGAAAATCGATTGTTCCTGCTTTTGCTTTTGCTTTTTCTACATTACGAGTTTCATACTCCAAATCCTTTCCTAAGAATCAAAAAGAAAGATTAAACTAATAATCGTACGCGAAAAGTAGTAAAATTCAAGCGTTTGCTTACTTGAATTTGTGTTTGATTCGTCGCTAATTAATCTCTCGAATATCCTAAAATTTCAAAACTAATAAACGATTGTATGTTTGAAATTTGTGAAAGAAGAATATATACCCTTTTTGAAGCTTTGCTTCATTATCTTCGGCATTGGATGCATGAACCGCAGAGCCGAAAAAAACAGCAATCAAGAAAAACGCAACACCCGGGAAAAGAATCCCGGCCCTGTTGATCTTGCCGTCTAAAAAGTAGTTCACAGTTGTACCTATCGCCCCCAAAATGTATCAAAACAGTGTTTTGTATCAATGCTTATGTAGAGATGATTAGGGTGACACAACTCCTGAAAAAACTGAATCGAAACCGAAAAGACTGCACCAAAAACCGAATTATTTAATTTGAAAAACCGATGTGAGCGGTTTTGATTTTTGGAAAAACCGAATGTTTGGGGCGGTTTTGGGTGCATACAAAAAACCGGACCGAAAAAACTGTTCCCTTCTGCCATTATGTATATTTCAAATTTTGTAAAAATACTTTTATTTTTATAAAGATTTGATGCTTAACTATTTAAAAATAAAATAAATGAGTTAAGTTGGGAACGTAACTTTTAAGTTAAAAAATTGGTAAATTTTAAGGAAAACTAAACCGATTTATTGAGAAAACCCAAAAAACTGAAACCGAACGGTTTGCAATATTTAAAAAATCAAAGTTTTCAGTTTAGTGTTTGGTTTGAGTTGAAAAACGCTCCAAACAGTACCATACTCACCCTAGAGATGATGATCATACCTATGGTAACGGTAATGCTTGAACAAATCACTCCGGATGCTGATAGACCCACAAACGCCAATGAGTATTGCGATGACAAATTTCCGAGGCTTAAAACCACCCTGCCCGCCATTGCAAATAGAACGCTTGGCCAATTATTCTATTAACATAAAATGCATTATGAATTATTAATGAGTTATAAGAGGCATTTTGTGTAATGGTTTAGGTGAATGATATGATTATACCTGAGAGAGTTGGACTAAGAAATTAGGGTTATCATCATTGCTATGACCAAATTCCCCAAATGTAAAAGCAATAAAGACCGCAGCCAAAAAATTGGCGATTGTGTAATCGAGACAAGTGTGTTGCGGAAGCCGACCACGTGTTTCTAACAACGTTAGAAACGCGGGCCATGTTCCTAAAAATAGGAGCGATAGCAGCATGCATGCTATCGCTCCTCCTTTGCTTTCCACTACATACATCTTCAAACCCGAACCGAATCCCTCTCCTGTAAAAGTGATCAAGAAATTGAATCCTAGAAAATGGTAAAGTTGACCTTACTAAAAAGTCAATTAATGCAACAGAAACTTTGAATTTGAAGGGTGAAATGTAAAAGATGAGAACTTTATCCTATGAAACGCTAACTTCATCATTAAAATGGATACCAATATGAATCTGTAAAAAGAATCTACAGGCGGCTAACAATAGGATACGATCACAAGTAAATAAGAAAATATGATATAATACCAACAAACCATGGACAAACTAAAAATTAAAATACTAATTCCACATTGAGCACATGCATAATTATTAAACTTTTATTTACAATTTGGCCATTCAATCAATTCAAAAGGCACTCATGTTTGATCATCACAACAACTCCCTCTCTCTAGACAGATACATGACCAACCCTGCACCTGAACCATTTTTTTAATATTAATATACAATATATTAATAAAAAGAGGAAGAAGAAGAAAAAAAAATAAAAGAAAGAAAGAAAGAAGAAGCAAGATGTGATCGCATCCGTTCGTCTACGATCATGGTCACCTATTACGTGAAGTCTAAGAATCTTGAATGAATATAAAAGAAAAATCTTTTAAGTGACAACTTATCTTAAAAACACCATTATCCATCAAAGTTAAGAAACTTGATCATGTGAAAAAGACGGTGATCTTAAAACATAAAGAAGATGATTAGATTATCCTGATGAGTAAGACTAAAGAAAAAAGGTTTCATCTTTGACAAATAATAAACAATAACTAACCCACAATTGCAGAAGAACTCAATTATAAAAATCTGAAGCAGGAGCAATAAGCAAGACGAATCTCTCAAAAAGTAGTTAACAATAATTACAAAAAGAAATGACATAAATATATATATACTTCCTCCGTAAATAAGTGACACACTTTCCATTTTGGGGTGTATCAAAATAAGTGACACACTTTGAAAACTTTCCTTATTTGGTAAAAATAATAGGATTCATACCCACTAACTATTCACTTTAATAAAGTGAAATTACCCTTATACCCTTACTTTTACTTTTAAAACTCATTAATATTACTTTATTCAAGAAAAATGGGACCCATTCTCCACTAATTATGTACTTTAATCTATTTTAACCTCTACTTTAATCTTTTACCTAAAAAAACGTGTAAGCCAATTTGTGTCACTTATTTTGATACGGAGTAAGTATATAATACCAACCAACCAATCAATTCGATGGGACCATTTTTTATCCAAAAAGTCTTGCTTGTACTAAACTAGTGGAAATTTACCCGCGCGTTGCTGCGGGGTAAATTTATGTAATACTGTAGAGATTGTTTACTGATGTTTACATAACATGCAAAAGATTATTTACATTGGTAAGTATTTCATACAAATGGCTGTAGTTGTTGAGTCATTGCGATAGTGCTTGTGTTTGCTGCAATAATTTTATTATGCTTGCGTGACTCTGCAAATGTTTGTATGTCTTGGTCATTGGAAAAATGAGAATATGCTTTACGATTTCGTGACGTCATGACGGTCCAATAAATCTTAAAACCTGAAATATGAAAATATCATTAACAATTTTAAATTTTATGTAGAAAATGATCAAATAAAAATGTTGTGTAACATGTTAGATCAAGAAAACTCTTTTGTGCTAAATTGTTCGATATATATATTAAATGGAGAGAAGTTGGGGCGAAAATGTCTAATGGGTCAGGTGATCCGTTTGTAGCCAGAAACAAAATTATATATGCTCTGGAATCATCTTAAGCTGAGATTTTATACGTAATTTAACCCTAATTTGTTGTTGATGCTGATTGGTTAAATAATACAACATAAAAAAAAAGATCGAATGTTTTAAAAATAGCTAAAGCATGTTAAAGTAAGCAAAATTTGTTAAGCAACTATATATAGGTTAACCTGTTTTCCATAACTAATTTGAATCGAAATGTCAAATGGGTCAGCTGATCCATTTGGGACCAGAAACAAAATATGTCATCTCGATTATATAATCCGGTATCATCTTAAGTTGAGATATTGTAGGTAATCGAAATGTTAAATGGCTCAGGTACTCAGGTGGCCCGTTTGGGACAAGAAACAAAATATGTCATCTCAATTATATGATCCGGTATCTTCTTAAGTTGAGATAATGTTAATGTAGGTAATTTAACCTTATTTTGGTGCTTATGCTCTTGATTGCTTAAATATTACAACATAAAAATATGAATGGTTGGTTTAAAAGTAACAAAAGAATGTTAAAGTAAGCAAAATTTGTTAAGTAACGATTGTAGATTAATTCTGTTTTCCACAACTAAATGTAGAAAGTAGTATTAAAAATTACATAATTACTCACAACTCAATGTATAAGTAGTATTAAAAATCACCTAAGTATTTTAAAAAAGTCATATCAAAATAAAAACTTGGACAATAAAGATCGTTACCTGTTCTTGGAAAAGATCTGTGTCACGGTAATAGTGATTATGAATTTGCTTCTCGGGCTACTAATCAACAGGTATAAATTCAATACTATCCTTTTAACAAAGTGTAAGAAAACTCCTGTGTGTTTATCTGAAGAAAAAAACCCCAATTAAGTAAGGATTAAAAGTTTTAGTTGCAAACAAATATGAAGAGATCAAGAAGATCTTAACGGTACCTTTTTAGGTGGGTTGCAATGGTCACAATAAATCAACAGCCTTTTAAAACGCAGTAGTGCTGGAACAATTTTTAATTTTGTATGTGAAACAGGAACCAATTCGACAGCATATAAAAAACTGTAAATACCAATCTGAAATCAGGTCTATAAACCTTAATATGAAAGCATAAAGGTGGAAAACAAAAAGAAAAAAGTTAAAATCAAAAGTTAATGGATTAAAGTCACCTTTATAGATGAAATTAACCCCCATTCGAAAGTCTAAACCCCCAAATCCGTAAAACTAATTGAAAGTTACCTGAAGAAGGGTTGGGTGATGTAGAAAGCGCAGCAAATTGGTGGAATGCAGGTCTTAAATTAGAGGTAAAAAATACCCAAATAAAATAGTTAGTGGTGGGGTACTTGGTATTACTTTTGAATAAAATATAAGGTTTGATTGGAGAGAGAAAGTGTTTTAAGAGATAGTTAGTGGTGAAAGTATTGGTAATAATATTATTATATTAAGTGGGTCCCTTAAGTTTGAGAAATGAGAACTTTATCTAGGGACAAAATCTGAAGGTGAAATGAGAACTTTATTTAGGGACGGAGGGAGTATGTCTTGTGAAAATGAAACACCAAGACAACCATCAAACTGAAAACCAAGATAGAAAAGAATAAAATTCTTTAAAAAACTTGTAGTTATATTTAAAAGGTAAAGTTGACTTTTCACCAGGTCAAGTGCTACTGAAACTTCAATTTTAAGAGTGAGATTCAAAAGTGACAATTTATCAGCTACCCAACAAAGATTGAATTTCAAAAAGAATAAGATTCAAGAACAAAGTTGCATCTTGACCCAAAACATATAACAAAAAGTCAACTCACCATTGCAGAATTCGGAAAATGTAAAGTATTAGCTATAAACAAGATGAGTCTACAGGAAGCTAACAATAAGAGAAAATGATATAATACCAAGTTGCCAACAAATCATGGATTAACAAAAACATTAAATACCAATTCCACTTTCAGCACGCACATAATGAGGGGATTAAACTTTTATGTACCACCTAACAAAAACATTAAAATACTAATTCCACATTTAGCACATGCATAATGATACATCACACATGTTGGTCCGCAATTGCAAATCTTTTTATTTTGAAAAATAAAAACTAGCGACTCAACTTTTGAGTTTTGACTCAAGAACAAAGTTGCATGTTGACAAAATAATAACAATAATAAATAGTAGTAGTAAATTAATAATAATAATAATAATAATAATAATAATAATAATAATAATAATAATAATAAGTTTTTTGGAAACGGCAAATATATTACAGAAGAAAACAACCGAGCTTAGCGATAACTAAGACGGAATAGTACAGAAAAACAGAATTATAAACAAGACGAAAATGGAAAAATTCTCCAATCAATCGAATTACAACATAATTTGCTCCTATATTTCACCCACAAAAATGAAGTTGAGATGATATCCTCCGCAATGGCCGTGTATGATTTGTGAATATTGTTGAACACCTTCTCATTTCTCGCCTTCCATACACACCAAATCAAACTTTGAATTATTGTAGTCAATACCTTTTTTTGTTTCGGGCAATTTCCCCAACCTTCACCAAACTCAATGAGATCCGATACCGAATTAAAAGTACGATTTGGGATTCCGCACCAATGAAATATCCATGCTAGTACTTCCACCGTCCTTGAACACCGGAGAAAAACGTGATCAACATCTTCATCGGATATGTTACATGTCTTACACGTGATAATAATAATAATAATAATAAGTAACCCACCATTGCAGAAGAACTGAATTCAGAAAATTTAAAGCAAGAATAATAAGCAAGACGGATTTCTCACAGAATCTACTTGTAATTAACAAATAGCAAACCCTAATTATAAAAGAAAATAATCATGACCAAGAAAAACATAAATGAAGTGTGTATTATTAAATATGGTGCACATGATTTTATTTAATTTATAGAGAATACTGTGCAAAGGATTTGTATGTATTATCTCAAGGGGGTGATTTTGCCACCACATGTTTTAATGCATCTACTATAACAATTGCATTGCTTATTTGTATAGTATGCAGAAGTACTTGTACAGTGTGGTATAAGCATCAAAAAATATGGTAGCAAAATTAATTCCCATTATCTCATGCTCACATGATGGCCCTGTGTGGTCTATGTCATATTATTAAGGTTTTTTGTAATATATATATTTGGGTGTCTTGTATTCAAGTTTCAAGGTAATGTTTAATTCTCATGTAGTCATAAGGATAGATCTAACTATCGATTAATTAACTATTGATTAATTATAGATAGTCGTTAAAATTAATTACATATTTGTAATCTTAACCTATATATGCAGGTACATTTGATTAGAGTTTGACAAGTCATCCTAATGTAGCTTCCTCATTGGTCCTTTATTCCACGTGTAATCCCATGATTGGTCAACTATTTTCCTCACAAAGTCAGCAATTTGTTCGCTCGATTAGGCAACAATTAGTGATTTCCCGATTTTCATGGGATTACTATCTTATAACTTTGAATTTACAGCCTGTAATATCTAACAATTTTACCAGATTGATTCTTAACATTAATTAAAATAAAATACATCTAAATCCGTAACAAGGCAATATCCTATTATAATTACAGGATCTTTTGAAATCTAACAAATTTACGAGATTGATTCTTAACATTAATTACAATTAAATACGTCTAAATCCGTAACATAGCCAATATCCTTTATCCTATTATAAATACCGATTCTTTTGAAATCCCAATCAACTAACTTTTTGAAATATTTAAAAGATTGATTCTTAACCTCAAATACAATTATAATTCCCTAACGGATTTAGACGTATTACCTAATCTATTGCATTTTTTTCGGGAGCACAATAACTATACACCCCTAATAAACCGTACAAATATCAATAAAAACTTACAAGTTTCATCCCCTGCATCACCAATCTCTGCCCAACGCTGAAGGTACATATTCAACTTTTGTTTGCTTCCTACGTCATAAATATACCTACAATTGAATTGGGTTAAAAAATTTTCTTCTTCCATAAATCAAATAATTCCGCTTCATACCTCATATGATTTTACATATTATGTTCTTGATATAATTTTTACGATCTTGCAGGGAAATTTTGCTCTGAAAGACAAACAAAGGCCTTCAATTGACAGGTATTTTATATATACGATTTTAAAAAACCATATCACCTGGTAAACAATATTACTTTGTAATTAACATATCATATAAGAGATCATATAATACCTTGGTAGGATCAATATTATCTTTCATGCTGTATTTTCAATATAACCCTCTATATTCTGCAGCCAAGCAGTTCTCACAATGCAGCCAAACAGTTGACTGTAAAAGTCAAACTCGCACAACCTAAATATCAATTTCAAAAAAATTGATTTATTAGACGAAACGTGGCCAATCAGATCAGTTTAACTTTTAAAGTCAAACTGTTTGGCTATATCCAGTCAACTCATAAAATTATTTTTGAAATTCTTTTAACATTTAATAGTCAAATTGTTTGACTGCATATAATTTAAATAATTTGACTATATGCAGTCAAACAGTTTGACTTTAAAAGTCAATAGGCCCAACCTATCAAATCAATATGATGAAAAAAGTTTTTTTGATTATTTAAATACGTGGAGAAAGATGTAAATTGAAAAATAAGCAACTATTTTAATAATATTGAGTTTTATAGTTTCACTATATGCATTAGCATCACTATATCCAGTCAACTCATAATATTAGTTTTGAAATAATTAAACATTTAATAGTCAAACAGTTTGACTATATAGAGTCAAACTGTTTGACTGTAAAAGTCAATAGGCCCAACCTATGAAATCAATATGATTAAAATAGTTTTTTTAATTATTTAAATACCTGGAGAAACATGTAAATTGAAAAATAAGCAACTATTTTAATCATATTAACTTTTACAGTTTCACTATATGCATTAGCATCACTATATCCAGTCAACTCATAAAATTAATTTTGAAATAATTAAACATTTAATAGTCAAACAGTTTGACTATATGCAGTCAAACTGTTTGACTATTAAATGCTTAATTATTTCAAAATACGTAGAGAAAGATGTAAATTGAAATAAGCAACTATTTTAGATTGTGTTTACTTTTACAGTTTCACTATATGCATTTTCATCACTAAATATATGTTCAACTTTCTTATGAAAAATTAAATGGATTTTTAAATTTACCATAACTAACTCCAAAAGATTAAGGAAATAGTACGTACTTTGAATTTCTCCACCATTATATAACCAACTTTTCTGAATTTCTGAATATGCCATACAATTACAGAAAAATTATTCATCCCATTTGCATATTCTATCGTTCCATCTTCTTCGATCTACAAACAAATCAAGATAAGTGTTCTTCTTAAAATATTTGTATTGAAATAAACTGATTCAATAAATTTCAATTTTTAAGGAGGTGTAAAACACATACATGTGCTAACGATCCATTTGCAAAATCTGTTTTCATTTGGTGCAGCAAATAACAAAAATTTTATACCACTCATCGCATGAAGCCTGCATAACAACGAAATTAACTTATTGCTCATTCGGAAAAACTGTTGTTTAAGTAATTGTGCAACACTGAAATTCCAGGTATGTTTTATATTTTCAGAATAGTTTATATTTTTAATTATTTTAAATCTGATTATGAACTCATCCCGTGGCAGTAAGATGTGTTGTAGAATATAGTGTTTTTAAGTGTTTATGTTGTGGATTTTGAATTGTTCATAGGACTGCTCGAGTAAAATTATGGGCTAAACTATTTAATAAAAAAACCTTCTTGAAAATCATTATAATTGCTATGTATTAGTTACTTTTATATAATTGTTTTAGCAAGCTTTCAAGCCTGATTAAATGTACAATTAGAAGACTCACCTCTACCCCATCCGCACCTTTGCGATTTCAGCCTTCAAAGTTTCTACCTCAGGTCCCACTCCATGCTTAAAAATATTAAGAACGGTAAGTAAAATGAACCTTTTGTTTAAATTAGGAAAAATATTAGTAACAATTTTGTCACAATGTAGTCATAAGGGTCCTGCCTGCAAATCAAGTTAAAGCCTAACGCAATTTATATTAGATCACACACAATTTGAAATTATTCCTAACGAGTAATTCAAGTTAAATCTGAAATTCTTGCTAAAGAATTTGACCCAAACCCTAATTTTCGCCCCTAAATCCTAACCCAATTTATATTGGATCACACACAATTTCGAATTAACATAACCAAATCACCTGTAGAGAATTAATCTATCAACAAAGGAATTGTAAACTTACAAGGCCTCGCAAATCGGTCGACTGGTCCAGACATCGGTTCCTCATTATGTAATGATACTCAACAATTAGAACAAGCTTCTCTCCTTAACGATCAATCGACAAAGAACAGCTGCAATGGCTTCAAAACCCCTAAACTCAAATCTTTAATTCAACAATTCTTGAAATACATCGCCCGTCGGATTTAAATGATCAATTTGAACCACCGAAAGAAACCTCTGGATCCGTTCATTTCCGTTATCTGAATTTTTTTGTTATCTGAATAAAAATTATAAACAGCTAAATAGCCCATGACACCATTTTAGTTGTTGACATGTGGGCTTTGCGATTGGGCTGCTTTTGACACTTCTGCATAGCCCAACAATTCCTTTTAACATTGTCCTTTTTTACATTATATTTGTTTTAAGTATTTAATGGACTCATTTCTTAAATTATTTATTAGGTTTATAATTTTATAAAGTCTTAGCTTATTACATTAACTCTCAAAATATGAAACTTTTTGTTAAAAAATCGAAACTAATTGTATAATTATTTTTTATATATTGCGTAGGTCCATCATCTATATCGTCAATGCCTATGATAGCTCCACGTATTAGTCAATTATCATGTAAGTAGATCATGATTTCATCCTATTAATAAATTAAAGTTATTTTGTGTATACAAATTTTATTGTTAATCATATTCTGCTTATTTATTAATTATTAATAATTAATTGACGTAGGTCCACCGTTAAATATGTTTTAACAAAATAGCCCTTCTATTAATGGAATATTCACAACACCACCTTCTACCAAAACACAATTTGCTCCGATTGCAACTTCTAAAACACAATTTTCTTCTTATTTCGTTTGTAAATTTTATGTAACATTTCTTAATGTATCGATTTTTCTACCAATTCATCATTACAACTACAGCATTTGTCATTTGAAAAATTATTAATATTTGTTGGGATTGTTCTACATACTAAATTTTGAAGCATACCCGTCCATCGGGCGGGTTATGTAGCTAGTATTTTTATATTAATGCATGTCAGTCCTTAATAACGTTACTCCTTATATGTTTATTATAATATTTCAATAAATATCACCCCTATACGTAATATAAAATTCAATTTAAAATATTTATATTGAAATTTTAATTCTATACATTCCTTACCAAATAAATAAAGACACTGTCCACTATCTCTTCCTCTTTGTCTTTAACGAAAACGGGAAATCAGAAACGTTGCATTTTAATTTCACGTGGAATAAGTACATGGAATTACCAGTGAATTGCAGCACACGTAGCAATGAGCTGGCAGTAACCGTGAAATTAAGGGACTGGTTAATGACGTGGCATAGTTGAGGCTGCAAATTCTAAGGTTATTAGGTATGTGTCTCACCATAACATCAACTTTTCTGCCACATGCCACCTCAGCAGCCCCACCACACCACATCACACCACTTTTTTCAGGAAATACCCACCACACCACACCACACCACTTTTTTTCCCATATCATCATTTCTTTTCCATTTAATTTTAAACATAAAATAAAATTTTCATTAAAATTAAAAATTTAAACATTATAATACTAGAAATTAAAAAAATAAAATACTTGAAAAAAAAAACTAGCGGCCTAAGTTGCGGAAAGCGGCCCTCGCCTTCGCCTTCGCTTCCCTCAAAATCTCGAGATCCTCCCCATCCAAATCGTCCTCTTTATGCTTCAAAATGGAGATGGTATTGAGCATTATTGTTTCCTCGGTAGCGGTCTTGTCGGCCAGCCGTTTCTCCTTCCTCAAATGGCGTCACACCATGTTCGGCCAACATCCTTGCCACTTCATCCATTGTATTGTTCGACGATGCCTGTTGCGCCGCATGGCGTTGTGCTCGTTTGGTCTTTTCTCTTCCTACCGGTCGGGTTGGAGTGGGGGTTTCTTCGACTTCATCGAATATGTCATCGGGTATGTCGTCCTCACCAGCATTAAGGTCGATACGCGAAGTATTTGTATGACCATCAGAAACATCCACCGAGTGGGAACTACGAGACCGCTTTGATTGTTGTTGTGTTGTTGTCTTTGTTGTTTTTTTTGTTGCTCCTGTCCAGTAACTGAAGCTAACCATTTTGGGTCGTCTTTTACAACCAACCACTGCTTTTCTGACTCAAAACCATGACGGCCACCAACCACAACTTTGTATTCTAGCCTTGCCGCATCCATAACATCAAAATCACTCTGCCCGCTCCGTTTTTCAGACATAAGCTTGTTGTAGATACCGTTAAACTTTGTTAAAATGGTGACTAGTTGACGCCACTTCCCTGACAGTTGGTCGTGGTTTCTGTACACCGGGCTCTTCATGAGATCGTGAAAAACTTTGGACGCAGCCTCCCATAGCCCTTTCGTTTTCTTGCTATTCCCATCCCTTGGGTCTTTTGAGACGGTGCACCAAGCTTTACACAAAGCAACTTCTTCTTTAGTGGTCCAAGGCATTGGACCGTCAGTATCAACAACTACTTTCTCCTTGGCTTTCCCTTTTCCTTTCTTTTTTGCCTTGCTACCGCTACCGCCAGCCTCTATTTGTTGGAATTGTGTACTTTGGAATTGTGCACTTTCAAATTGACTTTGTTGAAATTGAGTTGGTTGGAATGGTGGGTTTTGGAATGGAGGGTTTTGAAATTGACTTGCTTGAAATTGTGGGTGTTGGAATGGTTGTTGTTGGTATTGGGGGATTTGGAATTGATGTTGTTGGTATTGGGGATTTGGTTGAATGAGAGTTCCTGTGCTGAGCAAATTAACGTATTGGTCAAAGTGGGCAAATTCAAGGTTACTTTGGTCGTTGGTGTTAGGGTTTACCGGGGATGATTCGGGTGAGCTTTTGTTGTAAGCCATTTGGTATTGAGTTTGTAGAGATTGTAGAAATTGTGTGGTTGTGGTTGTGTAAAAAACATTGTATATTGTGTGTGTATATATAGGGGAAAAATAATTAAATTAATTTTTTTTTAAAATCAAACGGTCTCATGACCGTTAACCCCCGCTCCCCGCCAACGGTCGAAAAAAGAAGCCTCCCCAAGCCGTTGAGACGCGTTACCGTGCCCCCTAGATTCCACCACCGCACCCCACGCCGTTAAGGGGGGCGGTGTTCCTCGATCACCAACGGCGTTGAGGCCGGGCCACCTCAGCACCACGCTCACGGGGCTTTGCCCATACCGAACGGTCTAAGCGGATTAAGTGGCATGGCCAAAATTCAAAATTACTCTCTTTAATTAACTATAAAGATAAAGATTGTGTGAAAATTATAATAAAAACCGGTTGATTTCTACCCGCGCGATGTCGCAAGGATATCCATATAGTATTCAATCTACTGACATATTCATGTAACACTAAAAAGATTGTTTTAAATTAAGAAAATGAAATATATGTTCCAATATATTTTCAATAGCACAACTCTCAAATAAATATACTAAGTTTATATCAGATGCCATTTTATATTAAAAGAACAAAACGTGTATGCAAAGATATTTCATATGAGAAATAAAAACTCCTTAGGGCCACAAAGGTTCGTCAGCGTCGACTCCAAACTATTTGTAAAGGATGTGGTCGCCGGAGGTTAGTCGGCTCGTAAAGTAAGTCAGAACTTCAGTTGCCATAAAAAAAATTAGAATTAATGATAAATATGTTATTTAACTATATGATATAGTTAGTGAATGCGCGAGTCTTATTATTTTTACCAAATAATAAAAACTTTTTATAGTGTACCACTTATTTTGAAACAACCTAAAATAAAAAAGTGTAACATTTATTTTGAAACAACCTAAAATAAAAAGTGTATCATTTATTTTAAAACTTTTAATATGAGAGAGGTTTATTTTAAAACTTACAAAAGGTGGGAGGGTGTGGGACGCTGGGGTTAATAAAAAGAAAGAGGACAAAAAAGTCTTATTTTGAAAGTTGAGGGGTTATTTTAAAACTTTTAAAATTAGAAGGGTTTATTTTAAAACTTACAAAAGATGGAAGGATGTGGGGCTGGGGTTAAGAAAAAGAGGAAGAGGATAAAAAAGTAATTTAACATTCAATGGGAAATGTTATAGTAGTATATATGATAGTGATAGTGAAAGTATTAATAGTGATCAACGTTCTAAAAAAATGTAAGACGTTGTGACACTATCAAGCTTTAAGCAATGGCGAGCCATGACGTTTTCAAGACGTGACTTATGGTGAGAATTTTTTTATATAATTTATATTTATATATATATGTATATCAAAAAAAACAATTATAAATATATTTAATTTATATGATAATTTATATATAAAGTTCACAAATCAATCCTTCATACTCTCATGTATCAAAAAACCATTTCGTAAGATTGAGTTCCAAAACTAAGAGCAATTAGCTTGGTAAAAAAAATAGCATTCAGAGAAAGAAGATGAACCCATTTAGTAGCTTTGCTTGATTATCTTTGGCATTGGATGTATGAACCACATAACCTATACAAAAAAACCGCAATCAAGAAACACGTGACACCCGGAAAAGAATCTCGGCCCTGTTGATCTTGTAACATCCTAGAACCACGTAGCACAATATTGTCCGTTTTGCCCGAAGGCGCACGCTTTTATTCTTGGTATGGATCACTTCACCCAAAAGATCTCATGATAGGAAAAGTATCCGAACTCTATAAGACATGTTTCGTTCTTCCCTCAAAGTGATGTGAGATAGAATTTACAATCTTGACGTCTAAAAAGTAATTCACAGTTGTACCTATTGACCCAAAAATGTTTCAAAACAACTTTTTTTTAATCATTTTCTAGGTAGAAATGATAACGGTAATACTTGTAGTGATAACTTCGGTTAAAGATAAACCAACAAACGCCCATGCATTGTGTTGACAGACTTCCGCACTAGTAAAAAAAGGTTTGAAGGTGCGTGCTCTAAACATTTATACTGTGGTGGCCGCAGTAACAAATCAAATTCGCACAATAAGATAAACAGCCGCATTAACAAACTCATTAGTTGGAGCGGCCCCAACAAAACCGCAGTAACATAAACATTTGTTGGGGCGGTTGTCCTAGCACCGCAGTAACATAACCTTTTGATAGGGCGGTTGACCAAGCCCCGCACCTATATTATAACTATTAGTGCGGACGTTTGAACCCCGCAGTAACAAAACCATTTGGTGGTGCGGACTTCGCATCTTCATCTAAACTATTTTATTCAAAAAATAAAGTCCTTCAATTCACAAACTGTTCAAGTAATTAATTAATGATTTCATTTTTTAATCTTGTGCAAGTAATTAAACGTTTTCATTAAGTAGTAATTAATGTCAGTTCAATACGAATTAAGAAGAAATAAAACGTTTTCATTCCCGTTAAAGATCAGTTACAACCTAATGACAAACAACACCAAACCAAATCTAACATACATGCCCATCAAAGAAGAGAAACAGTGAACGTAAGCCCTTCACCATTGTTTTTTTTTCTCAACATCAAGGTGAACTTCACATTTTGGTTCCTTTGGATGCCATTCCTCCTTCTGAACTCAACAAAATCATCTCTTATAGTCATATGGTCCATAAAACCAACATTGTTCCTTCTTCGATCATCGTGGATTTTCAAATCATAAATCCTAATGAATGGGACATCAGGATTTTCTACAAAAACAAGAGGATGCTCATTCCAAAGGCGGTGATCCCGGACAAATTTTGCTGGAATAGTCTAAAACAAAGGTAAATTACTTTATACTATAAATTTAATGAAAGGTAAGAAAAATTAAATATACTTATTAACAAGATACATACAATTCTGTTTTTCATGGAGGAACGCCATTCTATAACGAAGAAATCGGGTGGACCTTCATCACGTGGAACTGCATGTGGGACTTCTTCATACGGGTAATATACAAATTCATGTGGAAGTCATCGTGTGGGACATCATCATCGTGTGGAACTTCCTGTGGTAATTCTTGATCAACACTAATATCACTCATGTTGTAAAAGCAAGTATCTAAAACCAATGCTAACTGCATGCGTTATATATACAACTGATTTTGGCGGGAGTAGAAGTTTTGGCGCGCATCATAAAAGAACCGCACCTCCAAATTGTCATTTTGATAACTGTTGCAGCATCATCAAGATTCACTTACGTACACGAACTATATATGCTCTAGTTGGCATGTGAATCTTGATGATGCCCCAACAGTTAGCAATGACATTTAACATCTTCATATTCGTAAAAGTATATTTGAGAAATGGTAATTACAATCAAATTTATATAGCGGAAAATTAATTACGATTGTAACTTTTTTCAAACAAAACAATCGTAACGTATATTGGAGAATCTCAAAAAATATTTGATTCCGCAGTCTAATCTAGCTACTGCATGGATAAACATCAAGAAAAATACATTTTTGGAGAAGTTTTCTCTTTTTTGGAGCGGTTATCTAATAGGGTTTAGGCTAAAGCTGTAAAACATATCTGCAATTTTTACGGCTTTAAATTTAATATCAACTACAAACTAACTAATATTTATTCCATGCATTAAGTTTGCTATCAACCCCCATTTGATAATAGTAAAATTAAAATATTATTATTAATATAAGTGCGGCTCTTCGTTTATTTAGAGCGGTTACATTGATTTTACGCGCCAAATTTATTACACGACATTTCGTTTCCTCAGTTAGTTATTATATAAAGTGATTAACCATGAGTTATAATCAATTACTATATCTCCCACCGTGATAAGAAATCACTTACTTTTGATCACGATGAGTTCATCAAATCTAGAAACGCATGTTATTGTGTCCAGTGACGATGAGATTGACGATTTTCAAAGTGATTATCCACTATTAGTGAGTCATTACTTCGCAGTCAAATGGAAGGAAGATATAACCAACACAATTGTATGTAGAAATTTCGATCTTTTCTTGTATATTATTGATAACAAAATATTATATAACAAAATTGCATGTTAATCTTGATGAAATTTTAATTTGTTGATCTTTTGAAACGGTACCGGCAAAGCTCGTGAAGGATCACGATCTTTACCGTTATAAAAATTGTTGCTTGGATAATGGAGATCGATTTTATAAACGCTTCGACATGACGAACCTTGGTGATCGATACAGGTCCATAGAGGAAAAACCTTTAGAACCTATGACCATTCATAGGGATTTTGTGGATTTCAAGCAGAGTTTGGGAGTAAGAAACAACCAACGGGTTTGTTTCACGATTGATCTGGAGAAAAAGAACGGTCGTCTAGGGTTGTGGTTCAATGTTCGTTTGTTTTAGTTGTTGGTTTTCATTGTTTATAATTGTCGTGTTTTCTAATATTTCTTGTCTATAATCGTCGTGTTTTCTATTTAAGTAACTGGAATGAACTATTTGGTTTCTTTTTAATTTGTTTATTGTCTTGAACATATGCATCGCCTGTTTCAACAAATTAATATTCATGCGATTTTATTGTCTTGAAAATATGCATGGCCTGTTTCAACAAATTAATAATATTCATGCCATTTTATTTCATTTTTCTTTTCAAAATAAACATGCAATTTTCTATTTCCTTTTTTGTTGGAGCGGTGGAACCGCTCTTTATTTTACTATTTGGAGCGGTGTAACCGCCCCTTTTAAATAATTAATAACGACTATTATTATTTGTTACGGTGGTTCGTTGTTTTTTGGAGCGGCGGAACCGCCACTTTTAAATAATTTCCTTTTTTTCTTTTTTGGAGCGGTGCAACCGCCCCTATTTATGTTTTTTAATCAGTTTAATACACAACGGTTACTTTTTGAAATAGTCATCTTTCTTCTTCGTCGAGACTCTGTGTTCGTTCTGCTACTCATTTAAGGTAATTTCGTTTATTATTTAGTTGTCTTTTACAATATATCTCACTTTAAGCTTGGAAATAGGCTCAGAAATGTTATTATGCCAAAATACACACATTACATTCGATAACTAGAGAATACATCGGATTTAGACAAAGATTGCATATGCTATGAAAACTAGGCAAATCCCTATCAAATACAACTTCATTTTCCTTATCTTTAGATCACGTTCCATTAGTTCCATTTCAAGATTGTTCTTCGATTCTAGTAATCCTGGAATGATTTGTGTAGATCTTTCACACATCGCCGGATCACGCCACCCAAAAAAGTAACATTTAGAACGTCCCTAAAAAGAAAACCAATAATTTGAACTTTAAATTAATGTTTAATATTAAACTAGATCTGTGACGGATCGAACTTACCATTGTTGTCCATGAAGTACGCATCACAACTTCTTTCCCACACCAACAGAAAACCATTTTCAAATGAAATTAAACCTTTAATTGTTCGAATAGTGCTTTATAAAATGACACATGAAAGAGTTAATTACTTAAATGCCCTCAAACCAATTTTATTTGCTTACTTTAAATTTAATTTGATATATTTTAGTTTTTAATGTAATTGACGATTTTAATTTTATTTATCTTTTAGATGGATCGTGATTATTGGATGTACAAAGTTTCACTTGGTTCTCCTGAATTTGTCAAGGGTGTTGGATATTTTCTTAAGATTGCCGATTCTAATCGTTATAAGAACGCAAATCGTAAGATTTTTTTTGTCCTTGCAACGTTTGTAAAAACTTTAAAAGTTTTACCGATACCGCGGATATTGAGATCCATTTGTTTCGACATGGTTTTTTGCATAATTATACTTGTTGGTCAAGGCATGGAGAATCAATACTTGATTGGAACACATCTTCGAGCAATTTAAATAGTAGTGATCAATATACAACAACATTGAACAATGATTCAAATAACGATGATGATGATGATCAATACAATTCAAACGACCGTTTCGATGAGAGTTTTAATGATCACTTGGATACTAATATGGGGCATCGAAGATGGGACAAGCTCGGTTTGGTTAAGAAATTGCAAAAAAAACTGTATACATGGGGCATCGAAGATTTCTTCCTAAGGGCCACCGTTTCAGGAAGATGACGATTGAGTTTGACGGAACAGTAGAGGTCAGAACAGTGAGGACACGACTTGATGCATTTTATCGAGTTGAAAATATTAATGTTGTGTTGGGTAAGAGATTTCGTATTGATAATGATGCCATATGGAAAATGTAACACCCAAAATTTTACAAAAATAAAAAAAATTTGTAGTACAAGATATTAAATTAAAAGGTCCCAATACTTGAATTATTAAATCCCAATAATAATCTCTTCATTTAAAAATGTATTTAATGCGGAAATAGTTTAGATAAAATAAAGTGTTTTAAAAATATTAAATGCTGCCCACATCAGCACGGGAAAAATACAGCGGTCAACCGTCCACCTTCTCCTTTCCTTTGCTGGTACCTGAAACAATGTGGGGGAAAGTTTTGGGTCAGCTGGGAAGCTGAGTGAATAATCTCAAAATGCAGACAATTAAAACATACAACACATGAGGGCACATCGGTGTACTCCTAATCAGGATCTACTCAGTTAATTACTCAGAATTATTTTTCTCGGATTTTATTACTCAGATTTTTATTTATATAGCGCGCTTGTGTGATTCGGGTCGATCGCCCCTCCTCACACCTCAGATAGGCGTAAGCCAAAAACTTAGACGGGAGTGATCCCAAAAACTCAGACGGGAGGTGATCCCAAGACAGGCATATAGCCAAAAACTCAGATGTGTGTTATTATGTTTTTATCTCTTTAACATAATTATCTCAGATGCCCTAGCAAGTAGTAGCACAGAATGACTCTGTGCCGAGCTCAGTTACCCAGGCACAATGTCTCAGATCAAAATAAATAAACAGATGCTCAGATACTCAGATAACATATCAAACTCAGATAACAAGTATGGTTCAACTAGTATAACACATAAGTCATGCATGTACTTCTGTCACACCCCGCCAAAAACGATTTTATAGTAATAAATGATTTGCGGAAGAACGAGATGTAACATTTATGAGTAACACAACTATGATTATTGTAAACAATAAATGTTTAAAAACTTTAATTAATATTTCAATTAAAGTTTATATCTCAAAATTTAATGTAATTGAAATGCTTAAAAGTAAAAGTTAATGTTTGGAAATGAAAAGACGTTCGTGGCATCTTGACAATATGCATGCTCATGATCCAATGCTACAAAGACTCATGCTTCAATGAATTACCTGAAAAACATAAGTAAAATGATCAACAAAAATTGTTGAGTGAATCCACAGGTTTAAAGAATGTTCTCGAGTAATCCAAAATGTTTGTGAGCCATCAAGACTTAAAATGTTGTGATGATATGATGTTTGAAAATGATTTAATAAAATTGTATAAGTTGATATCCTCCAAAGGATATTAAAATCAACATGAACTGATGTCCCTCTAAGGTTAGCTAAACCCTCGAGTTAGAATGCCGACCCTAAGCCCATAACCAACCTACAACTCCAAAATGATGTTACTGAATCTAAGATATGCACTCCCATGACGGTTCGGTAGACCGTTAAAACTGATCAAACAAATGTGGGAGGGTGAGTCTCAGTCGATAGTACTATCTGCATATCCAGGGTCTAGTCGCAACTAGCTAATGGTTACAGTATGTAGACATCTACCAATGTCGCTACATCTTGTCTTAGTTCGAGCATAAAGGACTGAATGTCATGTTCTGAGTAGTGTATCATCACAATAAAATATGAATAGCAAAAGTGATTTTTGTATGTTTTTCACCCCTGTTGTAAAATAGTATATAAAAATACAATAAAAAGTGGGGCTGTGGACTCACCTGATGCAAAGCTTCCAAAATATTCAAATAATGCAATGATGATTCCAACCAGACAGTACTAGCTTCCTATATATGCGTAAAAGATCAACTAAATGAGCGACATATTGGTGACACTGATAATTTGATATTATATTTGAACTACGTTTGGTTTGGCTTATACAGTTGGTGAATTGATATACTTTGATTCAAAGTGATAATAGTACAACGAAAAATAGTTAAGTGATTAAATAATTTTATTTAAACTATTTAATAAAAATTAAACAATTAATAAAAATATTTTAATTAATTGCTAACTAAATAATTAAATAATAGAAAAAAATCGTTTTCTGAAATAAACAAAAGAAATTATATGATAGAATAAATCTGATTTTTAACAGTGCTGAAATCTTGATTTAATTAAAATAACAACAATTGGGTTAGGCTGAAATAAGTAATGGGTTGGACCAATTTAAACTGGACTCTGAAGGTCTACTGGGCCGGCCATTTTGGCCAAGGCCTGCGAACAAAAATCTGTTTCCTTTGGCCGGCGATGAGCGATACACCGGCGAGGAAGAGTAGCCGTTGACGGAGGAAACAAACGGAATACGCATGGAATATAAAAGATTTAAATGGTGTGAGAGTTTATACCTATCAGGGGTCGCCGGAGATGATTCGCCTAGGGATGATGGTGGTCGGAGTTCAACAACAGCCGCCGGTGGTGTCTCTGGTTCGGCGTAGTTGCTCGTCGGATGATAGAAAACAGACAAGGAAGATGAGAGAGATCTCGGGAGAGATGAGATCACCGGAGAGCTTCTGGGTTCATCGGAGATCACTGCTGCTTCGTCGGAGGTGGCTTCTTGTTTGGGCGGAGGTGTATCGGAAGGAGAGCAGCCGAGCGCATAAAATGGAGACACGCCCATGCTTATATGCATAAGGGATTTACAAGTGACATTAAGAATTTATACCCTTTTATTTTGTTTGAGGTGTTTACGAGAGAGAGAGAATGAGATGGCTGTCTTCTTTACTCTGGTTTAGTTTTGAGTGAGGAAGGGAGATCCTTCTCATGGTGGTTAAGGTTTAGATGGAAATGAGATGTGATTGCTTATTAAATTTTGGAATAGAAGTCATCTATTTAATTGAGTAGGTAAATGATTTTGATTGGTTGATATTTTTGGGACAATTAAACTCTTTATTAAAAAAAAAAGAAACTAATAAAGGAAAATGGGAAATGTTCGGTTGACAAAAGAAAAAAAAGAGAAGTAATAATTTTAATGATTAATTATTTCAATTTGTGGTTATAAGCTATATGTAACTATTGATACTTTGTAAAAAAAATATTTTTCATCGGGGTTTTATTTGGTTCTTGACGATGGTTATTTCCTGATAGAAAATTTATTTCTTTGAATATTTATTTTGTCGGTTCTAATGTTTACGTAGTGTACTGCGTGTTGTTTGTGATTTATAATTGGTTGTAATGTTTTGATTGTTGCTTTTTGTACCAAGTGACTTGGTTGAGCTAATGATAACTACAAAATTATGATTTTAATTTGATTCATAGTTATGTTGTGTCACCAACTCGCTGACTAATTGAATGTTGATTTAATGCAACAAAATGATCAATGCATCAAATGCCGACGTGTACCGATGAGACATGATTTCTAGGGTTTCACCAAACTTAAATGCACCCTAGTTGGTATCATAAATGATATTAGGGTTCTTGGGCACAATTAGGGTTACAATAAATGTCAGATTAAATACCCAAATTTTAGGGTTGTCACAATGTACAACGTTAAAATTGAATACACGGTGAGAATACTCACCTCGAGAAAACGTAAGCTCCAAAGGGTTCCCGAGAGTCAAAGGCACACCAAGTTATCTCTTAGACGATCCTAAAACATAAAACGAAACCCCGAATTAAAAATTCTACCCAAGGACTTATTTTAGAAAAGCTGGCAGAACCCGTCGGTCTCACGGAAACTGCCATAACTCCTAAACGGCTCATTAGATTTTTCCCATCTTTTTACCGCATAATTTAGACAACCAGAACTACAAACCACTGTGAGACGGTCGCTGGCCAAAACAGACTCTAAGGGTTTCAAAATGGTGTCACGATATAGGCATGCTGCACAGGTCAAGTTCCTAACAGCAACGTATTAAAACGGGTATAACTTTTAGACCGTAAATCAGGTTGATGAGAGGTTTGCGGAATTGGAAAGCTAACTCAGAAACCTAGGTCCCATCACGGGCCAAAAATCCAAAAGGTTATTTTAAACCGATCGAAACAGCTGCGAACAGAAGAGCATAAATCTGTCATAAAAAGTTTTGATTTGAAAACTTGATTTAGCCGACCCGTTACTGAAAACCCAATTTTATAAAAACGATTAGACAACCCAACCCTCCGGGATAACCCGAGGCTCGGCCTCGACTTCCCATTCCACAGATTTTATCCCGGTTAATCAATCAACAACTCTATGCTAGTCTAACTAGTCGGACTAATAACGGCTATATCAAAACGGAACAATAGCCACAACAATCGAAACCGAACTAACAAAACTGCAGCAGCCCTATGATAACTTGATAAAACGAATTAGTACAACAAATCATGAGAATGGTAAAAGAATTATCGGAACAGATTACTAACTAGCTTTACGGAAACAATCAAATGACGGATTAAGGTTGAGAACTACCGAATTGACCAAAATTCTGCTTGACTTGGTTCGATTGATTAATCTGATCGATTGTTCTCTCCGATTCGTCACGATAACAATCTGCTGTATGAATGATGATGATAGTCCCCGCAACACAGAAACATGTAACAATGGTTAATATCAATACAAAATTTGAGAGGAAAACAAGAATTAGCCGATAACGAGATTACCACTACACTTTGGCTTGAGTCGGTTTACACCAATAACCTCATTGCCTCCTGCTCTCGATCACCAATTCAAAGTGGTCACTATCTGTTCCCAGTCCAGAACACCACCCGACACAATACAGAAAAAGAAACGGGAATAAGTTAAACGAATAGGTTAAAGATTTAACAAGAATTTCAAGGTAGGAAGACACCACTTACGATCACAACTAGAATGCAGAAATTCTTCTTGCTCGAATTCTTCCTTCGCGACGGATAGCAGAAACAAATTGAAGGGGGTGGGGTTTTTCTCACGCCGAATAGTATAGAATGGAATGATTAGGGCTAGCTAGGATTAATAATCAGTAATAGCATGCTACAGCTAAGATGGAGACTTTGGGCTCCACATCAAATGGGTCTTCATACGTGGGCTCTCCCTTATTTGCATCAACCGAGTCCAAGGGAAATAAAGGAATGGCCAGCTAGAGATCAACCAGTAAAAAAGAAAAGAAAAAAAGAGTTCGGCCCTTGGCCTATCGGCCAGGCCTCAAGGTTTTCTAACCCGTAGCATACTCGATCGAACCTACTCAAGACTCGAAATTTCATACGTCACCTACTTAAGTCGCACCCTCGACATTTAATAATTACGCCGCACTAATAAACGTCTTAACGAAACGTCACATAATTAATTATCTTGTCTAAACGAAACGTTGCACCCCATTAATAATTGATACACACACAATTGCATAAAATGTCATGCCACATATTTATTTCACCAAATAAGTAATACAGTAAAGTTTAATAATAAATAAACGTAATTAAATTTAATTATAAAATTTTGGGGCGTTACAGAAAAAAAAGTCAATCTTTCTTCAATTGCCTTACTGTAGACATTTAGATGTTAGACATTGCCTAGATGTTATGCACATTGAAAAAAACGTATGCGAGAGCTTGATAGGCTTATTATTGGATAGTAAGTATAAACCTAAAGATGGAGTTAAGGTTCGTAATGACATGGTCGAGATGGGAATACGTAAAGATCCTGCTCCCGAACAACGCGACAATCGTACTTATCTGCCACCTGCATGTTATAATACATCGAAGGAAGAAAAAAGAAAGTTTTGTCAATGTTTGCATGATATTAAGGTTCCATCAACTTATTCAACAAACATTACAAGATTTGTGTCGATGAAAGACTATAAATTGCTTGGGATGAAGTCTCATGATTGTCATGTTTTTATGACACATATGATTCCTATCGCAATTCGTGGAATTTTACAAGTTGATATCCGTCATACAATCACAAGACTTTGTTTGTTTTTTAATAAGATTCACTCAAAAGTTATTAATGTGGAAGATATGGACAAATGGGAGAAAGACATTTATGTTATCCTTTGTGAATTAGAGATGCACTTTCCACCCTCATTTTTTGATGTAATGGTTCACCTAGTCTCTCATATCGTACAAGAGATTAAGGCTTGTGGTCTTGTATTTCTACGATACATGTACCCTTTTGTGTAACATCCCAAAACCCGGCCTAGTAGTTTATTGACCTTAAGGTATCTTATTAAATGATTATCTGATTAACTGCTTAGTTAATTTAATTAGCCTGCTGTCTTTTGCGGTATTTTAACCAAGGGGTTAAAATACCCGATTTATGATATATTTGGAATGAAAATGTGATTTTTATATTTTTAGATTCCTTGTTGAATTTCGTTTCCGGAAATGCTTTCGTTTTTCAAATTGGAGTCTGTTTGCTATTTTAAATAAATTAATTGCGAAAGGGACTTTTCAGACTTATACTGTTTTATCAAAAAAAAGACCAAGAGGGGCCCCACCCCCTTGCTTGACCGGCCACGAGAGAGAGAGGGAAACCCCCTCTCTTTTTTTTCCCTTTCATTTGAACATTATCCATAACTTGCACTATTTCATTGCTTGAGTTCTACCTTTTTCCTCTCATTGTTCTTGAGCTATTCTTGTTGAATCCTTGAGCTAAAACCCGAAATCCCTACCAAAGTTTGTGTAGATGAAGTCTAGAAGTAAGTTGCATCTTCTCCTTTACTTGTTCATGTTGTTCTTGAGCTTTGGTATGAACTAGGGTTTTATAATTCTAAGGTTTTGTGGTGGAATCTTGTTATGGATGTTGTAGTATATGTTTGTGCAAGCTTTTACATCATTTGTATGGTAGATTGTTGAAGGAATACAAGATTTGGTGAAAATCAGCTTCAACCTCCATTAATGGTGGATGTTAAAGGTGGGTTTTGACAAATCTTGGATTTCTTGATGTTTGAATGGATGGAATTTTTTATTAGGTTGTGAAATCATGATTGGTAAGTTATTAATTGTGACAACCTAGTATAGATGATTGTGTGATTTGATCTAGTTAGTGTTTGGGTTAAATAGTTAACTAGTAATTGTGCAAGTATGATACTTGTATTGTGATAGTTATGAACTCGGTAGAATTGCTAGATTATGATGAATTGCTAGTTTAGAAGTTATGTGCTAGTTGATGGAATTGTGGAAGTGATTTAGTCATGTTCGAGTTTTTGGCCCGTTTGGGTGAAATAGTGGTAGAACGGGTTGTATGGTTATGAATGACTAATTGGTGAGTTGTATTTGTTATACAAATCGGTGTTGTCATAAAATATGTATTTTATGAGCCTTAGGTCGCGGTTTGTTAAAATTATCAATTTTGACATTTCGGTGGATTGATCACTAACTCGGTATACTTGTTGACAGGAACCGGGAAGGATACTCAGTGATACTAGCTCACTGAGTCAAGGATCATAAGTTGAAAGGTGAGTGGATTCAACCTACAAATCGAGTCTCGTTAATTTCCATTCGGTTTTGGCATTTAAGTAAAATGCAGGAAAGTTACCAGACAAGGGGAGTTCGCGTCGCGAACTCCACTTAACGATCGGGAAGTAGCGATAGAGAAATTGGTTGTTGATCGCTAACTAGTTCACGACCAGGGTTCCCGACGCGAACCTTAGTTCACGATCGTGAACTAGAGTTCGCGATTGGGAACTCTTTCGTGACGTTTTTCGCGGTGTTTTTTCGTAGCTAGTCTACTCGTTATGTATGCCTAGTGTTAGGGAAATACCATACATGACATGTGCGCATTTGTGACGAGGTCAGTGTCGGATGGATAACGGCTGGGCATAGTGTATCGACTAATAGGGTATCCGACCTTACCTGTATACGTTGCATGGTTAAGGGGAGGGAGTTTCCCGGGGTGTTGGATACAACGCTATCGGTTACCGTGGTTTTGGCCGACCATGGTTTAAGGCTCGCAAAGCCACCGATCCTCTCAAATAAGTGATTACCCAACCAGAGATGTTTTATAACTTCCGTGTTTAAGTGATTAGTGTAGTTGGTAGTGCTAGTAATTCATTCACTTAGCTTTTCTGCTAATCCCTCCCTCATTGACACATTTCAGGTTGGATGGCTTGAACGGGTCGGGCTTGGACGGGAAGTTTGACCATGCTTTAAATTATTGTTTTTGTAATTGAGCCGTGTTTCGTAATTCCGTCTTTTTAACTAACTCTTGGTTTGTAATATTTGTGGGACCATGGTTTGTAAACTTAACGTAACTAGGAACCTAACCGCATGCTTCCGTAACCTTAGGTTAATTCTTAATTGGATATTTAAAAAAAAAAATGGTTTCAAAAATGCGGTGTTACAACTTGGTATCAGAGCTTCGGTTTGGCGATGGATACACGGGGTTGGTGTTCCGTTCCCAAATCGTGGCTCGTGTTTTGGTCAAACCTTCCGGTCAAGAGGGATTAGAGCAAGTGTGAATTGGTTTAGTAGTTAGTAGATGTGTACTAACGAATTAAACTAAGCCTCGGTGAGATGTTGTGTTTTGTAGCAGGAATGGCTACGGATGGAAACTTGTTGGGGAATGCCCCGCCGGATACGAACCTTGGGAATGATGGGGTCGTGACTTCGGGCGGTGATGAGATACCGAATGAAGAGTATATCGTGTTATTGGAAACCCGAAATATGGAACTTGAGGATACTATTAGGGCTCTCCGTCAAAGCCAATCGACTGAGCAGCGACCCGAGGCTCGGTCTACCATACCACCTACCACCCAAGCAAATCCACCCCCATTATTCACTCAAACTACTCACATTCCCGTCTTTCCTCGAAATGACTCCTCATCCCCAAATGCATGCATACCACAACCGCCACCCACCCACACCGTACCCTTTGCCAATGCCCAACACCAACAATTTTTCTACCAACCGCTCCCGGTAGAGAAGAAACCGCGTACCTACAAGAATTTTCTTGATTGTAAGCCAACCGAATACCGGGGGAGTACTAACCCGGCGGAAACTCTAACGTGGCTTAGGGCTACCGAAAAGGCACTAATTGCTTGTAGTTGTGAAGACCATTTGAAGGTCCGGTATGCGTCCCGAATATTGGGGGGACCGGCTATGGATTGGTGGGATGGGTTGACCGCAAATTTTAGTAATGAAATGATGGATGCGATCACATGGAAACAATTTAGGGATCAAGTGGAGGCTAGGTATTGTAGCCCGTTTGAGTTAGATAAAATTCGGAACGAATTCATGATGTTGAAAATGAACGATAGGATGACGGTGGATGAGCTTATCCTTCAGTTCAATGGGAAGCTTCGGTATGTAACACAATGGGTGCCCGATGAGTCTACCCAAATCAAACACTTTGTTGGGGCGTTGTTGCCCGAATACCGGAACGTAACGAGGCTTGCGGGAACTCTCTTGCAAGCTTATGATCTTGCCAAATCGGCCGAAAGTGATATTTTGGCACAAAAGGCCATGAGTCGGGAGAAGACTTCGTTCAACAAAGGGAAGTATGAGCAATCGGGGTCTCACAAATACAAGAAGTCTCAAGGGAATCATAAGTCGAACAATGACCGTCAAAAGCAAATACTTTAAGGTTCCAACCAAAGGAACCCGTGGTGCCTACCGTGTAAGTCCTCTCATGCCGGTCCGTGTACGGAACAAACTCGAAGGTGTATTAGGTGTGGGCAACACGGACATGAGTCTTCGGAATGCAAGTTGGAAAATAGTGTTTGTTGGACTTGTCAGAAAGAGGGTCATAGGGCCATGCATTGTCCAATGAAGAAGGGTTCGGGTTCGGGCGGGGGAGCGGCTTCTTCGGGAGGACAAAAGAGGAAGAGTCATCCGCCACCTACGGGTCGGGCATTCAAGATGACGGTGGAGGATGCCACCACTACCGACGATGTCATCACCGGTATGTTTCTAATAAACTCCATACCCGCTCGTGTATTATTCGATTCGGGTGCGAATTGTTCTTTTTCCTCAAAGAGTTTTTGTGACAAATTGAAATTGCCTACTTCTTTGATCGCGACACCTCTACAGGTAGAGGTGGCCGATGGTGAAATGGTTCCGGTCACGACATCCGTGTCCGGGGCTAGTATTGATATTGATGGCGTGAAATTTTCGATTCTTTTACTTGTTATGCCGATATCCGGCTTTGATGTGGTTTTAGGTATGGATTGGTTAAGTGCTAATAAGACCAACATAAATTGTCATCGAAAGTTAATTACCTTTCTTTTACTCGACGGGTCACACGTCGTGGCCCGGGGAGACCGTGCGACCCCGACCATACCCATTATAACCATGATGAAAGCCTGTAAGTCCTTGACCAAGGGATGTGAATCGTTTTTGGCCTATGTGATCGATGTGAAAAAGGAAAAGAAGGTGGTTAGTGATCTCCGGGTGGTTTCGGAATACCCGGAGGTGTTTCCCGAAGACTTGCCTGGGTTATCTCCCGTTCGGGAGGTAGAATTCAAAATTGATTTGGTGCTGGGTGCCAATCCCGTGGCTAGAGCACCGTATCGTTTAGCACCGTATCGTTTAGCACCGTCTGAAATTCGGGAAATGATGACACAAATCCAAGATTTATGGGATAAGGGTTTTATTGGGTCGAGTTCCTCACCTTGGGGAGCTCCGGTTTTATTCGTGAAAAAGAAAGATGGTGCACTTCGTATGTGCATTGATTATCGAGAATTGAATAAGAGAACGATAAAGAATCGGTATCCGTTACCACGTATTGACGATTTATTTGATCAACTCCAAGGGTCTTCTTATTTCTCAAAGATTGATTTGAGATCGGGTTATCACCAAGTTCGGGTTCATGAAAACGATATTCATAAAACGGCGTTCCGAACTCGTTACGGTCACTATGAGTTCTTGGTTATGCCGTTTGGGTTGACGAATGCTCCCGCAATATTTATGGATTTGATGAACCGGGTTTGTCGGCCTTATCTCGTCAAATTCGTTATTGTGTTCATCGACGATATTTTAATTTATTCCAAGACCGAAGAAGAACACGAGAAACACTTAAGGCAAGTGTTAGAAACGTTGAAGCGGGAACATTTGTATGTGAAATTCTCGAAGTGCGAATTTTGGCTTCGAGAAGTTCACTTTTTGGGTCACGTCAGTTGTTCGAACGGGGTCAAGGTGGACCCGGCGAAGATCGAGCCAGTTATGAATTGGGTTGCTCCAAAGAACCCAACCGAGATAAAGAGCTTCTTGGGTTTGGCGGGTTATTACCGCCGGTTTATTAAAGACTATTCGAAAATAGCGGGTCCGATGACGAAGTTGACCCGTAAGGATGTACCGTTCCGTTGGGGTGATGATCTGTAACACCCAAAAATTTACAAGATTTTTAAAATTTTCGAATACAAAATTATAATCAAAAAGGTCCCATAAATAATCCCCAAAATAATTGTTTGATATAAAATGTATTCAATACGGAAATGTCTTAACTAAAATTCAGAGTTTTAAAATAATAAAAAAAACGTTTCACATCCGCACTCAGAAGTAGTACAGCAGTCAACCGTCCACCTTCTCTTTTCCTTTACTAGTACCTGAAAATGGGAGGGAGATTTTGGGTCAGCGGGGAAGCTGAGTGAATAAACTCAAAATGTAAACAACCACAACATACAATACATGAGGGCACACAAGTGAACTCCTACTCATTTGCTACTCAGTTAATTTCTCAGTTTTTTTATCTTTTAAATTTGTATAGCGCGCTTGTGTAAATCGAGTCGAGAGATCAACCTCGCCTCTCCTTACACTAAAATGCCACTCAGGCTACCACACAGAATTTCCACACAGAATTACCACACAGAATTACCACTCAGATTTATTAATTATTTTTATGTTTTCAACTCATAACATAAACCACACAGATAGCCCTGTCACATAGTAGCACAAAATGACTCGGTACCAGCTCAGATACTCGGCACGTCTGTCTCAGATCAGTGATAGATAAAAACAACCACTCAGATATTAAGATAACAGGTCAATCACACAGAAAGTAAAATAGATCAAAACAGTTAACACATAAGTCATGCACGTATCGTTATAACTGAATACACGGTGAGAATACTCACCTCGCATAACCGTAAGCTCCTAAATATCCTCGGTACTGTAGAGCGTCTCTAACCGGTCCTAGAAGGTCCTACAATGTACAAGGAAGCTCGGGTTAGGATTAGGCTCATAGGTTGCTTCAGCAGAAACTAAACAGCACTCAGCAGTTTCGCGGGAACGGCTATAACTCTCAAACCGCTCACTAGATATTATTCAAAATTTTACACTAGTTAAATGACTCAGAGGACTACAATTTTACAGAAGACTTCGGAAGCTAGATCCAAACGGAAAAGGCTCAAAACAGACTCACGAGACAGAAAAGCTGAACCGAAAACTATTCAGCGAAGGTTTGCTAAAACCGCAATAACTTTAAAATCGTAAATCAGATTAACGAGCCGTCAGCGTCGATGGAAACAGGACTCAGAAACCTAGAAACCAGCACGGGCCAAAAATCCAAAAACATATTTTAAGTATGTTAAAAACAGTCCCGAACTCAAAGGACAGATTCTGTCCGAATTCAGCTTGTAGTTTAAAACCCGTTTTAATTCCCGACGTCAACCAGTTTACTCCCAGGACACCCGACAGCCCCAAGAACCCTTTTTATCACAGAATCTCATTTTCACAAAAGTTTGACCAAACTTCTCGGTTTAAGGAACCCAAGAACCTAAAGGTTCGGTTTCCAGTTTTTCGGTAAAAAAAAAACGTTTAGATATAAACAACAAAGTTTTCACCCAACCCAAGACCCGACACTTATAAAATCAGTGACCAAAAACCCGAATCAATATATATTCTAGACACGGAATCAAGAACGGATTTAAGACTAACATACAAATCATAAGACCCGAATAGCCCAAACTCCAACAACAAGACGATTAAACGGACAATCTCAACAAAACCCGAGCCCCCAATTGACTCGGGCACCCACTCGCAGCTCACAAAACAGCATCTGAAATTAATACGGTTAAACACGAATGTGAAAATCAACAAGGAAAAAGGGTTAGGAATTATACCCTTACGAACCAAGACGTATGAAACATAAACACCCGAACCACCAACCAATTATTTGACCTAGCCTTTAACTGCTCGATGATGTGCCCCAACCGTACCCATAACTAAAATAGCAACCAAGATCCCTACTTGCTTCCTATCCTTGCGTCCTCAAGAAAAGAAAAAAATAAGTAAAACAAAGTAACACCACCAGCTTCTTATGAATAACAAACCCATCGCCACCCTAAATTATTTATTTGCCCCCCGTCTTCAATAAAGAAATACACGCCCCCACCAAGAAATTTCGTGTCGCCACCTGTTGTGCCATTCACGTGGGGGCTGTTTGTAGCCATGCCATCATATGGTCTTATGATGTACATGAGTTGGCATAATAATCTTCACTGAAGTCTCCATATTAATTCAGGCATGGTCGGTGGTTGATGTATGTTCTTTTCAAAAGCTCCTCTAGTCAACGATCCTTATATGACGTTTCCATCAATGGCCATATCTTGTCCTCCTTATATTAATTCTTGCCCCAATACAACCACTGATCCCCTTTCAAACATTGTTGCCTCATCTTTTCTTCTTTTCGATCGTGCGGCCGCTCAAGTTGTAGAGATGGAAGATTAGGGTTTAACCCTTCCTAATTAACTTGATGCACCAGACTTACAAAGCCTTTTACTCGATTTCCTCCCTTTGATTACGTACAGCACAAAACAAGAATGGGAATTGGAGGTGCTTGCATAGTCGAATGAAATTGTAGGAGAAGATGAAGATGTCGGCACTTTTAGGGTAGGCACCAATGACGTCTTTTCCCTAATGAAGCTCTAATAACGTGTCTAATTTCCAAAGCCACAGAGCCCGACATCCCAACTCTATGGGCTGGTCACACAACACTAATCCATCGAGCCCAACAGTTAACATTATTTAAATCGGGCTTAAAGATTACAAGTTAAAACCAAAAGTAGGAAGAGAAGAAGACTTGCTCGGCCCGGGCCCTTGGCCGGCCTCGAAGTGTCCACAAATCCGACACATACACCAGTCAATTAGACTCGGGATTTAAATAAGGTAGCGGAAATAAAAACTAACACTCTCGAGGAATACTAACGTCATGATAATAAAACGTCACAATAATGAGAATCCCATAATTAGTTATCTTATATAGACAAAATGTCGCACATAATTAAATTATTTAAACTCGAACGTCACATTTTTAAATTAATACGCATATTCACCAAATGTCACATACACCAATAAGGACGTAATTTAATTTAATTTAAATTATTATTTAATTCTCTGAAATTTCAGGGCGTTACAACTCAACTCCACTTGAAATAGACTTCGTCCCCGAAGTCATTGCTCGGAAGAAACTCAAGGTAGCAGTCTCGCATCTCAGACTCCGGCTCGCCAACGACACACATTCTTAGATTGGAACAAAATGATAAGGTTATGAAATAAATAAACTCGTCAGGGTGACATACTCAATCGAATTAATCTCCAGCTCTGGCAACTGTTCATATAAATCTTCAGTCTTTAGCGGCGCAAAATGATAAAGCTAAAAGAATAGAATACCGCAGTGCTCTCTGAGGATCTCGATTTATCTCAAAAAGAAAAGGATGACGGTAGAAATACAAAATGATCTATGATACTCTGCTAAAGACGTCTTCTTGCTCTCGTAGTCAGGCACAGTTGTTGCACTCAGCTCTTGGTGTCGCGTTGAATCTCCGATTCAACTCCACTTGGAGATTTGTTATGGTTTGGAACGTGGCGAAAGGTGTTCTCGGGCGTAGTACTCGGTTATCCAATCCGTGCTCCTAATCATATTCAGTCCTCTTACGGCGATAACATTAAGTTTTTATGGGATAACTTTCCAGCATAGTTCCAACAAATTATTACTTTTACATTGTATCAACATATAAAATATTATTATTAGCAATCTCTACCAATAAGCACTATCTCAAGGTCCTTTACTCTATGGAGCATTAATTCGTTTTAAAACAAAATGAACGGTTTAGCGGTACACACCGCTATCGGACAACACACCACAAGTACATAATTCACATAAATATAATTTACCACATATAAACTTCAAATAGTAGGCAACTCATGCCACTTACTCAAATTGCATACACTCCGACTGCATTTAACTCAAATTTCCATTACTTGCTTTTAACTCAACACAAGCTATATTATTAATTTAACTCAAATCTCGCTTAACGACTTATCACAAGTCGCACGAAATGCCCATTTTTCACTCTTTGCGATTCCCTCGCGTGATCAAATTTAATTAATAGGCTACAAGAATATATAATTTCTCTTTTAGGCCGCATTATTAGTTCTATTGTTAACTCTTGTTTAACAATTTTCCGTTAGCTCTTTTTAATATTACTCGCTCAGCTCATTTTAATGGTTTTATCATTTGACTTGATAATTGTTTTCTCGCTTTGTTCTCCTTTGAATTGTCTCTTGATCGATTTGACCAACATTCCACCCATTAATCTCATTAAATTTTAACTCTCAAACGCCTCAAATCAAATATTTTCTCTTCACTTGGTTAATTAATTAACTCGATAATTCTCATGTATTCAATTAATCAATACATTCTCATTCCCATCATAAAGATTCCTCGTTACTTTATATTTTCATTGCTTTCTTGATTTAGAAACGCATAGTATTAAAATAAAATTTTATTATTTGATACATTTATATTTTTCTCGTTTGCTCATTTTAATAATTATTCTCGATTTAATAAGTACTCAATAAAGATTAAAATTTGGTGATAATCAATTTAATATTTTAGCTTGATAATCACCTTAGTTCAAATTTAATAAATTGTTTATAAGTAAAATTTTTCCTCATTTGATTTATTTTAATAATTTATTCGTTTACTTGATTTATTAGTTTCTTATAGCTCGGTAATTTCTCAGAAATAATAAAATTTTCCACATAATTTATTATGGCGAGCTTCTCATGACCGACTCATTAACCAATATTCTTATTATTCTAAGTTTAAAATTTCTCGATTTATGAATTTCTTACAACTTGATAATTGTACCATTACATGAAATTAATCATTCTTCATTATTCTTGTAAATACTCTAATCACATACGCATATATCTGCCACTCAACACAATAATTTGGCTCCACAATGTTCTCAACTGGAATTTTATAATTTTCTCATAATAGTGTTTTCCTCAATTAACTCGATTTGACTAATTCATAATAAATTCTCCTATTTTAATAACATCTTATCATCTCATTATTTTCTCATATGAATAGTTTCTCGATTTAAAAGTTACTCGTATAAACTCTCTAGCCAATATTATATATATGCTCATAACAATTTTATATATAATTCCCGATGATAATTATTATTATTTTGGAAATTGCCCTTTTTACTCCTACTCAACTCCACTTGGAGAAAACTCGTCCTCGAGCTTGGCGCTAGAATTCTCTATCATAATAATACAACAACATCCCCTCACTCAAGCAAATAATATGCATATAATAAATTCACAATAGCAAGCATTGGTCCATCGTTGCCCTCAAAATCTCCCCATAACCAACCAAAAGTCCTGTGTGTACGGTAATAGGGGCCCTCTATTACTTTCGACACCTACCTTTGTTTGGTCACGGGTCAATCCCAAAGTTCACAACTTTCCACACATAAATCCACCAGCAAATCACACTAAAAAGGAAGAAAATTTTACTTTCATATCTGATAAATTACTCAAAATCTTATAAACATTACCCATAAATGCACTCAGCAAAAAGGCACTCAGCCAAAGTATTTTATTATATTTTTAACTCAGAACATAATATAACTAATAAGCTCTTCTGATTCATTTTTAAACAAATCATCACCGAATTCATGATGATAGTCTCCTTTTAGTTCACTTTTAATAAATACCTTTTAAGATAAACTTGAATAATTTCTGTTTAATTTGACTCGGCAATCCTCGATTAGTTGGTATAACAAACTTATATAGGTTATTCAATATCTCTGCGTTAAATTAATAATCTCTCACTGAATTTATAAAAATTATGGATTTTCAGACTCAGCTATTAAAATTACATCCTTTAAAAGTTTTCTCATTTGATCTCAATTTAATAAATCTCAGTTTATTATTTTCTCAGCAAAAAGATTTTCCCAATACATCATGTCTCATCTCTTTATAAGAACATTTTCCTTTTTAATTGTCCAAAGATTTCATAACACCCGAAATTCTCATAAATTTAATTTTTTTTTTCAATTTGATAAATAAGTGAAAAGGCTCCACTAAATAGAATCTCAAATGATAATTCGACATTTAAAAACAAGCTTTATCCAACTAAAGTTTTAATATTAAAAACTAAAACGACTCTGAAATAACGGATAAAAATAAAATCCAATTCTAGTTAAGATTTCTCGTCTAGTTCAAATGTAAATAACTTAAAATAAATAATTTTTTTTCTTTTTTTTTATTAAAAATATGTTCTTGGTATTTTCACTTTACTCGAGTTGGTAAACCATCATAAAATATTCTTTAAATCAGTTGATAATAACAATATCTTTCATTTACTCGTTTCACAGTTTACTCGTTTCAATAACTCTTTCTATTAAATATTTTTCCAAAACGAAAGATTTTAGTATTTTCTCAATATGAAAAATTTATTACTCCTCATTTCTTATTTACCGAAGACATGTTCTCATTAAATAATCTATGGAATTTATATCATAATTTCATATCCATTTATTACTCCTTTTCGTTAAAATTTCTCAGAATTATCAAATCTCACAGATTATATAAAATTATATGTAATTATAATTTTTAGCATGTATGACACATATGCACTCATAAATACACCCAGAAAATATACTTAGAAAAGCGATCCTCGTGCGAAATAAACTCGGAGTTAAATCAGAATTATGCTCAAAATAATAACAGCAGTTCTCATATTTGTCATTCCTCAAAACGCAGAATACAAAGAAATTTCCGAATAAATAAAAGTTCTTAAATATTACTAGCAGCAGGAAAAGCGAGAGGTCGACGCGACATGCTGTATATTGGATGTGGAATCTTTACTCAGAAAATATTTTACTTATTTCTCATATTAAAACTCGTAACTCAAACTTGAGTTTGCATTTACCCCTTGTGAATCCAAATCCCTCAAGTCAGTGCTCTGATACCAACTTGTAACACCCAAAAGTTTACAAGATTTTTAAAATTTTCGAATACAAAATTATAATCAAAAAGGTCCCATAAATAATCCCCAAAATAATTGTTTGATATAAAATGTATTCAATGCGGAAATGTCTTAACTAAAATTCAGAGTGTTAAAATAATAAAAAAAACGTTTCACATCTGCACTCAGAAGTAGTACATCAGTCAACCGTCCACCTTCTCTTTTCCTTTACTAGTACCTGAAAATGGGAGGGAGATTTTGGGTCAGCGGGGAAGCTGAGTGAATAAACTCAAAATGTAAACAACCACAACATACAATACATGAGGGCACACAAGTGAACTCCTCATTTGATACTCAGTTAATTTCTCAGTTTTTGTATCTTTTAAATTTATATAGCGCGCTTGTGTAAATCGAGTCGAGAGATCAACCTCGCCTCTCCTTACACTAAAATGCCACTCAGGCTACCACACAGAATTTCCACACAGAATTACCACACAGAATTACGACTCAGATTTATTAATTATTTTAATGTTTTCAACTCATAACATAAACCACACAGATAGCCATGTCACATAGTAGCACAAAATAACTCGGTACCGGCTCAGATACTCGGCACGTCTGTCTCAGATCAGTGATAGATAAAAACATCCACTCAGATACTCAGATAACAGGTCAATCACACAGAAAGTAAAATAGATCAAAACAGTTAACACATAAGTCATGCACGTATCGTTATAACTGAATACACGGTGAGAAAACTCACCTCGAATAACCGTAAGCTCCTAAATATCCTCGGTACTGAAGAGCGTCTCTAACCGGTCCTAGAAGGTCCTACAATGTACAAGGAAGCTCGGGTTAGGATTAGGCTCAAAGGTTGCTTCAGCAGAAACTAAACAGCACTTAGCACTTTCGCGGGAACGGCTATAACTCTCAAACCGCTTACTAGATATTATTCAAACTTTTACAGTAGTTAAATGACTCAGAGGACTACAATTTTACAGAAGACTTCGGAAGCTAGATCCAGACGGAAAAGGCTCAAAACAGACTCACGAGACAGAATAGCTGAACCGAAAACTATTCAGCGAAGGTTTGCTAAAACCGCAATAACTTTAAAATCGTAAATCAGATTAACGAGCCGTCAGCGTCGTTGGAAAGAGGACTCAGAAACCTAGAAACCAGCACGGGCCAAAAATCCAAAAACATATTTTAAGTATGTCAAAAACAGTCCCGAACTCAAAGGACAGATTCTGTCCGAATTCAGCTTGTAGTTTAAAACCCGTTTTAATTCCCGACGTCAACCAGTTTACTCCCAGGACACCCGACAGCCCCAAGAACCCTTTTTATCTCAGAATCTCATTTTCACAAAAGTTTGACCAAACTTCTCGGTTTAAGGAACCCAAGAACCTAAAGGTTCGGTTTCCAGTTTTTCGATAAAAAAAAAACGTTTAGATATAAACAACAAAGTTTTCACCCAACCCGAGACCCGACACTTATAAAATCAGTGACCAAAAACCCGAATCAATATATATTCTAGACACGGAATCAAGCACGGATTTAAGACTAACATACAAATCATAAGACCCGAATAGCCCAAACTCCAACAACAAGACGATTAAACGGACAATCTCAACAAAACCCGAGCCCCCAATTGACTCGGGCACCCACTCGCAGCTCACAAAACAGCATCTGAAATTAATACGGTTAAACACGAATGTGAAAATCAACAAGGAAAAAGGGTTAGGAATTATACCCTTACGAACCAAGACGTATGAAACATAAACACCCGAACCACCAACCAATTATTTGACCTAGCCCTTAACTGCTCGATGATGTGCCCCAACCGTACCCATAACTAAAATAGCAACCAAGATCCCTACTTGCTTCCTATCCTTGCGTCCTCAAGAAAAGAAAAAAATAAGTAAAACAAAGTAACACCACCAGCTTCTTATGAATAACAAACCCATCGCCACCCTAAATTATTTATTTGCCCCCCGTCTTCAATAAAGAAATACACGCCCCCACCAAGAAATTTCGTGTCGCCACCAATTGTGCCATTCACATGGGGGCTTTTTGTAGCCATGCCATCATATGGTCTTATGATGTACATGAGTTGGCATAATAATCTTCACTGAAGTCTCCATATTAATTCAGGCATGGTCGGTGGTTGATGTATGTTCTTTTCAAAAGCTCCTCTAGTCAACGATCCTTATATGACGTTTCCATCAATGGCCATATCTTGTCCTCCTTATATTAATTCTTGCCCCAATACAACCACTGACCCCCTTTCAAACATTGTTGCCTCATCTTTTCTTCTTTTCGATCGTGCGGCCGCTCAAGTTGTAGAGATGGAAGATTAGGGTTTAACCCTTCCTAATTAACTTGATGCACCAGACTTACAAAGCCTTTTACTCGATTTCCTCCCTTTGATTACGTACATCAGAAAACAAGAATGGGAATTGGAGGTGCTTGCATAGTCGAATGAAATTGTAGGAGAAGATGAAGATGTCGGCACTTTTAGGGTAGGCACCAATGACGTCTTTTCCCTAATGAAGCTCTAATAACGTGTCTAATTTCCAAAGCCACAGAGCCCGACATCCCAACTCTATGGGCTGGTCACACAACACTAATCCATCGAGCCCAACAGTTAACATTATTTAAATCGGGCTTAAAGATTGCAAGTTAAAACCAAAAGTAGGAAGAGAAGAAGACTTGCTCGGCCCGGGCCCTTGGCCGGCCTCGAAGTGTCCACAAATCCGACACATACACCAGTCAATTAGACTCGGGATTTAAATAAGGTAGCGGAAATAAAAACTAACACTCTCGAGGAATACTAACGTTATGATAATAAAACGTCACAATAATGAGAATCCCATAATTAGTTATCTTATATAGACAAAATGTGGCACATAATTAAATTATTTAAACTCGAACGTCACATTTTTAAATTAATACGCATATTCACCAAATGTCACATACACCAATAAGGACGTAATTTAATTTAATTTAAATTATTATTTAATTCTCCGAAATTTCAGGGCGTTACAACTCAACTCCACTTGAAATAGACTTCGTCCCCGAAGTCATTGCTCGGAAGAAACTCAAGGTAGCAGTCTCGCATCTCAGACTCCAGCTCGCCAACGACACACATTCTTAGATTGGAACAAAATGATAAGGTTATGAAATAAATAAACTCGTCAGGGTGACATACTCAATCGAATTAATCTCCAGCTCTGGCAACTGTTCATATAAATCTTCAGTCTTTAGCGGCGCAAAATGATAAAGCTAAAAGAATAGAATACCGCAGTGCTCTCTGAGGATCTCGATTTATCTCAAAAAGAAAAGGATGACGGTAGAAATACAAAATGATCTATGATACTCTGCTAAAGACGTCTTCTTGCTCTCGTAGTCAGGCACAGTTGTTGCACTCAGCTCTTGGTGTCGCGTTGAATCTCCGATTCAACTCCACTTGGAGATTTGTTATAATTTGGAACGTGGCGAAAGGTGTTCTCGGGCGTAGTACTCGGTTATCCAATCTGTGCTCCTAATCATATTCAGTCCTCTTACGGCGATAACATTAAGTTTTTATTGGATAACTTTCCAGCATAGTTCCAACAAATTATTACTTTTACATTGTATCAACATATAAAATATTATTATTAGCAATCTCTACCAATAAGCACTATCTCAAGGTCCTTTACTCTATGGAGCATTAATTCGTTTTAAAACAAAATGAACGGTTTAGCGGTACACACCGCTATCGGACAACACACCACAAGTACATAATTCACATAAATATAATTTACCACATATAAACTTCAAATAGTAGGCAACTCATGCCACTTACTCAAACTGCATACACTCCGACTGCATTTAACTCAAATTTCCATTACTTGCTTTTAACTTTTTGGTCATACAATTAAATTTAGAGATTAATAATTGATGTGATTTTCTTTACAAATCTAGCAAAAATCTTTTTAGATTTGTGTTTCTCAAATTTTAATGTGTTTAGTTGGTAACTTTTCCTAACTGTATATATATTTTTATGAGAGTTTTGAACTTGATAATTATTGATTGTAGTTGACCTCAAAAAGTCATATTTTAACTTTTGGATTATTATGTGATTATTTAGTGGTCAAATAACAAGTATTTTGACTCTTTTTTACAGATGCGGGAATTGTAGAACCGATGGAAATTGCCACAAAGAAACACTACCAAATCTTGGTTCTTCAGCACAACAATCATCTTCTAATTAGCCACAATATCATGTATTCAAAATTGTTATTTCAAATCGTTCTAAAAACATATCAAACAACAATAAAGTATTAAATATACTTAGTATTGTGGATTTAATTTATGTTGGATTGTTTTAAGACTTATGTTTATTGTGGATTAAGTTTTGGGATTTGTATTTTATTTATTTATGCATTTTGAGCAGAAAAAAATCTGGATATTTTCATCCAGATTATATTTTTATTTTTTAAAGCTTCATATTCCCTAGGAAATACCTAGCAAAAGGTAAAATAGAACTATCATTATTTTCCTAGGAAATTCCTCGGAAAAAGTTTCCCTAGGAAATCCCTCGGAAAATATTCCCTCGGAAATTCCTCGGAAAAAGTTTCCCTAGGAAATCCCTCGGAAAAAGTTTCCCTAGGAAATCCCTCGGAAAATATTCCCTCGGAAATCCCTCGGAAAATATTCCCTCGGAAATCCCTCGGAAATAATTTCCCTAGGAAGTTTCTCGGAAACGTTGCGTGGGAGACATTTCTAGCAAACTTCTCGGTATTTCCAACGAAAGAAGTTTCCTCGGAAATCCCTCGGAAGGTTTCTCGGAATTCCCTCGGAAGTTTTTTCCGACAAGCATTTTTCCGAGGAAACGGGTTTCCTCGGAAATCCCTCGGAAACACCCGATTCCGAGGGATTTCCTAGGGAATTTCTCCTAGGAACACCTGCCTTATTCTAGTAGCGTGGCACATGATGGAAGATGTGGTGAAATTTCTTTAACCAAGGGTGGCCCTTAGGGAGAGGAGGCCAAAATGTGGCGGATGTGCAAATTGCCGACGAGAATTTGAGATTTCCGGTGGGCCCAAAGGTGTGTTTATCATTCGACTTTGACATGAAAGTGATCTTAGAGGCTTCTAACCCATTGTGAATTCCACAAGGTGCGTTTGCTGCATTGTGTAGTTGCGCATAACATTCTTCACCCAACTTTCCATCTTTCAAGATTTCTTGAGGAAGAGATACCTTGAAGTGTCCTTCTTCATTGAGCTTTGTAACACCTCTTGTTTGGATTTTACCATCTTCAAGTTTGCAGTCAATCGTCACTTTTAGCCCTGAAAATGTATCATTTAAACATTAGTATTGGCATGTTAATTAATATTCCACGTGTGAAATTGAATAATATAACCATGGGAGAATACAAATTTTAAGCTATATATTGTTATCGTGTTTGTAGCTTATGTTGTAAAGTTACCTAGAAATCATTTGACTTTTAGTACCGACAATCATGGAGCATAACATTCATTTTATATATAAACAAGGGATATAATTTCATCTCTACGTCTTAATAATTTGTTATGTTACACGTGAGTTTATCATAGTGCCGGTGCATGCCAAGACCATGCATATATAGACACTTGAGCAGTTACTTTGCCCAAAACACTTGGTCACGTCAGTTAGATTGTGTATATCAGAATCAAATACTCGAATTTCCGTAAGTAGTGTATCCTTCTCTGTTTACAAATTCTAGTAAGAGACAAAATAAGTAATTAATAATATATACCTGACAATGCTTGTGCTGTGTTGATATTATTCTCCTTGCAATCGGCACATTCTCCAAAACCAACTACCTCAACGGTATTAGTATTGTCATTTCCATAACAGAAACTACCCGAAAGCAGCAAAACCAGGAAAATCCCGGGAACAAAACCCTTCATCGAGAGCATTAAAATCGAAACAACTTAAAGTCTCGATAATAAACACATAAGACGGATGAGTTATGTAGCTTCTAAAAAGCCTGATATTTGAGTGATTATTTGAGGCAGTTGCTACTTGTATATATATTGTAATATTGGAACTTAGTTATGCGGTTGGCTCGCAGTAAATAACCTCACAGGAAGCTAGGGGCCCCCATGAATAAGTGAGAGCATGGTGATGGATGAAAAAGGCTACGCCACCCCCATTTTCTTTCATTCAATGTGCTCTCAACTACACCACAAATATATCTTGCTTGGTTAGCATGTGAAAGCAATATGTCCACCAACTAACTAAAAAGCTTCTCATAAATACCATAATTTTCTCATTCTAAATAACCAGCTTATGATCGTTCAAGTAGACTAAAAAACGATAATATAGATTAGGTTGCCCTTCAAAATTTGTTTAAATCAAATAACATAATTTTGAGAGAGAAAATTCAATTTTCACAAAAACCTCATCTAATTATTTCAGACTCACTGAATCACAAATACATATTAAATATGGCCTAGAATTTCGAATGAGTCAAGAAAGATAAACGGACCATAAGCTGGGCAAAAAATACGGTCCAAAATAAAATTCAAAATACATAAAAATGCAAATAAGTGTAAAAAAAAACATTTTTAGGCCGGAAAGTTCGATTTGGTTACTCGTGGGCCTGAAACGTAGACCCGAGACCAAAGTTATTATTTTTCAGTGAAGCCCCTACACAATCATGAGCTTCAAGAAAAAATGAAGGCCCACACCTCTACCTTTGGGCCTGCATCACTCGTGATGTATGCGACTTAATTGTTAGCGTGACCGTTTTCGAATATTTCTCTGTGTTGGAACATAACGGATTCTACTACTGAAGATTGAATTACTACTGCTACTGATGATTGAAGATACTACTGATCTCGACTTACTACTGCTAAAGGCAAAAACACTACTGACGATCACAAATACTACTGATGTCTATATTTGGTGTTGATCGTGTCCGAGATTTTAGTATAGTTAGTTATAGCATGTAAATCTTTATGTAATTCAATTGTAATCGATTCCTAGAATAACTAGGTTTAATAGTTAGGCTTCAAGGACTATTATATATAGTTCCTTATGAATTGTAAACATACGTGTATTGATCAATCGAATTAATACATTGAAGCTTTTTGTGATAAATTGTGTTCATCGTATTATTCATATACAAATTCCAGTTTACATTGTTCTTAATCAAATAACACAAGTGTTAATCCGCTGTAACTTCTTGTGTTAGTAGATCTGGGTTTTACAATAACTTGTTTTGGTTATTCGATCTTGACAAGTGGTATCAGAGCTAATTGGTTCTAGATCTACGAATTAAGAACAACAAAAGTTTCATACTTTCGATCTCAAAATTGTTAATCATGTCTGATAACAATGAAAGCACTCAAGCTAACAAAATTCTCATTCTCACTCCCAACAACTTTGGGATGTGGAAAAACAGAATCAAGCAGTACATGCTTATTACTGATTATGCCATGTGGGAAGTTGTTGTTGAAGGTAACAAAACTATTCAGACTCAAGCAGCAAGTACATCAACCGAAGCAGACAAATTGAAGTGTGAAAAAGAAAAGAAAGACAAAGGAATCGAACTCAAAGCCGTCAGCACTCTTTTGCTTGCTATTCCCAATGATTATCAACATCTCTTTGTTGATTATGATGATGCAAAGAAGCTATGGCAAGCACTGGAAAAGAGGTTTGTGGGTACTTAGAGCACCAAAAGAAATATGAAGTCTGTTCTGAAACAGGACTTTGAAAACTTCAAAGGCCAAAAGAATGAAACACTATCACAAGTCTTTGATAGGTTCAACAAGCTTATTGGTGAACTCAATCAAGTTGGATACAAGCCAGACAATGATGATGTCAATAGAAAGTTTCTTAGATCTTTGGGTGAAAAATGGTCTATGTATACTGTGATATATAGACAAGGAGATGCTCTAGAAGAGAAAGAACTTGATGAACTCTACAATGAACTAAGAGTTTTTGAATCTGAGGTAAGTTCAAAAAATCCAAATTTATCTTCAAACAATGCTGCTTTTGTGTCAAATACAGGAACAGGTCAGGAAGCTGTCAAGAATGCAGGAATTGAAGACATAGCAAGAGAATCATTCTTCACTAGTCATGTGCATACTGCATTGATTGGTGAAGATCTTGAACAACTCAATCCTGATGATCTGGAAGAGATGGACATTAAATGGCAGATGGCCATGCTGAGCTTAAGAACCAAACGGTTTCTTAAAAGAACTGGAAGACAAAACCTGTCGTACAACAAAGGTGATCGTGCTGGATTTGATAAAACAAAGGTTAAGTGCTACAACTGTAGTAACTTAGGTCACTTTGCAAAAGAATGTCCAAACAAAGATCAAAGATCCACCTACAACAAAAACAGCAATTCAAATTCAACTGCTTTGGTGTCTCAAGAAGGACAAGGCTATAACTGGAGCTTTCAAGCAGAAGAACATACACAGAACCAAGCTGTTAGGGTCAAATTATATTGTATCTAATAGTTAGAGGACTAGTTATGTCAAGATGTAATAGTTAGGAACTAGTCATTAGGCTTAGTCTTATGGGTCAAGCTTAATTAGATGTTAATTAAGCTTGATTAGCTATGAGGTATAAATACCTTCTACTTAGGCTTAATTTGTAAGCTTTCCATTTACTTAATTGATTAACCATTTGAAAGCTAACCTTTCCCTCTCCATCTTCTAAACACACTCAAACACCAAGAACACACACACTTAAGCAAATCTTCCATTTCTCACCTTGATTCATGTTGAATTAGCTCAATCTATGTTGATTATGATCTAACAAGTGGTATCAGAGCAAAATCTCTATTAAGAGAAGATCCAAATCAGCTTAATTCGATCAAGATCTGAGAAAAAGTGAAGAAAAGTTTGTTACGTTCATGAAAATTTAATGTTGTAAATTTTTCGTTGGAATTGAAGATTTTATTGAAGATTCATACTTCTCCATCGTTTCTAATAACAATAGGATCAAGTTTCGTCCAATTCCATCAACATTTGATCCTCAATTTGATGATTTTAGCTAAAAAGTGAAAAACTCAAAAAATGACTGTAATTTGCAAAATCGGAGCAAATGTGTTATGTTATGGATGATTTGATCGGATCAAAGTGTTAGCATTTGGATTTCGAGCATTTAGCAAGAAAAATCATTGAAATTGGTTAAGAAATGAGCAAAATCGAATCACAAAAGTGAAGAAAAGTTACGTATGTTGCATAGTTCGGCTTCAAAACTCGAAGAACAAGTTCGGCAGCCTAAGAAGTTCGGCCCGAACAAGTAAGATCTTCGGCCCAAGTCACTAGTTCGGCCCAGTTTTATTGTTCGGCCCGAAGTTAAGAACAGTCGAAGTTCGGCCCGAGCTTTGGCTTGTAGAAGTTCGGCCCAAGATTTATCAATAGTTCGGCCCAAAACAATTGTTCTACACCTTGTTCTACACCTTGTTCGGCTCAAATAGAATGTTCGACCACTGTTCGTCAATTTCTAAATCATCATAAACAAACAATTGAATCAAGAATCATTATCATACCTGCGATTAAATCAAGAATCAATTCAACACAAATCGATTACTTCAACAAGTTCGGCAATTTCAATTTTCAATCAACGACTTCGGCTTCAAAACTGTCATCGTCAAAATCAAGCAATCAATTAATCTTGTCAACTATCGATCCACTCAAACACTCGATCGACTCAAACGTAAATTGATCTTGGCAACAACAACAATTGATCGACTCAAACGGTAACAGTTGATCTTGATTCGTTTCGGACTTGATTTCTGGATTCCGATGACGTCTATACAACGAAATCCCAGAATTAAATAATTACAGAATTGATCGAAATCACATAATTAAACTATTGCAGAATTGATCCCGGTTCAATAATCGATTTCTCGGATTTAATCGATTTCGTTTCAAAATTACAGACTTGTTCTTGATCAGACGTGTTCAAAATTGATTTTGGCTTCCCTGCTTTCGTCCGGTGTAATCAGCCCTAATGTGTTTATGGCCCAAAACGAGATTTTGACCCAAATCAAATTCTTGGCCCAAACTTTATTACAACTTAAAAAATTTAGCTGTTCTTCAAATTTGAGCACATTAACCGACATCATATATATATATATATCTTTTCCATATTAACCGAGATTTCAAGCCCATAAAACCATTAATTGATATTGGTATTTACATTTTTAAAACCGTTTATATTTTTTTTACATTTAAAAAAAAAAAAAAAAAAAAAAAAAACCCAAAACATTTTAATCACTTTTAACGTTTACATTTTATTAAAAGGGTTTTTAAAAGAAAATTTTTACATTTTAAACCGCAAACATTTTTACTCAAAATCCTAATCATCGCTAAAAATGGAAAAACCTACACCAGCTATAACTGATGATTTGGATAAAGAACTTCAAGACGTACTACGAGTTATGGCACAGATGTCAGACTATGAGAAGATATATAATTCAAAGCCTACAAACGATAATCTGAGATCTTCATTCGACATTAAGCATGATATATCTGCTACTATCTCAACTAAAAAGCCAACCGTCACACCTTTGGATGCTAGAAAGAGATTAATCGTTCGTGATTCAGAGTATTATAAACGTAAGATGTTGATGACTGAACATATTGAGACTTCACAACTGTTATTAGCTGAAGATAAAGAACATTCAACAAATTTATGCTTCATGGCACGTGAAAGTGCTGATATTTCTGATCGTTTCAATGAAGAGGCTAACAAAGAAATAGAGGTAATCAGTTCTCTCTTATCTAATTCTTCAAATACAATTGATTCTGATAAATGTTTTGTAACAAACCAGGATTCTGATATTGAGTTTTTAAAACAAAACCTTTTGAATGAAAAAGAATTAAATACTTTACTTCAAGAAAAATTAGCTGATTTAGAAAACGAAAATGAACAATTTGTTGATCATAATACACAACTTGTTCATTTTATTAAACAAAATAAAAATTTTGAGAAAAAGAATCTGACGTTACAAAATCGAATTTCAGAATTGACTGTTAAATATGAGACTGATATTCAACATTTGTCTCATACTATTTCTGAACAAGAAATTGAATTGATCAATCTTAAAAATACACAAAGTTCCACATCTAATGCTGACAATGATAAATATTACAAGTTATACATTGACACATGGCATGAATATCAAATAACTAAAAACTGGTTGGAACGCAAACAAAAAGAATTTGATGATAATGAAAATCAATTTAAATCCTTAACCTCGCAAATTAAAGAATTATCTGAAACTTTACATGAAAACGACATTCAAACATCACGAGACTTAAATAACAAACAAAATGTCATTCATCAACTTCAACATGATAAAATTCAACTTTCTTCTCACATCAAAAACTTAGAAGAAATAATTGCCAAACGAGGTCAGACTGATCAAACAATTCATTTAAACAAGCCTAAAGACTTCAAATACTTCAATTCAAGAGAAGGATTAGGAGCTACTAATCCAGAATATCTTAAGATGGCTTGTAATGTGCTTCCAACACTGTATGATTCCAAATACATACATGTCGATGTTTGGCAGAGTTTCATTCGTATGACAGATGAGGAAGAAGAAATTGAAGCGTTCAACAGAGCTAAAAAGGAGAATGCACAAATTAGTTTCAACTATGCTGAATTAAATAAAACATATGAAACTAAAAAGGCAAAATTTGAAAATGATGATTATTTTCCAATTATAAAACCAGAAGAGTTTGAAATTAAAGGAGATGCCGTTCTTCAACAGAAGATAACACCAAAGATTTATGTTCCTTCTCTAATTCTAGAAAAGAAAATTTGTCAACTGGAAAATGAAATCGATGAAACACATAAGGCATTTGACAAAGAAAAATCAGTTTTACAATCCAAAATTTTTGAATTAGAAACTAAAATTAATAAAACACATAAATCTTTTGATGAAGACAAATTTAAGTTGCAAACGACAATTAAAAATTTAGAATCTAAATCATCTCATCTTCAGAAATTTAAGAAGCCAAGTGCATCTGTGAAATTAGATTCTCCTTTCACTGCAAAGAATAAAAGTAAAAACTCAAGAATGTTTTCTCCTGTTATGGCATATCGTGATTTATATACGATCAAGCAAACTGAGGTTAATAGAGGAAATTCTAAACCGAAATCACAAGTACGCTCTTCTACCAAACCTAAGCCTAGGAGATCCACGGTTCCACCGAACTCTGATCGGAAATTGAATGCTCTCAAACAAGTTATTAGAGGAAATTCCGCACCTAAAACTCCAAATAAATTAGGTTCCTCTTCTAGACTTCAGCATTCTCAAATGTATAAAACGAAACCATCAACCGTGTTGAAACATTCGATTCCTTCAAAAATAAATTTTTCAAAAACTAAACTGTTAAAATATTCAAGAAAAGATTTACTTTCATTGGCACCAACAACAAATTTCACTCAAGTGCCAAAAACATCTCCTGTTTATGTTTACAAAACATCCTCGATCTTAAAAGCTAAATGGGTTCCCAAAACTCCAACATCTCAAATAATTCCCCGGAAATTATTTGAAAGTGAAACATCAAGTTTCAGTTTTTCTTGGAACTCTCAATCTTTAAATCAAATCGATACAACTTATCGGTGGTTTAATTCCCACACTAACATTGTCGGACCCAAACAAAGATGGGTACCAAAAGTTGTTTGATTTGTTTGCAGGAGAATGACTTATATACACTTCAGTATATGACTCGCGCTTCATCAAATGGCTTATACATACTTCGGTGTATAACCCGCTTTTCAATGCTATGGCTTTCAAATACATTTGTTTGAAACCCGCTCAAAACCAGTTTTTCACATAACTGTCAAAATTCTTTCCCACTCCTCTAAATCTGTAAATTTTCATTCTTTATTTTGTCGAGGGGGAGAAATATTAATTCAAGGGGGAGAATTAGTATTTCCAGGGGGAGAAAATTTATATCTCAATACTTTTATACCCGTTTGAATTTTTTTTAATCGAACTATTTTTTTTTATCAAACGACAATACCTTCCTATGGTTTGCCAGAACCGGCCTAACCTTCCAAGGGAAATATGTTTTAAGCCAAAATTGGTAAATGTGAGGGTATATGTCTAGGGTATAGATTTAGGTGAGTGCAAGGTGATGTGAAAACATGATAATTTTAAGAAAACACACCTTTGAGTGCATCCAAACCGACAATAAACCGGGCAATCTCACATAATTTGTGATCATTCATGTGTTGAATGATTCACCAGACTTAACTGGCCCAGTCAAGCATTTGCACTCCACCACCAACCACTCAGATTCCTCTCAAAAGGAATTTGTTTCAATTCATTAGGGGACGTAGCACATAATCTATCGACTACTCATTCGGAGTATGTTGGTATTGAAATTTTAACCTTCTGCCCCGGGTTACGTCTTCAATTGAATGCACAATGTGTCTAGATCTCACCAACAAATATTTCCAATATAGGACACATACACTTTTATAAATGAATCTCCGTGTATTCATCGGAACACTCATAGTGGCATCACAATCTGGTGTTTCACGAGGATTGAGTGGAAATCCTGCTAGAGCTAAAATCGCGCCAACTCTAACCGAAGGTCACACAATTGAATCAACGGTTGTGCAAACGACTATCGATTCATACCGTGTGTTAACGGATACTCTATGTGAGTCCGGTATTTCCTTAATTGTTCAAGTTGCTGTGCCTAAACTTTTATATCATAAAGGCAACAACTTATGCCGGAAACACATACTTTTCCGATGAAAAATCCATGTTATTCTTAAAAAGTAACATCATATATGCTCATAATTTGCACATGAGCGTTATAGTTCACTCTCAAATTACTCCTATGATCTGCTATAACCGGCATGATCTTCCCCAGGAGCCACCTACAATATAGGACAATATGTAAGGGTACATAGGTCTAGGTGAGCAGAATCAAGTATCACGGGATCTTGATTGGGGTGCGCTGAGATAAAATTTGAGAGGGGGAATGTAGTATGGGGTGCAATTCAGCTAAACATGGTAAAATGAAATGAGGGAGTAGTCGAAAAATGAAAAAGTAAGCTTGAGTGAGGAGGGTGTGACTGGGTTAAAGAAAACGAAAAATCCTTTCCAAACTAATAAAAAGCCGGGTAGCCACGTCTCTATCAGATTGCATGTGTTGCTCTCTGATATTGAAATAGACATCATGGACCCAGTGATGCAATGCACAACCCCCCCAGCCACTCAAGTATTTCTTAAAAAGTACTTGTTTCATTTCCACGGAGATTAGCTCATATGCTATCGACATCTCACTTGGAGACTGTTGATATTGAAATAGAGGACAAGCCTCTCCAGTCCTCGCCTTTGTTTGTCCACTAATTGAGTCTAGAACCGAAATACACTTTTAGGACACAAGGCATACTACCAAGCTTATCTTTGTGATAAAGCCGGAACATTCATAGTGATACCAACATTCTTGGTATTCCACGATGATTGAATGGAAATCCTACCAGTGCTAACATCTATTCCAACACTGAACGTAGGTCACACAGTTTGTGTAACTGTTGTGTTAACGGGTAATCTATGTGATCCCGGTTTGCCCTATTTGATTTGTTATAAACATCGGTTCGGTTTTCGTTAATACAATATGATGTATATTGATTCATTCAAAATATGAATATATCATTATTCATCATATTTGTATCCATGGGCTTCGACGATTTTCTTCATTTCACCTTGACGAACTTCACATTTTTCATGATGATTCCGATAAATCTTAATCATCATGAGGGGGAGAAAATTTACTAAGAAGTTCAGTTTATGAAAGAAAATGCTTACAAGACTCAAGAAGATATATTAGCCCAGTTTACTCCACTTCAAAAAGACATATGCACCAATTATCTGATGTAAAGGATGCTCTCTTGTCCATTTAAGAGAATGAGGAAGTGGAATTTGACCTGGATTAATATTTGAGGTATCTGTGAATTCAGGATGAGGAATTATCGCATTTTGAGTATTTGATGTAGACGGTGGAGGATCAACCCGTTGAACGTTGAATTTAGAAAAATCTATCACCAATGGTGGAGGTTGAGCTGGAACTAAAGATAAATCGAAAGAAGTAGCAGCTTGACCAGAAGATGATGATTGATTATTCGTGGGTGGAGAATCGTCCGGAGATGCTTGATGTATTAAAGGTGAAGAAGTTTCCGGAGATGATGTAATATCATTTTGTGGAACAGAAGGTGATTGAGAAGAATCATTATGTAGAGTAGTAGAAGTTGGAGAAGGAGAATCCGTAGAACTTGAAGTATGAATATCAGGAACAGAAATAGATTGAACTTCAGCTACTGTTGGAAATGGAACGCCAGCCTCCTCCAGTAAAGTATGTCGAATATTATGATAATCATCATAAAAATGACGAAATAAAATATCTAAGTCATTTTCAGATGTTGAAGGCGTTGACGATGGTGAAGAATTTTCAGCATTTGAAGTAACTGAAAGACATATGCACCAATTAAGGGGGAGTAAACAAGAAACCGAATAAGATTTATTAAGAAATAATTGTTTGTTCGAGGGGGAGCGTAAACTTCATCAACAGTTTATCCCTAACAACAATTATCAATAATCACAAATCGACAAAGCCACAACTTCAACAAAAGACTTCCGCTACAAAACAACTCTATCCATGGGTCTACATTTTAGTCGATTTACATGAAATAATTTGTGAAGAAAAAGAAACCGACTTATCTTCAGAAAGTTCTCACAAATCCTCAACATTTCCATTTCAAATCTTAAACTGACAAATCATTCTATTCAAACCACAAATTCACATTCTTATCCATTCCAAAATCTAATCGAATAAATCATTCTTTCCAAATTCTAAAACAACCATATCCATACAAAAGCTTAACTGTACAAATCTTTTGTATCATACAAAATACATACTATCCACATTCATTCAAATCCTAAATGTATATATCATTCTTTCCTATATACAAACATTCATACACACACACATTCAAAACATTTAGCTTTCAAATCATTCTTTCACACTACAAACCATCATTATTCTATTCTCACAAATTTCTATCCAAAATTAAATCTCCTACATTTCTAAATCCCAGTCAAATCCTTACCAAACAGATGTTTCATTTCCAGAATTTTCAAAATTTTAAATATACTTGTTTGAAGAAAGACAGGGATGTTGTCTAAATGTTCGAAAAGAGGGAGATTCGATAATGATCAAGACAAATTAAGTCAAGACTCCATGAAATCTTCTGAGATACTTTATATTGGTTGAAAAGCCGATTAAAAGTTTCATTCTTATCTGATCTTCATAAGCTGAAACTAATACTACATCAAAACTACTTAAACGATTAATACAGTTTCAGACTTTGCTCAAAAAGAAGATTTCAAGAACATGCTATTTCAACTAGTGATACAAAGGGGGAGATTGTTAGGGTCAAATTATATTGTATCTAATAGTTAGAGGACTAGTTATGTCAAGATGTAATAGTTAGGAACTAGTCATTAGGCTTAGTCTTATGGGTCAAGCTTAATTAGATGTTAATTAAGCTTGATTAGCTATGAGGTATAAATACCTTCTACTTAGGCTTAATTTGTAAGCTTTCCATGTTACTAATTGATTAACCATTTGAAAGCTAACCTTTCCCTCTCCATCTTCTAAACACACTCAAACACCAAGAACACACACACTTAAGCAAATCTTCCATTTCTCACCTTGATTCATGTTGAATTAGCTCAATCTATGTTGATTATGATCTAACACAAGCTCTCATGGCTTTTACTACTAATCCTTCTACTACTGAGGCACATTCTAAATCTTGCACTCCTGAATGCCTTAAATCATACAAAGAATTAGAAAAACTAAATAAAGAAACATTAGAAGAGATGATCTTAAATAGAAATAGAAGAATTGAATATAATGGCTGCATAGCTGATTTAGAAAATCAAATTAAAATTTATAAAATAACGGATCAAAAGATAAAAGATGAATTGCTACAAACCACTTATGAAAAAGAACATCTTGAATTAAAATTAAAAGAAGCTTTAATCAAATTAGAAGAATGTCAAATGGAACTTGAACAAAATAAATTAACTATCAAAAAGTTTGAAAGAAGTTCTCAAATTGTTAATGAATTAACTAGTAATCAAACAACAGAAAAAGTTATTCATGGAGTGGGATATCATGCAGTCCCACCTCCAACAAATTTTATTCCACCATTGAAATCTAGTACAGAAAGAATTTTAAATAATTTAAAAGTTGAAAATCAAACTGAAACTAAAACCAGTAATGAATCAAATGAATCTTCTGATGATGATCAAACAACTGAATCAAATAATACTAGTTTTCACACCACACAAAATCAAACTGAATCCCCAAAATACAACTCAGAAAATATACCAACAATTTTAAGAAGGGGAAATCAAAGAAATTTAAACCAACTTAAAGAACAAAGAAAACCTGAAAATTCTAAATCAACAAAATTATCATGCTTAATCTGCAATAAAGTTAATCACATAGCTAAAAACTGTCATTTCAATCCGATTAATAACAAAGAATTTAAAGAATTCAAAATTAACAAAGAAAAAGAAAAAGCTTTAAAGTTGAAACAAACTAAAGAAGCAAAAGAAAAAAAAAGCTTAAGCAACCAAATCAAAAGGAATTCAATAACACATTTACTACTGATACTCATAAATTTGGAAGAAATGCACCACGTTTTGTTCAAAATACCAGATACAAAAGTCCAAAGAGAAGCAATTATTTCAAAAACAATGGAATACAAAATCGTTTTCCTCAATTTTCAAAATTTTCAAACATCAGTAGAAACTATTCCAGGTTTACTACTGGTAAAAACCCTAATTATAATACTGTCCGGTACAACTATAAAAACACTACTGATTATAGTCAAAACCCTTATTACTCCAACACTACTGGTCCATCAGTAGTAAAATTTTCAAAAGCAAAACACTACGGGTATAAACCTAGATCAGTAGTGAACATAAACATCAGTACTAATCCACCATTTAAGCACAAAACTGCATACAAAGCACATGCTGTTTCAAAATCCCACTCTTCCAAGGATGAACCCAAGACAAAACAAGCTTGGGTTCCCAAAATTAACTAATCCTTTTATTTTATGTGCAGAGTATCCAGATCCCTGAAGAAGGTAGAACATGGCATATTGATAGTGGATGCTCTAGACACATGACTGGAAATCTTCAAATTCTTAGAGATTTCAAGTCTTTTGAAGGAGGATATGTTGCTTTTGGAGAAAATCCAAGAGGAGGTAAAATCACAGGTAAAGGTACAGTATCTAATGATAAGATTACTTTTGATGATGTCTTTTATGTTGCTGAGCTTAAATATAATCTGGTTAGTGTGTCTCAAGTCTGTGATAAGAAGAACAAAATTCTTTTTACAGATATTGAGTGCATCATTCTTTCTCCTCATTTTATTTTAGATGAAAAATATGTTGTTTTAAGAACACCAAGGAGAAACAATGTGTATTGCCTGGATATAGGGGGAGAACTCATTTCATCAAATGAGATCAACTGTTTTATATCTAAGGCAAACCCAAATGAATCAGAACTCTGGCATAGAAGGATGTGTCACACAAATTTCAAAAATATGAACAATTTGGTTAAAAAGAATTTGGTAGTTGGTTTACCACAAAAACAATTTATGTGTGATCATCATTGTATTGCCTGCCTAAAAGGTAAACAACACAAAACTTCTCATAAGTCCAAAGCTATCAATTCTATTTCTGTTCCTTTGCAGCTCTTACATATGGACCTGTTTGGACCAACAAATGTAATGAGTATTGGAAAGAAACAATACTGTCTTGTTATTACTGATGATTTATCCAGATACACTTGGGTATTCTTTCTCAGGACCAAAGATGAAACAAGTGAAATAATCAAGAATTTGATTGTAAAGCTGGAAAATACAAGAGATCTCAAAGTAAAAGCAATTAGATGTGATAATGGAACTGAATTTAAAAATACTAACCTAATTGAATTCTGTGATCTTAAAGGTATTGACAGACAGTACAGCTCACCAAGAACTCCACAACAAAATGGTGTAGCTGAGAGAAGAAATAGAACCATCATTGAAGCAGCCAGATCTATGCTTGCAGATTCAAAATTACCAATAACATTTTGGGCTGAAGCTGTTAATACTGCTTGTTATGTTCAAAACAGAGTATTAATAGTTAAGCCTCATTTTAAAACACCATATGAACTTTTCAATAAAAGAAAACCATCAATAAGTTTCTTAAAATCATTTGGTTGTCCTTGTACTATTCTAATTACAAGAGAATAAATTGGTAAATTTGACTGCAAAGCAGATGATGGAATATTTGTAGGATACTCAACACAAAGCAAATCATACAGAGTATTCAACAAAAGGCTGAGGATCATTGAAGAGAGTGTAAATGTATCATTTAATGAAAATCTTATGAATGAACAAGGAAATGGTCCAGATTGGTTATTTAATATTGATTATCTAACCAAATCTTTTGATGTCATTTATGAACTTAATGCGGGAAATTCAAACAATCAAAACCAACCAGGAGTACCAACATCAAATGGAAGTCAAGAAATCATGAGATATATCTTAGTTGATACTGCTCCCACAGTTGATACTGAGGACAGTAGTAACTCTGGTAACCCTAATTTCAGTGATACCAGTAACAACTCAAATTCTGAAGATACTTCTGATCCCAGTAGTAACTCTGAACCCCAGAGTTGTGAAGGTGATTTACTGAATACTGATGCCAGTAATACTGACGTCAGTAACAACAATGATGCTCCTGAAATCAATGAAGAGAACAGTACTACTGACACCAGTAGTAATGATGAACTTCCACAAAATACAAACAATCAAAAAGAAGCAGAAGGAGATGCACAAATTCCTGAATCAAATGAATCAAACTTGGATTCTCAAATATCTGTTGACAAAATCCCTGGAACCAGAACTAAAAAGAATCATCCTTTGGACCTAGTCCTAAGTGATGTCAATTCAGCCATGCAAACAAGAAGCAAATTTAATTCTGCTTTAAATTCTAATATTTGTAATATCAGTCTAATATCTAATGAATGCATGTATGAATGTTTTCTGTCACAGGAAGAACTAAAGAAGATTCAACAAGCCATGAAAGATTCAAACTGGATCATAGCAATGCAAGAAGAACTTCTTCAATTTAAACTACAAGCTGTATGGACTCTTGTCCCTCTTCGAAAAGGAAAAAGACCCATTGGTACAAGATGGATCTTCAGAAACAAGAAAGATGAAAGAGGGATAGTGATCAAAAACAAAGCAAGGCTTGTAGCTCAAGGTTACACTCAAGAAGAAGGGATTGATTATGATGAAGTATATGCTCCAATTGCCAGAATAGAAGCAATCAGAATATTTCTATCATATGCTTCATACAAAAGATTCAAAGTCTACCAAATGGATGTCAAAAGTGCTTTCCTATATGGAAAGATAGAAGAAGAAGTATATGTCTGTCAACCTCCAGGCTTTGAAGATCCAGAACATGATGACTATGTGTTCAAACTAGACAAAGCTCTATATGGCCTCCATCAGGCACCAAGAGCCTGGTATGACACATTATCATCTTACCTTTTGAAGAACAATTTCAAGAGAGGTGCTATTGACAAAACCTTATTCACAAGAAAGGTCAAAGATGATATACTACTAGTTCAAATCTATGTAGATGATATCATCTTTGGATCAACAAATGATAATTTATGTAAAGAGTTTGAAGAGTTAATGCAGATAAAATTCAAGATGAGCTCTATGGGTCCAATGAACTTCTTTCTTGGACTCCAAATCAACCAGAAACCAGATGGTATTTTGATCAATCAATCAAAATATGTCAGAGATATCTTAGAAAAGTTCTCAATGAAAGATTGCAAAAGTGCCAGTACTCCAATGGAAACTCACAAACACCTACATCATGATGTTGAGGGGGAGGATGTAGATGAGCACCTGTACAGATCAATGATAGGATCTTTGATGTATTTAACTGCATCAAGACCTGACATAATGTATAGTGTCTGTGTATGTGCCAGATATCAAGCAAAACCAAAAGAATTACACTTACAAGTAGTCAAAAGAATCTTCAGATACTTGAAAGGAAAACCTTCACTTGGTCTTTGGTATCCACATGCATCACCATTTGAACTCATAGCCTACACAGATAGTTACTATGGTGGTGAATGCCAAGACAGGAAGTCTACTGCTGGTGGATGTCAATTCTTTGGATCAAGATTGGTGTCATGGCAATGCAAGAAATAAACTAATGTTTCCACTTCAACTGCTGAAGCAGAGTATGTAGCTGCATCTGCCTGTTGTGCTCAAGTGCTATGGATTCAAAACCAACTTCTAGACTTTGGTATTTCTATTCTCAAAACTCTAATTTTTATAGATAATCAAAGTGCAATCAACATTGTGAATAATCCAGTAAAACATTCTAAAACAAAACATATTGAAATTAGATTTCACTTTATAAGAGATTGCAATGAAAAGAAATTGATTAAAGTAGAGAAAATTCATACTGATGATTAATTAGCAGATTTTTTACAAAAGCATTTGATGTAGGAAGATTCAACTTTTTGGTTAGCAGTATTGGAATGATTTTAATAAGTTAACTTTATAAAGAAAATCGTATGTAAAATGTTTTGTACAAATTTTAACTTTTTAATTGTTTACTACTGGTTATTCATTACTACTGATATATTAGGTTATTTATTACTACTGATCATGTTAATACTACAATCTAGTACTGATAGGGTTTCTCAGTAGAAATTAAGTCAAGTATAGAAACAAAGGTTACTACTGATGTTTCTACTACTGGTACTTAGTTACTACTGATCGGCCGTTATCTGAAAAATACGACAATTACGTTACTGACCCTCATGAAAATAGCCGTTAAGCTATTATTCGAAGGATATTTTGGTCTTTTTGCAGGTTTAATCGAAAAATATAAATACCTGTTTGAAGATTAGATTAACATTATCTTCTCCTCGATTCGATAAACCCTACACTAAACCCTAACCCTCTGCAAAACTCGATCAAAACTCTGCATCAGTAACAACTAAAAACCTCTCACATTCTTGAAATTCATCACAAGTCGATCATTCTCTCTGCAAGACACTCATCTCAAAAGCTCAAATTCATCAAAATGGAAACCCTAAAAGCTCTTGAAACCAAAACGGATCTTAAATACTCTGAATTTCACAATATGTGTGCATTCTTGAGAAATCCAGATGGCACAAAGGACTTTCGTCCTATTGTAATGTTTCTTAAGAACTCTTACATCAAGTTTGCCCTCATAGTCAATCCTAGGGCATATGAGAAACATCTCATTTATTTCTGGACTAATGCTGAAAGAACCGAAGGTTCCACCATGTCCATGATCAAATCCTCTGTTGAAGGAAAGACCATCACCATCACTGAGCAATCTATTCGACAACATCTTCAACTACATGATGAGTCAGGTATGTTCTCTTTACCAAAGGAGGTTCTTGTTGAAAATTTAGAAAAAATGGGTTATGAAGGAAGACTTGACATAGTCACATTTCGAAAAGGTATTCTTTCACCCCAATGTAAATTTTTAATTCATACTATTCAACATTGCATCTCTCCTAAAAGGAGTACTTGGAATGAATTCAACAAATCAATAGCTTCTGCTGTTGTTTGTCTGAGTACAGGACAAGTATTCAATTTTTCCAACATGATTTTTGAAGGAATGCTTGGAAACTTATCATCTACAAAATTTTTAATGTATCCAAGGTTTCTTACTCATATTATAAATTCTGAACTTCAAAATCTGTCTATTCCAAAATATATTTTTGTAACACCTGAACTAAACAAGAAAGTGTTTTCCAACATGAGAAAACAATTTAAATTTTCTGGCAAAAATTACTCCACTTTTTCAAAACATGATCAATGATCAACCCCCAACTGCAGAAGGTTTAGTACAACCCACTGAACCCCAACCCACTCCATCACCCCCAAATGTAGCCCAAACAGAATTCTTACAATCCACTTCAATAGCTGAACCATCCAATGTCCTGAATGTGTCCCAGGAACATGAGTTAAATCCTCAGAGTGCTACTCTTCACTCTGTGGAAGACCTACCAGATACAACCCAAAACATATCCATCATTTACAAAAGGAAGAAAACTTCCTTAAAGGACACCAGGGGACCCAATGAGTCACACCCCAGACTCCAAGAGTTGATCTCACAGGAGGAGAGAGATCATGAGGAAAGGGCTCCCACTACTGATGCCCCAAAGTTGGGTGCACAGGACAGTGGGAACATCAATAGGACCCAGACCTCGGCAACTCTAAGTGATGACTCATCTTTTGAGGCAGCACTAAGAGGACCCCGGTGCCAAGAAACCAAAAGGGGGGGCACTACTGCTTCTTCTAGGAAGAAGAGAGTGTCCAAACAACCCAATGAATCACCAAGAAGTGATGAGGGTAGCCCTGAACTCATTGAATCAACAAGAAGAAACTTCAGTAATAGAGAAACAACAAGAAGAAACGCCAGTAGTAACTCCTACTACTGATGATATAGCAGTAGTAACTCCAAAAGAAACAACAATCACTACTGATGCCCTATCAGTAGTAATTCCTGAAGAAATTCCAGTAGTAACCACCTTAGCTACTACTGAAGAGGAAGATGAAGAGATTCCAGAACTGATTGAAAGAGAAAGATATGTTATCATCTCCAAACCACCAACACCTGATCAACCACTTATCATACCTGACATTGATGATAATGTGAACTGGTTTGAAGCAGATGAATGTGCTCTTCCTACACATCCAAAGATTCTTCCAGAGAATAAACTCAAACTATTCTCTCCATCAATTCTAATCAGAGGTATTCCTGATATGAAATACTCTCCACCTCCATCTGTACTTCCAGCTTGTATTGGAAAGGGAAAAGAAATATATGATGAAGATTATCCCAACAGAGCACTGGGTTACCACATGGTGAACAAAATCAACCATGTCAGACCTGCAAAACAATCTAGATGGAAGGTGAAACATATGAAATTTTGGAAGAATGTGGCTATGTACCAAGCTCTTGAAGAAAAGAAAAAGGCTGAAAAAGAAAAATCAAAGAATCAGTCTCAAGAAGCTGAAGTACTTGTTCAAATAAAAGATGTTCAGTTAGAAGCCCAAAAAGCAGAATTTAAAAGGCTTAGAAAAGTAGAAGAAGAACATCTAAATTGCCTAGAAGATCTGGTAGCTGAAAGTAAAAGAACAAAAGGTGATCTACCAGATGACATATTTGAACAAAAGAAGCTTATGATTGACTTTCTTAAGTCAAAAGGGCACAGTGCAAAGTCTTTTGGCAGAATGAAGATGATTACAATAATAGACAAATATTGTACTGCCAAGAAGAAAGAATTGGCTGAACAAGAAGCTGAAGAAGAAAAGAAATCAAAAGCTTTAATCCCAATTAGTCCAACTTTAATTCAAACTGGTAGTATATCTACTACTGGTGAATCCTCAACTCCCCAAACAAAGAAAAGAAAGGCTCTTTCACAAGAACAGAGTATTCAAAAGAAATCAAAAACAGAACAAATCATTCCTGTTCTTGAAGTACCAGTTGCTCCCATTGAAAACAATCCAATCATCAATTGGAGAGTTATGCATAATAATGTACTAGAAATTATAAGGGAAGACAAAGTTGTTCAAAGATTTACTGGATGGTTACCATTAATTAGATCTTGTTCAAGAAGTGATGTAATCAAACTTCTGATCATTGGAAAACCAAGAATGTCAAAGAAATCATGGAAAGATTCTGGTGCTGGATATTTAACAAGAATGATTGATGCTGCATTTTAACCAGAAAACTACCCAGAAGTATTTACAAATCCAGAAAATGTATATGCTTGGAATGTACTTCCCAGTGCACATATGTACTTCTTTGAAAGATCAAGCAAAAATTGTGAGCTTTACTTGTATGACAAAGAATATCCACACTCTGAAAAGGTGATGTATCAGATATTTGTCAACTCAATGATGAAGCCATTTGATGCTGTAATGTTCCAGAATAAATTGAACTATTTTACAAAGAAAAACAGCAGATACATCATTGAACAAAGAAAGCAACAGAATCAAAGAACCCTAGAGAAAAGAAAGAGGGAAGAAGAAGAACAAAAGAAACTTGAGTAATTCAAGAAGAATTAACAAGTTTAGGGGGAGATTGTTGGAACATAACGGATTCTACTACTGAAGATTGAATTAGTACTGCTACTGATGATTGAAGATACTACTGATCTCGACTTACTACTGCTAAAGGCAAAAACACTACTGACGATCACAAATACTACTGATGTCTATATTTGGTGCTGATCGTGTCCGAGATTTTAGTATAGTTAGTTATAGCATGTAAATCTTTATGTAATTCAATTGTAATCGATTCCTAGAATAACTAGGTTTAATAGTTAGGCTTCAAGGACTATTATATATAGTTCCTTATGAATTGTAAACATACGTGTATTGATCAATCGAATTGTAAACACCTCAATTTTTAAAACACCATTTAAATCATATTTTTAAATAAAAATATTACAAAGTCCAATATCCAAAAATACGGTTTAACAAAAACCTTTGAAAAGATTATCAGAGTATTAAAATCCGGTGTTACAAAAATAATATCATAACCATAGGATAACGGGATCTACCTATAAGCTCCCGAGCTAAACATCTCTAGGCCACCTCTATCGCGACCTTCTATTCCTTCAATCTCGAACCTGAGTACATAGCCAAAAACAAAGTAGTACGTGAGAAAAAATAGTCTCGTGAGATACATGGGTTTTCGACCCATTCTCAAATATAATAAAAGTCGTATTCATTACTTTTCTTTATTCATTTATTTCTTATTAACTCGTGATCTTATCATTTTTATACATATATACTAGTAAGCTAACCATAAGCTTACTCTCATCATAATCACATACTTTATCACATACGCTACGGACCTCTCCGCAGCAAACTCCCCCGATGTGGGTTATCTAGGTAAACTCCCCCGTTTCCGGGTTATCTATTGCTCCCCCGATTTCCGGGTTATCTGAAACTCCCCCGCTTTCCGGGTTATCTATTTCTCGACACACTACCCTTGCGCAGGGTGGTACCGCCCCAAGTAGGTGTCACTAACTCCCCCAACTTGTGTGGGTTATCTGTGATCCGGATCCTTTTCTCAAGACATATTGAAATTATCAAATACGGGCCTATGCCCCAATAATACATACTCAAACATAAATTAGAATACATCTATTCTAATTATCATATTATTCTCGTTTCTTATTCAATTTCAATATTGACTTTACCAAGTCCTTTATTAAATAAAACATATTTATCATTTATAAGAATTATATTACTACAACTTCTCTTTGACTAGAATGCATATTTATTACTAGTCACTTTCTATCTATTTTCTTAACAATTCAATCACTACCTTTATTAGTATAAAATACTAATCAATACTTGATACTTGAAAATCATTGTTATTAGCTTTATTAATACATATTATTAATAAGCCAAATATCATACTTTCTTAATCATTACTCTTAGTCAAACGACATATTAATAAAGAATTATTAATTATTTTTCATTCTCATAATCTCTTTCAAAAATCATTAGTCATTTAGACATACTTAAATGGTCTATTACTTGCATTCTCTTATCCTTTTAATCATATCTTTATTAAAAACATTTATTAATAAAGACTCATAAAACTTCATAGTTTTTAAAAATTATTTGCTATGTACTCAGTAAAAGTCTCATGTACTCACCTTAGCCAAGCTAACTCCAAACCGCGTTTAATAACACGAATCATTGCTTTCCAACTTGTGAAATGTCACCAATCTTTAGGTCTTCTTGACCTACCATAAATATCATCACAATAACTAGTTATTATCCATAACTAATCACCAAACAATCCATGACAACACTCCTAACCACCAAGTTCATCCAACTTGGTGAAATCTCAAAACCCTAGTTCAAGATTTCCATCATCAAAACCCAAATCTAACAAGAACACAAGGTTCTTAAGCTTACAAAGAGTGTTCTACACTCATCTTAGTCATCTTCCCCAAAGATAACTTGGTAGGTTACCCAAACCACCATTTTTCCCAAAATAAAGTTCATAACTAGCTAGATAATCATCAAATCCATGTTATGAACACATTTTCCTTGACAATATGTTGTAGATCTAAGTTATATAAACCCAATTTCATCACCCATTACAAACCCTCCAACTAGGGTTTGCATACTTCAACATTTTCACCCAAAAACATCATCCATAACTAAAAAGAGTAGAGATTTACCTTATATTTCAACAATGGAGTGAGAATCTTCAAGATTGAGTGTTAAAATCAGTTCCAATGGCCTCCTTACACTCAAATTAGTATACTCACACTTGGAAGAATGTTTTAGGGTTTGGAAATGAGAGAAATGACAAGAAAACCCGATTTTATGTTGTTTCAGCAAAGTTCGCGCCGTGAACGCGTCGTGAACTGATCGTGAACTTCCAAAATCAATAACTCAACATCTCGGAGCAAAGTTCACGTTCGTGAACTTTAATTCCCGTCGTGAACTTTGGGCTGCAGCTTTTAATGCCCTTTTCGACACGGTTTCGTCCATAACTTTCTCATACGGTGTCCAAATGACACGAAACCAATTCCTACGGTCTTTAAATGATTTATCCTTATTTATCATATTTTTTTCATAATTTATTTAACACAAAAGAAATTCGGGTCGTTACAGATCGACCACTTGGGTCAACTTCCTAGTAAACATGGTTCGACCATACTGACCAAGAACATGAACTTGTTCTTGACCGGTTAAAACCAACTAGCTGATTTAATCCCTAAATGCGGAACTGGGATTAAACCTAATCCTTAAACCCTAAAGGATTGGGATGTTGGAGAACTAGATTAGGTTAACAAGAAAGAAACCTTGTACGAAGAACTCGAACACACACATACTTGTGTGCTCGTCGACCATCAACCAAAGAACCCTAGGGTTCTTTGGCCGAAATTCGTCCAAGAGGGAGAAGGGAGAAAAGGGTTTCCCAAAACATACCTTGTTGATTGCTTAAGATAGATTCACTGGTGATGAACAAATCGAGCGATCTTCTAGTTGATCTATGCAATGAACCTTGGATTTTCAAGACTTGAAGAACACGAAGAACACGAAGAACACCAAACTTGGTGTTCTTGGGTGTGTTTCGGCCGAAGCCAAGGAGAGGGAAGGAGGAAGTATTTCGTGTGAATGATCAAGGGGTTTTAGGGTTACCCTAAGCCTCTTATTTATATACAAATAAGTTACGCTTAGAACCCTTCTAGTTTAATTAATTATTGAATCTTTAATTAAACTTCCTTTTAACACTTCCATCCCTTATAGTTTTACTAGTTTATTATTGTTGCACTTAACTATCAAATGTCTAGTATTAATACACTAATAATTCGGTACCCATATACACGAATTATATACTTGTATTTATACTTTCAATAATTAATTATATAATAACCTTTATATAATTTATACAACAATATTATCCAATTATTATATAATTTAATAGCTTTAAATCATATCATGGATAATCTATAATTAACACATTGTATATTTACTCAACTAGTAAATGTACAACTACTTGTATTAATTAGTTACTTAAACTAATCTAGTAATAAGTTAAATTTAACTTAATACTTAACTGATTCATAATGACTATTATGAATCATTCCTCTTTGTAGTATCATTGCTTATCTTGCTCGTATTACATGCACTCACCGGTGTGACCCTTAAGTGTTTCGTAGGCATGGATGTATCACCATAGGTTGACCAACTGTGCACATAATTCCTTCAGACTCCCACTTGTGCAAGTTTGTAACCTTTGTCTTAATGATACGAGCTACAGTGGCCTTCTAGATGGGCATGTAGGTAACCAACCCCATAAAAACAGCTTACGTAACCCATGTATGGTTTATGAAAAACTCTTTAATAGCGTCTCCTAGTAAAGAACACTCCGTCTCTACTTCTTGGGCAAACTATATTAGGCTCATCCCTTGCAGCACGATATTTGTGATAACGAATACGAGCATGGTAGAAATTATCAACTCCTGTATTCGAAATCATTTTATGACTTCTTGATTCAAACTGCTGTGAACGACAAAGATTAGATCAGTCCGTTTGGGCACGGCCGTGCACTTGCCGGTTTCTTATCAAGTCAAAGGACCTATAAATATCTCTCCTAAAGAGGAGGTGCAATTACCATCTTCTATATTTCGATTTAAAATACAACTTCCTTTGTACCCAGTATCGCCTCGTATGACATACGTATTTCAGAATTGTCTGAGTTGAACCAAAGCACATTAGTCATTGTATCCTAAACCAAATACCTCAGGCTTAAGGACAATACTAGTGAACAATACTTTTGAACTTTTCAACCACGAAGTATTGTCACGGTGGTCAATCCAATATTCGTTGAGCCTCCAACAGAATATCACCGATATTTGGTTTACACAAAACTTGTGTAGCTATCTTCGAAGAACTTTCGAATCTACCACCAAATACCGCGATGACGTTAACGTCCCATCAAGGTTCCCACCAAGACGAGTAGTCACGGATTTTGTGTCTTCTTGAATAAATAGACTTTTATTCATGGATCTTGTAAAACATACAAAGTCTGAATAAAAATGATACTAACTCATGTACTATTCCTCACTAGACATAGATACTGAATTATTACTGGATCATTACTTATTCCTTTCGTTCACGTTGATTACTTAATGATTCTTACAACCTTGATTGTAACTTTATCACTAAACAAATCATTTCTATTAAACTAAAGACATAAGACGAGTATTTAGGAATACTATTACTTTTGTCTTTGCTAGATATTGTTCTTGCAACAATCTAGAACATATTCTAGTCTTGCCTTTTATGTAATTCGGTAAACATAGAAGGATTGGAAATTAACTTCTTAGTTTCTTGAATTCATAAAATTATCCTTGTAACTAAAGCCTCTTTTAGTTACTTGATTTGTAGATATTCTTACTAGTTAAAGAAATTTCCTTAAATGATTGTGTTATCCACCGAAGTGTTTAACAACCTATTATATATGCAATAATTAATCACAAGACTTGTGATCACGCTATTAGGTTTGCAATAATCTAATCAACGATCATTTATTATTTCTCTTAACTCTTTGGCTAACGATTTGGTAAAACCTTTTTGTTAATGTCTTACTTACTTACTGAATTCATCAACATCTTTAATGAATTACGTTAGTCATAGCTCCCACTTAATTTTATGGATTTTAAGCATCTCTTAAACTACTTTGACCTAGTCAATAACTTCTAGTTTAAGCTTTTAAGAATTCTATCAATAATTAAGATCTTTCTTTGGATTTGCGAATATCCAACATTCATGTTTAGGGAATCATGATCTTTATTGATTATTGTATCTAACAAGTATGAAACACTTGAAATGATACTATTAATTCTTAAACACATTAGTATTCTTTAAGAACTTTATTTAATGCCAAAGTCATTTCTTGGATTTCTCAAATATCCATTATTCCTATTAGGGAATTATGACTTGATTAAATATTGTATTTATTACAAAAGGACTTGCAATAATACCATTTAATTCTTAAATACTTTAATATATTTTATCTCTTTTAAGAGTTCATTTAATGTCTAAGTCATTTTACTTGGATTAAACGAATATCCAACTTATTCCTATTAGGGAATTATGACTTCGTTAAATTCTTTACTACAAGTATAAAAGACTTGTAATAATACTCTTTAAAGTCTATCTTGATTATATCCAATATAATCATACTATATTAATACTAATACTTTAAAACTTTCTATCATAAGTAATGACTATTACTTAAGATGTTTTAACTAAGTTCAATAACTTTTGAACCTTATGCTTCCATAAAACTCTTAAATATTTTCTATAGAAAAACTTTCTAATTACCAGTATCTAAATACCTTGAGCTATCAAGACATTATTTATACAACAATCAAACAAATATATATAAAACATGAAATATAAGTAAATCAAAACTTGACTTACAATCTAGTCATAAAACTTGACTAGTGTAATTATCACACATGCACACAATATAATTCAACCATGGATTCGAAAATTGATTAAAACCAAAATAAAACTTGTTTTAACATAAAATAAAATTATCCAAAAACAATAAACTAAAGTTGTTTAAAACGAATCCACTGAAATACTGAATTATAAAAACTTGGTGCTCGTGGGATCATCACCATCTCATGCTGGTCACTATCACTTTCCATCTCCTGCAATAAACGATTGCAAAAGTTAGATTACTCATAATGTACTTTACAAGTATCTTAAAGTGATTAAGAAGTGTGGTTGTGTTACCTGAGAAACTTGCGTTTCCTCCACTACCACTTGCACCCTTTGGACAATTTCTTTTCCAATGCCCAGCCTCACCACACTTGAAGCACCGGTTCTCGGTCCTCGCAGTGTTAGGCTTAACCTTCTTGACCTTTTGTTTGACACCTTTACCATTTGGCACTCCTTGGTTAGGATAGGTTTTACCCTTTCCTTTACCACCATGCCCTTTTCTCTTCTTCCCACCGCCACCGCCGTTACCAATCAAGAGAACGTCCTTAGATTTGGTTCCCAAACTCAACTCGGCTGTCTTGAGCATGGAATGTAGCTCAGCAATGGATTTCTCCATATTATGCATGTTGTAGTTGACCACAAAAGACTTGTAGTCATTAGACAACGAGTTGAGTGTATCTGTTGCCATTTGCAACGGTATGGGGTGACCAAGTCTAGCGAGGTGATCCATGTGCCCCTTAATTTTCATGACGTGGGCACTCACCGGCGTTCATTTGACCATCTTGCAAGAGTTGAAGGCTCGATTGATGTCAAACCTCTCGGTGCGAGCTTGCTCTTGAAATGAATCCCTAAGTTGCTGGATCATCTCAAATGCAGGCACATCCATAAGTCCCGCTTGTAACTCAGGACTCATAGTGGCGAGCATCAGACAGCTCACATCGAGTGCATCACTGACATGCTTATCATAAGCTTGCCTCGTTTCAGCTCTGGCATTAACAGCAGGGGTGTTTGGTACTGCTCTCTCCAAGACATACCACTTTCTCTCATGCCTGAGCACAATACGAAGATTGCGCTCCCAGTTGAGAAAGTTTGACCCAGTCAACTTGTCTTTTTCAAGGATTGAGCGAAGTGAGAGATTGTTGGTACTTGTTGTCGCAATCACGTTTGTTGCTGCCATCTACAAATCAAACCCAATTTAATTAGTAATCATCAATAAACATTCTCTAAAATATATTATAAACCCATAATTAATATTTTAGGCCTATGATCCATATATCACATTCTCGCCGCAAGGTTTGGGCACTTCCCGACGAGACATGCTATTTCTGGTAGGTAACTTCCTTACCGATCGTATCAAGACTTGCCACGATTCCTAGGGGTCGTAGAATCTTTAGACTTATAACTTATTACAACTTTGTACAATCTAATCGTACATTTCTAAGTTAGTAATAAAGTCTAGTATGTTTATTCTACTCAAGTACTTTTTGGGCCGGGACTCCCGATTATCACCAAAGTAGATCAGACCATCTAAGACAGTGTGATGCTCTGTGCCGGGACTCCCGATTATCACAGAACCTTACGCACCCTAACACTCGCAATGATTTGAATCCATATCTAAGGTTCTTTATCCTTACAATATGAATATCGTTTAACAAGTGAGGTGTTCCATTAGGTGGATAGTACTTAGATCTAAGATTTTCTGGGGTTTGTTTAAGTCTTAAACTAAACTTAAACTTTTATTCCAATCTTAATCCTTGTTTAAAAAAAGAGTGTGACTTGTGAATTGAATGGTTCTCCAAGACACCTTTTTTAAACATAAGAACTATTCTTTAAAACTTATAGTTTCAAGAATTTATACGATTTTACATGTATACCTAAAACGAGATGTACAAAACGTTTTACTATATTTTGTGAAAAATCTTATTTATAATAAAACTTACTTGTTTTATATTACTTGAAAAACTTATAAAACTTATGTTAAACTTTTAAAACTTTTATGATTCATGAACTTGAAGCATAAACCTAGTTTAACACATCTAGTTTTTCATATGTCTAATAATGAAAACAAACATTTCTTATGACTTATTAGATTCGTCCAAAACTTATGTCTTAACGACACACTTACAAACTTTGTGATTTTCTTGTGTAGCTCCCACTAGCTTCAACAACCATGATGAAACTTAAGCTAACACAATCACCGGTTTATACTTGGTGAAAGTAATAAACTTATTATATAAAAACTATATATAATAATTCTTAGTTTGTTTAAACCTTTCTTATATTCAACTTGAACTAGTTAAATATAGGGTCTTGTTATTTATACTTGATCATTAATCTAGTATATTACATGACTTGTAAAATATTTATATTATACTTGTATAATTATCTAGTTATAATAACTTATAACTTTTATACATCTTAATACATATATATATATATATATATATATATATATATATATATATATATATATATATATATATATATATATATATAACTTTGTATATTTCTAGTTAATCATATAATTTCAACTTGTACAATTTCTAGTTATAATGAAATCATAACTTTGTACTTTCTAGTTTTAATTATATTATAACTTATACAATAACTAATTATAATATTATCTTTTAATGATCATAATAACATTACCCTTTTTAATTGTTCCATTTTATCTTGTATTTTAATGTATTCGTATATATGTATATTTTATAATAAACTTGTAACATTCTAATAAGAATATTACATCTAATTTATACATATGTATTTTAACTTAAACTAATTAAAATACGTATAAACTTATTATATCCTTTTAAAATTCAATTTTACATAATAAATAAAAATTCTGAAAATTTAAATAAATATATATAAATAATTAAATACATCTTGTTAATTTTAGAACTTAAAAATTAACATCCTCTTTATCAATTCCCTAAATTAATTAGATGAACCCTAATCTTGTTTTTGACAAATCAAAACTAGGGTTTTGACTTTCTTGATCAAAGACATTATTTTAATTAAAAGACTAATTTTAATCAATCCTTTTAAACAATGAACTTTGTTTAAATTCTAAGATAGATTATAACTTTTAATAAATTTATTTAAAACTTTTTAATTTAAACCTTATAGACAATAAAAGTTTGTCTAATTTACTAGGTTTAAAGAACTAGCTTTAATAAATCTATCAAAATAATAATTAAACCTTTTAGACATAAACTTGTCTAATTAACTAGGTTTTAGATTATTATCCAATTAATACTTTTAAACTATTAAACTTAAACTAGTTTAATGTTCTAGGGTTCTTTAGGGTTTCGAAATTTTTAAGCCTAGGAAACTTTTCCACCAATTAAACTAGGCTAGTTTAATAAACTTGGTGTCCAAGTAACCTCTAGATTTTCGAAAATCCTAAGGGATTAGGAAAGAATCCTTTTGATCAATTAAACAAATCTTGTTTAATATACTTGATCATAGGGTTTTCCTTGGTCACGAAATTTTAAGGGATTATGGAAAGAATCCTTTTGATAAATTAAACATATCTTGTTTAACATACTTGATCCTAGGGTTCTTTATAGGGTTTTTCGAAAATTGCTAGGGTTTTCTAGAAACCTTCTTGACCAATTAAACTTAGACTAGCTTAATGTTCTTGGTCCTAGGGTTTCTTCCCTCTTTTTCGAAAATATGAAGAAGAAGAAGAAAGCTTGAAACAAAAAAACTTAAATTAAAGTAAACAAACAATCTTTGTTAATCTAGTCTAGATCTCTAAACCAACGCTCTGATACCACTGTAGGGTTTCACTTGACACTGATCGACCACTTGGGTCAACCTCCTAGTAAACTTGGTTCGACCATACTGACCAAGAACATGAACTTGTTCTTGACCGGTTAAAACCAACTAGCTGATTTAATCCCTAAATGCGGAACTGGGATTAAACCTAATCCTTAAACCCTAAAGGATTGGGATGTTGGAGAACTAGATTAGGTTAACAAGAAAGAAACCTTGTACGAAGAACTCGAACACACACATAGTTGTGTGTTCGTCGACCATCAACCAAAGAACTCTAGGGTTCTTTGGCCGAAATTCGTCCAAGAGGGAGAAGAGAGAAAAGGGTTTCCCAAAACATACCTTGTTGATTGCTTAAGATAGATCCACTGATGATGAACAAATCGAGCGATCTTCTAAGCAATGAACCTTGGATCTTCAAGACTTGAAGAACACGAAGAACGAAGAACACCAAACATGGTGTTCTTGGGTGTGTTTCGGTCGAAGCCAAGGAGAGGGAAGGAGGAAGTATTTTGTGTGAATGATCAAGGGGTTTTAGGGTTACCCTAAGCCTCTTATTTATATACAAATAAGTTACGCTTAGAACCCTTCTAGTTTAATTAATTATTGAATCTTTAATTAAACTTCCTTTTAACACTTCCATCCCTTATAGTTTTACTAGTTTATTATTGTTGCACTTAACTATCAAATGTCTAGTATTAATACACTAATAATTCGGTACCCATATACACGAATTATATACTTGTATTTATACTTTCAATAATTAATCATATAATAACCTTTATATAATTTATACAACAATATTATCCAATTATTATATGATTTAATAGCTTTAAATCATATCATGGATAATCTATAATGAACACATTGTATATTTACTCAACTAGTAAATGTACAACCACTTGTATTAATTAGTTAGTTAAACTAATCTAGTAATAAGTTAAATTTAACTTAATACTTAACTGATTCATAATGACTATTATGAATCATTCCTCTTCGTAGTATCATTGCTTATCTTGCTCGTATTACATGCACTCACCGATGTGACCCTTAAGTGTTTCGTAGGCATGGATGTATCATCATAGGTTGACCAACTGTGCACATAATTCCTTCAAACAAATGTTACATAAAATTTATAGACGAAATAACACTTCTTTGTAAACGACATTTGTTGTTGAATTAGTGTAATTGCCATCTCTGTCACAACAAATGACCTTCAATCCGTTCTTGTTCTTAACTCGTGATACAGCTACATAAAGCTGGCCATGTGAGAATACCGGTTTTTGCATAAACAAACCAACTTGAGACAACGTCTGACCTTGACTTTTATTAATGGTTATAGCAAAGCAGACCTGAACAGGAAATTGCCTCTGATTCAATTTGAAAGGCATCTTGTTGTCGGGAGGACTAATAACCATTCGAGGGATAACCATATTGTACCAACCTTGCCGCCAGATATGCTTTTACCTTCGATTATATTTACCCCCAATCGTAATATCTGAAGTCTCGTTCCGTTGCATAATCCAGCTTTCTGATCAATATTCCGCATACACATTACCGGAGCGCCGATCTTTAACTTCAAGATATGTTGCGGGACGCCTGACATTTTTATACTGTTCAAGAAGTCAGTGGTCTAAAGATCAAGGTTAAACATAGTATCATCTTCATCTGCAGCAGAAACCGAGTCCGATGACTCGTATGTCTTTTCTTCTCCGGGAATTAAAGAAAGCATATGTTCGTTTATGACGTCAATCATTTCGTGTGTAGGAGCAAGAATGGCTCGATCTTGAAGATAAATAATATCTGGCGGCAAGGTTGGTACAATTCACGGGTGACTTATAAAAATATTTAATAATGTTTTAATGTGAATTTTTACAATAATTTATTTCTTTAACACAACTTTATTTTTCAAAAAGTTTTGTGCCTTTGAAAATAATTTTGTAATTAGTATATATTTTCATATATATTCTTAAAAAAGTAGGACATTGGGTAACAAAATATTAATTCACGAATTACATCATACATTTTAACAAAATAAGAAGAAATCATTGAGTTATGCAGAAGATAAAAAAACTAAGGGTAAATTACAGTTTTTGTCCCTGACTTATGGCCGATTCGGGGTTTTTGTCCCTAATGTTTTTTTGTCGGTTTTTTTGTCCCTTAAGTTTTACAAATTCTGGAAATTTGTCCTTCCGTCCAAAATCTTCCGTTAAGTGACTAAAAGTGCAAAAAAATTGAGGGTATTTTCGTCCTTTTTTCCTCATTCTTCATGTTCTTCATCTTCATCTTCATCTTCTCTAATCATCCAATCTTCTTAAAATCATCATCAGACAAAAAAACCCACCAAGTCAAACCCAAAATCAAAACAAATACCAACAAAATCAAATCTAAAATAAAAAAACCCACCAACAACAAAAAAAATCATCTTTGCGATGGTCCAGACATCTCATTTGCATTTGGGTTAGAGACAACAAACAGAAAAACACCATAAGAAAACAAAATTTTGTTCTTAATGTGAACTCCATGTCCAAAAAACATAAATTTGATTCCTGAAACTAGAACAAGAAAACAAATTTTGTGCTTAATGTGAACTCAGCGTCTAAACACAAATTTTATTACTGAAATTAGAATACAAATTTTGTGCGTAAGCTGAAAGGAATGCTAGATCGAGCTCCCCGAGCCGGTGGGTCCCGCTGGCGGAATTGAACGCCGGCCATCCAGTTTCCGGTGAATTGGGATTCGGGTCAGGGTCGGGATCGAGGACGGATTTGACGATGCTTAATCGAGATCTAAAAACCCTAAATCGAGATCTAATAATCGGTGAAGACGACTGGATTTACAGATGTGTAAGTTATACCGCCGGAGTTGGGGTAGCAGGCTCTTGTTTCTGCTGACGACCAAAACCTCGATCGGAATTAGAATCGAGCTGCTGCATCTTATGCTAGAAGGTGGAGATCGACGGCGAGCGCCACCGCCGGTGCAACGATTAGAAGCAGACGAAGTTGAGGTTTGCTGTTGTTGAGGTTTTTTCCCAAAATTAGGTTGAAGAAGATGAAGATTAAGGAATAAATTAGGTTGAATATTTGGTGTTTTGAGTCTTAGGTTTTGCACATTATGTGGGTTTGGAGGTGATTTTGATTTTGGAGAAGATGAAGATTATGTAGATTATGTGGGTTTTGATCTTCAAACAAATACAGTAAGAACAAGGAGGAGAAAGAAAAAAGTTAAAATAGGAGTAATTTGGTAAAATGGACCAAAAAACCGTCACTTAACGGCTAAAATTGGACGGAAGGACAAATTTCCAGAATTTGAAAAACTTAAGGGACAAAAAAACCGACAAAAAAACATTAGGGACAAAAACCCCGAATCGGCCATAGGTCAGGGACAAAAACTGTAATTTACCCAAAAACTAATAATGTAAACATAAGTTTGTATAAGGTATGTGAAATAGGTAAATAGTTAAGGTACTCCTAAATTTTTATATAGCCACAATGGACTAATCTTAACAATTGATCAATAAGATTTAATGGTCAAAATTAATCAAATATTTTGTACATGAAGGGTATTTTGGTAATTTGGTACTTAAAAAAGGATTTATTATTATTGTTTTTAAATTATTGTTTTTATTATTTTTTGTTAAAGAAATAATATTATCTGAAAATCACGTGTGATAGTTGATGTGGCGTCCAAATGCTTTAATTATGAAGCATTATTGGCGTGGAATAGTTGAAGTGACGAAAATTCAAAATTTTTGTTGGTAGCAATTGCCTTTGGTCAAAGATTGATTTGCACATTCTAAAAGGTTTAGAGTCCAACTTGCCTCTTAAAATTTCAGATTAAAATTCGGTGGAGAAACTTTCTTTTTGTAAGTGTATAAATCCTTTATAAGATAGTAGACATAGTTGGTCACTAAGGCTATGCAACGTGATGTTAAAGTAAAAGAAAACGCAATTTACTACCACAAAAGATTTAAATTACAAAAGTATGTATTTGAGGTTATTACATAAATCTTGATAGCATAGAAACATAGAAACATAGAACCTATGACAGTGCACAATAACGTAAATTAAGACTTGACAAAAAACATATAAATCCCCGTCTAAAATTAAACCTTCTTCCACGCAATATTTTGGATCATTATCTTTCGACCCGTTTGAACTATTCCCTTTAAGCATTTTTTATATTTCACCCATTCAAACTGTGTTATAGATAAAACACAACTGAATCAAATCTTTAAGAAGTTTAGAATGTTTTTTAATATTAAATGTAAAGTTGTAAATTAGTGCTTTAACATGAATTTATCATTGTTGTTTTAATGAGGTAACAAAGGTTTACCTAATAAATCTACTCTGTAACCACAATGACACACATTAAGGCACAATAACCTGATGTTGCTTTAACAGCCTGATAGTGTTTAATTCTAGAACTTAATAAGAAAATTTACATTCTTTAGCTCCAATGTGTTTCCCAGATTTCTAATAATTGAGCATATATGAGCATGTGCATACAGGAAATATACAGTTGTATTTCTCTATTTATCAAAAATGAGAAAATGAAAAACTGGGAATAGGGGCAAAAATGAGAAAACATTATTAAGCAAACCTTATCATTGAGCATTTAATCGAAATTGAATGTGTAATTGGTCAATCTATTGTTCCCAGGGTCGGCATACCTGTCAAGCATACAACCAATACAAGAATCAGGGGAAATATCAAATGAACAAATCACAGTGACATTTATTCACTTCATTTACATTAAGTTAAAACCTCAATTGCATCAACAGTTTAATCCTCATTAGGTGCAAAATTCAAATGATTAACTCTAGGTTGTATGTGTTCTGATATACATCAGCCAGATGGTGGAATAAGTGCATCAATCCAATTACCACTGACAGAAGTAGGCAAACTTAAATCAAATGTAGGCTCATATATAGGAGAAGATATCCAAAAACTAAAAATAATACACTCTCCATTTTTATTTGACGTTTTCTAACAGATTTTTTTTATATGACTTAAGGAGTCAAGTATTAAGACTTGCACCATATTTCTCTACCTCTATTTCCCTACACGAACGTATCATCAAATAGTATGCATTTCTTTTCATGAGTTCATTTCATTCCATAATGGCATAATGTCTATATTACAATATTTGTTTCAAATTCACGTACACACTCTTAATCCTACAACACCCTATCATTTGTATTCAATCCAACTACACTCTCAAACATAAAAATCTCACGAGAACTAGGGGTGAGCATATTGACCGAAAAAACCGAACCGAACCGAAAACCGACCGAAACCGAATCGAACCGAAACCGATAACATGTTATCGGTTCGGTTTCGGTTTTGAAAATTCATCGTTATCGGTTATCGGTTCTATCGGTTCGGTTCGGTTTTCGGAAAAGGATGAACATTTGGCCTAAAATAACCGAACCGAAACCGGACCGAACCGAAACCGATAACATGTTATCGGTTCGGTTTCGGTTTTGAAAATTCATGGTTATCGGTTATCGGTTCTATCGGTTCGGTTCGGTTCGGTTCGGTTCGGTTTTGGCCCGATAAGCACCCCTAAGTCGAGAACTATCTCAAAAAGATAAATCTCATTTTTTTGCATTTCTACCCCACAATCTCAAAAAGATAAATCTCATTTGTATTCAATCCAATTACACTAAACACAATCAACACATTCATAACCATAAAAGATTAAGTAAATTAAGTAACTAGCCTAGTTAAATAATTTAACACTCAGTGTTGAGTGGTTCCATTAAGCTGCAAACAACACAAACATTTTGAAAGTTTTCTTCGTTTGGTAAAAAGTAATGAGCCTCACACCCATTAATTATTATCTACTTTAATAGAGTGAAATTAGACATTTACACTTACTTTTACTTTTAAACATTATTAACTTTGCTTTTTATTTAAAAAAAATAGAATTCATTTCCCACAATGTATCACTTATTTTGAATCGGATGAAGTATATGATATTGTCTTAATATCCCCTAAATATCACTATGCAAGAACATGGGTTAGTGTACAACATTTGGTGGTAATTAGCTTTCAAAGTTATACCTAACCAATCATATATTCAATTCAAATTAAATATGATGTTAACTTTTTCCTAATCAAACAATTATCAATTTATCATTACCCTCGTTCAACACTCTTGTAAATCAAGTAGTTATTTCCAACAAAAAAGTTTACAATTACAGCTGAAAAGCACAATAACACTTAATCAATCCATTAGTTGGTGTTTGATGATGATTTTGGTGAGAAAAGTGATGAAGAACAATTAGGGTTTAGAGAGAGAAAGGTAGAGAAAGGTTAGAGAGAACAAATGCTGAATATGTGAAATGTTAATTATGCAAGAGTTGAAGAATTAAGCCTTACATGTTGGTATTTATACCATGGCTTAATTCTTGGTTAGTTAGGACTAATTCCTAAACAAAACTTAACATCTATACAATGTTTCACTTTTACCCCCTAGACTATCTATTACAACTTTCTAGTACCTAACAATCTCCCCCTTTGTAATAGTAGACTAGGTTGCATATCTTTGAAGACTTCTGTGTTTGTAAGGCTGGAGCTGAGATTTGAACCGTTGAGCAGTTATGTTGATAAAACAGCATCAGCCTTTCATCATCGTTGACAGACATACTTTTAATTGGCTTTTCAACCAATATAAAGTATTCCAGAAGACTTCATGCAAATCGACTGAATGTAGACCCATAGATAGAGCGGTTAGCAGCGGAAGTCCTTTCTTGAAGTTGTGGCGTTTGTCGATTTGCTGCAGATCCTTGGTTCCTGATGTTTGTTGAAGTTGAAGCAGTGCGGAATGTTGATATGTTGTGGATTTTTCTGACCGTTGTTGATAATGTAGGAGTACGGTCATAAAATCCCTTATCTGATGTGTTGACTGTTGTTGATAAGATTGAAATACAGTCATCAGAACTTCTATCAGACATAGTGACCGTTGTTGATAACAATGGAGTACGGTCGTCTGATCTTCGCACGAGAAGGTATCAGGGTAACCCAGGATCACATAGATTGCCTGTTTGCACAACAGTTACAGAAACTGTGTGACCTACGTTCAGTGTTGGCGTTGATGTTAGCACTGGTAGGATTTCCATTCAATCATCGTGGAATACCCATATTTTTGGTATCACTATGAATGTTCCGGCAATATCTCAAAGATATGCTTGGTAGAGTGCCTGTGTCCTAGAGAAATTTAATTCGGTTCTAGACTCTATATGTGGACAAATGAAGGCGAGGACTGGAGGTGGGTCCTCTTTTTCAATATCAACAATCTCCAAATGAGATGTCGACAGTGGATGTGGTTATCTCCGTGATTTTGAAACAAGTACTTTTTGTACTTGAGTGGTCAGTGGGGGTTGTGCATTGCATCACTGGGTCCATGATGTCTTAATCAGAGAGCAAAATATGCAATCCAATATAGATAAGGTTACCCGGTCATTTGTTCGGTTTAAGGAGGGTTTTCCGTTTTCTTTAACCCTTTCACACACGCTCCTCACTCAACTCACTTTTTCATTTTCAACCACACCCTCGTTTTTGTTTTTACCATGTGATAAGCTGATCTGCACCCCATACTTCATACCCCCTCTCAATTTTTACCTCAGCGCACCCCAATCAAGATCCCGTGATACTTGATTCTGCTCACCTAGACCTAGGGACCCTCACTTTTTAGTTCCTATATTGTCGGTGGCTCCGGGGAAGATCATGCTGGATATAGCAGATCATAGGAGTAATTTGAGAGTGGTCTAATACGCTCATGTGCAATTTGATCAGCTCTTTAAAAGATGTTGCATTTTGGTTGGTTCACATGGATTTTTTGGTAACACCGGACTTAATTAGAGTATCCGTTAGCACACGGTATGAATCGTTAGTCGTTTGCACAACAGTTGATTCAAATGTGTGACCTGCGTTTAGAGTTGGCGTGAATTTAGCTCTAGCAGGATTTCCACTCGATCCTCGTGAAACATCAGATTGTGATGCCACTACAAGTGTTCCGATGGATTCACGGAGATCCATGTTTGTAGTGCAGGTGTCCTATATTGGAAATATTCTTGGGGGTGAGAACTAGACACACGGTGCATACAAAGAGACTTAACCCGGGGAAGGAGGTTATTTTGTTTCAATACCGACATACTCCGAATGAGTAGTCAGTAGATTTTTTGCTACGTCCCCTAATGAAATGAAACAAATCCCTGTTGAGAGGAATTTGAGTAGTTGGTGGTGGCGTGCATTTGCTTTACTGGGCCAGTAAAGTCTAATGAAACATTCGTATTTGTTTGGTTGCCCGGTTTGTTTACGGTTTTGGATGCACTCAAAGGTGTGTTTTCTTTGATTTATCATGTTTTCACATCACCTTACACTCACCTATTACTATACCCTAGACCTAAATCCTCACATTTGCCATTTGGCTGAAATATTTCCCGGGGAAGGTGTGGCCTAATCTGGCAAACCATGGGAAGGTATGTCTTTTGAAGTAGTAAGTAACGAGAGTTAAAAGAATTTGTAATAAACAGATGCAATCTTTACTAGAGAACTAGTAAAGAGATCGTTTACGGATATTACAACGACTTATAATTAGTGTTACAAACATAAAACTTTTTATTTGGGTATTTTGTTTTTGGTTTTTCTGAATTTTCTCCCCCTAGAAATAATAATTCACCCCCTAGAATTAATATTTCTCCCCCTCGACAAAACAAAAGTATTGACAAGTTTTGAGATCGAAGGACGTACCTTATACATCGTCGGAGGGTTGAAGGAGAGTATTTGCGGTGAAGCTTGATTGAGCTTTGTGCTTTCTTTTGAGTGCGGTTCTGAATCTGTTTTGATCAGAAGCCATTGTCCGTTGAAGACCGGGTTCCAAGCTGATTTACTTGAAAGCCATTTCTTTGAAGCTCGGGTCATACACTCAAGTGTGCATAAGCCATTCTGTTGAGACACGAGTCATACACTGATGTGTGTATAAGTCATTCTGATGAAGCTCGAGTTATACACTGAATTGTGTATAAGTCATCCTGTTGAGGCTCGAGTTATACACTGAAGTGTGTATAAGTCATGGACCGTTGAGGACCGAGTTATACACTGAATTGTGTATAAGTCATTCTTCCTGCAAAACACATCATACAACTTTTGGTACCCATATTTGTTTGGGTCCGATGGTGTTAGTGTTAGAATGAAACCATCGATAAGTTGTATCGATTTGATGTAAAGATTTGGAATTCCATGAAAAATTGAAACTCGATGTTCCACGTTCAAATAATTTCCGGGGAATTATTTGAGATTTTGGAGTTTTAGGAATCCATTTTGCATTTGAGCTCGTATGAGTTTTGTAGACAGAAGCAGGGTTTGCAGTTGGCACTGATTTACAAATTGTTTTAGGTGCCAGAGAAAGTAAATCTTTCCTCGTATACCTCAAAGTGTTTGTTTTAAAAATGAATTTCTTTGAAGGTGTACGATCCTTTGAATTTAAATTACAAGGTTCCGGAAATTTTGAATTTCCAATGAACTTTTTACTCTTTTGAAGAGAATAAGTTGTAAATTGTGAGACCTTTTTAGAGATAGATTTTGAAGATTCACCGGTGTAAATCTTAATCGGAACTTGTACCGCATGTTTTCCTTTATCAAAAAATTTAGGTTTAGAAAATTTAGCAATTTTGATATTCAAAACATCGTTTGTAGTTTGTAACAAAGAAATATTTGTTTCAAGAACTGTAATTTTATCTAGCAATTTTGTTTTCTCAATATTAAAAGTATTGATTTGTTTTTGTAAATCAGATCCAAAATTACATTCAAGTTGTTTGATTTTATCAGTCAAAATACAATTTTCAGCACAAACAGAAGCATATTTTTCGATGTTCAAAATATTAACAGTATTTGTGTCATGAAGTTTCTTTGTTAATTCAACAATCTGAAGTTGCTTTGTTTCAGAATCTTTTGTTAGAGTTTCAATTTTCAAGAGTAATGCTTTATTTTCAGAAACTCCTTGGTTGAGTTTAAGTGTATGATCGTTTAAACGTTCTTGAAGTTGAGTATTTAAATGTTTTAAAGAATCAACTTCAGATATCTGAGTTTTAACAAAACAAGTATCAGGACCTATGAAATTATCAGAATTTGATAAGAGAGAACGGATTACCTCGTTTTTCTTGTTGGCCTTTTCAGTGAATCTAACAGAAACCTCAGCATTTTCTTTTGCCATAAAGCACAGATGGTTGTTTGTAGGCTTTGAATTATATTTCTTCGAGATAAGGGATATAGTCTTTAGCGCATCTTGAAGGTCTTTAACCATCTTTTTGCAATTGGGGGTAAAAGTCTTTGAGTTTAACAATGTGAAAATCTTCTTTTAAAACCTTTTAAAAAAAATGAAAATTTTAAAAGTGTTTAAAAAGTTTGAAAAAGTTGAGAATTTAAAAAGTTTGGGCTTAGAGTTAAAATGTAAGATATGAGCTCAAAACAGATGTGGACTTAAACGATTGTGGGCTTAATGTTTTGTGGGCTTAAATCTTGTATTTGGGTTAAAAGAAAATGTAAACATTTCAAATGTTTTGAGGTTTTTTTTTTTTTTTTTTAAAAAAATTGATAAAAAAAAAATTGTGTCACAAAATTTGTTTTAAAATTGTTTTTAAAAATGTGAAAGGTAAGAAAAATGTTTACGGTTTATGTATTTCTTTATAATTCTTGAGTTGAAAAGAATAAAAAAAATATTATGTAACCCACTATCTATGGTGAAAAAGGTCTAATTGTTGTAATGTAAGCATTTAATTGTTGTAATGTTGTTGCAGTTGTTTGTTCGAGTTACACGTTAGTGACTAAAAAAAAAATAAAAATTTGGGCTCAGATCTTCATTTGGGCCGAAAATAAAATGATTAAGGTTTTGGGCTTAATATAATTTGGGCTTTACAATGAAATTGGGCTTGTTTTTGAAATTGGGCTTGATCTTGTATTTGGACTGAGATCTTGCAAGTCTAATACTTGACGGAAGCAGACAATTTTTGACGATCAAACAAGCAGACAATCTGATCAAATCGTTTTTTTTTAATTGAGGAACTATCGATTATAACTGTTTGATAATCGAATCAGGTAATCTTCTCGTTGAATCGATCATGTGTATTGAATCGATTCAGAATATGTTCTTGAGGAGCCGAACTTTAGGCCGAACATTTGATTTTGAAGATGCCGAACTCTTTATCGATGAACACTGAATACATTCGAACACAGAATCTGAATTGTTATGAATCGATTTAAGCAGGATTAATGGAATTAATCAAGAATTGTTATGAATCGATTTAAGCAGGATGAACTCTTATGAATCTATCAAGAATGAATCAGAAATTGATTTTGAAATTGAATCAATTGTAATTTGTACATTTGATTTTTGAAATTGAATCAATTGTAATTTGTACAATTGATTTTGAATTGAAATTATTTGTTTGAAGCCGAACTTGAACTCTGTGTAATTTGTTTGAACTCTGTGTTTGATTTATGTTTGAAGCCGAAGTTGAACAAAAGTGCCGAACTTGGTGAAATTGGGCTTAAGTTCGGGCCGAGCTTCTACTTTGGATTTGGGCCGAACTTCTCAGTTCGGGCCGAACTTGATATTGGGCCGAAGTTGAATACTTTCTCGGGCCGAAGTTCTTAATTGGCCGAACTTGTTCTTGGTTCTTGAAGCCGAAGTTGTCGACAGGTACGTTCGTGACATTCAAAAACATACAAAATCGATCCTATTTTCTTCAATGCTCAACCAAATCCAATGATTTAAAGCACAAAACGTTCGAAATTGTTTTTCTAACAATCTGATTCAATCACTTATCCCAAAACATAACACATCTTCGCTCGATTTTGATTTTACAGTCACTTTTTGAGTTTTTCACCTTTTCTCTAAAATCATCAAATTGAAGATCGATTGTTGACGGAATTGATCTGAATTCGATTCTATTCTTCTTAGAAACAATGGAGACACACTATTCTGCACTCAATCCATCGATTTGGAACAAAAAATTACAACATTTAATTTTCATGAACGAACATCAACTTTTTCTTCAAAAACCTTGAAAAACCCACTTGATCTTCTGATTTTAACACCAATTGATGGATTTGGATCGTTTTCAAGATGAAATTATGCTCTGATACCAATTGAAAAGCACAATAACACTTAATCAATCCATTAGATGGTGTTGGATGATGATTTTGGCTAGAAAAGTGAAGAAGATTGATTAGGGTTTTAGTGAGAGAAAGTAGAGAGAAGTTGAGAGAACAAATGCTGAATATGTGAAATGTTAATTGTGCAAGAGTTGAAGAATTAAGCCTTACATGTTGGTATTTATACCATGGCTTAATTCTTGGTTAGTTAGGACTAATTCCTAAACAAAACTTAACATCTATACAATGTTTCACTTTTACCCCCTAGACTATCTATCACAACTTTCTAGTACCTAACAACAGCTTACACATTAGGTATTTATTATTGGAGTTTTACACGAGACGCATTAATCATAGAGTAGTAATTCTCAAATTTTAACGAGACTAATATGATTGACACGAATCTTATGCAACGAAACATGCATATTATTCTAGATTTACCAACCTAAGAAGGATCTACATCATTTTCATGTTATACTGTTGCATTTTAAAACATATGTAACAGTAGATGAAGTAATAGACTTTTGGTTACGGTTGGTTAATTGGTTAATAGATACTACATTAGCAAAATAAGACCTTTACCGTTAAGACATGATGCAAAGTCTCAAATGTGTTCATAACTTAAAACGGCGCATATTCACAAACAAATCAACTTAGGGGTGTTAAAAGTCAAATTCATCCATCTGTTTTTTATGTCTTTAGTGAGCCATGTAGAGAAATTGGCTAAAATATATACCTTTTTCTAGGATTCGGTTTAATTTGTTAATTGTTAAAAGGAGATGATTTTTATACATTTACCACAACTATTGTTTTATGTGCCCTTAAAGACTATGGTTAAGAAAAAGTTTGTTACTTAAATTCAATGTACATTTAACCATAAAAAACCACCTCTCCTAAAATTACTAACCACCATGATAGTTATGCTACAATACTTGTACACTACCAATTAACTAACTCATAACCATTGCCCTAATTAAGGGCTATGATTAGCAAGTTACTTGATTAAAATACAAGTGAAAACAATGCATGTAATAAGTTTTAAACGCAACCTTAGGTATTGTCGTTAAAAACTCTTTTAATGGGGGTAAGCATGAGTTCATTTTGAGGCGGTTATGGTCCAAAAATGAACAATAAGAAACTTCCAATGTTTGGTTTCGGTTAAATTTGTTTAGTGTATTCGGTTAATTCTGAGTATTAACCAAATATAAAAATACTCTTCCTAATCACCATGGTATGTATTTCACACATTAATATAAACAAGTTAAATATGCGTAGTTTGGAAAATTAAATACGTAGTATATTATTGGAGACGAAATGATTTTAAAATATCAAAATTAAGGGTATATCATAAATACGTACGTGTATATGTATATGTATATGTATATGTATGTATATATGTAATTTTTTATGTGATATGAAATTTTAATGCACGCAAATCTTAGACACATGTAAACTTCGATGCACAATTATGCTTAAACATTTATTCAATATGTTTTTCTCATGCCATTATTATTCAAAATATTTAATGAATTTTAATAATGAAGATGACTGAATCCAAAGGTAATGTCTATTCTACGTGATAAGTTTGATGGTGTGATTGCCATAATGTGCAACCATAGTGGTTGTATGTTTTAAATAAAACACGACACATTTGCTTTTGAAATCCCAAACAATGTCGGAAAAAATCATTTTCCTCAACCAACAAAACAAAATCACAACTTCATTTTATGTTCGATAAACGTTTCGATGATGTGCAACAATGATGGATGAATCTCGCATTCAAGACATTTAATTTAAACACGACATCATATGTCGGTCATAGTTTATTAAATTTCTCAAAACAATAGATTGGTGGAGACATTCTAACCCCTAAACTTGTAACTTAAGCCATTCTCCTTCTCAAAAGGCTAGAATAGATCCGACTACTCTCCTAGCTCAGTGACTAACTTGAGTAAGCACGAGTCAAGGCTCGAACCCTAGACTCTTTATTCCTTTAAACCTCTTTATAAATAATGACAAAAGGGCAATTCATACGTAACCGCAACGTCATTAATAATTTATTTTAAACATAATATTTAGTTTTAATATTATAAGTACAAAATATTACTAGCATCACTTATTACCTAACTGAAAATGTTAAATAGAAATGTCTGTTTTAACTATAAAACGTATTTTAAAAAAACTTCTAAGCAATTAGCTAAATAATTACAAAAACATTAAAGAGGGTTTTGGCATCCAAGAATCCCAATAAAAAATAAATTTTGAGTAAATTACACCAATCATCCATATGATTTGTACAATTTCACAAGTTTTTTAATTTTAAAAATTATAATAGCAATTCTTATTTCTAGCTAAACAATATTAATTTTTTGTATTAAATCCCCTGTATAATGCACATGATGGCATATTGATCTTTGAGTAAATTACACGAATGGTCCTGTGGTTTACACAATGTTTTAGATTTGGTCCCTAAGTCTCTGTAATTACACTCATGGTCACTGTGGTTTACACTTCGTATTGGTTTTGGGCCCTAATACTAATAGCCATTAAAATTTGCTGTTAACTTTCTTTAAATGGCGAAAATACCCTTTTTAAAACTTCTCTTCTCTCTCTTCCTTCTTCCACAACCCCACACCATTTCTAATCTGCATCATCTTCATCATATTCGTCTTGTTCCTGCAATTTTAGCCATTTAAGTTCATATAGAAAAACTGTTATAAATGTAATGGATTTGTTTTGACGTATTTACCCTTTCAAAAATGGAAGCTTCAAATATTGGCAGCCTTAATCCTTCTACTACTTTTAAAAAGTTTCTAACATTTTTGAAGAACTGATAAGCTGGTAACGGTTGAGAATCCCATGTAAAGTTTTGAGATGGTAATTTACTAATCTTCACAACCGTTATAGCAATTTAACAAATCACACAACCGTTATAGCAATTTAATGAATACATAATTGTACAGTTAGCTGTAGAATTTGTACCTTCTGGACAGAGCCTGGTTCGGTCTTGTTGATTGCATCACAGGGAAATAATCCATTTCTCAAGCAAGAAATGAATTCAATTTCGTATGGTTGTTTTGGTATACCTAATGATCCGACAATACTCTCCAGCCATTTGGTAGCTTGAAATCTTCTCCAAGCTACAAACATCACGAAACTGAAATGAAAACAAAAACCTAAATTAACAACACATTTGATTGCTTTGAGGAAAAAAAATCGATTTCAGAAAGTGTAATCTTACCCGCTTCTTGCGCTTTCCGTGAAGCTAAATTCAAATATGACCTGTTCTAGACACAATCACCTCCATTAATTTTAACGATCTGCAATTATTCTCTTAATCTTTCATATAAGGAAACCGAATCAGTTTCCAAAAACCGTCGGGAAATTAGGTTTCTCCTTCAACTCTGTACTGGATCTTTAGGGAGATAGAGTATATGAAAACCTAGATTCTAGAGAGAGATGAGTGAATTAACTGGTGAAGAGCTTCAATTTGTGTATCTACCGGGCTTAAGAATCATGGGATTTGGGAATTTTCAATTAAGTTTGTAGAGAGAGATAAGTTTGTAGAGCTTCAATTAAATCCACAAATATGATGAAGATGATGCAAATTAGAAATGGTGTGGGGTTGTGGAAGAAGGAAGAGAGAGAAGAGAAGTTTTAAAAAGGGTATTTTAGCCATTTAAAGAAAGTTAACAGCAAATTTTAACGGCTGTTAGTATTAATTAGGGACCAAAACCAATACGAAGTGTAAACCACAGTGACCACGGGTGTAATTACTCAGACTTAGGGACCAAATCTAAAACATTGTGTAAACCACATTGACCATTCGTGTAATTTACTCTTGATCTTTTCTCGTCTCTCTTTCTTTCTCAGTTGATGAACCTGAACACACGCAAAACACACGCATACACAAAACAAACTCTTTTGGCCTCGTTCTGGTAACCACCGTCGGCCTCCGCCGACAACTACCACTACACTACATCTTCGTCCCCTACCTCCTCTTGTGTATGTGCAGAAACCATAATCCCTAATTGCACATGAACCCAAATCGAACTTGAAGAATTGGGACTTGGGTTAGATATTGGTGGTTCTGGTGGTGGTTTGAAGTCAACAGCGGTGGCCAGTAGTGGTTGGAATCAGTATACAAGAATTTTGACAGCGAAAGATTTCCGAATTTCTAAACCTAATTCTTGTAATTAATCATCTTCTGTTAATTTTCTAAATTCAACTAGTTTGTGTGTGTGTTGTTGTTGTTACTTGTGTGTTATTGTCCAGGTTAGTCGTTGGCAAGAGTATCTTTGAGGAGGTGCAGCCACACAGGGCCCATATTTTATAGGGGGCCCAATTTTATATATATCTTATGTATATAATCTTAAAATTATAAGTAAACATAATAATTTAATACAAAAAAATTATAATGTGCACTTTTTTATATAAATTTTGTATCTAGCAGCCCATTTTCGTTTATTTGCACGGGACACTTGGAATCTTGGAGACGCCCCTGGTCGTTAGTGGAGGTGCGGCTGGGACAGACCCCGATTTCTATGGATGTTGGACGGAATTGGTGGATCTTAGAGAAGGTTCGGTGTTGATTTCAAAGTATTGTAGTGGAGACCATAGACTTTACGCAAAGGCATCAAACATAAAAAAGTTAATACTACTGTATGAAATGTGAAAATACTAAAATGCCTTAATGTGAATTGCACATGCCAGATTTAATAGAAAAATTTAATACGGTTTAGTCTAAAGGACTATGGATACAACAAGTTTCAGAATAAAAACTACTAGCGTAATTTTTAAACTAATTGACTATTGATCAAATTTGGTACAAACCATAAGGACGATTTGTGTAATTTACTATTAAATCTAGAGCGACTAGAATACCAATTATATGTTGACAGAAAAATCTCATCAAATAATAATGCTCTTATAGGAAGAATTTGACCAAAAAAAGAATTTGGCCAAAAATAGCCCGATTAGCAATTCCAGCATGCACAATAGAGCAATGGGTGTGGTCACCCCAAGTCGGAAGCCACATATGCGCCACCTTTATGCCACATCACTATTTCACATTTCATATACAAAACCCCCCGGAATACCCCCTCTACCATCACTTAAGCCATTTGGGCCCTACCCCCTTTTTTTCTTTGTCTTATTTTTAAAAAACATAATACTTCATTAAAATAAAAATTACATAATACAAATTAATACACCTAAAAAAGAAAACAAATTACCGAAAAATTATAAAAAAATTACCGAAAAATTAAAAATACCGAAAATTAAGAAAAAAAATACCGAAAAAAAACTACTCGTCGTCATCGTCCACTTCAAGTTCATCTTCATCGACGGGGTCGCGGATCGCCTTTTTTTCCTTGACGATTCTCGCCCTATCCTGGCGCCCAACCCGTGGGTGTTAATGCTTAGGAATCGCAATGCTTCCAACCGCACGAAAACGTTATCCCGCGCCTTTGACCTTTCATAAGCCGATTGAGCGGCTTCACTTTTCCGCCTAAACTCGGCCATCATAGCCTCGCCAAGGTCCGACGGTGCGGCACTTCCGGCGGTGTTAGTGCCGGATGAACTTTTCAATCTACTCTTTTTTGCCTTTCGAGACTTTCCCGCCGGACGTGGTCACATATCTTCCCCGAAAAGTTCTTCGTTATCGGAGACCGAAATGGGCTCGGGGGCGTCCCATTTCGGGCATTTTCTCAAAACTTCCCATGCATCTTCGTTGTTAAATTGTTTTTTTTGATGCCGACTCGTCACGGTACGCTTGTCGGACACGGGCCAAAAAGTCGACCTCATTTTCACCGCTTCGGCTTGTACGTTGTAAACGTTTGTAGATACCGTTGAAACGTTGACAATTACCGTTTAAAGTCGTCCACTTCCCCGTCAACATGTCTTTGGTACGCGGCGTATCAACATCCTTGTTGAACTCAAGAAGGATTTTGTTCCAAAAACAATCATCGGAGTGGTCGGTACACTTTTCGGCATCCTCGGAAACGCTAACCCAACACTCAGCCAATAACACTTCTTGTGCCGCGTCCCACCGCATGACCGTCCGACTTAAGTTGGTGGCAACTTTTTCCCCCTTTCTTCTCGCCTTTTCAACGGCCGCGCGGGGTCTTGAGGTTGTGAAGGTTGTGGTTGTGAAGATTGTGGTTGTGACCATTGTGTTTGTGACCACATTTGAGGGGGGTGTAGTTGAAGGTTTTGAAATTGTTGTTGAAGCATAAATTGGTTGTATTGCTCTTGGGAAAATGTCGGCATGACATATTGGGTACCATAAGGATTGGACGCCGACATTTCGGTATTTTGGGTGGACGATACCGATTGTTGGGACGAATGTGTTGACGGATTGGACGCCGGTGAGCCGGAACTTCCCCATCCAAGAATACCCGTTCATCCAATCGGGATGTGGTGGTTGAGACATTTTTGTGAGTTTTTGAGAGTGAAAATGTAAGAAATTGTAGAGAGTGTGTAGAAGATGGTGTGAAAAAAGGTTATGGTTAAAGGGATTATTTATAATAGGTTTTATTTAAAATAAAAAATAAAAATAAAAAATTTTCGGTCAAACTAGCCGTTGCCAACGGCTAGCCCACGTGTCACCTCCCCATGCGTCCGCTGCCCTCGTCGATAGTCTGGCGCCGGAGCTCACTGGCGTAGCGGACGGTGTGGTGGCGCGCCTAGAACAAAGTTCATGGCACCAGAACTGAAAAGAATCATCCTTTGTACCTAGTCCTAAGTGAGGTCAATTCAACCATGCAGACAAGAAGCAAATTTAATTTTTCAATAAATTCAAATGTTTGTAACATCAGTCTAATTTCTAATGAATGTATGTTTGAATGCTTTCTTTCACAGGAGGAACCAAAGAAGATTCAACAAGCCATGAAAGACTCAAATTGGATAATAGCAATGCAAGAAGAACTTCTTCAATTCAAGTTACAAGCTGTATGGACTCTTGTACCTCTACCAAAAGGAAAAAGACCCACTGGAACAAGATGGATCTTCAGAAACAAGAAAGATGAAAGGGGTATAGTGATCAAATACAAAGCCAGACTTGTAGCCCAAGGATACACTCAAGAAGAGGGAATAGACTATGATGAAGTATATGCACCTGTTGCTAGAATTTAAGCAATAAGAATATTTCTGGCATATGCTTCATACAAGAAAATCAAAGTCTATCAAATGGATGTGAAAAGTGCTTTCCTATATGGGAAAATTGAAGAAGAAGTGTATGTGTGTCAACCTCCAGGATTTGAAGATCCTGAACATGATGACTATGTGTACAAACTAGACAAAGCTCTATATGGCCTTCATCAGGCACCAAGAGCCTGGTATGACACATTGTCATGATATTTACTAAAGAACAATTTCAAAAGAGGTGCAATTGACAAAACTCTGTTTACAAGAAAAGTCAAAGATGATATACTACTGGTCCAAATATATGTAGATGATATCATCTTTGGTTCAACAAATGATCAACTATGCAAAGAGTTTGAAGAATTAATGCAGATCAAGTTCAAGATGAGCTCAATGGGTCTAATGAACTTCTTTCTTGGACTCCAAATAAATCAAAGATCAGATGGTATTTTGATCAATCAATCAAAGTATGTCAGAGACATCTTGGAAAAGTTTGCAATGAAAGACTGCAAAAGTGCAAGCACACCAATGGAAACTCACAAACACCTACATCCTGATGTTGAGGGGGAGGATGTAGATGAACATCTTTACAGATCAATGATATGTTCTTTAATGTATCTAACTGCATCTAGACCTGACATTATATATAGTGTTTGTGTATGTGCTAGGTATCAAGCAAGACCTAAGGAGCTACACTTGCAGGCTGTTAAAAGAATTTTCAGATACTTGAAAGGCAAACCTTCACTTGGTCTTTGGTATCCACATGACTCACCATTTGAACTCATAGCCTACACTGATAGTGACTATGGTGGTGAATGTCAAGATAGAAAATCTACTACTGGTGGATGTCAATTCTTTGGATCAAGATTGGTGTCATGGCAATGCATGAAACAAACAAATGTGTCAACATCAACTGCTGAAGCAGAGTATGTAGTTGCATCTGCTTGCTGTGCTCAAGTTCTGTGGATTCAAAATCAACTCCTAGACTTTGGTATCTCTATTCTTAAAACTCCCATTTTTATTGATAATCAAAGTGCTATCAGTATTGTGAATAATCCAGTAAAACATTCAAAAACTAAACACATTGAAATAAGATTTCATTTTATAAGGGATTGTAATGAAAAGAAATTAATCAAGGTAGAGAAAATTCATACTGACAAACAATTAGCAGATCTTTTTACAAAAGCGTTTGATGTAGGAAGATTCAGCTTCTTGGTTAGCAGTATTGGAATGATTTTAATAAATTAATTTCACAACCAAAATCATATGTAAAGTCTTTGTACAATATTTATTTTTAAGTATGTTTTACTACTGGTTATTCACTACTACTGATCATGAGTTACTCTTACAATTTAGTACTGATAGGGTTTTTCTTAGAATTAGGTTAAGTATAGAAACAACAGTTACTACTGACGATTCTACTACTGATACTTAGTTACTACTCATCGACCGTTATCGGTAAAATACACCATTTTACCATACTAACCCCCATGAAAATAGCCATTGGGTTATGATTCGAAGGGTGTTTCGGTCATTTTGCAGGTTAATTCGAAAAATATAAATAGATGAATGTGATTAGTTTAGCATTATCCTCACCTCGTTTCGATAAACCCTACGATAAACCCTAATCTCTGCAAATCTCGATCAAAACCCTGCATCAGTAGCAAAGAAATTCATTCCACAAATCACTCGAATAATCAAAAACCGATCAAACTCTCTCAGAAATCAACAAAATCAACATCAATTTCAAGTTCAAGATCATACAAATGGCTACACTGAAATCTCTCGAAGTTAAAACTGATCTCAAATATTCTGAATTTCACAATATGTGTCCATTCTTAAGAAATCCTGATGGCACAAAGGATTTTCGACCCATAGTCATGTTCTTGAAGAACTCATACATAAAGTTTGCCTTAACTGTCAATCCTAAAGCTTATCAACAATATCTTATTGACTTCTGGGAAAATGCTGAAAAGATTGAAGACACACATATGTCAAAAATCAAATCCATAGTAGATGGAAAGATAATCATCATCACTGAACAGACAATCAGACACCATCTTCAATTAAATGATGAATCAGGTATGTTTTCACTTCCAAAGGAGGATCTCGTTGAAACTTTACAAAAAATGGGGTATGAAGGAAGACTAGACATTGTTACTTTTCAAAAAGGTCTTCTTTCACCCCAATGGAAATATTTAGTACATACTATTCAAAATTGCATCTCTCCTAAAAAGATTTCTTGGAATGAGTTCAACAAGTCAATAGCATCTGCTACTGTTTGTCTGTGCACAAGATAAGTATTCAATTTTTCAAATATGATTTTTGAAGGAATGCTGGCAAATTTATCATCTGCAAAATTTTTAATGTACCCTAGATTCCTTTCACATATATTTAATTGTGAAATTCAAAATCTTTCAACTCCTAAAAACATTTTTGTTACACCTGAGATAAACAAAAAGGTGTAATCAAACATGAGAAAACAATTTAAATTTTCTAGTAAAGAGACTCCACTATTCCAAAACATGATCTATGATCAACCCCCAACCGGAGAAGGTTCAAGTCACCCCATTGAACCCCAACCAACTCCACCACTAAATACGGCCCAAACACAATCCGCTCAGTCCACTCAATTACCTACACCGACTAATGTCATGAATGTGTCCCAGGTACATGAAATTAATCCCCAGAGTGCTACTCTTCCCTCTGAGGAAGACCAACCTATTGCCAAACAAATTTCTAAAATCTATAAAAGGAAGAAAACTTCCTTAAAGGACGCCAGGGGACCAATTGAGTCAGACCCCAGACTCCAAGAGTTGTACTCCAAGGAGGAGAGAGGACATGAGGAAAGGGCTCTCACTACTGATGCCCCAAAGGTGGGTGAACAGGCTAGTGAGAACATCATTAGGACCCAGACCTCGGCAACTCTAATTGATGACTCATCTTTTGAGGCGGCACTAAGAGGACCCCGGTGCCAAGAAACCACAAGGGGGGATACTACTGCTTCTTCTAGGAAGAAGAGAGTATCTAAACAACCCATTTCATCACCTAGAAGTGATGAGGGTAGAGTGCAACAAATTGAATTAACGGATAGGATGGAAAACCTTCAAACCAATGTACCAATTGAGCCCAATGATCCACCCAAAGGGGCTGAGGGCAGTATTAAACCAACACAATTGACGGATAGGAAGGAAAACCTTAAAACCACTGTACAACATTGTCTGAATCTTTTGAATAATCAAGGAAAAACCATGGATTATATGAAAAATTACATCAATACTCTGAACAGAAGACAGAAGAGGTTCGAGTAGAAGCTTTAAAGGCAATCAAATTTGATCAGAAAATTACAAAGGAAGATTGCAGATAGTGAGGCTCAACAAGTTGAGATCACTAAGGTGGGGAAGATCAAATTCAAGGAATGATTGATCATTCTATTGCAGCAGCAGCCTCCCTCTTGAACTTAAAAGAAGCTCATGGTGAAACAGATCAAAGTTATGGTGAAGACCTGCACAGAGGAGTACAAAGTATGGAAGATTATGGAATTGTGTCTGCAAATCAGTCACCAACAGCAGAACAAGTACACTCTCCAGTTACTGCTGAAGTCATAAAAACTACTGATCACATGGATATTACTGATGCTAATCATCAAGAGGTTGTTACTACAGATCCTATTGAAAAAGAAGAAACACCAGTAGTAAATACTCCAGAAGAAAATATCATTTCTGAAGGGTTTCATTGTACTCGATCAACCATTTGGGTCGACCGCCTAACATTCTTGGTTCGAACCTCACTGACCAAGAACATGAACTTGTTATTGACCGGTTAAAACCAACTAGTTGATTTAATCCCTAAATGCGGAACTGGGATTAAACCTAATCCTTAAACCCTAAAGGATTGGGATGTTGGAGAACTAGATTAGGTTAACAAGAAAAAAGCCTTGTACGAAAAACTCGAACACACACACATCCTTGTGTGTATTCGACGAACTGACCAAGAACCCTAGGGTTCTTGGTTCGACTTTCGTGCAAAGGGGTGAAGGGAAAAAGGGTTTTTCCAATTCATACCTTAGATTGCTCAAGATTGATCCACCAGTGATAAACACAACGAGAAGCCCTCTAGATAAGCTCTTGTAATGATCCATTTTCTTCAAGACTTGAAGAACACGAAGAACGAATGAAGAACACGAAGAACACAAGGCTTGTGTTCTTCCTTGTGTTGCTCGGCCGAAATAGGGAGGAAGGGAGGCCAAAATTCCGTGGCTAGGATTGAGGGAATGAGCACCTTACAAGGGAAACCCAAGCCTTCAATTTATAATAGAAGGACTTTCACTTAGGGCCCTTCTAGTTTAATTAAGATTAATTCATAATTAAACTTATCCTTTTACACAACCAACCCTTATAGTTTATTTAGTTATTATTGTTGCACTTAATTATTAAATGTCTAGTATTAATACACTAATATATTTCGGTACAATATATATACACGAAATATATATATACTTGTATTTATACTTTTAATAATTAATTATATAATAAACCTTATATAATTTAGACAATAATATTATCCAACACCATATGATTTAATTACTTTAAATCATATTATGGATAATCTATAATTAACACATTGTATATTTACTCAACTAGTAAATGTACATATACTTGTATTAATTAATTAGATAAACTAATCTAGTAATAAGTTGAACTTAACTTAATACTTAACTTGATTCATAAATGACTATTATGAATCAATCCTCTTCCAAGTATCATTACATATCTTACTCGTATTACATGCACTCACCAATGTGACCCTTGAGTGTCCAATAGACATGGACGTGACATCATAGGTTGACTAACTGTGCACATAAATCCATCAGACTCCCACTTGTGCAAGTTCGTAACCTTAGCTTGATGACACTAGTCCTGCAGCGGCCCTCTAGCAGGCAATACAGGATAACCAAGCCATAGAAACTCTTATACCCAGGTATTATTTCAGAAAAACATATTAATAGCATCGTCTAGTAAAGAACACTCCGTCTTTAATTCTTGGGTAACGTGTTAGGCTTATCCCTTGCAGCACGATATTTGTGATAACGAATACGAGCATGGTAGAAATTATCAACTCCTGTATTCGAAATCATTTTATGACTTCTTGATTCAAACTGCTGTGATAAACGACAAAGAACATATCAGTTCGTTTGGGCACGGCCATGCACTTGCCAGTTTCTTATCAAGTCAAAGGACCTATAAATATCTCTCCTAAAGAGGAGGTGCAATTACCATCTTGTATATTTCGATTTAAAATACAACTTCCTTTGTACCCAGTATCGCCTCGTATGACAAACGTATTTCAGCATTGTCTAAGTTGAACCAAAGCACATTAGTCATCGTATGCTAAACCAAATACCTCAGGCTTAAGGACAATCCTAGTGAACAATACTTTTGAACTTTTCAACCACGAAGTATTGTCACGGTGGTCAATCCAATATTCGTTGAGCCTCCAACAGAATATCACCGATATTTGGTTTACACAAAACTTGTGTAGCTATCTTCGAAGAACTTCGAATCTACCACCAAATACCGCGATGACGTTAACGTCCCGTCGAGGTTCCCACCAAGACGAGTAGTCACGGATTTTGTGTCTTCTTGAATAAATAGACTTTTATTCATGGATCTTGTAAAACATACAAAGTCTGAATAAAAATGATACTAACTGAAGTATTATTCCTCACTGGACATAGATACTGAATTATTACTGGATCATTACTTATTCCTTTCGTTTGTGTTGATTACTTAATGATTCTTACAAACTTAATTGTAACTTTATCACTAAACCAATCATTTCTATTAAACTAAAGACATAAGACGAGTATTTAAGAATACTATTACTTTTGTCTTTGCTAGATATTGTTCTTGCAACAATCTAGAACATATTCTAGTCTTGCCTTTTATGCAATTCATTATGCAATTCGGTAAACATAGGAGGATTGGAAATTAACTCCTTAGTTTCTTGAATTCATAAAATCATCCTTGCAACTAAAGCCTCTTTTAGTTACTTGATTTGTAGATATTCTTACTAGTTAAAGAAATTTTCTTAAATGATTGTGTTATCCACTGAAGTGTTTAACAACCTATCAAATATGCAATAATTAATCACAAGACTTATGATCACGCTATTAGGTTTGCAATAATCTAATCAATGATCATTTATTATTTCTCTTAACTCTTTGGCTAACGTCTTGGTAAAACCTCGTTGTTAATATCTTACTAACTTACTAAATTCATTAACATCTTTAATGAATTACGTTAGTCTTAGCTCCCACTTACTTTTATGGAACTTAAGCATCTCTTAAACTACTACTTTGACCTAGCCAATAACTTGTAGTTTAATCTTTTAAGAATTCTATCAATAATTAAGATCATCCTTTGGATTTGCGAATATCCAACATTCCTGATTAGGGAATCATGACCTTTATTGGTTACTGTATCTAGCAAGTATAAAAAACTTGGAATGATACTATCAATTCTTAAATACATTATTACTCTTTAAGAACTTAATTTAATGCCAAAGTCATTTCTTGGATTTCTCAAATATCCATTATTCTTATAAGGGAATTATGAATTGATTAAATATTGTATTTATTACAAGTATAAAAGACTTGCAATAATACCTTTTAATTCTTTAAAGACTTTAATATAGTTATGTCCCTTTTAAGAGTCATTTAATGTCTAAGTCATATTACTTGGATTATGCGAATATCCAACTATTCCTATTAGGGAATTATGACTTCATTAAATCCTTTACTACAAGTGTAAAAGACTTGTAATAATACTCTTTAAAGTCTATCTTGATTATATCTAATATAATCATACTATATTAATATTAACACTTTAAAACTTTTTATCATAAGTAATGACTATTACTTAAGATGTTTTAACTAAGTTCGATGACTCTTGAACCTTATGCTTTCATAAAACTCTTAAATACTTTCATTAGAAAAACTTTCTAATTACTAGCATCTAAGTACCTTGAGCTATCAAGACATTATTTATACAACAATCAAACAAATATATAAGTATAAACATGAAACATAAGTAAATCAAAACTTGACTTACAATCTAGTCATAAATCTTGACTAGTGTAATTATCACACATGCACACAATATAATTCAACCATGGATTCGACATTTAATTAAAACCAAAATGAAACTTGTTTTAACATAAAATAAAGTTATCCAAACAATAAAGTAAAATTGTTTTTACTGAATCCATAAAATACTGAATTATAAAACTTGGTGCTCGTGGGATCATCATCATCTCATGCCGGTCATCTCACTTATCATCTTATGCAATAAACGATTGCTAAAGTTGAGTTACTTGTAATAAACTTTTACAAGTAGGAAGCGAGTATCTAGAAGTTGGTCAAGTCAACTGAGGAGCAAGCATTGCCTCCTACACTTTGACCCTTGCCACAACCAAGACACCGTTTCTCGGTCCTTGTTTGGCTTTACCTTCTTGACCTTTTTGTTTGACTCCATTACCCTTTAGGCACGCCGTGGCTGAGATCGGTTTTATCCCTTCCCTTTCCACTGCGCCTCTTTCTCTGATCACTACCATCATCGGTTACTACGATATTATTCTTAAACTTGGTCCCCAAATCAACTCAGTAGTCATGAGCATGGAATGTAGCTCATCAATGGATTGCTCCATGTTGTGCATGTTGTAGTTGACTACATAAGACTTATAGTCATCTAACAACGAGTTGAGTATCATTACTGTTGCTAACTGCAACGGTACTGGGTATCCTATTCATTCAAGATGATCCATGTGCGCTTTCATTTCCATGACGCGACCACTCACCGATGATCCTTTAACCACCTTGCGAGATTTGAACACCCTACAAGCGTAATATGCTTGTCCTGGTTCATTTCTAGCATTCGCGGTAGGAGCATTTAGTATTGCTTTTTCTAGGACATTTCATTTTCTCTCATGGCAAAATATAATCCGAAGATCACACTTACAATTGAGAAACATTGACCCAGTCAATTCGTCCTTTTCTAGAAACAAGCGTAGTGAGAGACTGTTGGTACGTGTCGTTATGGTTGTTGCTACCATCTACAAATCAAACCCAGTTTAATTAGTAATCATCAACAAACATTCTCTAAAATATATTATAAACCCATAATTAATATTTTAGGCCTAGGATCCATATATCACATTCTCACCGCAAGGTTTGGGCACTTCCCGACGAGACATGCTATTTCTGGTAGGTAACTTCCTTACCGATCGTATCAAGACTTGACACGATTCCTAGGGGTCGTAGAATCTTTAGACTTATAAATTATTACAACTTTCTACAATCTAATTGTACATTTCTAAGTTAGTAATAAAGTCTAGTATGTTTACTCTACTCAAGTACTTTTTGGGCCGGGACTCCCGATTATCACCAAAGTAGATCAGACCATCTAAGACAGTGCGATGCTCTACGCCGGGACTCCCGATTATCACAGAACCTTACGCACCCTAACACTCGCAATGATTTGAATCCATATCTAAGGTTCTTTATCCTTACAATATGAATATCGTTTAACAAGTGAGGTGTTCCATTAGGTGGATAGTACTTCGATCTAAGATTTTCTTGGGTTTGTTTAAGTCTTAAACTAAACATAAACTTTTATTCCAATCTTAATCCTTGTTTAAAAAATGTGTGACTTGTGAATTGAAGGGTTCTACAAGACACCTTTTTAAAACTTTAAGAACTATTCTTTAAAACTTATAGTTTCAAGAATTTGCACGATTTTTCATGTATACCTAAAGCGAGGTGTACAAAACGTTTTACTAGGTTTTGTGAGAAACCTTATTTCTAATAAAACTTACTTGTTTTATATTACTTGAAAAACTTATAAACTTATGTTAAACTTTTAAAACTTTTATGATTCATGAACTTGAAACATAAACCTAGTTTAACACATCTAGTTTTCCATATGTCTAATAATGAAATCAAACACTTGTTATGACTTATTAGATTCGACCAAGACTAATGTCTTAACGACACACTTACAAACTTTGTGATTTTCTTGGGTAGCTCCCACTAGCTTCAACAACCATGATGATTTGTAAATAAATAAATTTAAAAAAAATGATAAATAAGGATAAATCGTTTAAAGAACGTAGGAATTGGTTTCGTGTCGTTTGGAGACCGTATGAGAAAGTTATGGACGAAACCGGGTCGAGACCTAGACCGAAAAGTGCAGCCCTGCTGCACAAGGGAAGTTCACGGCGTGAACTTGGGTTCACGATCGTGAACTCCCTACAGGGATTGTTGTATCTGGCGATCGAAGTTCACGTTCAGATAGCGATCGGGAGGTGGTCACGAAGCGCGAAGTTCACGCCGTGAACTTAGTTCACGCCGTGAACTTGGGATGTCTGCAATAAATTCGGGTTTGAGCTCATTTGATGCCATATCAAAACCCTAGTTTCTCCTTTGGCGATTTTTGAGCTTGAGGACTGATTGAGGTCGAACCCTTCACAAATCTTTGGTAGATTTCACTCCTAGTTGAAGATTAAAGGTATATCTTCTCTCTTTGATCTTTGTAGCTTAAGATCTATGTATTTAGATGTATGGGTTTGCAACCCTAGCTCTTGAGGTTATGGGGTATGGTGATATAAGTTATGTATGCACTTAATAGATGGTATATTATCAAAGGAGACAAGTGTACGATTATGATTTGTAAGAATCTTAAGGGTTGGTTAAACCTAGGGTTTGGTAAATCACCATAATTGGGGGAAATGTGTTAATAAGTGTTATCTAAAGATAGATGGATACAATAGCAGTAGTATTTGATGTTGATAATCTTGTGATTATTGTAATAGGCATTTGGTGAGGTCTTGGAAGGTTGACCGAATTGTGAAGCAAGGAATTTGACGTAAGGAATACGGTTGGAGCATTTTATTGCTAAGGTGAGTACGTGTGGACTTTACTGAGTACATAACTATATGAAGTATTTTGATTACTTATGATCGGTCTATTTAAAGTTTGTCTAGACTTATTATGTGTTGAGTTAGTATATATATATTATTGATAAAATATTTAACTAACTTGTTTGATGATTGATGTGATAGCCGAAGGCTTTGACTGGCATAACTGATAGAGTTATGATTAGAGATAGATGGTGGTGACGCGGGGGTGACCCCCGATCACTGAGACGGGTGTACATATGTTTGTACACTAAGCACACAGGTGCTACTAGTACGCATATGTTTACGTACTAGGCAATGTAGGGATCTATTGCATATATGTTTATGCATTAGGTTCGCTTGTGTTCCAATACATATATGTTTATGTATTGGATATGAGTGTGTTCTGGTACATATATGTTTATGTACTAGATATGTATGCTAGGAAAGCGGGACTGATAGAGTCACCAAAGGGTGACTAGGATGTGTTGGTAAAATATAAATATGTATTTATATATGATGTGATACTTGATATTATTGGGGTCTAAAGCCATGTAGCTCACGAGACATTTTTTTGTCTCACGTACTCCTTGTTTGTTTGCTATATACTCAGGTTCTGGATCGAGGATTTAGGTGCGCATGGATTGTGGTGTGCGGGGCCTAGAGTAGAAGATCATTAGTGCGGTTTGTGCTTAACTTTGGTTTTGATATACTTTGTAACACCAAACCTCATACTCTGATTTTCATATCAAAGTTATTGTAAATCCGTATTTTTGGAACTGGTCTTCTATTTACGAAAACGATTATTTTGGGCAAATGTTTTGTATTAAAAATTGAGGTGTTACAACTTGGTATCAGAGCTACTGTTTAAGTGAATTAGGTTGGATGTCCATCCTAGTCTTAGACTGTAGCATTAGGAATGTAAGATTCCTTGAGATCGTTAGGTTGACCTTGAGACTTTATGTTAAGTTTAGGGTTGAACCTAGGGGACCTATGAAAGTTGATGTGATTAAGGATATTGAGTCTTATGCGACTATTGGATTGTACAAGAGGTACTAAATGTTTGATGTCTTTCGTATAGTCTTAATCGAAAGAAATGGTGAACACTCGTCGAAGTGGGAAAGCCCCGAAAACGGGGAGGAAGAGATACATCATGTCGAGAGGGTTGAACAAGAAAGTCAACCTTCGATGCACCGAGTGGATGAGTCGGAGGTGGGAGCTAATAAGACTCCGGTAACCATGGCGGATCTCCAAACTTTTATTGATCAAATCAAAGGGATGGTGGCCGATGAGGTGCACCGCATTATTGGAAACCGTGAGAGATCGGGAGGAGATCGTGAATCCGAGGCTAAGTCGGATGAAAGGGCCGGTGGTGGTGGCACCCGGGTGGACCCTCACATTTACCAGTTGGCTGAAACATTTCCCTGGGAAGGTAAGGCCGGATCTGGCAAACCATGGGAAGGTATGTCTTTTAAAAAAAATTGATCGAATAAAAAAAAAATTCAAACAGGTATAAAAGTATTGATAAGAAAGTTTCTCCCCCTGGAAATACTAATTCTCCCCCTAGAATTAATATTACTCCCCCTCGAAAAAATAAAGATTTATAAAAGTTTGTAGATCAGAAATGTACCTTTTTGGCAGCAGCAGAGGGGTGGAGAAGAGTTTTTACAGTTCTGTGTTTTCTGAATAAGAGCGGGTTTCAGGTTGATGTAATTGAAAACCATTAATGGTTGGGAACGGGTTATACACTGATGTGTGCATAAGCCATGTAGATGAAGCGCGAGTTATACACTGAAATGCGTATAAGTCATAATGATGAGGCGCGAGTTATACACTGAGTTGTGTATAAGTCATAATGATGAGGCGTGAGTTATACACTGAGTTGTGTATAAGTCATAATGATGAGGCGCGAGTTATACACTGAGTTGTGTATAAGTCATTCCTGCAAAACAAATCAAACAATTTTTGGTACCCATTTTTGTTTGGGACTGACTTTGTTAGTGTGGGAATGAAACCACCGATAAGATGTGTCGATTTCATTTAAAGATTTAGAATTCCAAGAAAAACTGAAACTTGATGTTTCACTTTCAAATAATTGTCGGGGAATTATTTGCGATTTTGGAGTTTTAGGAACCCATGTTTCTTTTAAGAGCGGGGGTGTTTTGTAAACAAAATCAGGAGATATTGTTGGCACTTGTGCAAAAGTTGATCTAGGTGCCAAGGAAAGTAAATCTTCTCTCGAGTATTTTAAAGATTTAGATTTTGAAAAGATTTTCTTTGACGGAGTTGAATGTTTCAACACGGTTGATGGTTTAGTTTTATCCATTTGAGAATGCTTAAGGCTAGAAGAGGAACCTAATTTATTTGGAGTTTGAGGTGCGGAATTTCCTCTATCAACTTGTTTGAGAGCATTCAAATTCTTATCAGAGTTTGATGGAACCGTGGATCTCCTAGGCTTAGGTTTGGTAGAGGAACTTACTTGTGATTGCGGTTTAGGTTTAGGATTTCCTCTATTAACCTGAGATTGCTTGATTGTATATAAATCGCGATAAGCCATGACAGGAGAAAACATTCTGGAGTTATTACATTTATTCTTTGCAGTTAAAGGAGAATCTAAGTTCATAGGCTTTTTAAGCTGCTGAAGATGAGATGAGTTAGATTCTAAATTTTGAATTTGTATTTTTAACCTTTGTTTCTCTTCATCAAAAGATTTATGTGTTTCAACAATTTTATTTTCTAATTCAAAAATTTTGGTTTGCAAAACAGATTTTTCTTTATCTAAAGACTTTTGTTTGTCATCGATTTCAGTTTCCAATTGACAAATCTTCTTTTCTAGAATTAGATTTGGAACATAAAGCTTGGGTGTAACCTTTTGTTGAATAACATCACTGCCTTTAATTTCAAATTATTCTAGAGTCACGATTGGAAAATATTCATCATTTTCGAATTTGGCCTTTTTAGTTTCATATGTTTTATTTAATTCAGCATAGTTGAAACTAATTTGTGCATTCTCCTTCTTTGCTCTGTTGAATGCTTCGATTTCTTTTTCTTCATCTGTCACCCACATGAAGCTCTGCCAGATATCTCTTTGCATGTAGCGAGAGTCATATAGTGTTGGAAGAACCCTGCACGCCTTGCTCAGATATCCTGGATTGTCTGCCCCTAGACCTTGTTTGGAGTTGAAGTATTTGAACTCTTTAGGCTTGTTCAAATGGATGGTTTGATCAGTATGTCCTCGTTTGGCGATTAACTCTTCAAGGTGTTTAATGTGAGATACTAACTGATCTTTGTCGTAGGTGAGACGATGTATGATAACCTGTTGACTATTTCTATCTTGTGATGATTGATTAGTTTGATCGGTTAATTTTTCTTTTAATTCTTTTATTTCAGAATTTAAAGATTTAAATTGGTTTTCATTATCATCAAATTCTTGTTGTTTACGTTCCAACCAGTTTTTAGTTATCTGATATTCATGAAATGTGGCAATATACAATTTGTAATATTTATCATTTTGATCGTTTGAAATTGTATTTTGAGAATTTCTAAGATTGGTGATTTCAAGATCTTTTTCTGAGATTGTATGAGACAAATTGTGAATTTCAGAGTCATATTAGTCCTTTAATTTTGATACTTGTGTCTGTAAATCCAGATTTTCTGCTTCGAAATTTTGAGTTTGTGTAATGCGATAAACAAGTTGTTCACCTAAATGAGCAAATTGTTCACGTTCATTTTCTAAATCATTCAAACGTTCTAAAACTTGATTATTTATCTCTTTTTCAAGTAAAATTGTTTGTTTTAAAGAATCAATTTTAGAAATCAGATTGTTATCAAGACAAGTATCAGAATTAGTGGAATGATCAGAATTAGATAAGAGAGAACTGATTACCTCAATTTCTTTGTTGGCTTCCACATTGAAACGCTCAGAAACCTCAGCATTCTCTCTTGCCATCGTTTGTATGGGTTACGACCGGGAAAAAAAATTTAAATTTGAAAAATTTTCAAAAAGATCTCATATGACAAAGGACACTTTAAATATGTCCTAGATTTTCGAATTGGTCAAAAACGACGATCGAGTTAGAAACTGGAGCCAAGCAAAGTTTGAAAATTGACCGAAAAATCACAAAAACGCAAATAAAGTGATTGAAACAGGTCTTTCTGGGCCGGGAGGTCGGGTAAACCGCCTACGGCCGTTTATCACGCCGTAGCCTTCGTCTCGAGCTTCGATTTGGTTACTCGTGGGCGTGAAACGGACACCCGAGCTGAAAGTTATGATCGTTTTAGAATAGCCCCTTTTGTTACACGATCTTGGGTTGTTTGGGCCGAAGTCTATGTAGAAGTTCGGGCCGAAGTAGGTGTAGAAGTTCGGGCCGAAGTAGGTGTAGAAGTTCGGGCCGAAGTGGATATAGAAGTTCGGGTCGAAGTAGGTGTAGAAGTTCGGGCCGAAGTAGGTGTAGAAGTTCGGGCCGAAGTAGGGTGTTCGGGCCGAAGTTCAGAATGGAGTTCGGGCCGAAGTTCTAGTTCGGGCCGAAGTTCTAGTTCGGGCCGAAGTTCTAGTTCGGGCCGAAGTTGTTCTTGGCAGTGACGAACGAACCAGCTATTTTTCTCACTAAATCGATCCTAGAATGCTCAATACTTAACCAAATCGAGTGATTCAAATCCCAAAATGCTCGAAAATTGATTTCGCACGTAATGGTATAATAAAATCGATCAAAACACAACAAATCAGATGGTAATTTCGATTTAACAGAGGAAAAAATGTGTTTTAATGGTTTTCTTTAAAATCACAAAATTAGGATCAATTGTTGATGGATTTAATCGAAACTTGATTCTAATATGCTTAGAATTACAGGAGGAATGTAATGAACAAAGAATATGGACGATTTATTACCTCAAATTGCGATTTCGATTCTGGAGTTCTTCACCAAAAACTTCAAGATCTTGCTTAATCTTCACTGAAATGGATCGAATCAAAGATGATTTGTGCTCTGATACCAATTGTGAATCCGTATCAATCGATTAAACAAACAATTAAGCAAGAACAAAGACGAATTGGAAGAACAAGATTGAGAGAAGCCTTGCAAACTAACGTACGTATGATTTCAATATTCGGCAAGCCTAGGTCAATACTAGGTTACAACTAGGTATTTATACCTAGGCCTAGTATTGACTAATTACATAAAATCACCCTAGACTATTTATTACAATAAATGTCACATTACACCCCTAGACTATTGAATACATTAAAATGTGACCCACCAGGAAGGGAGGCCAGAATTTCGTGGCTAGGGTTGAGGGAATGAGCACCTTACAAGGGAAGCCCAAGCCTTCTATTTATAATAGGACTTTCACTTAGGGCCCTTCTAGTTTAATTAAGATTAATTCATAATTAAACTTATCCTTTTACACAACCAACCCTTATAGTTTATTTAGTTAATATTGTTGCACTTAATTAGTAAATGTCTAGTATTAATACACTAATATATTTCGGTACAATATATATACACGAAATATATATATACTTGTATTTATACTTTTAATAATTAATTATATAATAAACCTTATATAATTTAGACAATAATATTATCCAACACCATATGATTTAATTACTTTAAATCATATTATGGATAATCTATAATTAACACATTGTATATTTACTCAACTAGTAAATGTACAAATACTTGTATTAATTAATTAGATAAACTAATCTAGTAATAAGTTGAACTTAACTTAATACTTAACTTGATTCATGAATGACTATTATGAATCAATCCTCTTCCAAGTATCATTACATATCTTACTCGTATTACATGCACTCACCGATGTGACCCTTGAGTGTCCTATAGACATGGACGTGACATCATAGGTTGACTAACTGTGCACATAAATCCATCAATTTCTATTATTGATGCCCTAGCAGTAGTAACTAAAACAACAACCTTACCAGTAGTAACCTCATCACAACAGTTGGTGGTATTTGAACCAGAAACAACACCAGTAGTAACCACCTTGGCTACTATTGAAGATTAAGAAGAAATACCAGAAGTTCTTGAACCAGCTATAATCATCCCAAGGCCTCCAACTCCAGAATTAAAACCACTTATCATACCTGACATTGATGATAATGTGGAGTGGGATGATGTTGATGAATGTGCACTTCCTCCTCACCCAAAGATACTTCCAATAAGCAAAATTAATAGATTTTCTCCATCAATAACAATTCCTGAAGTTATTGAAATGAAATACATTCCACCTCCAAAAAGTGTTGGTAAAGGAAAAGAGAAATTTGATGATGACTACCCACACAGAGCTGTAGGTCATTATATGGTGAATAAGATAAATTCTGTTAGACCTGCAAAGCAAGATAAGTGGAAAGTGAAGAGGATGAGGTATCTGAGGAAAGTTGCAAAGACTCAAGCTCTTGAAGATAAGAAAAATGCTGAAGATCAAAAGGCAGAGTTCAATAAACAAAGGAAAATAGAAGAAGAACATCTGAACTGTCTTGAAGATCTTGTAGCTGAATGTAAAAGAGAAAAGGCTGATCTACCAGATGAAATATTTGAACAGAAGACCAAAATGATTGACTTCTTAAAATCAAAAGGTCATAATGCTAAGTCTTTTGGCAGAATAAAAGTGATAACAGTAGTTGATAAATATTGTACTGCCAAGAAGAGAGAATTAGCAAAATCTGAAGCAGAAGAAGAAAAAGAAAAGGTCTTAGTTGAAATTGATCCCACAATCATACTATCCAGAACACCAATCTCTGGTGAATCATCAAAACCTCCTTCCAAAAAGATAAAAACTCTTCAACAAGAACAAGAGGTCAGGAAGAAATCAAAACAATCAGAACAAATTATTCCAGTCCTTGATCTTCCTGTTGCTCCTCTTCAAGATAATCCAACTATCCATTGGAGAGTTATTAATGATATTATAGAAGTTGTAAGAGAAGATAAATCAATTCAAAGGCTTAATGCTTGGAAACCAATGGTTATGTCATGTAGCAGAAGTGACATTATCAAAGTTTTAATAATTGGTAAACCAAGAATGGAGAAGAAGTCATGGAGAAACTCAGGAGCTGGATACTTGACTAAAATGATTGATGCTGCTTTCTATCCAGACAACTATCCTGAAATATTCACAAACAAAGAAAATGTATATGCTTGGAATGTGCTACCAACTGTGAATATGTACTTCTTTTAAAGAACCATTAAGAAGTGTGAGTTGTACTTATTTGAAAAAGAATATCCACACTCAGAAGAAAGCACGTACCAGATTACAACAAACTCCTTCATGAGACCACATGATCTTTCTATGTTTCAAGAAAAATATAATTACTTTGTGAAAAGAAATAGTAAATACATAATTGCACAAAGGAAAAAGCAAAATCAGAATACATTAGAAGGTGATCAAAGAAGAGCAGAACTGTTGGAAGAACAGAAAAAAAAGAAAGAAGAAGAGAAGAAACTTGATTAATTAAAAGAGAATTAACAAGTTTAGGGGGAGATTGTTGGGATATAATCATTCTATTACTGATGTTGCAGTTAGTACTAATGAAGACTTAATGAAGATATACAAGTTATTACTGATGGGGCAGAAAAGCTAATACACTACTGATCTTGGAGTTACTACTAACGATGGCAAATACTACTGATATCTATTTATGGTGCTGATCGTTTCCGAGATCTTAGTATAGATAGTTTAGAATGTTTATCTTTTTGTAATTCAATTGTAATCGTTTTCTAGAATAACTAGGTTAATAGTTTAGACTTCAAGGACTATTATAAATAGTTCCTTATGAATTGTAAACATACGTGTGTATTGATCGATCAAATTAATATACATTGAAGCTTTTTGTGATAATTGTGTTCTTATTGTTCTTTACATTAATTACAGTTATTCATTATTCTTAATCAATCAACATAGTGTTAATCCGCTGTAACTTCTATTGTTGAGTAGATCTGTGATTCAATAACTGTTTGGGTTATTCGATCCTGACAGAAGATGTTGACTTGAAAAAGCTGTTGAATGCTGAAGACACAGAATTGATTGCTCGCATGAAGTCAATCTTGGGACCATTTATTCTAAGACGGTTAAAATCAGACGTAATGCAGCAATTAGTACCATAGGTTCAAAGGGTATGTTATGTTAATAAGCTCTCTTTATTTGAAGTTGTTTGTTTTGTGGTTAAAAAATGTTTTTATGTTTGTTTAGGTTGAATATGTTCACATGGAAAAAGAGCAAGTAAAAGCTTATCAAGAAGTCATTGAGGAATATCATGCAGCTGCACATGCTCGTATGGCCAAACCTAGACAAGCTAAAAATCAATTCTATGTATATGATAATGAAGATGATGCTGCAGCAGACCATGAGTATATGATCCAGTTACGAGATGCAATTGCCGAGCAGTTGATGGAAAATATGGAATGATTCTTTTTAATTGAAAATGTTGTATAAATTATTTCAGTGTTGTAAGACGATGTTTAAATTGTTGTTATATAAATTATTTCAGTGTTGCATGAAAATGTTGTATTAAAACAAACAACAGTTTTTTTTTGCAGACGGCTGATCTTTGGTCCGCCTTAGAAGCTGCAGCAGTTGGCAGATGTGGTCCACAGACGGCAGATATTTTTGCTCTGAAAAAACAAGCAGCACTAAAAGCATCTGGTGTATTCAATTTGTTATACCCGATGTCTTTTTGTCAAACGGACGTCTAAAACATCCTAACCACAATCCCTGAACTTTGTTTATTAAACTAAATTCCCTGGTGTATTCAATTTTTTACACCCAATGTCTCTCTATCAAACAGACATCTAAAAGATCTATTAAGTGACCTATGTGCACCTCACATGATGGGCACAATGGTAGTGCTCTATAAATCAGTGATCATGAAGTTCGGTAAGAAAAAATTCAAAAAAATCATAAATACACAAAACACATATCGTATAGTTCATTGCAGTTGTTTTCAACATCATCTGTACATCATCCGTACATCTTTCACTGCACGATTGGGCCACCATTGTTGGAAAGAACGGTTTCTTGAAGAACAATGAGAGTGGACAGAAGATAAGAAAAGATGAGAGGGAATAAGTAAAGGGACGACTGGTGTAAATTGCGGAAGACACGTTTTGGGGGGGGGTGGGGGGGGGAATAATCATTATTCCCATCGGGTGTAAAAAATTGAATACACCAAGGACTTCAGTGTAATAAACGAAGTTCAGGGACTGTGGCTGTAATAAGTGGCAAACCACAGAGACCTTCCGTGTAGTTTACTCTTTAAAAGAGGAAGGTGAATTAATATTTTGCCCATCATGTGATGTGCACATGGGTCACTTAACGGATGTTTTAGACGTTTGTTTGACATACGGACGTCGGGTGTAACAAATTAAATACACCAAGGACTTCCAGTGTAATAAACGAAGTTCGGGAACTATGGATGTAATAAGTGGTAAACCACAAACACCTTCCGTGTAATCTACTCTAAATTACTCCACGCGTCCCAAATTTATTGTCCACTAGACAAAAGGCACACAATTTTAAGAAAATGCAATTATTGCACTATCCACCAATAAATTGAATACACCAAGGACTTCAGTGTAATAAACGAAGTTCAGGTACTGTGGCTGTAATAAGTGGCAAACCACAGAGACCTTCCGTGTAATTTACTCTTTAAAAGAGGAAAGTGAATTAATATTTTGCCCATCATGTGATGTGCACATGGGTCACTTAACGGATGTTTTAGACGTCTGTTTGACATACGGACGTCGGGTTTAACAAATTAAATACACCAAGGACTTCCAGTGTAATAAACAAAGTTCGGGAACTATGGATGTAATAAGTGGTAAACCACAAACACCTTCCGTGTAATCTACTCAAATTTATTGTCCACTAGACAAAAGGCACACAGTTTTAAGAAAATGCAATTATTGCACTGTCCACCAATAAATTGAATACACCAAGGACTTCAGTGTAATAAACGAAGTTCAGGGACTGTGGCTGTAATAAGTGGCAAACCACAGAGACCTTCCGTGTAATTTACTCTTTAAAAGAGGAAGGTGAATTAATATTTTGCCCATCATGTGATGTGCACATGGGTCACTTAACGGATGTTTTAGACGTCTGTTTGACATACGGACGTCGGGTGTAACAAATTAAATACACCAAGGACTTCCAGTGTAATAAACAAATTTCGGGAACTATGGATGTAATAAGTGGTAAACCACAAACACCTTCCGTGTAATCTACTCTAAATTACTCCATGCGTCCCAAATTTATTGTCCACTAGACAAAAGGTACACAGTTTTAAGAAAATGCAATTATTGCACTGTCCACCAATAAAATCTCATATTTACCCACTTATAATTCATATGATTGGTTGTAATTTGAAATTGACACTTATTTTGGGACAAACTAAAATATAGTAAGGTGTACAATAAAAATGGAACGGAAGGTTTTGACAACTCATTAAATATTTATTACATAGCATAAAACATCATTAGATAGTACTATAAGTGAATTATATGTTATAATTAATGCAATAGGAATGTTTTGACAACTCATTAAATATTTATTTTAAGTTTTCACCTCATCTTGGTAAAATCTCGGTCATCTCGGTCAAATATCGCGAGATTCTTGACCAATCTCGGCACCGATATTTACCACTCAGATTCTCAACTGAGATTAGTTTTAGGTCTGAGATACCACTCAGATGTCACCGAGATAGACTGCCCAGATTTTACCTTACTCATATTTCTCATTTGAATGGATTTTATATTGTTTTCTTTGCGCATAAATACACGTTCTATCCAAAAGAACCTTAAGCTAGTCGATATGGGGCGGAAGCCCGTGGCGTGGAGATGACGTGGCGGAAAGCCTCAACGGGGCCGGATGGGGAACACCACCGCAGAGTCCCATGAATGACCTGTGGCCACGACCACGAAGAGAAACGGCGTAGGGCGAGCAGAAATAGCTGTTCAGCATAAAGACGTTAACCGGAAAAACGAGCGCTGGAAAAAGAGAAAACATACCTCTTTGCCAGAAAAACCATGGCTGTTTCTTCTCTTCCGGTTACTGCGTTTATTTTACGTATAAAACCTGAGGTTTTATTGGGCCAGCCAGTTAAAACAAATGTTGTTTGGTATTTTGGGACTTTTCTTTTTTGGGCCAGCCTACTAGTAAAATCTTATTGAGTTACATCATTGCATGTTTTAATGTTTATGCTGATCGAAACCTCCTCCGTGTTCAAAAGCAAATGATGAAAAACAACGGAAAATAAATGTTAATGGTTACATGCATATGTTTAAAAATAATGAAAAATAAATGGTGAGATGGAAATTAAAATGATGTAGCGTTGTGTGGTGAGTTTTTCCTGAAAGATGATACTCGGATATGGTGTGGTGTGACGTGGAGATGAAAATTAGAAGCGATATGTCTAACCGTTTTATGGATTCTGTGGCGGTACAGAAATGCGATGGCTTTAATAGTGGAGATACTCGGAAAAGTTTTTTAGTTGCCTCTATCAAAGAAGTAGCGTTTGATTGGATTTGTAATCATAATAAGAAATTTAGGGTTAGTTGGTCTTAATGACTTATTTTACCTTGTAGTTTTTAACATTGGTTTTCTAGCTCCTTGCTATTTTTTATTTTTATATATCATGAAATCCGTTTACAAAAAAAAATTTCCTGGAAGATGATATGGTGTGGTGTGATTGCTGAGGTGACAAATGATCTGGCATAATATTTGGTGTGGCCAAAGATACACATACCCACTAGGAAAAGAAGTCTATCAACCTTTCTTTGGTGAATGTTCTGAAACCCACTTGACTAATTTAAAAATATTACTTCGTTTAACAATAATTTGGTTACCATTAAATATATATGGAATGCATTTTAGGTGTATGTTTGGTCACTTGGTGGACTTACCAGTGTATCAATGATGCAAATGCAATAATTGCCGAGTGTATAATGTGAATTTACCAAAAAATTAGAAGTTATAAGATCAAATTATAAATAAAAAATGCCAGGTAGAATAATCTTTTTGTAGTTTTGGCCTTGCTGTAATTGTACTATACACTTTCATGTCATTATTCATGTGGTATGTAAAATACGGAATACAAGTTTATCATTACAAGAAACTAGAATTGTTTTCAACATACCCAAATAGAATAATACAGCAACTTATTATTTATTTTTTGATTTAAGGATGAATACACTTAATACTCAAGTCGTTGGTATTAGTAAAGAGACGTGATTCTATATTGATGCTACATGTACCATAATCTCTAATATTTTAAGCAAACTATACAAGTATTATAAAACAATTATTATAGTATGCAAGGAATTGATGTGGTTTAGAAATCACATTCCATTATCAAAAACATTTTTTTAGATTGTTTTTATGTTCATAAATTTGATTTTGGCCACCGCATTTGAAGAAAATCGCATGGTCAATCAAAAAAGGACCCAAAAGAGTCGTACGTGGTTATACTAAGAGACGTTTATTTTATTTTACCTTTTTGCAGTTTGAGATTATTTTGAGGGTGAAAAGTGAAAACCGAGTGTAATTACTTTCATTTTAAAATAGAGATTTGTTTAGATTTAGTTTTTCTTTTAATATACGGTTTCTTAAGGTTTCAATAATGTTTAGAGTTTACGAATTAAAAATACCTATTTTTTTGGAAACGGCAAATAATATCAACGGAAGCATACTTGCAATATTTCAACGAGCACCCCTAGGTTCGAGCTCCTTTACAGGGCAATACCCATTTCATTTCAACTAATCGCTAGTAAGTAAAGTTTTGATTAAAGTAAATTTATGTAGCCTATAAAAAAGATGACAAGATTTTATATGGTTTTAATGTACTTCTGTTTATGTTCGTGATAATTACAACCAAGTAAGAGCCCCCACAGCTAGGGGTGAAAACGAGTCGAGCCGTTCGTGAGCTACTCGGGATCGGCTCGTTAAAAGCTCGAAACGAGCCGAGCTTAAACGAGTATGATCCGAGTTCGAGCTTAACTAAGAGCTCGTTTATTAAACGAGCCCGAGCCCGAGCTTGATCCACTAAGATTGATTAGGCTCGCGAGCCTAAACGAGCACATATATATTAATTATTACAAAAATACAATTATATATTATATATTTTTATACTTATGTGTGTATGTATACTATACATATATATGTATATAACATAATATAAAAATGAAGTGTTTACCTAATATATTAAATATTATAATAAAATAAAAAAGTTTATATATTTTGTGTATATGGGAGCTTAAATGAGCATAATCGAGCCGAGCCCGAACCTGTGAAAACCTAAACAAGCCGAGCCCGAGCTTTACATATAAGGCTCGAAACGAGCCGATCTCGAGATCGAGCTCCTTAAAACTTAAACGAGCCGAGCTCGAACCTAGTCGAGCTCGGGCTCGGCTCGGCTCATTTACACCCCTACCCACAGCCCTTTTTGGCATTGCCAGCCTTTCATTCTCACCGAATACTTGTTAACTCGCTTTCTTCATCATATTTGATTCTTCACATTATTTTTTTTATATAACCACATTTAATTATCCTTTCCTTTTTCTTTAAATATAATATATGTTATTTTCAATTACTTAGTATGCAAATTCCACCTTTTTCTTTTAATAAGATTATAATCCAACTTATAGGGTTTTTTTTCCAGTTACTAATCATCTTTAGTATTTATAATGATTAGTAAGATTTAATTTTCAGTCAAATACAATTGCTATTTGGAGAAATATTTATGTTTTAAGAAAAGTTGGTAGCCTGTGACCTTCAGATTATTAAGAAGGTACTCTAACCAACTGAGCTACCATCATTAATATTTATAATTTGACTTCAATAATTTATGTACTATATTTTCTTTATTATCCCTAACCCCATATTATTTTAATGACCATCACTCATCATCATCATCACTACTCACAACCGCTACCCACCCACTACCACCATTATTACTCACCACCTCCACGCGCTACCATCACCCATAGACCATCACCATCACCCACCATCACAAAAGCACTATCACCGTCACCTACCGTCACTACTACCACCAAATCCGCTATCACTACTGTCATCACCACCATCATTATCGCTTAATATAGTTATAGGGTACCCTACCGCATTGTGAGAGTACCCTACTATTTATAATATAACATATAGATACAATTAAGCTTAGTGAATAATATTTGCCACCTCAAAGGATGATTTATACTTTCAATGACTTAATTTAAGTGATACATTGTTTATTTTATAATTTTAGGAGCAAAAGAATGTTATAATAAATTGGATTAAATAACTAGTGTGTGGGTCCTGTAATTTTTTTTAATATAAAGTGTTAGTAGTTTTTAATACTAACACCTTTTTTTAAAGGGGGTGATTTTCTTATCACAACTTTTAATGCATGTACTACATCCAATGCTTAATATACTTGTACAATTAGCTGTAAAATCTGTACAGTGTGGTATAACTATTAAAAGTTGTGGTAGCAAAATCAATTCTCTTTTTTTAAAGGCAAAAGTCAAAACATATTACTACATATTAAAGAAACCTAAAATTTACAAGAATATCGCAAAAAAAAGGCCACAAGAAAACCCAAAAGGAAATAAAACAAAAAAATATTTATATGAAGTTAAGCCGAGTCAAAACAAAACGGGGTTTGAATCCAATTTTTCCAGTTGAAAATTTTATAGAACATATATTTATTAACCGAGCGAATGTTTTTGAAAATGTCCTCTTGAATGATAATTCTAACATCATTTTCCTTTTAGTTATCATTACGCAAGAGCCCAATAAATGATTACTAACAACTGGGTTTAGGTACATAAAAAGATGATAATGCCAACTATGCAAGAGCTCGACAATATTGTTGGCAATTTGGCATTTCCAGCCTCTCATTCTCACCAAATACTTGTACGCGACTCCTGCTTTTCAATTCGTTTCCTTTTCTCTATCATATTCATATTTTTAACATTATTTCTTTTAAATAATCACAACTGTTTATCCTTTTTTTTCTTTTGAAATTTAGTTATAAGATACTCTGTTAAATTTAGTTATAAGATACTCAGTGTCCTTCTAATAGTGGTCCATAACAATTATGATGGTTAATGGTGTTGAGTGGAAATGTAATATTTTTCATCTTCTGATTTCTTACAATATTTCTTTTAAATAAGAGTAAATTACATGAATGGTCCCTGTGGTTTACACAATGTTTTGGATTTGGTCCCTAAGTCTCAGTAATTACACCCGTGGTCACTGTGGTTTACACTTCGTATTGGTTTTGGTCCCTAATACTAACATCCGTTAAAATTTGCTGTTAACTTTTTTCAATTGACAATTTTACCCTCACCATCTCCTTCCTCTTTCCTCTTTCCTTCACCCGTTAAAATTACTTATTATATTTTATTAACCCCTTTTCTTTTTGTTAAATGCATCTTCCCCAAATAAAACTTTTTGATTCATAACTCACCGAATATATACTTCATAATAATCATCAAATTAACAAGATTTCCTAGCTGTGTTCTTCATTTTTCAATCATCATCATTGTAAATCATATTCAAATAAAAACTATAACCTCAGACCGCTGCCAACGCAGCGTCACCACCACCCGTCAGCGGAGTTTTTGAGCCGTCGTGCCACGACGGCGTTGGCACCAGCCCGTCGTGGCTTGCGTCGGGAGAAATACGTCGTCTTGTCGACGGCATTAGGAAGGCGTCGTGCGCTGCCGGAAGAAGAAAGGGGGAGAAGGAGGGGGGGGGGGGGGGGGGGAAGAAGGGAGGGGGTTGTACACCATGCATAATAATTTGTACCTTTTTATTTTTTATTTAAAAAAACATTTTTTTTCCTCTGTTTTTTAATTTTAATTTTTTTATACTGTTTTAATAATAAAAATATATTACTTTTTTTCAAAAAAAATTATATATTTTTTTGTTTTTTAAATTTTAATAAATAATTTTCTTTTAAATTTATATTATTTTTTATAAATTTAAACAATGTATTTTAAATCAATGTAATATATTTATTTTATAATTAATTAAAAATGATGATGTTGAAAGGATGGGTTTAGTGATGGGTTAGTGATGTGTAGGGTTGGCACGAACGTGTCAGTAGCGGGTCAGTAAGGATGCGATGACGTGGCGCTAGTGATGGGTTTAGTGATGGGTAAGGGTTGGGAGAGGCCTCATAAGCTATAATTAGGGCAAGAGAAAGATTGGAAGACCAAATAGAGTGAAACATTGAAAAATTAGGGATTTTAAGGCGTAGCGATTTCAATTTCGTGAATATGTGTGTAGCCATAAAATAGAAGTAACCGGTACTTAGTACTCCGACGGTGTTGAAGGCGGCTTCACGCTAACAGAGACGAAGATGTAAAGCAAGCGTTATTCTGGTAAATTCTGAAAAGAGGCAAACTACAAACATCAAACACACACACACGTCAACTGAATCATGTATCAAACATTCTGATAACCATAATTTGATTCTTCATCACCTCAATTGAATCCAAGAGAGTAAAATAAACAAGCATTCTGATAACCCTAATTTTTCAACTGGGTAAGGAATTGATTTTGAAGCTCTTTAGGACCCCATGAAATCATTCTTAAGAAATTTGTTGTGTTAAACTCACGATTAAATAAATAAATTTGAAGAGAAAAAGTGTAATGAAAATGTTTTGAGATGGGTTTTTGTACAGATATTTGGTTCTTAAAGAGTGTGATAGAAACGTTGAGAAAAGAGGAGTGATGATTGTGGCTGAAGATGTGAAGAAAAGCTAGATGAAACATAGAGGAATTAAGGTGAACCAGTGACATTATTCGGTGAGAGAAAGATGGAGAGAAGAGATAGGTTGAGGATGATTATGGTGAAATTGGATTCAGAAGGTCAATTAGGAAGATTAACGAAGGTTTTGGAAGAAGAAGAAGAAGAAGAAGCAGCTGTAAATGGGGAATGGAGGATGGTGGCGGTGAGGATGAAGGAGAAGCGATTCAATATCCATTTTACACAGAGGGATCTGCAACATTGTTAAAAGCACGATATGCAATTGCAAAGGATTCAGTTGTGAAAGCAGCAATTAGGTTACAGAGAGCTAGAAGAAAGAGAGAAGATCCTGATGAAGATTTGGATGCAGAGATTAATTGGGCATTGGAGAATGCAAAGACTTTTGGTTTGGATTGCAGTGAAATTGGAGATGATCGACCTCTTTCGGGATGTTCGTTTTGGAGACGGAGTTGTGAAGGAAAGAGGAAAGAGGAAGGAGATGGTGAGGGTAAAATTGTCAATTGAAAAAAGTTAACAGCAAATTTTAACAGATGTTAGTATTAGGGACCAAAACCAATACGAAGTGTAAACCACAGTGACCACGGGTGTAATTACTGAGACTTAGGGAACAAATCCAAAACATTGTGTAAACCACAGGGACTATTCGTGTAATTTACTCTTTAAATAATCACAATTGTTTTTCTATTTCTTTTCTTTCCAAATTTAAATAGTAGTATTAGATAATGGGTGTCCTTCTAATAATATGCCTACAAATCCTTCTAATGCTACGATAATTTATGAGAACTAGAAAAGGACTCATTTTCTCTCACTCGCATAAATCAATAACATGTGGCATTAAGAAGATTTGTAAGAAAAATTTACAAGGATATATCATTCGTTTTTAACTATAACTAATTAATATCCAAACTTGTATTCATAATTGCTAACTCTAAGACTATGCGTAATGGGTGACCAAACCCAGTTTGGTCACCCCTGCCACCTCTGCGCCACATCAGCCCGACCAAACACATAAAAAATCCCGACCAAACACACGTAACCAGGCGACCAAATAATTCCCCTTTGAAAAAACCTTCCTCCTTTGAAAATTGATCGGTCGACTGGTCGACCGTTGGGCACGGTCGACGCGTCGAGGGATGACCGAAGTAACGCAGGGGACGCGTCCCTTGCCCTTTCCACGTCTGATCGACCAAATGGTCGACCATACCGTTACGGACGGTCTAAGAGTGTGGGGTGTGGGAGGGTCACCACGGGTGCACGGTGCCTACACCAACATTCTTGTGGGTCAGTCGTGGTGATGCTTGGCGTGGTCCGGACTACGTATGCGAGAGATATGTGAATAAATATATTTTATTTATTTAAATAATAAATTGGATAATTGTAGGTCGTATTTGTCATTATTAGTGGTATTAATTGGAAATCTGATATGATGTTGTAACAGCAGTGACAAACTTCATCACACGTAGTGCTCTAATAGTAAATTGCAAATAGATTGGCTTTAGTCATCTATATAATAGTACAACATGTATCTATTTTAGTAAAAAGAAAAATATTATACTAAAATATGCATATATCTTTTAATATGCTAAATATTTAATTCAATTAGTTATAAAGGTGTAAACGCAATATACCAACTTAATTAATGTGTTAAACATACAAATGTATTTAATTAATGTTGCAACTCTCAAATGTTATAAAAAGCTGATTATGCAGTGTTTTCAATACATTGTTTGGATCTTTGTTTGAATATACAAAAGTAAAGCTACAAAATAGTAGCAATGAAGCTTATTAGCGTGTTTGTTACCCTTTTATTAGTTATCACAACAACTGCATATATAACACCAGCAGGTAAATTTTTACTTATATTTGTATAAACGTATTTTATTATTTTTAACTCTTTGTCTCATTGCATGGGTTTTAACATGAATTTTGCAATACTATTGGTAGTGTCAGGTGACGATAATATCCCATCAAAGATAAATATCAGTGTATGTGATTATTATCATAAATGGACTGATGGTGATTGTGAAAATCCAAAGTGTAATGGTTATTGTAAGAGTTTTAAGGGGAAGAAGGCGTGGGGAACATTCGTATATGCAACAATGTGTCATTGTCAATGGTGGTGTTAATCTTTTAAGCTTTTATGGATGTTTTGATCTCTTATTAATGCTAAGCTGGTAATTAATTAAATGTTTCTATGATTGATTTTCTCAAAATAAATGTCGGATCAAATATCATATAGTCTTGAGAAGATAATTGTACTTATAATACAATTTAAATAATTTTTATTCGTCGTTAGGATTACTACCCCATCATGCCAATCTGTTCAACCCTGATTTTTCTTTTTCAAGCCTTTGATAATTTAGAGGTTGTTAGATTATTCTTAAAAGTGTTGCATAACAACACTCCCAACCATTACACAAACTGATACCGTCAGTTTATGTCAAATTAATGTCTCAACTCACCTTCCAACCGACGAAAACTGAATCGGGTCAAACGGGTTTAATCATTGAAATTTTAATTAGAATTTATTAAATTAAAAAGTTATTGAGTAATCTACATTAACCTATAAAAGGATTGCATCTTAGAGCATCTCCAATGGAAGCTTTTTGTAAAGCTTATTACTATTTAAATAAGTTTTTAGATGACTTTTTACTATTGGAGTGAAAAACTTTTTTAGAAGCTTATTCAAATGACTTATTCTTCCATAACCTCTTAACTTACTTTCAATGTTTAATTTATTTAGTCCATATATTTACTAATTTTACATTTCAACCCCTATCATATAAATCCTTTACTATATATATAACAATAAATGACAACTTTGTTCTATTTCAATATTTTTTTTAAAGAACAAGCATGATGATTAGTTTTGTTTTTTTTGTGATATGTTAAGTTTTATAAAATGTTATAAAAATTGTCAAATTATATTTGAGGGGTATTTATAAAACATTTAAGATACATAAAGGTAAACTAGTAATTTAATAAGAAAAAACTTTTTAAAAGGTTAACCATTGGAGATGCTTTTTATAAATAGGTTTTTGGTTGATGTGACAAAAGTAATAAGTCATTGTGAGGTTAACCATTGGGGATAATAAGTATAAGTAAAGCAATATCAATATCTTTCACATGCACAAGAAATACTTTATAGACATCAATTAGCCTAACCTGTAAATTGAGGTGCCATTATACCAAGGTAAACTTGGAAAATGACAAAGACAGATAAAGTTGGGTTATATTGCTCAACGGATCCACATTAACATTCAAAAACTTTTAAATAAAAATATTGTTTCATGTATAACCATTTTCATGGATAGCTCCTAAATAATGATAGCGAATTAAACCTGCAGAAAGGAGAAAAGATAATTAAGAAAAAAACAAAAACTGCTCTATAATTTGTTAAATTGCCAACTAAAATTCGTGAATTATAGTACAATCTTTCAAACTATAATTCGTATATCATACACATAAATAGGAATTTTGAAAAACTTAACATGAAAGTGAGAAGGATTAAATTGATGATATCATAAAACTGATTTAGAATTAAGACATTGAACATAAGACTATCTTTAGTTAAGTCTTCAATTTTCATTATGAGTTGAAGCTGACCAACATTTGGATGCAGCTGACCTAGCTTTCACAATTTTTTCTCCTCTCTATTTTGAATTTATCATCTTCATTTTTCACAATACTGTGTTTTATTTGATGATCCAAGATGCCTTTCTACCTTTTCCCAATCAAACAATACTTAGAAGTCATTTTGCTATCAATTTTTCCATATGCCCACCAAGTGTTTGTGAAAATGCCTCAACCAAAAACTTACATATTGTTTCCTAATTAATGTGTTTCTTATTCTATATTAATGAGTTTCTTTCTTGAAACTCTCTTCTTGTTCTTTTGCCTCTTGTTTACGACATCTTAAACAAACATTTTTATTTTCGCTTTCTTGTTTCGAATCCATTGATTTATTTCTTAAAATCGTTTCTCCTTTTTTATTTTCTCCATGTCTTCCACCTCTTCCTCTTCGGATGGGATTTGACCTTGTCCTTTCCGTGGATTTCATTGTTGCCCGGATGGTGTATTGGGCAATAAAGGGATTGCTCGTTTGGTTTCTCATCTCAAAAGGGTTCACCTTTCAACTGATGAACGTAAATGTGTCTTACGTGATGCTCTTATTTCAGATCAAGGATTATTTTCCGCAGTGGAGGAAACTTTAAAGGTTTTTGACCAATGGTTGTGTGGGAAGTGTATGACTTTACATGCGGTGTCCCGTGCTTGTCACCACTCGGATGGTCTTGTCCGTTTTCTTAAAGGGTACAACGATATGAGTGGTTACATTGTTGGCATTCCAAAGCCTTCTAATATGGAGTTTGTGGCAAGAGTATCTGAGGGGCCGGTTCTGGATGCTATGCTTCTTGATCTTGTTTTTAAAAAGCCTATTACCATCGTCAAATGTATTCCTCATGGATGTCGTCTCGCCTTCTCTTTAGCGTTGAAAAACGTTCTTTACAAGGTGGTTGCCCACCCCGACTCTGTTGAGGCGTGGGTTCGGTTGCTTCTCTTTCCACGTTGCACGCTTCAGGTGTGTAGGCCCAATAATAGACAAGAACGTAGGTCCAGTAATAGAAAATACTTGCAACAAAATTCTATATTAGAATCTCTGACTACATGGGGGAAAGAGGATGGTATTACAACGTTAGTTAAAAAAATGTTGGATGCTTCTGGGTCAGGGTTTTTGGTCAGGGAGGAGGTGATTTTTTGCAGCAGAGCACATCGAGTAACACCAATGTTAGGCAGTGTCTTCGCAAGGTTGCCGATGGGCATTTTTCAGCAGCAGTGAAAGTGTTATCCTCTTCCGGCGTTGCTCCATATTGTGTTGATACCATTAAAGCCTTGGAGGCTAAGCATCCCTACAAGCCACCCCCTTCCATGTCGAGCCACACATTTTCTGAGCCTCCCCTTGCAGCAGAGTTTGATAGTGTCTTTTGTTGCATTAAATCTTTCCCCAAAGGTACTTCATGTGGGAGAGATGGTTTGAGGACACAACATATTTTAGATGCTTTATGTGGTGAGGGATCTGTTACCGCCACATACCTACTGAAAGCAATCACCTCAGTCGTTAATTTGTGGTTAGTAGGCAGGTGTCCGCCTATATTAGCTGAGTTTATTGCTTCTGCCCCTCTCACGCCACTCCTTAAACCAGATAACGGGATAAGGCCTATTGCAGTAGGCACTATTTGGAGGCGTTTTGTTTCCAAGGTTGCTATGAAATGTGTGGGTAAATAAATGTCTAAGTACCTTGGTGATTTTCAGTTTGGAGTTGGAGTGTCAGGTGGTGCTGAGGCAGTTTTACACAGTGCCAATAGGGTGCTTAGTGAATATCATATTGATGGGTCTCTTGCAATGCTTACAGTGGACTTCTCGAATGCTTTTAACCTTGTGGATAGGTCGACCTTGCTCCATGAGGTTAGAGTGAGGTGTCCCTCTATTTCATTATGGGTGAATTTCTTATATGGGCAGGCATCGAGGTTGTATATAGGAGACTCGCATATATGGTCTGCTACTGGGGTGCAACAAGGTGACCCTTTGGGACCCCTTCTTTTTGCTCTTGTATTGCACCCGCTAATACATAAGATCAGAGACAATTGCAAGCTTCTTCTTCATGCTTGGTATCTTGACGATGGGACTGTCATTGGAGATGCTCAAGAGGTGGCCCGGGTGTTAGACATTATAAGGGTTAGTGGTCCGAGTTTGGGTCTAGAACTTAATATCAAGAAGACCGAATTATTTTGGCCCTCGTGTAATGGAATGAAACCTCGTGAGGGTTTATTCCCTGTCGATATCAGAAGGCCATCTTTGGGTGTGAAGCTTCTTGGGGGAGCTGTTAGTAGAGACCCAAATTTTATTACTGAGTAGGCTATGAGGAGAGCTACAAATGCTGTTGATTTGATGAGACTCCTTCCACAGTTACATGACCCGTAGAGTGAGCTCCTTTTACTACGATCATATATGGGTATTGCCAAACTCTTTTTTGGTTTAAGAACATTTGTATGTTTAACACATTAATTAAGTTGGTATATTGCGTTTACACCTTTATAACTAATTGAATTAAATATTTAGCATATTAAAAGATATATGCATATTTAAATATTTGTATGTTTAACACATTAATTAAGTTGGTATATTTTTACTATATATTTGGGACTTCCCACATAGGAAGTCTTAATTTCAGCATACTGATTTTCTCAAATAAGCAGTCTGAATTTTCAACACACCCACCAGATGGTCAGAAACTATGTGGCAAAAAGAGACCCACACGAGCCCGGGAGTCAAGTTTGCTTGAGTTCGAGCTTTGACAAGCCTTTGATCCAACAATTTGCACCTAAAGGAAAATCCAAGGAAGAAGATCGACCACCTTCTCATTTCATTGGTTATAAACCCCATTGTTTGTTCTCTGTAGAACTTCCAACTCATTTAATTTGTTTGATTTTTTTGTTATAAACACCCTACTTTGAGAGTCGGTATCTCATTAACTACAACTCCATTTTGAATATTCTTTAGCTTGTTGTGTAGTTCTCACAAAGATGAACACAACACTATCAACAATTAATTATATATAACAAATACAAATATAATTACATGAATCCAATCTTGGTGAAAATTCATTTTCAACATAATTTTTCTAAACAATAACAACGATATACAATTCAGCCATACAGTCATTTTGAATATACGAGCTCCAGTTGTCATAAGTCTAACTATATTGTAGGAAAAAGTATTAACGTTGTCAATTTTTCTATTTACGTTATCGCTAAGATCAAATACGTGCTTTGAATGTAAAGAAAATTAATCATATTTTCTTTGTATGTTTAGTGTCAATTGAATATCAAACTTTGAACAACTAATTATTTTTAACTTCCATTAAGACATACATATCACCAACCTCGCTAACTCACCACCTTCTTCTTCATCTCGTTACTGACTTATAACGTGAGTACCCTACTATTGTTAGAAAAAAAATGTATAACCGAACAAATTTTGCTCGCCACAAAATATAGTTGCATAGGGTATCCGCTGTCACATTATGCGCATACCCTACTAGTTTTTAAATTAATGGTTTTGGTGATATGTGACAAACTAACAATTTGAAGCAAAGTTTTAAAAAGCGTAGGACGTGGTGTGGCGGCACCTTTAAGCCTCAAACCATGTCGAGCCATGACGTTTTCCAATGCGTGACTTAAAGAAGTAGATGTGTGTATATGTGTGTATATCAAGTTCACAAAAAATTATAGATCTATCAATTTATATTATAATTCATATAAAAAGTTTTCGAAATGTGTTTCAACTAAATTTATAATTATATGTGTTACTATTAAAAAAATCAACTTTCATAGCCAGCTTAAAAAGATCGCAATAAGGTTATCGCAACTTATATTACGTCACACCTTACACTATCGCCATGGTCTATTTCTTAACATGGTCATCAGCCTCGCACTTTGGTGCCGCAATAACGCGCCTTTATGAACATTATCAGAATTGTTCACGGTATTAAATGCTTGAGATCGACATAAATTTTAAACAATTAATGTTTTTGCTAAAAAATACATAAAATAAAGTTATGCAAAAATTACATTTAGAGCTATGATTAAGAATAATGATATAAATTGTTGAAGCAAAATTATCTTGAAATGGTTAGGCATCTCCCAACCTTGACGTATTTTCTAACTCGTCAGTATCCTCTTCCCTACCGATAAGTTACTGACAAGATTATGCCAACAACAACTCATCACTAACTCATCACCACTTAAAGAAATATTAAAAAAATTGAACCCAACCTCCCTCCCCACTCACACAACCTTATAGACGAGTTTGTACAACTCTTCCTCCTATCGACATGTTTCTAGCGATCAGATTGAGGAAGAGATATGTGCCATTGGTGATGAGCTACCGATGAGATGAAATGCTATCGACGAGGGCTACCCACTAATAGTTGGCACGGGTCTTAGTGTCTTTTAGGAACGTGGTTTTTTATTATTAGTGTACACATACTTAAAGCTTTAATTTTTTTAAACTATTTTGTCGAAAGTTGTGGTTATCAAATATTCAAATCCATAAAATAAAGGGGGTGATTTTTTACAACATAATTTTTGTTGCATCTACATTTATTATTGCTCTATATGTTTGTATAATTTATTTTTTTAATTCATGTTTGTACAGTTAAATGTAAAATGTATATTTATGCTATAAGTCAAAGGTTGTGGTATTGAAATAAATTCTTATCATATAAATACACGAGGAATTGGTGCCCGCGCTTCGCGGCGGGGTGAAAATATACACGTCATATTTGAAAATTAACAAAGATTTTACGCGCAAGCGAAGGATGAGTCCATGTAAAATTTTTGTATAACCAAGCAAACGTAGTTTACCGTCACTTATGAACCAATCTTTCAATACCGAAGGGTTGTAGGGCCCACATTCAGTTCCTACATAATTAGACAAACCAAATAACCATATTATGATAACTACAAAACAAAAACTATAAATAATTATTTATATACAAAAATACCCGGGCAACTTCCTCAACAGAGCACATGCTAATGGCGCCATCTACAATTAAAATTTTCTAAAAAAAGTTGTGGAATTTTGAATTGAAGTCTTATGAATAATTAATTTAATTAATTTGATACAATAGTAATTATGTTTTGGTAAGAATTGTAAAGCGGATTTCAGATTTTCGATAGGAAATTTATGTTTTGGGTCATCATGAAATGTGCCAAAAAATCCCATGTTTTGAACCAAAACCTAAACTACCAATTTTTCCACCTCTAGATACACATTGAACTTGTGTACGTGTGTCAGTTATAATATAGCAATTTATAAAGATGCAAATATTTCACAGATTTTCCTAAATAGATATACAGGTCTCAAGCCTGCAACCAAATCACCTGAATTCATAATTTTCTTAATTGACCTATATTTTTGTTATAAAAGGTTTTTTGATACCTGTCAATGCCAAGATTCCCCATGTTAGCACTGTCCCAATTATAAATGCAACACACTCCTTCACAGATCATGGGCTGCAAAACAGAAAATTAGAATTAAATAAAATTTAATAACTTAACTTTTCTTATACTAACTTTTTTGGTGAACAATTAGTGAGTGAAAGAGGTGTTGAATGCGTTTAAAAACATGATTTTGCTATTGTTAATCCACCTCTTAAAGTTTTGAGTGCAATTTCAGTTGTGAACACATGTACTTTATAAATGATGAAATTACCCGGTGAAGATAACTGTAAGCGGGTTCATCAACATAAAGTCGCAACCATTTGACCCATTTGACTTCTTTTGAAATTGAAAAAATATGTAAAATGATAAAAAAGAATTATGTAAAAATCTTGCACAATTAAAATTAGGTTAAAGTTATTGCAATTAAAATAGTCATTTTTGAATTCGTCATTTGTTTATTGCATTTTGTGAACCTAAGATATTCATCACGATGACAAACATGACCCAAAAGGCCAAAAGTACAGTTTTTGATAATGGAAGGTTTTCTCCATCGACAATCATCCAAACATTAATCTTATTTTTCTTGATGTTTCTCTTCTTGAATGCTTCTCAAATGCTAGTTGGACTCAACTTATCTGAATATTGAATCAATTAGAAATTTAGGTAGTTACTTACCTTTTGTTGACCTTCTACATGAGCCCTAAAGAGGGCTTTACCAACATAAAGAATCATAATAGAATCTGTCCTTGTTAAGCCCTTTATAATCAAGCACACCAAGATATGGTGAAATACAGTAGTCCCTATTTAACCAATCCCTTAGCTTGTGTTGCTTGAAGCCTCCTCTTCCCATGCAATATCCGTCTCACCATTTACTAAGAAAGCATAAAAAAATTATATAAAAGATGTATACCTTATGTAGTAAAACTTGTACGTGATTACATGTTAGATGTAGAAAATCAATAACACAATGCTAGATTTCCTATATTTTATTTCCAAACTAACTATACTTGCACATAAATCATCAACAACTTTACCGAAACGTTAATGTGCTAAATATAGTAGTTGGATACCAAAAATGCCAAATCATTGAATTAAAAAAAAAACTTTGAGTTACATAAACCACCATCCAGAAGTTGAATTGGAAATTGGAAAAAGATATCATTATCATTATTGGATTGACTATGAAATAAGTTGTGGAAACATACTTATAGCCAATCTGAGAAGAAGGCATGATTTATGGACATATGAATCTCCGATACCCGGGTTGAACTGGGTCGCCGGTTTTCACAATACCCGCCCGGGTTGAAACGGATCGATTCTAAGCAAAAAAGCCGGTGAGTTTTAACCCGCCCTCATTACCGGGTCCCGGTTGAACCGATCGAGTTAACTCGAGTTTTAAAACATTGCTAGATGGGAGCTAATTAAAACGGTTACCACAAACATCATGCATACATTTCTTAGGATTCTCCATTGCCTGTAAACTCTAAAACATCGAGCACCGTATGATGTTTGGAGAATGACAATAATGTTCTTAAACTTAAAACCATAAATTGTTGCATAATTAAATAAACATACTTGTTGACGTTTCGAATCTGAAAGTTTCATTCTAAGAGATAATGGTTATTGTGAAATAGAATCCTGATTATTGTTTACACCTGCATACTGATTATCAATCATCAAAGGGCATTGAATAGGAACATCAATGGCGGTATGTGGAATTGAATGTACTTTGGAAATTAAATCCCAACACCGTATGAATATTTTTACCTGGATGCATTTTTGTTAATCACTTCTGCAATATACCGAACCACGTTTTCTCGTTTCCTTGTGTTCTTTAGGAGAGTCCTAAGAACTTCTGCTAAACAGTCATATAAATTATTCATGACAGTTTTGAGTGCTGTAAATGAAGATGCAGGCCGTCGTGTTGACGATTCCGAGAAACATTGTTGGCTGCAAATTTAGGAAATTATTAAGATTCATACAATTAACCCAAACATCTAGAAAATAATTCGAAAATAAACAGCTTCAAAGTTCAAACTGACCCAACATCAGGCTGACCTTTGAATATACTCTGATCAGGTAGAGCACTAACATGAAAAAATGGGCCAAAAATGCTTGTCATTTCAATAACCCGCCCTTTTTAACTATGCACCTTTAGGAATCCACCATGGATGATTTACTAAAGCTCTAGCACCAACATGAAAACTTATCAAATACATCAAAGCCCTTAAAGGCTGCTGAAAGTTTCCAAGAGCAGAACATTTGAGCACAATTCCTCTTAAATCTTCATACAAATGATTGCTTTAAAATCGGTTCCATAGTATCAACTCCATTGCTACCACCGGTTCTAAAATGTCTGAAGGTGTTATTCCTCCTTATATTATCATCAGATCCAAATCCTCTTTCATCAAACTATTATCTCCCCAATTAGAATCCCAACATCCACTAATTCCACCTCTCCACCGCTCCTCGCCGACAAAAAGAATCCCCATGAGGCCATTAATCATTCAGATTTTAATTTCAGGGATCTTTTCATGCCTTAAAATGATTAAAATCCAGCCCAGATAGGATCTTCTAGGACATCAATTTAATTCACAAAATTATTTTTTTTCGCAATTCGAGTTCGACTCATTGAGTTGAGTTAACATGATTTAAAACCCAATATTTAGGTTTAATTTGCATTTATTGATTATAAGAATTCAGTACAACAACTTGATAACTACAATGGCGGAAAATGATATTAACCCCATCAGAAACTTGACAATAAATTCGTAAAAAAAAAACTTACGATATGAGTATCCTTAATGCTGAGATGAGGCATAGGTTCGCCGGAGCTAACAGTGCACCCATAACTCCGAGCAAAAGCCTCAGATCAGACCTCTGTCTGTACGCCATTGATGATGTCATTGACGGAGCCCTAGTGCCCTTTCACCCAGTTTTCAATACCCGACCCGTTTAGACTCCCTGAGTTCTCACGCTACGGGATCGGGTCCCTCAATCAACAGTGGTGGAACAATGGTAGTGAAAAGGAAGAAGAAAGAAAAAGTATCGGTGCCCTAGAAAGTGAAAGATGAAGACAACAACAAAATAATGGGCATATTGAATCATAAGGAAAAACCATGTTCATCAGTAAGGTAATGTGTGGTGGTTGTTGTCGACGAAGATGGTTGAAGCTTGAAAAAGTGGTTGAAGACTTGAAGCAAGCTGTGGTTTGCAGAAGGTGAAGATGGTTTATGCCTAAAAAGTACGTGGATGAGAATTAATCAGGCGTGGCATCTGTTCGTAGATGAACGGACAGACATTTCCTTTAGGAAATGTTAACATGTTGAGAGAGAATTTAGGGTTTTTTAGTGGAGAAGATGACATCAATTGCTTTTGTTTCTTCTCCATGGATACGTGAGATTTGATTTGGGAAGCATGGTCTTGAATTTTTGACTTGATTGAACACCTTGCCCTGATTTTGTGGGAATTAGGATATGGAAAACGTGTGAAGAAGGTATGGTTGTTGAGATTGTCTGAAGAAAATATCAAAAAGCTTCTCACATAATTTCTCTCTCTGTATAATTTTAAAATTAAAAAAAAAAACTAACTGCTCATCAACTGTTGATGAACAGCATTTTACTTTGTAAAATGTTAGTAAGGAGATCCAAATCCTCTTTCATCAAACTATTATCTCCCCAATTAGAATCCCAACATCCACTAATTCCACCTCTCCACCGCTCCTCGCCGACAAAAAGAATCCCCATGAGGCCATTAATCATTCAGATTTTAATTTCAGGGATCTTTTCATGCCTTAAAATGATTAAAATCCAGCCCAGATAGGATCTTCTAGGACATCAATTTAATTCACAAAATTATTTTTTTTCGCAATTCGAGTTCGACTCATTGAGTTGAGTTAACATGATTTAAAACCCAATATTTAGGTTTAATTTGCATTTATTGATTATAAGAATTCAGTACAACAACTTGATAACTACAATGGCGGAAAATGATATTAACCCCATCAGAAACTTGACAATAAATTCGTAAAAAAAAAACTTACGATATGAGTATCCTTAATGCTGAGATGAGGCATAGGTTCGCCGGAGCTAACAGTGCACCCATAACTCCGAGCAAAAGCCTCAGATCAGACCTCTGTCTGTACGCCATTGATGATGTCATTGACGGAGCCCTAGTGCCCTTTCACCCAGTTTTCAATACCCGACCCGTTTAGACTCCCTGAGTTCTCACGCTACGGGATCGGGTCCCTCAATCAACAGTGGTGGAACAATGGTAGTGAAAAGGAAGAAGAAAGAAAAAGTATCGGTGCCCTAGAAAGTGAAAGATGAAGACAACAACAAAATAATGGGCATATTGAATCATAAGGAAAAACCATGTTCATCAGTAAGGTAATGTGTGGTGGTTGTTGTCGACGAAGATGGTTGAAGCTTGAAAAAGTGGTTGAAGACTTGAAGCAAGCTGTGGTTTGCAGAAGGTGAAGATGGTTTATGCCTAAAAAGTACGTGGATGAGAATTAATCAGGCGTGGCATCTGTTCGTAGATGAACGGACAGACATTTCCTTTAGGAAATGTTAACATGTTGAGAGAGAATTTAGGGTTTTTTAGTGGAGAAGATGACATCAATTGCTTTTGTTTCTTCTCCATGGATACGTGAGATTTGATTTGGGAAGCATGGTCTTGAATTTTTGACTTGATTGAACACCTTGCCCTGATTTTGTGGGAATTAGGATATGGAAAACGTGTGAAGAAGGTATGGTTGTTGAGATTGTCTGAAGAAAATATCAAAAAGCTTCTCACATAATTTCTCTCTCTGTATAATTTTAAAATTAAAAAAAAAAACTAACTGCTCATCAACTGTTGATGAACAGCATTTTACTTTGTAAAATGTTAGTAAGGAGATCCAAATCCTCTTTCATCAAACTATTATCTCCCCAATTAGAATCCCAACATCCACTAATTCCACCTCTCCACCGCTCCTCGCCGACAAAAAGAATCCCCATGAGGCCATTAATCATTCAGATTTTAATTTCAGGGATCTTTTCATGCCTTAAAATGATTAAAATCCAGCCCAGATAGGATCTTCTAGGACATCAATTTAATTCACAAAATTATTTTTTTTCGCAATTCGAGTTCGACTCATTGAGTTGAGTTAACATGATTTAAAACCCAATATTTAGGTTTAATTTGCATTTATTGATTATAAGAATTCAGTACAACAACTTGATAACTACAATGGCGGAAAATGATATTAACCCCATCAGAAACTTGACAATAAATTCGTAAAAAAAAAACTTACGATATGAGTATCCTTAATGCTGAGATGAGGCATAGGTTCGCCGGAGCTAACAGTGCACCCATAACTCCGAGCAAAAGCCTCAGATCAGACCTCTGTCTGTACGCCATTGATGATGTCATTGACGGAGCCCTAGTGCCCTTTCACCCAGTTTTCAATACCCGACCCGTTTAGACTCCCTGAGTTCTCACGCTACGGGATCGGGTCCCTCAATCAACAGTGGTGGAACAATGGTAGTGAAAAGGAAGAAGAAAGAAAAAGTATCGGTGCCCTAGAAAGTGAAAGATGAAGACAACAACAAAATAATGGGCATATTGAATCATAAGGAAAAACCATGTTCATCAGTAAGGTAATGTGTGGTGGTTGTTGTCGACGAAGATGGTTGAAGCTTGAAAAAGTGGTTGAAGACTTGAAGCAAGCTGTGGTTTGCAGAAGGTGAAGATGGTTTATGCCTAAAAAGTACGTGGATGAGAATTAATCAGGCGTGGCATCTGTTCGTAGATGAACGGACAGACATTTCCTTTAGGAAATGTTAACATGTTGAGAGAGAATTTAGGGTTTTTTAGTGGAGAAGATGACATCAATTGCTTTTGTTTCTTCTCCATGGATACGTGAGATTTGATTTGGGAAGCATGGTCTTGAATTTTTGACTTGATTGAACACCTTGCCCTGATTTTGTGGGAATTAGGATATGGAAAACGTGTGAAGAAGGTATGGTTGTTGAGATTGTCTGAAGAAAATATCAAAAAGCTTCTCACATAATTTCTCTCTCTGTATAATTTTAAAATTAAAAAAAAAAACTAACTGCTCATCAACTGTTGATGAACAGCATTTTACTTTGTAAAATGTTAGTAAGGAGATCCAAATCCTCTTTCATCAAACTATTATCTCCCCAATTAGAATCCCAACATCCACTAATTCCACCTCTCCACCGCTCCTCGCCGACAAAAAGAATCCCCATGAGGCCATTAATCATTCAGATTTTAATTTCAGGGATCTTTTCATGCCTTAAAATGATTAAAATCCAGCCCAGATAGGATCTTCTAGGACATCAATTTAATTCACAAAATTATTTTTTTTCGCAATTCGAGTTCGACTCATTGAGTTGAGTTAACATGATTTAAAACCCAATATTTAGGTTTAATTTGCATTTATTGATTATAAGAATTCAGTACAACAACTTGATAACTACAATGGCGGAAAATGATATTAACCCCATCAGAAACTTGACAATAAATTCGTAAAAAAAAAACTTACGATATGAGTATCCTTAATGCTGAGATGAGGCATAGGTTCGCCGGAGCTAACAGTGCACCCATAACTCCGAGCAAAAGCCTCAGATCAGACCTCTGTCTGTACGCCATTGATGATGTCATTGACGGAGCCCTAGTGCCCTTTCACCCAGTTTTCAATACCCGACCCGTTTAGACTCCCTGAGTTCTCACGCTACGGGATCGGGTCCCTCAATCAACAGTGGTGGAACAATGGTAGTGAAAAGGAAGAAGAAAGAAAAAGTATCGGTGCCCTAGAAAGTGAAAGATGAAGACAACAACAAAATAATGGGCATATTGAATCATAAGGAAAAACCATGTTCATCAGTAAGGTAATGTGTGGTGGTTGTTGTCGACGAAGATGGTTGAAGCTTGAAAAAGTGGTTGAAGACTTGAAGCAAGCTGTGGTTTGCAGAAGGTGAAGATGGTTTATGCCTAAAAAGTACGTGGATGAGAATTAATCAGGCGTGGCATCTGTTCGTAGATGAACGGACAGACATTTCCTTTAGGAAATGTTAACATGTTGAGAGAGAATTTAGGGTTTTTTAGTGGAGAAGATGACATCAATTGCTTTTGTTTCTTCTCCATGGATACGTGAGATTTGATTTGGGAAGCATGGTCTTGAATTTTTGACTTGATTGAACACCTTGCCCTGATTTTGTGGGAATTAGGATATGGAAAACGTGTGAAGAAGGTATGGTTGTTGAGATTGTCTGAAGAAAATATCAAAAAGCTTCTCACATAATTTCTCTCTCTGTATAATTTTAAAATTAAAAAAAAAAACTAACTGCTCATCAACTGTTGATGAACAGCATTTTACTTTGTAAAATGTTAGTAAGGAGATCCAAATCCTCTTTCATCAAACTATTATCTCCCCAATTAGAATCCCAACATCCACTAATTCCACCTCTCCACCGCTCCTCGCCGACAAAAAGAATCCCCATGAGGCCATTAATCATTCAGATTTTAATTTCAGGGATCTTTTCATGCCTTAAAATGATTAAAATCCAGCCCAGATAGGATCTTCTAGGACATCAATTTAATTCACAAAATTATTTTTTTTCGCAATTCGAGTTCGACTCATTGAGTTGAGTTAACATGATTTAAAACCCAATATTTAGGTTTAATTTGCATTTATTGATTATAAGAATTCAGTACAACAACTTGATAACTACAATGGCGGAAAATGATATTAACCCCATCAGAAACTTGACAATAAATTCGTAAAAAAAAAACTTACGATATGAGTATCCTTAATGCTGAGATGAGGCATAGGTTCGCCGGAGCTAACAGTGCACCCATAACTCCGAGCAAAAGCCTCAGATCAGACCTCTGTCTGTACGCCATTGATGATGTCATTGACGGAGCCCTAGTGCCCTTTCACCCAGTTTTCAATACCCGACCCGTTTAGACTCCCTGAGTTCTCACGCTACGGGATCGGGTCCCTCAATCAACAGTGGTGGAACAATGGTAGTGAAAAGGAAGAAGAAAGAAAAAGTATCGGTGCCCTAGAAAGTGAAAGATGAAGACAACAACAAAATAATGGGCATATTGAATCATAAGGAAAAACCATGTTCATCAGTAAGGTAATGTGTGGTGGTTGTTGTCGACGAAGATGGTTGAAGCTTGAAAAAGTGGTTGAAGACTTGAAGCAAGCTGTGGTTTGCAGAAGGTGAAGATGGTTTATGCCTAAAAAGTACGTGGATGAGAATTAATCAGGCGTGGCATCTGTTCGTAGATGAACGGACAGACATTTCCTTTAGGAAATGTTAACATGTTGAGAGAGAATTTAGGGTTTTTTAGTGGAGAAGATGACATCAATTGCTTTTGTTTCTTCTCCATGGATACGTGAGATTTGATTTGGGAAGCATGGTCTTGAATTTTTGACTTGATTGAACACCTTGCCCTGATTTTGTGGGAATTAGGATATGGAAAACGTGTGAAGAAGGTATGGTTGTTGAGATTGTCTGAAGAAAATATCAAAAAGCTTCTCACATAATTTCTCTCTCTGTATAATTTTAAAATTAAAAAAAAAAACTAACTGCTCATCAACTGTTGATGAACAGCATTTTACTTTGTAAAATGTTAGTAAGGTAATGTTTATTATTTTTCCTAATATATATGGCGTATGTTACCAAATATTAAATGTTCATTACTTATTTTCTTAAAATTAAATAAAGTTGGTAATTGGTAATACCTATTTTGCACTTTTATGAATTCCTAAAAACTTTCCTTATCAATTATAATAAGGGTAGTATAACTGTATACGTATAACATCAAATAATTTATACATCATTAAGATCAACTTATATTATTAAATAATTTTCTAACATGTGTAATAAATATTTAAAAACAACTCTTAGTACTTTCAATTAGAATTATTTAAAAACAACTCTTAGTACTTTCAATTAGAATTATTTAAAAACAACTCTTAGTACTGTCAATTAGGAGGTATTCTGCATTCAAATACCCATCTACCCATTCGATCAATTTGACTTGTTCCCTAATTCCCTTTTGTTCCAATTTTACCTGTAAGATAAAATACAACCCAAATAAACTCATTTATGGTCGAGTACATATTGATTTAGTAGACTAACAAATATATGCAGCTTTGGCATGTTTCCACAATAAATGTTGTTGAAAATGGGAGATACATTCGCTGAACAAAAAAGATAAAATACAACAACATGAACAAGAAAAGAAAAAATTGACCAAATTACTAGAATTGAAGACCATGCTCTCGAGCTGAATCAGCAAGCGCCTGAATACGTCCATGATAAGGATAACCGCCTCGATCAAAAGCTACAGCTGTAATCCCTTTCTCAATGCATGATTTTGCAATAGCCTCCCCAATTTTCTTAGCTACATCCTGACAACAAAAAACTACACATTAACACACACACACGCATATAGGGCTAATAGTTTCTATTATCTGCTAACTGATTGCAATTATAGTGTAAATTTAGCTGAAAATTGTAGTTACAATAGTGGGACCAGAAGTGAAATCAAACTCCTCAGAGAGGGGTTTCTGCATTGTTGATGCTGATGCAAGAGTATGCATTTTAGTATCATCAATCACTTGGACATATATATGCTTGTTGGACCGAAAGACGCATAATCTTGGTCTTTCTGGTGTTCCTTCAACCTACACCAATAAAATGTAATAAATGTTTTCATTCAAGTAAATGACAGAATGATTGTGGCTAGATTAAGGAGATGCAAACATGCTAATCCTCTACTAAATTAGTCCTCTTGCTCTTAAACTATAATCCCTAAACTTTTTACAGGTTCTATTGACACAATTACTCATTTTCCTCCTTTTTTTATTTTTTATTTTTACCATTAACTGATTTAGGCAGGATTAGTGCAGATAACAGAATTACGTTTTGAAATTGGATGCCAAAATCAGCATTTTGTTTATTGATACTAGTAAAATTCACACACGCACACACAGGTAGTAGAATTAGGAAAACCGGTTGTAAGTTATAACAAACTCCTACAAATTATCTTTCTAATTTGAGATACAATTAAGTAGAGCTACTGCTTTAAAAACAAAGGAAATACTTCTACCGTAAAATAAAATTGGGAGAAATGAATATAGGCAAAGAAATTAGGGTTGCAGAATGTTAAAATTCACCTTCTTACGGATACGAGCATGGCGAGCTTGTCTGTTATCTTGACGAGTTCTTGCAGACGCTTCTACGATCAGAGATGTTGTTCTCCGGTGCGATGATGATGATGATATCAATGGCGGCTGAATGAAGAGCTTCTGATTCGAATAGGAGCATGAGCTCTGTAGAAATGATAGCGAAATTGATGACATTGTTGTCTCTACAACACGCACCTTTTCTTCTTCTTCTTCTCCTCTTTTATCTATTGCAGTGCAGTGGTAAGATAACGTTTTTTTGACGAAGCACTTCCTTTTTACCTAAAAGGTCCCTCAACTTTACACTTTTTTAATAAACACCTCAAATATCTATCTTTCTCTAATTACTTTTTTTTTGTTGTCGATTTTGTGTTACAAAAGAAGCATAATTCTTATTATTACACAAAAGATGCATGGGGTAATATCTTTTGAAGAAAGCGCAGTAGCTCACTGATCTAGCTTCATGACACTGAAAATATATCAGGGCTCAAGTGATTCACCGAAGCAACGAGACTCTAAAAGCTAACATTTTCAATCGTTAGTAGTGAAACTTTATGATAACCGGGAAAGTACCAAAATCAAACGAATTAATAACATTAGTTGGGCTGTCCAAAATAACCAAAATATGTTCTATCTGCCCGAACCATTTCGAATTCGTGGTATCAGGTAGAAATATTCGGGTATCAGGTAATCCGAAAATAGAATGCCTCGGGTATAAGTTAATATTTTAACTGGGCGGATATACCCGAATACTTGAATTTTTTTAAAGGTTTATTTCTAAAAGTATTTGGTTATAGTAGTTGAAGACCGTTATGGATCGCAAATATTATCACGGATAGGTTTATCCTTTCTTGTTTATGTATAAAGTGCATAGTTTCTTTGTAACATTCTTAAGTTTCTGTGTTTGGGTAGTTGTAAAAGGAAGTGTATCATGTTTGCACTGTTTTTTTTTCCTTCTGTTAGGCTAATATGCCTTAGTCATTTCTTTGCTAGACTATGGACTCAAATGCACAATGACATAAAGAGAAAATTGTGTCTATGAATCACATAGGCATAATATGATCTTATATTATTTATCATTTTTTCCGTATATAATATATATTTTAAGTTAGTAATCGTGTAACCATGATGTGATTATTACAATTTTCTATAAATGAACCTTCCTTCCATTCCCTCTTGCAACAATTTTTGGTTAATTGGAGGCTTTAATGAACCTGCATGAAACTTGTTTATTTACAGTTAGTAACCATGTTTACATCATACTAATTATTAATATTACAATACAGATAAGATTTCATTACATATAATTTGTTAATTCACTACCTTTTTTCCCTAACTTGTTAGGAACTACTGGGTTGATAGTTTAGTTTGAAGTTACATACTCGTTGGTTAACTTTAATGTCAATTTTTAACTTTTTATAATGAAACTACATTTGCTAATTACTACTAATTTTCACCCCGTTTGACATGTCACCTATTTGACGGATTCCCTCTTTACTTAAATTTCATCTAAGAGTTTAAGATCACTCATTTGACCTGTGTCATTAATTATCCTCTTTTTCACTAGTAGCATTGTCGCGAGCAAAGGAATAGTTAGAATTCCAACCACAAATTTTCAGGTATAATTGGATATACCTGTATCCGACCTATCACCTGACCTAACCATATCCAAATAACCGAATTTAATTTGGTTTGGGTATAGAGTATTTTACATATTTTAAAAAGTCCGAACTACCCGACCCGAACTACCTAAAACCCGATAAATATACCCGATCAACATCCCTAAACATTAATGCCATATTCACAAAGAGAATCGAAGGAGAACCACAATTTTAAGCAATCTACAATTACCATTTTTCTAAACTACTGAGTTTCGAACTTCTTTTTATGTGGATTGATTAAGTGTAAAATTAATTGTAACATTCCTTTTAAGTCGATATGGGATGTAATTTCTTTTTTTTGAGAATTAATATTTAGTCTTATCATTTGGTCCTGCTCATGGTCGATGACATGTTCTCTCTCTTAATATTATCTCTTGATTTTAACCCGTGTCTTCATCTAATGAGTAGGACAATGGGTAAGACTAAATATCATTGCTTTTTTTTAATCTATTTTGTATTGTCTTGTTTTTTTGTACTCTTTTATTTTTTAGCGCATTGTTAGTTTTTAATGCTTCTTTGCTTCAGGTTACTTGCGTAGATGATTGTTGTGCCGAAACTTCAAATTCAATTACCTTTGCTGTTAAAAGTAATATTTAAAAAACAAAAACATAATTATTTCCTCTAAAATTCACAAAAACAAGCCCTGGCACCGAAGATAGAGAGAGAGAGCAACATCAATTCCAAAACCAACACGAAACAAGAAAAACTCAAAATCCCTCTTTCTTCTCCCCTTTCTCTCTCACACACACAGTCAGATAAAAGTTGTTCATCCACACGGCGCAATCAAAGCGGCTTCCCGGTGTTTTTTTCTCATCCTCCATCTCTCCTACACTCAACCGATACACAGTATACACACACCCATACAATACATACATGCTTTCTATATCGTTCTTCACAACCTAAATTCACAGACTCTTCGCTTTCTTTCTTCATTTCACACACCAATTTCCCTCTTACAATCCAATCGCACTGACGGGAACAACAATAACAGATACGGAGAATTAGGGTTTTTTCGCGTGTTCTTTTGATTCAACGGTTAAGGGTTAGTTTTATTTCGAAATTCTTCGACTGTCTTACGAATTTACGATACCCTAGAGCTGATTATTCACGGTTGTGTAGCGGATGAACAGACCCTAGGGTTTCGATTTGTTTTCCTTATTTGGGACGTTTTAAATTTAGGGTTTGGTTGTTTTATGTGATGGGCTTGAACTATTCATCGAGGAGGGATATATTTTGTGTTTCTCGATGATATAAGACGGTTTTTGTTTCGTGGTAGTTCTGGTTGAACTTATTTATGAGATGAGGGTCTTGTAAGCTCGTCCAGCCTTCAAATATGGATGCCTTTTGATCTCCATTCTTCATTGAAATCGAAGTTTTGGTAAATAATGAGCCCTGTTTAACTCTGTACAGGATAGTCTTTGGATTCTTTTATCTGCTAAAGTGAAAAAGGTTAGAAACTTAGGATATAATTCGAGGTTTTGGCATTTGTAGCTGGATTTTATTAAATTTTGTTGTAGAGGAAGGCAGATGCACATATGTTTTTGTTTATTCTGTTTTTATGATGTTCAACATTAGCTATGGAAAGAAGCGAGCCAACATTTGTTCCCGAATGGTTAAAAAGCAGTGCAAGTTTAAACACAGCATCTCATCAATTTCAATCATCTTCATTGCATTCTGGTAAATTAATCTAATTTTGCATTTTGAGGCACAACACTCTAACGTTTAATTATATAATTGTGACACTATTATATATTTTTTTCTAGATGAACAAGGTGTATCAAAGGGTACAAGAAATAAATCACTTGGTTCTGTTTCAGATCGAACAACATCTTCATATTTTCGGCGATCATCTAGTAGTATTGGTCGGTATTCTGATAAAGAAAAATCAGGAAATAGACACCGTGATTATTCCGATTCTTTTTTGGGCAATATTTTACCAAGTAGGTTTGAAAAAGAAGGGTTAAGGCGTTCACACTCAAGTGTATCTGCAAAACATGGTGACTCATCATGGCCCAGGAGAGTAGTAACTGACTCAACCACGGTTAACAAACCCAACCACAACAATGGCGGTGGTAAGATTACATTTGAGAGGGATTTTCCGTCTCTTGGTGCTGATGAAAAACAGGTGGATTCTGAAATTGGGAGAATTCCTTCTCCAGGATTGAGTAGTGCAATTCAGAGCTTACCTGTGGCGGTGATTGGTGGTGATGGGTGGACCTCTGCACTGGCGGAGGTCCCTGTGATTGGCGGGAGTAATGGTGGTGGTGTACAGTCAGCATCGGTTTCTGTAACTACAGGTCGAAATATGGCTGAAACTTTGGCTCAGGGTCCAACTCGGTCTCAGACGGCTACTCAGTTGACTGTTGGAAGTCAAAGGCTGGAAGAGCTTGCTGTTAAGCAATCCAGACAGTTGATTCCCATGACTCCCTCCCTGCCTAAGCCTTTGGTAACACTCATTTGGCTAATTTTTATTGATGTTTATAATGTGTATGTTGTCTAATGAGTCAATTACACAAATGGTCCTTTATGTTTGTACCCTATTACATATTTGGTCCTTTAGTTTCATAAATTACACTTGTAGTCCTTATTTCTGAAACTATTGACACGTTTAGTCCTTTACCTAAACAAGCACACGTTAGTTTTTTCCGTCAGGTATGGTCTGATGCACGAGGGGGTAAATCTGTTCCCTTCACCAATTTGAAACCCATAAAAACCCGTTTGTTTGACGGGTAAAGTTAACATCTGTGTAGGTAAAGGACCAAATGTGTCATGAGTTTCAGAAATAAGGAAACTAAAGGACCAAATATGTAATAACCTAAAGGACTATTGTGTAATTTACTCTTGTTTAATTTTTGTTTTGTTTTTATCTAGGCGTTGAACTCTTGTGATAAAGCAAAGTCAAAGGGTGCACAGTTACAGCCTCAAAGTTCCCACATAGTCAACCTTCGACCCGTTTCTACCAAATTGGACCCTTCAAAAACAGTGGGAAAACTTCAAGTGCTGAAACCATCACGTGAAAGAAATGGTGTTTCAAAAGACAATTTAAGCCCAACAAGTCCTGTTACTGCACCCACCACGGTTGTTACTGTTGCTGTTGTGGACCGCAAGCCCGTTGTAGAAAAGAGACCGTCCTCTCAGGCTCAGAGCCGAAATGACTTTTTTAACCTTATGAGGAAGAAATCTATGACCACCACCACCACCCCTGATAATAAACCTGGTGAAGGTGACACAGTGGCGGTTGATGAGAATAAGGTTGATGCTGACGTGGCAAAGGAGAGTGGTAATGGAAGCATTCTTCACTCAGAGGAAGAGGAAGCGAGGTTTTTACGGTCATTGGGCTGGGAAGAAACTGCTGAAGAGGAAGAAGGCCTTACAGAAGAAGAGATCAATTCTTTTTACAGAGATGTAAGTAAGGTAAACTAAACTGCTTTTTCTAAATTATCATTTATTTTTCCTTTATTATACAATATGCTTTCATCTACACTCTTTAATATATTAGTTTTATTACAATAATTTAAATCTGAGTGAAGTTGTGTGTGTGCAGTACCTGAATTTGCAGGCAGCATCAAAGATCTTTAAAGGGACTCAACAGAAGTTACTAATGGGCCCACTCCACTCACAAATGGGAAACAAGTCCTCTGACTCTAAGCTGGAATCTTGAATTTACTCCAAGGGAAAGAATTCTTGTTTTGTTTTTCTTTATTTTTGTTTGTGGTTTTCTTACACATGAGGATGGATGGATTGAAGTAGTGAGAGAGAGGAAGTGATTTGGAAGTTTTGAAAGTGAGTCAGTGAGAGATGGGAAAATGAGTGAATATGAATGAATAAAAAGTAGATAGCTTTTGTCTGTAAAACCAACCCAACCTCTTCACATCATGATGAGAGAAAAAAAATACTCAGGGAAATTTGCTTTCTTTTGCAAAGAAATCTGCCTTCTTTGTTGGTTTTGCTTCTTTTTTAAGAAAAAGGTTTGGTTCGGTTCGTTCCAGCTCTTTCAATTAAACGAAATCGCTTATTATGATTTATTATTTATCTTTAAGATAAGGAAAAAGGTGAAGAAGTTTACTTTTATTTGTCCGTTCAGGTTATCCAATATTAAATAATTTTAGCTCTTAAAGGTGTAATCCTTCATTCATCAAATACCTTTTGCACCAACAGAAGAGAGGATCATGCAATTTATCTTTTTGTAACCTTTCATATTCTAAGATGCAAATTAGCTGAGCTGAGCTCGACAACATTAGTCCTACCTATGTATATGCTCTGCAAACTGGAACGAGAACCGACCAAAATTGCTGAATTAAACTATACTGATGCGGTTATCGGTTCTAATTTTCATGTAAAATTGGTTCTCTGTCCACTCGGTGAAAAAATGAAAAAAAGCTAAAGAAGCTTTTGCGGTTCCGGCCACTTCTTTTCCATCGGTTCGGTCTGCGGTTCGTCTGGAACCATTTTCTCAGTCCAGTTTGGTTCGAAGCAGTTTGGTTTGGTTCTTGGACAGTGCACAAGCCTAGTTTTACATTGAGCTTGATTCAACAGGTTCGACTTGAGGAAGATTCATAGCTCAAATAACTGGCAAGTGTTAATAAGAAACCATGGCTTGAACCGATGTCAATTAAAAGGCTTCATGCAGTTCAATTTGAACAAGCTCGAGTCCAAATTTAATCAAGCAAGTATAATGATGATTTATTTTCATTCCAGATTTTTTTGTGTAGCTAATTAAATACCTAAAGCGTGTGCTATTTAATTTTAAACCGGGATGAAAGAGAAGCTAGTATGATTTATTAATCTTTCTAAGTTCTTTTCCAGGGTAGGCAGTCTATAAATTTGAAACATAATTCAATGTGACCTCCCTACCCTAAAAGTAGCAGAATTCATATTATTTTAGTCATAGGCATTGGTTTGTGTAGGAGGGTAAAGCTAATAAAGAGTTTAACAAGGATCCATATTCATAGCTGCAACTTAACTAACTTCATTCTTTTTGACGCCAAACCTTGCACGTGGAATGCATGTGTAACTTTATGTTCTGATTCAAACAAACCTTGTACACCTAATTTTAGTAATACAAAATGGATCAAACTTTTGATTCATTACAATGATCTTGATTCTTTGACTCAGGTCCGAGTTAGAATCACTCAGCATCACTCGCCTAATTATTCTTAAAAATAATATTTACATATATCAGAATCTTACAACTTCAACACTTTCACCGCACTTCTCTCGGGTAGGTTAGTAGAATTTATAATTGTGTTTTGTGATACCAAATAATCCTGACGTGGAGTCATAGTGTTAATTTAGCTTTATGTGACATCAAGAACACATGGCAGAGTTAAGGTTATTTGGTATCATACGACAGAATTTTAAATTTTACTAAAGGATTACTATTTTGTGAGATAGTATGGAGATATTCACCTCTAAATCTTTGCCATCGATCGACCTACTCATGTGCCTTAAACATGATCTTATTTAACGACCATCAGTTTTAGGAACCTTTCGATTGCGAAAGCAAGAACATCTGAGATCAAACGTGTAATAAATAACATGGAGTGATGCTTTCCATAATTTCGAGCAAACCATAAAGACCGTTTTTACAATTTATTCTTGTTAATTAAATAAAATGAGTAATTTTTTTATTGAAGTATTTATTTATGATAATTACCAAAATAGAAAAAACAAATAATAAAAAATTCATCAATTCCTAAAGGTAATTTATCGACTCAAATCTTCACAAAATAACCCGTGTGACTTGATGTTTCTTGTGCGACTAGACTACAGATTTTTTTTGTGACACGGATGTTTTTTTGTGCGACCAGACCATTTTTTGTGCTACCGATATACAACCAGATCATTTGTTGTGAGACCAGAAGTAATTTTCAAATTTTGTGTGCAATCGCATAGTTCGCATGGTGTAATCTGAGAAGATTTGAAAGTTCCTTTTGGAATTAGCAAGTTTGCTGGCAACTCTATAAATGAGATTGTAAAGTCTTTATTTTCCTTATGTAGGAAAATAGTAGTTTATAAAGATTAATTATGTTTAAATTGGACAATTAACTAAAGAAAACAAGTCTTAAAAGGTTGTTAACCAATGGATGACTTAACCGGTGATTAAACAAATTCAGTTGTAACTGTAACATATAATAAAATTACTAAATTTTGAATCTATAACTAGGTATAAAATAATATACATATACATTGCACTATCTAGGTACAACTCTATGTATTACACACTTGATTTGATAGTGAATTGAAAGACGGGGGTAGGTCAAGTTAGGATATTAAAGAAAATAATTGTTTCAACTCTATAATTGTTTCAATGTAGTCGATAAATTTGTCAGTGTCCATAAGAGCACGATTCATTGGGCCACGATGCTCACACACAATATTATATATACATGTCTACATTGGAAACTAATAATAAAATAAATAAAATACTCATAAAATAAAGACTTGGTAGTCGCCAAGTTGCGGCCTAAATAAGCTATATACTGAAATCCATTTCATTTTCTATTTTGTCGATCAATTTAATCTGAGATTCTATATGCAGTATTAAAAAACCAATTATAAAAAAGTACGTATACGTAGGACGTTTTATATTACAATATGTAGATAAATATGTGGTTAAGTATTGAAGAAGAGCCGTGTAGTGAATTCAAATGCTAAAACAATAATATATCTCAGGAAAAAGAATGTTAGCGAATCTTGTCACCATAACATACGCTACGGATATAAACTATTAGCATCGAGCCATTTAACTTGAATTTAGACCATTTTATAATATAGATCAAGTAATTTGGAATATTGTGAGGTGTAATCTGAAAAGTTGACTATCACAACATCTTCATAAAATGAGATTATTAATTTATTATACATACAAATAACGGGACCGGTGTTACAATACTGAAGAAAAGCGTGTATGTTAGTATGTATATCCAATTCCGTAAAATCGGTAAAATTATAATTTCGCAATACGTTTTAGCTTTTGACTAATAGTTAGACCGAGTATATATATGAACGTACTATAATATGTACTCTGTAATATAGAAGGTTAAGAAATGATGAAAGAAGCAAATTTAATAAATGCTGGAATCAAACTTCACAACACGTGAAAAGAGCAAATTACATCGAAAGTTTCTGTGGTATATTGCTTATTATAACCTAATTTTCTTAAATTTCGTTTATTACATTGAACGTCATTTAGTATATAGACTTTGTTACCCCCGTTGTCCCTCTAGTAAATGGCCGTGCAAATTAAATGCTAAATCTGTCATGTGTTGCTCACATGATGGGCAAATTGGTACTTTTCCACGCCTTTTATTTCCCTTGAGATAAAATTACAAGGAAGGTCATTATTCACTTATTGCAACCTTACTCCTTTAAGTTCATTTATCACACTGTACGTCCGTGGTGTATGAACTTTGTTACATGGAAGGTCTCAGTACCAGACGGCTCTCAATTTGCCACATAAAATTTTCGTGTAATTTGCTCTTTCATGAGTAACTACACCCATTTATATAGGCTGTCAAGCACGAGTATGAGTTGGTCATGGGTTCAAGCCTCGTCATGGACAATAAAGTAGATTAGGTTGCGGTTCAAAAAAAAAAACACAAGTATGAGTTCACCATCCATCCTTCACAAAAGACTTTAAAAGCTTGAAGCATTAGAGGCATTGCATTATAAACCCAATAAATTTTATTCCTCCAATCAATGTGGCATATGAAATTTGGCAACTTGAAAATTATCCTCTATTATTTCCAACACTGGTGTCCCTTCCAAAGTTAACTGCATCACGATGGAAAATTTACCTATTAATGGATCCAAAGATTTTAAAAAAGTTTTTCATGTGATATGTTACTCATCAATATGGTATCATTGGAAGAGACGAAATATAGGTTTATCCTTTCGAATCACGAGGAGATCACCAAAAATTGAGATGAAGACATTTTTAGTACTACAGCAAATCGCTTACCAATACACGTACGTTCTTAATTTTCGGCTGATTGAATTGTCAATCCTCGGTTAATTTGGTGTAGCTAGTTTGATGTTGTTATTTTAGTTAACATGATGTACTAATGAAATATTATTACAATGTATTGTAATAATATTTTTAATATGCATAATTAAAATATTCAAAAGAATGATATTCATCCTAACTTTTTTTTCTAATGCCTACTAACTTCTAAATTTGACATGTATTATTTATTAATTTTTTTCTTCGTATCATTCATTAATTTTGACACTTATTATGATAAAATGAGTAGGAATATGATTATGAACAAAGGATAGAAAAACATATCATTACTCAATATTCAAAGACTCAGTTAAATATTTACCTATTTAACCTTGTTGGTGTGAAATCAAACAAGAAACCTCGGCCAGTTTTGCACAACGTAAACCATACGCAATCCCATTGGGTTAACCTAACAACAAATAATTAAGAAATAATTATCAAAATAGACCGTACGACTGGTTCAATTCTCAACTAAGACTGATACATTTTAATTTTCCCAAAATAGACCGTGTGACTGGTCGACTTCATAGAGCATCATTAACTTGAGTAGCACTAATTGTTGAACAACACTAAGTGTTGAGCAGTACTAAGTTATGCTAACAATACTATTTAATGAGCAGTAGTAACAAGGTTAAGCAATACTAACGAGCAATAGTAACAAGGTTAAAGGTCATCTAAGTCGCACGATCAGTAGTAACTTGGACATGTGACGGCGTTCTAGTGGAGTAGCACGAGGATCTTAATCGCACGGTGTATTTTGGGAAGAATTGAGAATACCAGACTTTTTTAGGGGATTTTTAATTTCACTTAGTCTATATTAAAAAATCACCTAATAATTAATCATATACGTACTATATTATTATAGGTTTTGTTAATTTGTGCTTTCAAGGCATATGATAAAAATGTTATATTTTTTTTCGCCTTTGTATTAAATTCTAAATCTTTAGATTCTTCAATTTTAGTAATGATACGTTTAGCATAATACATTAAAATTAGTAATAGTTTATTATTGTCAAATTACATTCGACACAAAATTATAGGTCACATGGTAGAAAACTCTTTTATTTTTGGCAAATTGTTCATAACTATTTAAGTGTGCAATGAAAGTTCTATTAAATGGAAGTGAGTTAGAAAATTGCCATTTGAAGCTTCTGTAGCATATATTATTCATAAGTCAACGTGAGAATTTGCAGCGGCGACGGTTGCTCTCTTTGCTCAAGTCCACGCTATGGCACGTTATATGTTTGTGATATGTCTATTTATGACAAGAAAAGTCGTACTTAACACCCCAATCCTTAATCTGTCTGTTTAATTCAATTACAAAACCTGCTAAATTCAACTACAAATTAAACATGTCGACCCAAGATTTATGTATAATTGTAGTAAAATAGGATTCGGATTCTGTCAAGTTGATAGTATGCGGGATCGAGGGGGTCCTCCCTTGCGGAGCCCGGGCAGTGCCTTGAAACAAAAACGAAATTTAACATATACTCTATTACAGAAAAACTTTGTTTGATTATATACACCAACAAATTTTCAAAAATTAATTTCATAAATCTACAATTAACGAAATTTTACAACTTCATAAAACCGAACCGAAACCATATGCAGTTTCTATCGGTTTTTAATTTGATTCGGTTTTCAGCCCAAATGCTCACCCTAGTCTATTTGGTTGGTTTTTTTTAATCTAGTAGTACGTAGCATCAGTTGTTTTCGGTTTCTATGTAACTTGCGAAACACAAATTTTTGTTTCTTTGTGTGAAACAAAATTGAATAAGAAAAGGAAATTATTGTATCGGGATCAAACAAGGAAGAAAACAAAGAGTATGAAACCTTGGTCAATGCTGCATTACATAAACCTATACCCAAATCACATCGGCCTTATCAAACTTAATTGCACTTCAATTCTTTATAACTTGGCATCAGAGTTTGCTGCGGCGACGCTTGCTCAATATATATAATTTTAAAAAAATATATTACACACATACATCCAAGTTTATACGTTGAATCACATAAAATAACCTCAGACTTAGGCCACTTTCTTCCAAGGAAAAAGCTTTGGATCGTGGTAATTAATTTTAAAAAAAGGGAAGAATCTTTGTAAACTGGTGACCATTAAGCGTAATGTGATTTGTACATTTCAATTATATTCTAATTATATATAATCAGGGTTGTCTTTTAGGAGTTACAGAAGATGCGGCGGCTGCACATGAAAATAAATTAATTATTTAATAGGAAAAGAAATTACAAAATTCAATTTTTTTTATATAAATCTTGTGTTTAATAGGAAAAGAAATTACAAAATTCAATTTTTTATATAAATCTTGTATTTAAAGGATCCATTTTCGTCTATTCGCAAAGAACCTTCGGAATCTCGAAGAGGCCCCTGGATATAATCCATGAAATAGTTACTATTTATCATCTTTAAAGCCTATTTTTCAACGAATTTTGGGGTTGATAATTGCAGTTTTCTGGTGGTGAATTGTAACGACCCGAAATTTGTAAATAAATAAATTTTATAAAAATATGATAAATGTGGATAAATCATATAAAACACGTAGAAATTTGGTTTCGTGTCATTTGGACACCGTATGAGGAAGTTATGGTCGAAACCGGGTCGAGACAACAACCGAAAAATGCAGCCCTGCTGCATTGAAGAGTTCACGACGCGAAGATAGTTCCCGATCGGGAACTGTCTACAAAGATTAGGGCTTTTGTGCGTGAAGTGGTTCCCGACCAGTTAGCGATCGCGAAGTATGCGAGTGGGGGAAAGTTAGCGGCGCGAACATAGTTCACGCCGTGAACTTTGGATGACAGCATTAAAGTCGGGTTTTGGCTCATTAAATGCCATATCAAAACCCTAGTTTCTCCTTTGGCGATTTTTGAACTCAAGAACAGTTGGAAGTCGATTTCTTCGCGAATCTTTGGTAGATTTCACTCCAAGTTGAAGATTAAAGGTATATCTTCACTCTTTGATCTTGTAGCTTAAGATCTATGTATTTCGATGCTTGGGTTTGAAACCCTAATTCTTGGGGTTTTGGGTTATGGTGATATAAGTGATATATACACTTAATAGATGGTATTTTAGAAAAGGAAACAAGTGTATGATTAAGATTTGTAAGAATCTTAAGGGTGGTTAAACCTAGGGTTGGTAAATCACCATAATTGGGGGAAATGTATTAGTAAGTGTTATCTAGAGGTAGATGGACACATTGGTAGTAGTATGTGATGTTGATCATCTTGTGATTATTGTATTAGGCATTTGGTGAGGTCTTGGAAGGTTGACCGAATTGTGAAGCAAGGAAATTGGCGTAAAGAATACGGTTGGAGCATTTCATTGCTAAGGTGAGTACATGAGACGTTTAAACTGGGTACATAGCAAATAGTTTTGATAATACATATGATAATTTATGGGTCTTTATTAATAAATATTTTGATAAAGATAGTGACTGAAAATATATGAGAGTATGTAGAGTGTGATACTAGAATATGTCTGGTATGATGGACGAATTTGAGGGTAAATATGATTGATGATATTGGAAGTAGTATGATAAACTGAGTAATAATGGAATCTTTATTAATGAACCATAATAATAAAGACAAAGAGTAAAAGAATGCATATTGAGTCTTTATTAATAAATATGTATTAGTAAAGCAATTAGAGATGATTTTGTAGTAATGAGTATCTATTGGTAAGGCTTACTAATAAAAGTAAAGAACGAATATATATGAAAATGATTATGAAGTGACTAGTAATAATTATGTATTATAGTCAATGGAATGATAAAAGTATTAGGATATCGATGAATAAGAAATATATCTTATGAAATAAGCAAGTATAGACCTCCTAGGGTCATAGAGGTAGAAGTAAATGTGGGTTGCTTATGATCGGGTCCGTGGGACCATACAGGTACGTTCATACTATGTTGAACTAGTTATATGTAGTTATTATTGAATAACTAACTTGTTTGATGATTTATGTGATAGCCGAAAGCTTTTATTGAAATAACTGTTGAGTTATGGTAAGTATGAGATGACGTGATGATGCGGGGGACCCCCGATCATGAGGTGTGGAATGAGGGGCAGTTGGGTGGATTCCCATCGACTCATCCACGTTAGTAGTCTTGCTAACTGGACGTATTCCGGCGAGTAAGGCAGGTATCGGTAGATTGGGCGAATCTCTCTTGTCGGTATCTTGTAGCTTATTAATGGCGATGGATTTCGGTTAATAAGTTGATGTGAAGCTTACTAATAGCGATGGATTTCGGTTAGTAAGTTAATGTGATTCTAGTACATATATGTTTATGTATTAGGTATGTTTGTTCTTCTAACTAGTTCGGGGGCAACCCGATAGTTACATATGGTTGCTAGTAGAGCATAGATTGATAGAGTCACGATAGGGTGACTAGACGGTAGTGGGATTGTTTATATATATATATATATATATATATATATATATATATATATGTGTGTGTGTGTGTGTGTGTGTGTGTGTGTTTTTATATATTTATGAAATGATTATTATTATTGGGGTCTAAAACTCATGTATCTCACGAGACTATTTTGTCTCACGTACTACGTTTGTTTTGTGGCTATGTACTCAGGTACATGTCGAAGTGATAGAAGGTTGCACTAGAAGTGGCCTAGAGATGTTTAGCTCGGGAGCTCATAGGTAGATCTCGTTTGCCTATGGTTTTGATATACTTGGTGACACCGTATTTTTTTAAACTCTGATAAGGTTTTAAAGTTTTTGTTAAACTGTATTTTAGACAATATGTCAAATAATGGGAAACTGTATTTCTAAATGATTTAAACGATGTTTTAAAAATACGGGTGTTACATGAATGGTGATGAGTCTCAGACTCGGGCTAGAGTTTGCTGGTGAAGATGTCTCTTACTTACTTTTATTTGATAGTTGTTACATGTTTTATTTTAAATTACACATTCACATTTATTAAATAGAGCGTTCATGGAGTTCCATCATTTTTTACGAAGTCTCGAGAAACAAATATCAATCATTGATCAATAAGATCTAATTATGCTCAAGATTAATCACATATGTTATACATTGAGGGGTATTTTGGTCATTTTTTATAAAAAATGTTTTTTAATTTTTTAATTTTTTAATTTTAATTTTAGAATTTTAATTTTCTTTATTTATTTTCTTTATTTATTATTATTTTTATTTATTTTATTATTTTTTTAAAAAATTATTATTTATTCATTAATAACACATAATGTAATCACTGAATCACATGTGATTGAACTAAAACATCAAATGTGATTTAATATACAATCACATGTGATTTTATACTTCAATAATATGTGATTAAGTATTACACGTAATTATCAAATACTTCCTCCGTATCAAAATAAGTGAATCACTTTTAAGTTCACATTTTTTGAGACAAAATAAGGTAATAAGAGATCAATGAAATTAAATGGGGTAATTAAAATGGATGGTCCCTACTTTTACTAAGAAGATGACAAAAATAGATGAAGCCTCACACCTTTAATGATGTTTAAAGAGAGATAAGTAAGGGTAAATGAGTAACTTTAAATATAAAAGCTTACCAAATAAGGTAAATTATTAAAGTGATTCACTTATTTTGATATACCCCGAAAAGGAAAGTGATTCACGTATTTTGATACGGAGGAAGTAAATATTATTTTTAATGAAAAAAATAATAAAATAAAATAAAATAAATCGAATTTTTTAAGTGCAAATGACCAAAATACCCCTATGTATAAAATATGTGATTAATCTTAACCATTATATTTTATTGATCAATGGTTTAAATTTGTTACTCATTACTTCGTAAAAAAGATGGATCTCTTTAAACAATTCTCTTATTAAATAAAGCATTTGATCAAACATTGTATTATAAAGAAATTAATAGCTAAGATATGATAATACGATATTAAGATACCCCTCCATACTGTCATGTGTGCTTAACTATTTATTTTGATGGTTTATGATATTTAATTTAATTTTTTACCACATCGGGCACCAACAATTAAAACCTTATTTTGTTTAGAGCAGGCGGTATGGTAACGAGGGGTGGGGCTTGCCGGCCGCCACGTCGGCTCGCCGGCCTCGTCACCATACCGCTCGTTACGTGAGCGGGCCGGTTCGTGGGAGCGTCGACGAAGCCAGCGGACGAATGGGGAGGTGCCACGTGGACTAGCCGTTGGCAACGACTAGTTTCCAGAAAATTTAAACTTTTTTTATTTTTTTGTTAAATAAATCTATTATAAATAACTCATTTAACCATAACCTTCTTTCACACCATTTTCTACACACTATCTACAATTTCTTACACTTTCACTCTCAAAAACTCACAAAAATGTCTCAACCACCACACCCCGAATAGATGAACGGTATTTGATGTGTGAAAACTAGTTATAAAATAATAACCTAAAATACACCTTCTCTAGATTACCACACTCTTAGGCAAGTATGACCTAATCGTGAGCAATATAGTTCAGGTAAGTACTTCGGGTGTTCGTTTCTGCAGGGAACAGTTAAGCCGACTAAATAGTCTAAAACTAATGATTTAATCTAAACAAATGCATAAAGTAGGGGTTTTTATTTTTAAACTAATTAAATGAAGAAACTGATTAAAAGTAACTGTGAGCTTTTGAAGAACTGAGACTAATGGACAAAGTAGTAAAACTGTGTTCAAATATGAGAGGGAATATTCACTATGATCGATTTCATCTAGTTCTAGGTTTGGCTGGTTAAGTCCCGATTTAATTGGTGTTCTAGAAGTCAGGTAAGCAGTGGTCTCTAGCTTCCTACAATGGCCGTGTTATCATTCCTAAGAAGTGTTTTCCTAAAGAATCATACTATGGTCTCACTTCAGCTTGTTAATTATATCTAGGCCCGGATTTCCGTCGCCTTCTAATCTCGAATTCGGTCGTTACTAAGATTAAACTTTCGGTTTCACCAAAGTTATTTGATGCTTAAACTCGAATCCCTAGATCTAGTGGATTGCCAACTACGTCACCGGGGTGAAAAGTTGAAGTAATGATTAACTATAAATGCTAGTGGTCACTCAACAAAATAATTAATAATCAATAGTTAAAACAATCATAAATTCAAGAATTAACCGAAAGGGTTTTTGATATAAATAAACAAGTGTTCAAAACCAATGTTAAAGTCCTAAAAATACCAAACCTAAAGCCTAGATTTCATCTAATCATAGTGAATATAAATGATTAGCACATAGACATGCTAAACATCGCAAAACAAACGTAAATATTCAATAGAACAAACATAATTTGATCAATAATGATTAAGAACCGAATATATGAATGGAATTGAAGATCTTGATGCTTGAAACCCCTTAAATTCGTCCACAATAGCTTCCCTAGGTCAAAAGTCGGCTGCACAAAAGATCCCCCAAAGAATGGCTGATTTTTGGCTTAAATACCCCTTTTTTCGAATTGCTCGAGCACTCGACCAGGGGTCTGCTCGCGCGCTCGAGCAGGTCTGAATTTCCGATTTTTGCTGAAAATATACGTTTTTAGCCCTTTTCTTCTATAATTTGGACTTTTGACCTGCATTTATCAACAACATCATAAATTAGGCATAAACACTCCTTTTTACTTATAAAACAAGCCTAAAATATACAATATTGACGGATTTAAATATGTATAAATCCGTCGATATCAGTATTCTTGGATGGGGAAGTTCTGGCTTACCGGCGTCCAATCCGTCAACACCTTCGTCCCAACAATCGGTATCGTCCACCCAAAACACCGTGATGCCGACATTTTTCCAAGAGCAATACAACCACTTTATGCTTCAACAACAATTTCAAAACCTTCAACAACACCAACCCCCTCCTCAAATGTGGTCACAACAACAATGGTCACAACCACAATCTTCACAACCACAACAATTTCAACAACACCAATCTTCACAACCCCCCCCCCCCCTCCCCCCCTCCCCCCCCCTCAAGCCACCGAGGCCGTTGAAAAGGCGAGAAGAAAGGTGAAAAAAGTTGCCCTCAACTTAAGTCGGAAGGTCATGCGGTGGGACGCCGCCGAAGAAGTTTTATTGGCCGAGTGTTGGGTTAGCGTTTCCGAGGACCGCGAAAAGGGCGCCGACCAATCCGATGAATGTTTTTGGAACAAAATCCTTGTTGAGTTCAACAAGGATGTTGATACGCCGCGAACCAAAGACATGTTGACGGGGAAGTGGACGACTGTAAACGGTAATTGTCAAAAATTCAACGGTATCTACAAACGTCTACAACGTACAAGCCGAAGCGGTGAAAATGAGGTCGACTTTATGGCCCGTGTCCGACAAGCGTACCGTGACGAGTCGTCGTCAAAAAAAAAAAATTTAACAACGAAGGTGCGTGGGAAGTTTTGAGACATTGCCCGAAATGGGACGCCCCCGCACCCATTTCGCTCTCCGATAACGAAGAACTTTTCGGGGAAGATACGAGACCACGTCCGGCGGGAAAGTCTCGTAAGGCAAAAAAAAGTAGGTCAGATAGTTCATCCGGCACTAACACCGCCGGAAGTGCCGCACCGCCGGACCTTGGCGAGGCTATGATGGCCGAGTTTATGCGGAAAAGTGAAGCCGCTCAATCGGCTTACGAAAGGTCAAAGGCGCGGGATGACGTTTTCGTGCGGTTGGAAGAATTGCGATTCCTAAGCACTAACACCCACGGTTTGGGGCGCCAAGATAAGGCGAGAATCGTCAAGGAAAAAAAGGCGATCCGCGAAAAATACCTCGTCGACGCAAATGAACTAGACGTGGACGATGACGACGAGTAGTGTTTTTTCGGTATTTTTTTTTAATTTTTAGGTAATTTTTTTTTATTTTCGGTAATTTTTTTCTTTTTTAGGTATTTTTATTTTGTATTGTGTAATTTTTATTTTAATGAAGTATTATGTTTTTAAAAAAAAAAGAAAAAGAAAAAAGGGGGTGGGGCCCAATTGGCTTAAGTGATGTTAGATGAAGTATTTAAGGTTTTGAATGTGAAATGTGAAATGGTGAGGTGGCGCATATGTGGCGCAGATGTGGCGGTTTGGCTTAAGCCACCACACCCCTTGCACTTAGATGAGCAAACATAATCCCAAAAGTCTATCGCACGTGTTAGATTCGAACTTGAAATGTGGGTATGAAAAAATATTGTACTTTGGATGGAGGCAAATAATACACTCAAACGTCATGACCTTTTAATTTATTTTAGTTATATACTCAGAGTGTCAAACCGAAATAGATACCAATATATATACACTTACTCTGGTAACTATACAAATTTCTCTTTATCCCCCTTTCTAAGGGTAAAAACTAAAAAGAAGGAAAAAATAGGATCCCCAACCCCCAAAATAAGCAGTTATATATAAAAATGAATTTATTTTTATTAACTAGGATTTTCGTTAAAATGAACACACAAATCGATAAAGAGCTAGAGGCAAGGAAATTAAACTTCCAATTACAAGGATATAAATAAGAGGGATGGCCGTTTTAGCTGATTTGATGGACATATTTGCTTATTAAATTATTAAATAAGAGTATTAATTTTAACATCGGATTTTTTTATGTTTATATCACACTAGTTAAGTACTACTCCAGGTTGTATAAATACATAAAGTAAATATTGTGGTGTATTGATTAAAATGTGTGGTATAAAAATCACCATATTTTAAATAATCAATAAACTCAACTTTTTCCTAGTTTATTATCTTAGAGAAAATAATTACGAAGCCACTCAATCCACTTTGATTTAACTGTATTCCTTCAATTGGTAATCCAACAGAACATGGAAAGCTTGGACGTCATGCTCACCAGATGTGTATTTCCTTGGCTTTTTGAGTTGAATAAACGATTTTGTCATCGTCATTTCATCCTGTTGTCATGAATCGAGCTTATATAATTAGTTAAAGATAATTAAATCTGACAAACATTGACGGTTTTATTGGGATGATTATAAATAGAGATTGAATTAATTAACATTTTTATTAGACTATGTGGTATGAGCCAATTTGTGGGGTGTGTGGTGTGGTCCCATGTGGCAACCATCACATCAAACCAACAACAATGAACACCACCCCTCTCCACACCACTCACAAATACTATGCTCCCTAAGAAGGCTGCCAACGGTGCCGTCGTAGGCACGTCGACAGCCCGTCGAGCCTCGACGCCGTTGGCACGGAGCCGTCTTGGCTCACGTCGGTAGGATTGCGTCGTGGTGGAGACGGGGGAGAGGGGGCGTCGTGGGCAGCGGGAAGAGAGAGGAGGGAAGAGAGAGGAAGAGGGTATTTGGGGGTTGTATGCATAAAGACTTGTACTATTGCCATTTTTTTTATATAAAATAGGTTTTTTTTCTTTATTTCTTTTTTATTATTTTAATATTATTGTTTTTATTATAATTCAATTGTTTTTATAATTATAATATAGTGTTTTTTTTGTTTAATAAAAAAGGATGATGTGGAAAGGAAGGGTTTAGTGATGGGTAGGGTTTGCACGACCGTGTCAGTAGCGTGTCAGTAAGGATGTACTAACGTGGCGCTACTGACGGGTTTACTGACGCCCAACTGTTGGGAGAGGCCTAAGTGTAACACCGCAAAATTTAGAAAGCCTTTTTTTTTTAAATGCCCGGAGGCGATTAGGTTATTCTCTAGGTCAGTTTAGTTTATCTTAGTTTAGTTTAGTTTACAAACAAGGTCCCACAATAAGCTTTCAAATAAACATTTCTTATACAATACATTAACGGTGTCACTTAAACGACATGGCTCACTTTACAAACACAATCCATTGAGCTTGGTCAATCATCCCGTCCAAAGCACCAATCAACCTGAAAAGATTCAACGAGGGAGGGATTAGCACAAAGCTAAGTGAATGAACATAAACAACAAATTATACAAGCTGTTCCACCGCTTAACCGCTTAACCGCTGCTCCCCTGAATCACTGTTCCACCGAACTAGTAACCGCTAACTGTCTAATCACTAACACAGAAGTTATAAAACATCTCCGCGTACTAACCTCGGAAGTAGATTCTACATATCCGATTGCTAACACGGAAGTTATAAAACATCTCCGCGTTGGGTAAACACTGTCACTGAGGAACGGTGGCTTTGCGGGCCTTAAACCGTGGTTGGCCAGAACCACAGTAACCGTTGGCGCTTCGTATCCAACACCCGGGCAACTCCCTCCCCTTAACCATGTAACGCATACAGGTAAGGTCGGATACCCTATTAGTCGATACCTTTTGCCCAGCCGTTATCCATCCGACACTGATCTCTTACCTATCCTCGATTTCCACTAACCGAGTTATTGCTACCAATCAAGCAAACCTTTCCATCTATGTGCACACATCCTATTTCGTCTAACCCGATCGAACAGGTACCAAACAAGCAAACTGTCAAGATTCGCGCCCGAAAACGACCTGAAAACCTGGAATCAGTAGTTCACGATCGTGAACAATAGTTCACGAACGTGAACTAGAGTTCACGCCGTGAACTAGAGTTCACGATCGTGAATTCGCTACAGGGAAGTTTCCTGCGTTTTTCCTGTATTTTCCTGTATGTTTCCTGTATTTTCCTGCACCTTTCCCAAACATGCAATACCAAACCGATTGTAACCGAACACAAGTTTGAGGTTAAGTCCACTCACCGTTACTTCCACTTGTCGAACTCAGAGGTCTAATGTTTCCGAGTCACGATCCCGATTCCTGTACACCAAAGGAATACCGAATTAGTATATAATTCCACCAAATTATAAACAATGTTAAATATGCATTTAACACTAACACTTGCACTAACTAGATAACCAAACACTTGAATCATCATCTAAACATGTCATGACCACTTACACTTACATAGCAATCAACTAGTCATTTTGCAAGCCTTACAACCAAAAGGGTCAAACCGGGTTATTAAACAATAATACCTTCTATAACTACAATCATGTCATCAACTTGCAATTCACCACACGTTATCAACAACATTTCCAACACATAGCCTAACAAACACTTATACTTGCACAATCCAAGTTTCTTAGGTCACTTTACTACCAAATGGCCCAAACGGGTCAAAATCCAAACATCACTATATACTTACCAAATTTCCACCATCTAGCACACACTTACTACAACTAACAAGTCATAATCATATAACAATTCATCAAGTTCCAAGTCACCAACAATCCATGTATTTTACTTCCAATTTACTAGTTAATCATTTTAACCAAAAACATCCAAACACCAACTAGCATTTCCATAATCTCACTAATCTTGACATAATCCATAACTAACATAACCAATCTATCATGTTAACATATCCAAGCACAAAACCCGCAAAAAACACATCAATGCCATGATTCCACCAACTAGTCATTTATCACAATAATTGGTCCATAATTTCTACATAAACTAAAACAATTGTTTTAACTACAATCTCATCCAAATCAAGTCATAATCCATCAAAACATACAATACTTGATTTCTCAACCTAAGGAACAATTCCAAGCATTTAACAACAAGAAATCCAAGGTTTGTCAAAACCCACATAACCTACTTTTACATAAACACACCAACTTGTACACTTTGCTAAAAATGGTTGTACCTTGTGCTAAATTACTTGTACTCATACAACAAAACATGTCAAACTTTATATAAACACTTAACATAACATCTAACACCATAATCACCAACCAAATCTCAAGAACACATAAACCCTAATTTATCAACTATCATGAAATCGAAAATGAACACATATAGGTTGAAGCTTACCTCAAGAGCTACTCAAAAACGAGATTAGATTTTCGGTTGAGCAAGAAACGAACTTCGGATCTTCAAGAACACCAAGAAGAAGATGATGGTTTTGAGAGATTTGATTTATAAAAATCCAAAAGAAAAATAAAATGAAAAGAAAGATGGAAAGGAAAGAGATGGAAAGAATGGGAAAGAAAGAGGGTGTCCCACCCTCTTTGTGGCTGCCGAAAATCCCACCAAAAGGGGGGTCCACTTTTTGCCTTTTACAAATTTTAAACAATACAATATAAAAGGTCCCGTTCGTAGTTAATTTATTTAAAATACCAAACGAACTCTGATTTTCGCCACAAAAATATATTCGGAAATGATATGAAAAGGAGAATCCAAAGATATAAAAATCATAAAATTCTTTAAACATTTCAGAAAATGGATATTTTAATCCCTTGATTAAAATATCACAAAAGAACAAAAGGTCACACAATTCATTTAACACTTAATCAATTTATTCCACATATGGTTAAATAGATATTTTCCAAATATCAAAATATACCTAAAACAACTAGGCCGGTTTTAGGATGTTACAACTCTACCCTCCTTAAAAAGGATTCCGTCCCCGGAATCCAACAACAATATTCAAAAAACAAGTATTTATCACAATAAGTTTACGACTCTATCCCAATCACTTTCACGTATACATGCTCAAACAAAATCACATCCAATTTGTCATACACCTCATATAGCATTTACCATTCATAACAAGATAGCATTCCTTATGCCATAAAAGTTAATCAACTAGCATAAGTTACAACATAATTTCCATACACAAGGTCACACAATTATTCCAAGTCTCAAATACCTACTTGTTTTTCTCATTTATTCTATCAAGACTTACAATCTTGCACGGTTTAACTTGTTAAATGACCCATAATTTTAAGAATTTCCAATAAAATTTCCGGTCTTAATCAATTAATTCTTAAAAATACTCTTTCATAACATAAAGTCACATCAATTTTGCATCTAGGCACAAACTGGTCAAAATCAAGCAATTCATCGTGACACTATCAAAGTCTTTAGTTAACAATACTTCTAACAATCATATACTATTCCATGCTTAATTGGCCATATTACACGGTGACAAGATTTTACAAAGTTAAGTTGCACGTTTTGACAAAACTAGTCACAGTTTACACAATTCAGGTCTACCCCGCATAACTCATTACAATCATGGCAATATAAATAGCAACATCTTTTATACCAAATTAGTCATACTCGCGACCTAACGGATCAAAACAAGTTTTATTATCCAAAAATTGTTTTATCACTTCCATAACATGTTAAACTAGTCACCAAACACAACTCATGCAATCATCAAACGATTATCATCATAATCAAGGTCTAGCAGCTAAAAGTATCCAATCAAGTCTTGACACTAATTACCTCTAACGGGTCAACATTGAGAAATTTATCATAACGATTTCAAACATACAATTCACAGTTCATTAACATGTCAAACTCATGTGATGACTAATAAGCATTTTCAATTACAAGTCAACTTTTACTTAGACTTCAAGTCAACCAAACACAATTCAACTAGTTCTTAACTCTTACCTATTAACATCCAACTAGTAAGGTAATTTCATCGATTCAATTCACAATTACGCATAAACAATAGTTATCGTTTCTAACACGATATTCAATCTAGAAACATATCTCTTAAAACATAAAAGCTCAAAATCTCAATTCGACAACCTTCATTACAATCCATAAAACATCATCATCACCTATTTAAATTATGATTAATTTTTATTAATATAAATCATTTCAATACAATCACTAAATCTAAACACTAGATTAAGGTATAAATCACATTTATCAAAGCCTTCTCAAATATTTCCATAATCAATGCAAATCATTTAACAAACTCATTTATCTTCAATTATTACTATCACAAGTCATCTCAAAAGATCTACACACACAATTCATTAGTCGCATTTCAGATTTCAAATTCGACATATGAAACAATTCGGTAATTTATCATAAGCATTTCAGGTCATTCAGATAATTAACACCGACTAGCCACCATAATTAATGTCTATAACAAAATTAAACATCAATTTATTCACTTTGGACAGACATTACTGACTCTCACTATACAAGTCACTATATGTGACCCGAAGGGTCACAACAAAAGTTTCAACTTTTTCACATAACAAACACTAGTCCTACTTGGACTATTCAATTCACGCATACAATTCCATCCATCTTAATTACAAGCATCACATTCCCACAGTTTACAATAATTAGTATCATACTCAATTCGGTCCATGGTCACATATATTGGGACCGAAACCGACATACGACCGATTCTCTTCGCTTCTCCTAGAGTGAAGGAACAAACAAACAGTTACAATCAACTAATCACCAATTTGCACAATATGGAAACAAGAAACTTTAACCACCGAGACACTATGTGTGTCCCGACAAACCAGAAAAGATTCAATCTTCTATAACACTTATTCATAACTTTGATTTAAACTAGACTAATTCATACATCATATCACACTAAACTTAGTCCAAGTTTCACTAAAAGGAACATGTAAGCATGTATCACTTATATCTACACCACTCCCGACACACAAGAGGTGTCCCAAATCCAAAAAGCAATCAATTATTATAATTCAAGTGACATAGAACACCACGGGTAAGCAGTTCAGTTCATCACAACATTTCACAAATCTTAGTTAAGCAATCTTCTCAATTAACAATTCTACATAAACACAAGTATTGAGTTTATTAAAGCATACCCGAGCTATCATTGTCGGTCCACGGTTGGTGAAGATTCCCCGACCGCCCCCCGTTCTTGACCCACAACCCATTTCCATTTCCCAAGGCCAATTTCCATCTTGCCCAAATTGACCACCTCTAATGCACTTCATTTCCCCACGTGCGTAAATATGCTCCTCGGGTAGTTCCCGCATCGTTACTTGAGGTACCAACATTTCCTACGGCCAAGGGGGTCGGGTTCTCTTTACCTGTCATATCTATAACAATCACAACAACTCACAAAAGCTTAGTTTAAATCGTTAGTAACTACATACTAACTACAACTAACTTCATTCACCGTTGCTCTAATCCCGCTCGTCCGGAATGCTTGACCAAACTTGAGCCACGATTTGGGAATGAAACACCAACCCCGTGTATCCATCGCCAAACCGAAGCTCTGATACCAAGTTGTAACACCGCAAAATTTAGAAAGCCTTTTTTTTAAATGCCCGGAGGCGATTAGGTTATTCTCTAGGTCAGTTTAGTTTATCTTAGTTTAGTTTAGTTTACAAACAAGGTCCCACAATAAGCTTCCAAATAAACATTTCTTATACAATACATTAACGGTGTCACTTAAACGACATGACTCACTTTACAAACACAATCCATTGAGTTTGGTCAATCATCCCGTCCAAAGCACCGATCAACCTGAAAAGATTCAACGAGGGAGGGATTAGCACAAAGCTAAGTGAATGAACATAAACAACAAATTATACAAGCGAGTACCAACACCCCCACGATTGTTACTCCTCGTAACCGCTTAATCGTTGCTCCCCTGAATCACTGTTCCACCTAACCAGTAACCGCTAACTGTCTAATCACTAACACGGAAGTTATAAAACATCTCCGCGTACTAACCTCGGAAGTAGATTCTACATCTCCGATTGCTAACACGGAAGTTATAAAACATCTCCGCGTTGGGTAAACACTATCACTGAGGAACGGTGGCTTTGCGGGCCTTAAACCGTGGTTGGCCAGAACCACAGTAACCGTTGGCGCTTCGTATCCAACACCCGGGCAACTCCCTCCCCTTAACCATGTAACGCATACAGGTAAGGTCGGATACCCTATTAGTCGATACCTTTTGCCCAGCCGTTATCCATCCGACACTGACCTCTTACCTATCCTCGATTTCCACTAACCGAGTTATTGCTACCAATCAAGCAAACCTTTCCATCTATGTGCACACATCCTATTTCGTCTAACCCGATCGAACAGGTACCAAACAAGCAAACTGTCAAGATTCGCGCCCGAAAATGACCTGAAAACCTGGAATCAGTAGTTCACGATCGTGAACAATAGTTCACGAACGTGAACTAGAGTTCACGATCGTGAACTCGCTACAGGGAAGTTTCCTGCGTTTTTCCTGTATTTTCCTGCATGTTTCCTGTATTTTCCTGCACCTTTCCCAAACAGGCAATACCAAACCGATTGTAACCGAACACAAGTTTGAGGTTAAGTCCACTCACCGTTACTTCCACTTGTCGAACTCAGAGGTCTAATGTTTCTGAGTCACGATCCCGATTCCTGTACACCAAAGGAATACCGAATTAGTATATAATTCCACAAAATTATAAACAATGTTAAATATGCATTTAACACTAACACTTGCACTAACTAGATAACCAAACACTTGAATCATCATCTAAACATGTCATGACCACTTACACTTACATAGCAATCAACTAGTCATTTTGCAAGCCTTACAACCAAACGGGTCAAACCGGGTTATTAAACAATAATACCTTCTATAACTACAATCATGTCATCAACTTGCAATTCACCAAAACGTTATCAACAACATTTCCAATACATAGCCTAACAAACACTTATACTTGCACAATCCAAGTTTCTTAGGTCACTTTACTACCAAATGGCCCAAACGGGTCAAAATCCAAACATCACTATATACTTACCAAATTTCCACCATCTAGCACACACTTACTACAACTAACAAGTCATAATCATATAACAATTCATCAAGTTCCAAGTCACCAACAATCCATGTATTTTACTTCCAATTTACTAGTTAATCATTTTAACCAAAAACATCCAAACACCAACTAGCATTTCCATAATCTCACTAATCTTGACATAATCCATAACTAACATAACCAATCTATCATGTTAACATATCCAAGCACAAAACCCGCAAAAAACACATCAATGCCATGATTCCACCAACTAGTCATTTATCACAATAATTGGTCCATAATTTCTACATAAACTAAAACAATTGTTTTAACTACAATCTCATCAAAATCAAGTCATAATCCATCAAAACATACAATACTTGATTTCTCAACCTAAGGAACAATTCCAAGGTTTGTCAAAACCCACATAACCTACTTTTACATAAACACACCAACTTGTACACTTTGCTAAAAATGGTTGTACCTTGTGCTAAATTACTTGTACTCATACAACAAAACATGTCAAACTTTATATAAACACTTAACATAACATCTAACACCATAATCACCAACCAAATCTCAAGAACACATAAACCCTAATTTATCAACTATCATGAAATCGAAAATGAACACATGTAGGTTGAAGCTTACCTCAAGAGCTACTCAAAAACGAGATTAGATTTTCGGTTGAGCAAGAAACGAACTTCGGATCTTCAAGAACACCAAGAAGAAGATGATGGTTTTGAGAGATTTGATTTATAAAAATCCAAAAGAAAAATAAAATGAAAAGAAAGATGGAAAGGAAAGAGATGGAAAGAATGGGAAAGAAAGAGGGTGTCCCATCCTCTTTGTGGCTGCCGAAAATCCCACCAAAAGGGGGGTCCACTTTTTGCCTTTTACAAATTTTAAACAATACAATATAAAAGGTCCCGTTCGTAGTTAATTTATTTAAAATACCAAACGAACTCTGATTTTCGCCACGAAAATATATTCGGAAACGATATGAAAAGGAGAATCCAAAGATATAAAAATCATAAAATCCTTTAAACATTTCAGAAAACGGATATTTTAATCCCTTGATTAAAATATCACAAAAGGACAAAAGGTCACACAATTCATTTAACACTTAATCAATTTATTCCACATATGGTTAAATAGATATTTTCCAAATATCAAAATATATACCTAAAACAACTAGGCCGGTTTTAGGATGTTACACTAAGGCCTCTCCCAACCCTTACCCATCACTAAACTCATCACTAGCGCCACGTCATCATATCCTTACTGACACGCTACTGACACGGTCGTGTCAACCCTACCCATCACTAACCCATCACTAAACCCATCCTTTCCACATCATCCTTTCCACATCATCATTTTAATTAATAAAAAACACACTACATTTAATAAAAAAACATTACATTAAATTAAAAAAAACATTACATTAAATTAAAAAAAGACATTAAAACATAAAAAAAAACATTAAACTTAAAAATAAAAGTAGTCATAAAAAAAACATTAAACTATAAAATAAAAAACTACTCGTCGTCCTCGTCGTCTTCTCCGTCATCGGATGAGTCCGGATCGGCGTATTTGTCCAATAAACTCCGGCGATATTTTAAAACCGCTTTTCGCTCTCTTCGGTTCAAATTTTCGGGAACAGAACAATGCAGGACTCTTAAAGCATCCGATATCTTGCGCTCCACAGTCGCTTCTTTGATAGTCTTCAAAGCGTCGGCTTGCGGTATGGCGTTCTCACATATACGGTCACGAGTTTCGTCACTTGAATACCGCGACGAAGTCGCATCCGAGGAACTTGCCGTACGCCGGCTAACGTTACGACCCGGTGGTCGACGGATCGGGTCGTCACAGAATAGACCATCCATATTTGCGGACGGGAGCGGGGTGGTGTTGTCTTCACCAAGGTTCACCGGGTTGGGCTTGGGAGTGGGTTGGGGATTCATCACGTTGTAATCTACCCAAAAGTTAGGGTAATCTTTTAGTTCATTCCAACAATGTTCGTACAAAAAGTTCCTCCTGTTGTTGTCATAAAATTGTTGTTTTGCGGCGTTGAGCACGCCATGGTCATCGGCCCCACTTTGTCGCCTTGACTCGAACCGTTTAATGATTTCCCCAAACTTCCGAACGTCCATTTTTATCTTGTTCCATTTCCCTTGGAGTTGACTTCTGGTGCGTTTTGTATCAACTAGTGAGTTGTACTCGGCTTCAATATGCCCCAAAAGTCGATCACCGGATTGTGAGTTCCCGCGTTCTGCGGATTGTGAAGCATTTATCCACCGCTGGGATAAAATAACGGCCTCCTGGATGGACTACTTCCGCACCGAACCAGCCTCCCTAACCGCTGGTGTAGCTCTTCTTCTTCTTCCTGTTCCCTTGCTTGGTTCGACCGGTTCGGGTACCGCTTGTGGGCCCTCTCCTTCGTCTTCCTCTTCCACTTCGGGCGGGGATTCAGTTTGCAAATCGGGTTGATAGCCAGAACCCGAACCCGAACCGGGATAATAACCGCCGCCATAGAAACCGGGGTGGAAACTGTGTTGGTAACCGGGTTAATAACCCGGTTGATAACCGGGTTGATAACCCGGTTGATAACCGGGTTGAACAGCGCCTTGGGGCGGGAAACCGCCGGGGGATGAGTAGAACGGAAGAAACCAGAACCCGAACCTGAACCAGATGCAACGTTGCTCGGGCTGGGCTGGCTAGTCTGTCCAGCATTTGACGAATATGCTGGTGACGGGATACGAGTGTTTAACAAATTTTGGAAGTGATCATTTGACGGGGAGGAGTACTTGGATCTACGACTCATGATGAAAATTTGGAAAATAGGTAATGAAGGTAATTAAGAAGTGGGAGAAGTGGTATAAAATTATGAATGAGGGGGTGTTGTATTTATAGGTAAAAAATGGGATAAAGAAAAAAAAACAAAAAAATTGAATTTTGAATTCAATTCATACGCTCCCTCGGCCCCACCACGCTCCCCGACGCACGATGCAACCCGTCGAGACCCTGACGTCCGCCTCACGACGCCCCCCACGACGGCTCGGTGCCAACGCCGTCGTGGCGCGACGGCAAAAAAAACCCCCCGATGGGTGATGGTGACGGTGCGTTGGCACGGGTCTTATTGTACTGGTAGTCCTTTAGGCTTTTAAATGGTTTGTATCAACAATAAACCGTCCTTATGATTTGTATCATATTTCACTTTTGGTCATTTAGTTTCAAAAATTATATTGATAGTCGTTATTTTTGAAACTTATTGCACCGATAGTCCTTTAGGCTAAATGGTGTTAAATATTTCCGTTATGTCCTCCCATTTGAGGTGCACAAGAGGGCATTTTAGTCTTTTTCATATTTTATTTTCTGCAAAAAAAAATTAAAAATCAAGCCTATTTACTACTTTTAATGCAAGAAGTACCATACCCACTTGCACATACCCACTTCATCTTCTTCACACCCAATTATCTTAATTGCAGCTCTAACATGAACTACAAACATGAACTATTATATAAACGCGAACTACAAAAATCAAACCCATTTTGAAACCAAAACCCAAATTGAAATTTTTGTTTGTGTGTTATGTCATCATTTTATTCATAAACTCAATTTTTTTGAAATTTTTGTTGATATCTATCTCTGCTCGAATATTTTCTTTGGACGTTATTTTTGTTTTTTTTATTGTGATTTAGAATATAGAATTCATTCACGAACTCAACTTTTTTTAATTCGGGAATTGCATTTCAAACTTTCATAACTCAAAGAAGAAGGTTCAGGGTTTTGGTTAGGTTTAAACATAAACACACTTACAGATCGATCTTCAGTTTGGGTTTTAGTTTCAATATGCGTTTGATTCTTGTAGTTCGTGTTTATACAATAGTTTATGTTAGAGTTGCAATTAAGATAATTGGGTGTGTGCAAGTAGTGTGGAGAAGATGAAGTGGGTATGTGCAAGTGGGTTTGATACTTTTTGATTTAAAAGTTGTAATAGGCTTGATTTTTTAATTTTTTGCAAAAAATGAAATGGGAAAAAGACTAAAATGCTCTCACATGCAACTCAAATAGGGAGAGGTAACGGAAACATTTAACACCGTTTAGCCTAAAGGATTACCGGTGCAATGAGTTTAAAAAATAAGGACTATTAGTGTAATTTTTGAAACTAAAGGACCAAAAGTGAAGTATGATACAAACCATAAGGACGGTTTTTATATTTCCGTGATTAATCTTGACAATTATCTATAAATTATTAATAGTTAAGATTTGTTTTTTGAAACTATATAAAAATTAAGGATTAAACTCAATATAACTGTACTAACTGAACCCAAACATCAATGTTAATTTATCCAACCCTTTGAATGTCAAAGAACGTAAACATGTTTTTTTTTTTTAAGTGCAGGCATTAAAAAAAGAAATAAAAGAATATTTAAGTAAAATATAGTTTGGGAAAATATGGAGGACTTAAATAAAGTCAAAACTTAGATGCGTCCTTGTGTGTCTAAGCTTACCTCCCTTGAGACGGGGGAATTGACTTTGGTGTCTCAAAAGCAGCATTCTAGAGAGAGAATTAAGAGAGAGGTTCCCATTGATGCAAGTATGGCAAGAGAAGAAGAAAATACAAAAATGGAGATTGATCTAACTTTAAAGCTAGATGCTCAAGATCAAGAAGCTGCTCAAGATTCAACAAAATCAGATCACCATGACCATGTTATTGATGATGAAGATACTGATGGTGGTGATGATGATAAAAAAGTACAATCAACTGAGCATGAAGTACAAGAATCAGAAAATGATGTAGAAACTACCACCACCCCAACTGAAGCACCAGAAAGGCAAAACCTTGATCATCATCATCAAGAAAAGGTACAACCTTTCAAAACCCTAGATATATAATTAACATAATTACGTTCTTTGTCTATTTATAAAAACTAATAATTTTTATTTCTTATATGCAAGTTATCAATGTTACAGTTAGAGATGAATAGGATGAAAGAGGAGAACAAGGTGTTGAGACAAGTAGTAGAGCAAACCATGAAAGATTACTACGATCTACAAATGAAATTCTCTATTATTCGACAATCATCTAACGAAATCAAGGTATATTAATATTAATAAATTAGCTAATTAGATGCATATAATTCTTCTTTTTCCAGATATATTATAGTGTTTATACCATATATGCAGGATCCAAGAGCCTTTCTGTCTCTCAACGGACATAATGGAAATCAAGAAACCAAGAAAATTAGCCCAAGATCGCCACCATTGCACGAAAGCGAACACGAAGATTTAGGTTTGTCGTTAAGGATTCATAGCAATACCACAACTTCTCAACGCACAAGAGATCATCAAGAAGAAAACCGTAAGGAATTATTAGAGAGCACAACAAGATTAATTACACCGATGCAACAAAGCAATTTGATTAATCCTGGCAATTTCGCAGTTGACAATAAAGCTAGTAATATTGCTAATAATCATATTGCCTCACTGCCAAACAGAAAAGCTAGGGTTTCAGTAAGGGCAAGATGTGAAGCTGCCACAGTAAGTTTGAATGATCATCACATGTATCTTGCCAATTTTGAACTTCTAATGTACATTTTCTTGTTACTAAATTAACTGAATTTTTCAATTCTTATAGATGAACGATGGTTGTCAATGGAGAAAATATGGACAAAAGATCGCGAAGGGAAATCCGTGCCCACGAGCATATTATCGTTGCACCGTCGCGCCTGGTTGTCCTGTTAGGAAACAGGTTTGTCCAACCATCGCCCTCGCGTGCATGCACACATTTTTTGTTACTTTTTTGTTTTCCTAATTAGAATTCAACATGGAATGTTAATTTATTTTTGTCCAAAGTTTTAGCACAATAAATCCATATATTATTTTGGTAAATCTAGTGTAAATTCTATATAGTAAAAGACAAGTTAACACATCTCAATAATTATATAGGTGCAAAGATGTTTAGAGGACATGTCGATACTAATCACAACATATGAGGGGAATCACAACCATCCACTACCCGTAGGCGCCACCGCAATGGCTTCAACAACATCGGCTGCAGCGGCGTCTTTCATGTTACTAGATTCAAACAATCCGATTTCAACCGAATCACCTTTCACTAATTACCACATGTCCCCAAGTATTATGAACCCTAATTCTTCTACATATCCATCAACACATATTAGAACAATGAACCCTCATGATCCTTCCAAAGGAATTGTCTTTGATCTCACCAACAATCCAATAAATCCCCACCAAATCCAAGTTCCACAGTACTCCTCACCTCAATTAGGGTTTCCTTGGATGTCTAACAACTTCCCAAATGGAAACCATCTTTCAAGATCAAAACAAGATAGCAACATTAATGATATCAACAATGAGAGTAAGTCAATTTTGGCTGAGAACATGAGTGCTATTGCTTCACATCCTAATTTTAGGGTTGCTGTTGCGGCTGCAATCTCTTCCATTATTAATAAGGATAGCCAAACAAGTAATAACATTCATGCGGACGGTCCAAGGGATAGAGAAAGTGGTGGCAGTAGCTCCGGTGGCAAAACATGGGTTCTTGAATCTCTCTCTAGAAACGGTTAGCTTCACTTTACAGTAATTGCGTGATCATAAACAAACGAATTACGTACTTATCTTCAAGAGTTTATTCATAAGTTTAATTAGTTTGTTTAAATACTAATTGAAACGTATACCGTACGCACTTGCTAGATTGTTGTACCTAAATTTAATTTTTGAATTTGTAATTTATGTGGAAAATATGATAAACTAAAATTAAATGAAAATTTACATTGTTTTCTACTAATTCATTTTCATTAAATGAATTTATATTAATTGATCAATTTAGTAGGTAGATAAATAAGAAAATTTTATAGAAAGTAATATTCTCCTTTTATATCTTGCTAATATTTTAAATAATATTTAAACGACTTTAACAGAAAATTTATGGAGCTTCATTTATTTTATTTTCCTTTAAATAGTGTTTAATTTGTCTTGTGTATGAAGGATTGGGTGGTTCCATGCATGTGAGCTCTTCAATGTGTAAACTGATCAAGAACCTAATAATAGATTACTTTATATTACTTGTCATTAATGAAGTACATGGAGTGCATTAATATCGTCCCCATTGGACACTAACCGAAAATGATTTTTTTTGTACGTAGACGCAGTCAAATTTATATGAACTTAATTACCTAAAGTTGTCATTGGTAAATATTGCTTAACTATTTCTTAAAATAATTTATCTTCAATTAATTAGTAACGTGAACAATCTGGATAAATATAACTAACTGACAACTTTAGTTTTATTAATGCTCTTAATTATGATATCCATTTTGATTGATTAACTTATCAATATCGTGGTTTTTAAAGGATGAAATGGTTTAATATCCATTACTTGTCAAAAAGCACCTACGTCCTAGTTTGCAAATTGTATAGTATCTCGTGTTAAAAAGGTTATTCGATCGAGGCAAAGATGATATTGGTTAAAGACATTGTATATTTTGTTTTTGTTGGAAAAGGGGCTGTACAATGTTACCATAACCTAAAACAAACCTATGATGGTGAAGTTGTACAATGTGTAGGTGACAATGAATCAATATTATTGGCTCTTCATGGAAACATAGTAACTTCATCATTTCCTAGGATTTGTTGAAATCATAACATTTGATCTTGGATATTCAAATTTTATCATGAACCATTCATGGAACCGATGAATCTAGTTCATAAAATTTATAATATTTATAAAAACTTACAATATTTATACCCGTGTTCATATTATATAAGTCCAAAGATTTAGAAAGTATATATTATCAATTTGGTATGTACTCTTCTTAGGCTCTATGGACCTATGGTGGAGTATGAATTTGACAAGAATTTTAAGGATTCAACAAAAAACAGTAGATATTATAATCTTCTAGGAAATAATTTGTTAGTAAATGTGTAAATTTTAAGAATTTTAAGGAGTATAAAAACCTTCACTTGATAATATAATCTTCTAGGAAATAATCGGATGCCTTTATTATCGAACCATTAATTACAAACAAGTCCATATCAAAGCACGTTACACATTTACTAACAAATTATTTATTCACAAAGTAAATTCTTGTATAGGAGCGATCCAGCCAACTCCGAGTGGTGTTTGGTACATAATAAATTTTGTATTAATTTATTTTGAAGTTTAAAATTTAGTAATAATGAAAAATAAGATCATAGTGTATAATAATAAATTACGAATGACAACATAATAACCAATTGATCTAAATCAATTAGCCACCAAGTATAATTTTAAAATTTTCCTTCAAGAGTTATCGGGTTCAAAACTTATTGAGGGTAATTTTCTATATGTAGAAGGTTTGAGGAAAGACTTACTATCCTTTGTGAATATCATTATTTAAGCTCGAACCACTAATTACTAAGTGTTATAAAAAAAACGCATGACAACATAACAATAAGGTGGTGATAAATGTACCACATCTTTTAATGCATACACCACAATTACTGCTTCGTATACTTGTACAGTTTGCAGTGATACTTGTACTCTGTGGTATACACATCAAAAGTTGTGGTGTAGAGATTAACTCCCATAACAATACGATTGGTCCTTCGGAAATCCACGGATGACTCCTCTTCCATTCCCAATGGATTCTAAAGACATATAATACTAGCTATCTAGTATATGTATCTCGAATCTGAAATCACCCAATAAAATTGATAAATCATATTTGTTCCTTCAAGACGTTTTGTAACTTGTATATTTTATTATCACGCACTAATTAAAACCTACGAAGTAAATATATTTATTTTATTGGGTTGTGTTAAAGGTGATCACCAAAATTTTAAAGTTTTAAGGGATAAATCCTAATTATTGGATCAAAATGGTCAAGATTAAATTCTTTAGCCACTGACACCTCTGGTCGCCGCCTACCACCATCGGCCACCGCCTACGGCCGCCGGCTGCCGATGGTGGTGGTGGCTGACAGTGGTGGTGCTGGCAGTGGGGGTGGTGGTGGTATTGATATATTGAAACACATGTGATTCACTAGATACAGGGGGTCCAAAATACATACAAGTATATTAATTCGAATCACACGTGTTTCAAGTCATGAAACACATGTAATTTACTAAAAACAAGAGATTCTAAAAACAGGAGATCATAGGAACTATGAATCACATGTGTTTCAAGTCAAGAAACATGTGTGATTTACTAAAAACATGAGTTTTAAAAGCAGGATATTATAGGAACTACGAATCACATGTGTTTCAAAAGAAGAAACACATGTGATTCACTAAATACAGAGTTTCCAAAAATACAGACGAGCATATTATTTCGAATCACATGTGTTTCAAGTTACGAAACACATGTGATTCACTAAAAACATGAGTTTCTAAAAACAGGGAAGCATACGAACTACGAATCACATGTGTTTCACATGAAACACATGTGATTCACTAAAAACAGAGATTCCAAAATACAGACGATCATATTACTTCGAATCACATGTGTTTCAAGTCACGAAACACATGTGATTCAATGTAAATTGAATACACAGACACCACCACCGGCCGCCACCATCGGCCGCCACCTCCGACCGCCGAGCACCGCCACTCGCCGCTAGCGGTGGTGGTGGGGTATTGATGTATTGAATCACTTGTGTTGGTAGTGGTGGTGATGGTTGGAGTGTTGATCTTGACCTTTGACTTTTTCTTGCTTCAAGGGCCAATAATTGGTCCTTGGGACTTTATAAAATTCTTGAACCTCCTTCAACAAACTACTTATTTTATTTAAAGTTTTTTTAACACCAAATCTTAATATACTTCTAAATATCACATATCTATTATGAAACTTGAACATTTAACCACAATTATAAAGGGCAAACATATTACAGCTAGGGTAAAGACCCTTTGGTTACTCATGAAAAGCACAATATCACTGATTCAATCCATCTTTGGTGATAGATGATGATTTTGATGAGAAAAGTGAAGAAGATTGATTAGGGTTTTAGTGAGAGAAAGTAGAGAGAAGTTGAGAGAACAATTTGCTGGAAATGAGAATTTGATTAATGGCAAAAGTTATTGAATTAAGCCTTACATCTTGGTATTTATACCATGGCTTAATTCTTGGTTAGTTAGGACCATTTCCTAAACTATTCTTAACTTTTATACAATGTTTCAATATACCCCCTAGACTAACTATTACAACATATTTAGTACCTAACAATCTCCCCCTTTGTAATACTAGTCTAGGTTGCATATCTTTGAAGACTTCTGTGTTTGTAAGGCCGGAGCTGAGATTTGAACCATTGAGCAGTTATGTTGATAAAACAGCATCAGCCTTTGATCATCGGTGACAGACATACTTTTAATTGGCTTTTCAACCAATATAAAGTATTCCAGAAGACTTCATGCAAATCGACTGAATGTAGACCCATAGCTAGAGTGGTTAGCAGCGGAAGTCCTTTCTTGAAGTTGTGGCGTTTGTCGATTTGCTGCAGATCCTTGGTTCCTGATGTTTGTTGAAGTTGAAGCAGTGCGGAATGTTGATATGTTTTGGATTTTCTGACCGTTGTTGATAATGTTGGAGTACGGTCATAGAATCCCTTATCTGATGTATTGACTGTTGTTGATAAGATTGAAATACAGTCATCAGATCCTCTATCAGACATAGTGACCGTTGTTGATAACAATGGAGTACGGTCGTCTGATCTTCGCACGAGAATGTATCAGGGTAACCCATGATCACATAGATTGCCTGTTAGCACAACAGTTACAGAAACTGTGTGACCTACGTTCAGTGTTGGCATTGATGTTAGCACTGGTAGGATTTCCATTCAATCATCGTGGAATACCCGTATTTTTGGTATCACTATGAATGTTCCGGCAATATCCCAAAGATATGCTTGGTAGAGTGCATGTGTCCTAGAGAAATTTAATTCGGTTCTAGACTCTATACGTGGACAAATGAAGGCGAGGACTGGAGGTGGGTCCTCTTTTTCAATATCAACAATCTCCAAATGAGATGTCGATAGTGGATGTGGTTATCTCCGTGATTTTGAAACAATTACTTTTTGTACTTGAGTGGTCAGTGGAGGTTGTGCATTGCATCACTGGGTCCATGATGTCTTAATCAGAAAGCAACATATGCAATCCGATATAGATGAGGTTACCCGGTCATTTGTTCGGTTTAGGGAGGGTTTTCCGTTTTCTTTAACCCTTTCACACACGCTCCTCACTCAACTCACTTTTTCATTTTTCAACCACACCCTCGTTTTTTGTTTTTACCATGTGATAAGCTGATTTGCACCCCATACTTCATACCCCCTCTCAATTTTTACCTCAGCGCACCCCAATCAAGATCCCATGATACTTGATTCTGCTCACCTAGACCTAGGGACTCTCACTTTTAAGTTCCTATATTTTCGGTGGCTCCGGGGAAGATCATGCTGGGTTTAGCAGATCATAGGAGTAATTTGAGAGTGGACTATTATGCTCATGTGCATTTTAATCAGCTTTCAAGATGTTGCATTTTGGATCACATGGATTTTTCATCGGAATTTTATGTGTTTCCGGTATAAGTTGTTGCCTGAATGATTTTGAAGTTTAAGGCAAGCAACTTGTTCTTTTAAGGTAACACCAGACTCACATAGAGTATCCGTTAGCACACGATATGAATCCGTAGTCGTTTGAACAACCGTTGATTCAAATGTGTGACCTGCGTTTAGAGTTGGCGTGATTTTAGCTCTAGCAGGATTTCCACTCGATCCTCGTGAAACATCAGATTGTGATGCCACTACAAGTGTTCCGATGGATTCACTGAGATCCATTTTAGTAGTGCAAGTGTCCTATATTGGAAGGTTCTTGAGGGTGAGAACTAGACACAGTGTGCATACAAATGAGACGTAACCCAGGGCAGGAGGTTATATTTTCAATACCGACAAACTCCAAATAAGCAGTCAGTAGATTATGTGCTACGTCCCCTTATGAAATGAAACAAATTCCTGTTGGGAGGAATTTGAGTGGTTGGTGGTGGTGTGCATTTGCTTTACTAGGCGAGTAATGTTTTGTGAAACATTCAACGCATGAATGATCACCTTTTTGTGTGGTTGCCCGGTTTATTTTGCGGTTCAGATGCACTCAAAGGTGTGTTTTCTTAGATTTATCATGTTTTCACATCACCTTGCACTCACCTAGTTCTATACCCTAGACGTATACTCTCATATTTACCAGTTGGCTGAAATATTTCCCTGGGATAGGTTAGACCAGATCTGGCAAACCATGGGAAGGTATGTCTTTTGAGGTAGTAAGTAACGAGAATTAAAAGAATTTGTAATAAACAGATGCTATCTTTACTAGGTAACTAGAAAAGAGATCGTTTACGGATATTACAACGACTTATAATTATCGTTACAAACATAAAACTTTTTGATTTGGGTTTTTTGTTTTGTTTTTCGAATTTTTCTCCCCCTAGAAATAATAATTCTCCCCCTAGAATTAATATTTCTCCCCCTCGACCAAACAAAAGTATTTACAAGTTTTGAGATTGGAGGACGTACCTTATACATCGTCGGAGGGTTGAAGGAGAGTATTTGCGATTAAGCTTGAATGAGCTTTGGGCTTTCTTTTGAGTGCGGGTTCTGAATCTATTTTGATCAGAAGCCATCTTTCGTTGAGGACCGGGTTTCAAGCTGAGATACTTGAAAGCCATCTCTTTAAAGCTCGGGTCATACACTGAAGTGTGTATAAACCATTTCTTTTGATGAAATTTTAGATATATATATAAATTTATCCCTGGTCGAGGCTGGTAACTATCCCCAAATATTTATCATGAGTGTTGAATGGAAGAGCTCCTTTTCCAATCATGTGCCTTGAACATCCCAAGTCAAGGTACCTCAGATTCTACATAAAACAATTAAAACATGTTTGGTACCCAATTATTTATGGGTTCTGAACGATTAGTGACTGATGTTTTATGTAGAATTATTTTATGATGAAATTAGAGCTTTGGAGAACTGCAAGAAGGCAGTTCAGAAGTTGTGGATTTAACGACCCATTTTAAGGATTTTTCAGAGGATTGAATAATCCAATGAGAGTTTTCATTTTTGATCCAGTTATATTTTACAAACGTTGAAGATTTGGTGGGTGTTTTGTTGTCGCATTTTGAGGAACCTGAAGATTTTGGCTTAGGTGCAGAATTTCCTCGAGAAGATTTGCGACGTGATAACGAGTGAGTATCAGAGGTTGGTGGGTTTTTGGAAAAGAATTTCAGTTGTTTGGAAACTGGAGATGATGAAATCTTCTGATTTGATTTTGCTGGTTTAGTGACGTATGATTTGCATTGATATGGATAGCACGTTTTGCATGTGTTAATAAGTTTACCAGATTTATGATATACTATGTTCTTATGAATACTGCAAGGTGCATCAAGTCTTACAAAAAAACGTTTATCAGTCTGAGTTGTCTGTTTCTTTGTAATTTTATCAAAAAATCTTTTTGTTCCAGATTTGCCAGTTTTAACATACACATCACCAAAGTCAGGAGAGTATCGGACGGGATGATAAACAGTTGAATCATACTCAGTTCTAAAAGCCGTTAAAAGAGTTTTCACACAACTAGAGTTATTACATTTATTTTGAACAGAAGAAGAAGAAACTACAGACGCACGAGGACTAGACTTCTTAAGTAGGCTGGGCTTCTTAAGCATACTAGGTCCAGTCTGAATAGACTTCTTGGACTGCTTGGCTCTTGTAACTCCATTGGGCTTCTTGACCTTCTCACTCTGAGACTCTAATTTACTATTGGAAGCATTTAAGAGTGGTGAATTAGAGTTTCTCCTCAAGATGATTGGTACTGGATTAATCGGTGCCGTTCCTAATACAGAGGATTTAGAATTTTGAGAAACAGGTTTGTACGTTTTAGGTTTTAATTCTAAAATGGTATCCTCTAAGTTATGTATTTTGTTTTGAAGATTTTCCTTTTCTTTATCAAAGGCCTTGTGAGTGTCATCAATTTCAGTTTCTAACTGGACAATTTTCTTTTCTAAAACAAGTGATGGAACATAAAGCTTTGGCTCTTTGATTTGTTTTAAAATTTGGTTTTCAGGAATGGAAAATTCAGCAGGTGTGATGATTGGAAAATATTCGGTTTGTTCAAATTTTGCTTTCTTCTTTTCGTATGTTGAGTTTAGGGCATCGTAATTGAAGCTAATTTGAGCATATTCTTCCTTTTCCCGGTTGAACTTTTCAACTTCTACTTCTTCATCAGGCATATGAAGGAAGCTTTTCCATATTCCCAAGTTCATGTAATCATAATTGTATAGTGTGGGAACAACATCAGCAGCTTTTTCCAGAGGACGGGAGTTCTCAGCGCCGAGACCCACTTTTGATTTGAAAGATCTAAACTATTTTGGCTGATTTAATTTTATCGTTTGTTCAGTGTGACCAGCTTTCACAATCGTCTGCTCCAGTTTAGAGATGTGTTCTTCAGCATTTTCCTTTTTGACAGTTTGACTGTGTATGGTTGCTGATTGTTCATCGATTTCCTTTTTAAAATTGTTTGTAATGTTTGTGATTTGTTCATTTAGTTTTTGAATTTCGTTATCAGTTGTCTTCAACTTATCTTGGTAATCCTTCATCTTGATGTCAGCAGACTTCATCCATGTTTGCTCTCGACTGAGTTGGATAGCTAAGTCATTTATCAGCTGCTTGGAGTCGTCTTTGTCATTTGATACCGTCTTCATCGTTTTTAGGTTTGATATTTCAAGATTTTTTGTATTAATAATGTGGTTTAGACGATTTACTTCACTGGTGTGAGCAGCATGAAATGTTGACAATTGTTGTTGTAACTCTTGTGTTTTTTGATTTGAATTATTAATTTGATTTACTTGAGGAACAAGAGTTTCAAGTTGGCGACGAAAGGTTTAATTTTCTTCTTTTAATTTTAGGATTTGTGTATTTGATGCATTGGTTGTATTTACTTGTGTTTGTAGATCATTTTGTAACTCGGTAATTTGAAATTGAAAAGCTGATTTTGATGTAGACAACTGATTTTGTAATTCCTTGTTTACTTGAGTTATTTGAAGAGAACATTGACTTAAGTCACTCAAATCATTTAAAAGTTGTGCTTTTTCAGATTCCAAATCAGTTATTTGTTTTGTCAAATGTGATTTCTCATCAATTTTAGTAAATAGTTTTTCATTAAACAAGGAATTTTCTGATTCATCAGTGTCTGAATCAGATAATAAAGAGTCAAAGGAAGAAGAGTGTACCTCATTTTCATCATTCTCAGGAATGCCCAGTGCAGCTCTGAGTTCGTTGGATCTCGCCATAAGAGCCAGGCTTGCTGTGCATTCCTCTTCCTCTTGATCGTCAGAGTCCTCCAACCACTGTAGATCCTCAGCCAATAGAACTTTCCCATTTTCAACTTGTTTGGCCATGAGCATTTTCCTTTTGAAGTATTTTGAGTCCTTCACCTTTGGCTTCTGGCACTCTTTGGCAAAGTGGCCCGTCATACCACAATTGTAACATTTCTTAGGTGGCTCGGTGGAGGAAGATGAGGATTTGTTGTTCGGGGTTTGAGAAGAGGAATTGAATTTGAAATTTGAGGATGATCTAAGGTTGTTGTTGGTTGGTTTCTTATAGTACTTTTTGTTATAGGAGGAAATGAGAGCCAAGGCTTGACGAACTGAGTCGATTTCATCTTGTGTCCCCGCTGGGATCAGAGTTTCTGGTTCTTCATTTACCACCTCTTTTGTTTGTGCTGCAACCATTGCTTCGTTGATACCTTTGTTAATAGCCAGATTTTGTTTGGACAACATTGCCAAGGTGTCTGTCATATCTTGCCTGGTTTTGGCGATTCCTCTCACCATAGACTCGTTTTGATGTAGGTACTCATATAGTTCATGAATATCTATGGAGCTTAAATCCTTGTGCTGCATCGCACTGTTGCCAAACATCTCCCACTCCGGTAGTAGGGATTGGATAAATTTGATGTTGATCTCAAGCTTCTCTTTGATGAGTTTGTTCTTTCGGAGATCATTGAGCATGTTGCAGAATCTGAGATAGGTTTGCTCCAGTTCTTCCATTGGGGCAGCTTTGAATTGACCATAGGCGTTTAGAGTTGAAACCATCTTTGCTTTATTACCCAGGTCGGTACCCTCCATTTGCTTTTGAATCTCATCCCAAAGCTCCTTCCCCGTGGTAAGGCTATCAAGGCTGCTGTAGATTTCATTCGTTATGCCTTGTAGCATGTAGGAGTGTGCATACACATCAGCCCTAGCCCTATCCTTTTGTTCTTGGGTGTATTCCGCCGGGGGAATTTCAATCACACCACCAGGTATTGCTGGTACAGTGTTTGGGGCTGGAGCTACTGCACGATAGAACTTAGCGGGTCCGGTTGTAAGGGATTCAAGGATATATGGACCAGCTTGTTGGCTCAGGATGAAATGGAGAAACCGTTTCTTCCATTGACCATATTCTCCTCGGTAGAGAACAGGTGGTTTAGTGTCTGATCCAATGGAAAAGGCGTCCTTGGAAGTCATTTCTTGTTGGAAGAAAAACGACCGCACAAAAGAAATAGGTTCGGAAAAAGAAGTTCGGGCCGAAGACTTTTTACAAGTTCGGGCCGAAGTTTGATTGAAGTTCGGGTCGAATAGTGAAAGAAGTTCGGGCCGAAGTTGTTTAAAGAAGTTCGGGCCGAAGTTTTGATAGAAGTTCGGGCAGAAGTTCGGGTCGAAATTGGGTTGAAGTTCGGGCCGAAGTTGGGTTGTAGTTCGGGCCGAAGTTGGGTTGAAGTTCGGGCCGAAGTTAGTGTTGAAGTTCGAGTCGAAGTTGTGTTGAAGTTCAAGCCGAAGTTGATGATGATGTTCGGGCCGAACTTGTTACTGTTCTCGGGCCGAACAGTTTCTTGCGTAGAACAGTTACGAACAGCCTTTAAAACCCACTAGTTTGATCCTAAAAAGCTCGTTTCTTACCCAAATTCTTCGATTTTAATTGCAAACTGACCCAAATACTATTTCCTTCACTCCATTACTACTATATTACTCAAAAACAACCTAGATCTATTTGAAAATTTGAATTTAAAGGGTTTTTGAAGCTTTAATGGTTTTTCCTAAAAATCTAAATTCTTCATTAGAATGGATTAGATTCGATCCTAACTTGATTCTAAGCTTAATATATCAATAAAAGGAAGCTATTCAATCCATAATAACAAGAAATAGTACCTTAAATCTGATTTTTGATCTTAAACCCCTTTTTCTTCAAAAACCTTCAAAAAACCCACTGATTTTTCTGATTTTAACACCAATTGATGGATTTGGATCGTTTTCAAGATGAAATTATGCTCTGATACCAATTGAAAAGCACAATATCACTGATTCAATCCATCTTTGGTGATAGATGATGATTTTGATGAGAAAAGTGAAGAAGATTGATTAGGGTTTTAGTGAGAGAAAGTAGAGAGAAGTTGAGAGAACAATTTGCTGGAAATGAGAATTTGATTAATGGCAAAAGTTATTGAATTAAGCCTTACATCTTGGTATTTATACCATGGCTTAATTCTTGGTTAGTTAGGACCATTTCCTAAACTATTCTTAACTTTTATACAATGTTTCAATATACCCCCTAGACTAACTATTAAAACATATTTAGTACCTAACAACTCATAATGCACATGCATTGTACCCCGCGGGTAACTAATAAAATCTTCGGTTACTATTTACCGTTTCACTTACACCTTAAACACCTTTAGCCGGTTCATTTCCTTAATACAAATTTTCCAAATCTTTTGTCACCGCCGGAGTAGCTACCACTACACTCCATTAGCCATAAATCACCGGCCAATCCAATCATCCTTGAGTCAAACAATCGACTTCGGTCCACTTTTGCAACCCATGACCTAGTAACCAATAGCCCAACACTAGATGTTCTACTTTTCCACATCGTGGAACTTCGGAGTATTTCTTTCCCAATCACAGTCTTACGCTACACTATGTCATACACTATCTTACTATGACAATTTACCAACAATTGTCTTCCCATCCTTTATACCGAATCCATCAATCTTGTCACAAACCTTTGATATGGCCATACACCAACTTATACTAAACCATTTTCAACGATTAAAATTTGTCATTCCCGACACTCATTCTTTTCTACATGGTTTCCATTTATGAATTATATGGCATCACTATACCTTAGCCGTTCTTTTCTCCACCATACATGCATAAAAATATTACACTACTTATCCGGATTCCCGCCGGATATCCAAATTCCATGACATTCCTCACCAAGACTTAGTACTTCATTATACTATCATTCGCTTGTTACCGACATTCACCGACCTCGCGGTTCAACCCTTTATACTACTTATTAACGTTGTCCCTTATTTCCTTACCACATGCGACACTCCGGTCCATAATTCTTTCCAAAAATATAAATTTCCATACACATAACTAACCGGGAAGACTATTCCCAAATAAGTATCCACGTCATACCACTTATCTTCAATTTCTATAAGCACTAATTCGTGCGACAATCCAACAATTAAGCTATGATCATATAATATCTTGGCTTGGTGCATACCCAACCAACCCATGCCGATAACTACGTCAAATTTCCTTTATTCCCATGGGCAATAAATCGCCTTTAACTTTTCCCCATCGATTTCTAACTCCCAATATCTAATAACACATTCGACCGTTAAGGTTTTCCCGATTACCTCTATTTCACATTTTTTTCTTTTTCTAACAACTCGGTCGACACAATTTAGCTTTCTACCAAACTCATGAGACACAAACAAATAAGTAGGACTCGAATCAATGATATATATGAGTTGGCAAGGAGTTAATGGATAAAGTACCTGACACCACATCGCGCGCCTCCCTCGCTTCCTCTCGGGTGAGTTGGAAGAATCGCCCTTTCACCTTCGCCGGTTCCACCTTCTTTTGCGCCGTGGACACAAGTGATTCGGTTTTCTTCTTCGGGCACACGTTGCTATAATGCCCTTTTTCATGGCACGAGTAACACTCGACCTCGGCCGCCGGTTTGGATCTACAATCCCTAGCCAAATGCCCCGTCTTGCCACACTCATGGCAAATCTTCGATTCCCCTCGGCATTCGCCAGTATGACTCTTCCCACACTTCTTGCATGAGGCTACACTTCCTTGCCTAGAGAAGTTCGACGTGTGCTTCCCTTTCTTGAAAACCCGAGCCACTCTCGGCCTTCCTCTTCTCGCCCACATAGGCCCTCTCGGCAACCCTTGCCTCGTTCACCTCTTCCACACTTCGGGCGGCACTAATGGCCTCATCTAGCGTGACCGCCCTTTTCACCTCCAATTGTTAATCCCAAGGTAGCCCACTAGCATACCTAACCACTCTCAACCTCTCCTCGGAGTAGGTCTTAGCAACAAACGGAAGTAATCCCGTGAATTCCCTCGAGTACTCCTCGACCGTCATATCGCCCTTCTTTAGGGTCACAAACTTCTCATGCATCTTCTCCAAATCCCTTTCGGGACAAAACTTCTTTCTCAATCTCGCGGTAAACTCTTCCCACGACATTATCTCTAGTGAAATTAAATGAGATAATTAGAATGTGAAAACTCAAATATAGGAAGATGACAACAATAGATGGGGTCCCACACCTTTAAATAAAGGTAAAATGATAATTTTAAATATAAAACTTACCATATAAGGTAAATTATTAAAGTCATTTACTTATTTTGATACACCCCAAAAAGAAAAGTGATTCACTTATTTAGATACGAAGTAAGTAATTACTTATTATTGTTAAAGATCACAACTTCAATCTTAATATTTTAACAACTTTATTGTGTGACGCATATGGTGGCCCCAAAGTTTTATTGGGTTAGGTTAGGACTTTTGTATGGTCACGGTTGCTGGATTTGAGGTAAAAAATCATAACTGTAAATCTAACCTGATAAGAAATTGGATTGGTCGAGTTTCAGGACGGTCTGAATATACCTAAGTTAAGATTTTTTGGGTAAAAGTAAAAAATTAATCATTTATAAACTTAATTTCTCTATACCCAACATACAATATTCATTATCTTAATAGCTCAATTTTAACATTTTATTCTTCCATTCTATGATTTGTAGTTTATAAAATTTTATGTGCAAATATATGAAAGTTTAGGGCCTTAATTTAACATTTATAATTGTTCACTGATTTTTATTGAATGATTTATAGTTAATAACGTGCTAATTCATTGTTTTAATTAAGACCACTGTCATCCGTAACGCAACTGAGATGTCGTAAGTTAGTGTCACGTCAGTTGAAACTCCAACTGACATTTAACTAACATATTAATATCATCAATACCTCTCCTTATTAATATTTTTATATCTCACCATTATAAAATATACACACACAAGACACTATTAAAATACTTTAGGCACCATCATATTACCATCTCCACACTTCCCCAAACCGATGCCTTTAACTGATGCCTTTAACCGACACCTTTGAAGGGAAGAGTCGTGCCATCGGTGGAAGAATAACCGATGACATTGGTTAACCAACCGACATATCAATGGCACCCCTCTAAATGATAAAATATATTGAATTGTAAAGTAAAAAAAATTAAACTTCAATCTAATCTAATTTAATTTTTACTGGTCAATTTAAAACCGGATAAATGTAAGGAATCCTAACTCGATAAGAAATTTGGTTACTTGGGTCGGGTTATGAACATAATGATTCAAATACACTCAATCCGACTAGCATAATTAAGTTCGAGTTCGGTCATATCAATAGATACCTATATTTGTAGCTAGTTGAACTAGATAGCTTTGGTTGAGGCCAATTTGGTTCATTTGACCTTAATTGTTTATAATGATGGTAGTGAAGACGGGAAGACCACACTTCGTTGTGGTTGTATATATATTTAAGCTATAAAACCCCATAAGAAAACCTTGCAATGTAATTTTGTTTCTTTTGTAAGCAACGCAGTTATCTTCAGTTCGATCTTAATGATTCATTCATGCTCCTACATGTTCTAAAGAAGTACTTAAAACTAATATTTTCAATTTTATGTTCAAAGATTGATTTGATCATTCAACTTCAAGCTTTTAGACTTTAATTACACTTTGGTCCAATTATGTATAAAACATCAAATGGTATAATGCATTTACAATTTCATACCTCAAAATTTATGTAAAAACGTAGCATGATTGGGTGGCCGAGCTTTGCTCGTGATGACGCGGTCTAACCGTTGTCATGGCCGAATTTGAACATTTCCCCGACAATCTGGTAAATTACCAGAAAGAGATCGAACCCGTGATCTTTATGAAGTAATTCGGTTACCATTAAGGCACCAACATATGGTTTGTATATTACTCTGTAAGTCTGTATTATACATAAATTGACTACGATGACAGAACAATAATGTTTAGGGACTAAAAACTAAACGTAACTGTGTCTAATGGACCTCACGGCCCATACATAAGGACCAGGCTGGCCCGTTTATTACCTACACCTTGACCTGATAATGTGGGATTGTTTGAGTGAACTTATTTGAAAGAGCTTATGTTGGAGGTTTGTGATAACTTCTTAAAACTGCTTATGCTTATTCCAAAATAATGCTTATTAGCTTATGTATTATTAGTATGGTACGCGTATAAAACAATGGATAATTATTAGTTTTCATTTTGTTGTACAGGCAGCTTAAATTGAATTTTGCACATATTTATTGATATTGACAAATGTTCATCGAGTTTGTCAAATTGTTTTTTCGTTAAGGTTTATAAATCAAATTATAATTAGCAATGTAAATTAAATTAGTCAGATTAGAATAAAAGAGAAGATAGTAAAATCAACTTACTTAACTTTAAGTCTTTAAAAGAAAGAGGTAAATATTTTCTATGTAGTAGAGTGTAGAGATAATAATGCAACGAATGAGATAGTGTTTGGGTTGGACTATTTATATAAAATTGAAAGCGTCTCCGCGCAATGCGGTGATGGGTATCCTGTAACTATATTTTGTAGTTTTCAATTGATGGGTTGTGGTGGTAATTTTAACTTTTTAAAGTTTAAGAGATAATTATAGTGAAATAATGAACATACAATATATTAGCTCTAGGGTTATTTGTTTAGATGGTTTGGTTTTACCCGAACCAAATAGTTAAAACCAAATGGTTTTTGGTTTTTAAAAGATGAAACCAAACCATCCAAACTAATTAAAAAACCGAACCGATTCGAGTCAAATTACAATTTGGTTGTTTTGGTTTATTCGTTTAGTTTCTCCTTAATATATTTCACAAGTGTCAGGAACGAATAACTCGAACAAGTTATTGAATCACAGATCTACTAACAAAGAGAAGTTACAGCGGATTAACACTCTTGTTATATGATTAAGAACAATGTAAACTGTAATTGAATAAACAATAGTAAGAATACAGTTTATCACAAAAAGCTTCAATGTATATTAATCGATGAATCAATACACACGTACGTTTACAATTCGTAAGGAACTATTTATAATAGTCCTTGAAGCCTAAACTATTAACCTAGTTATTCTAAGAAAAGATTACAATTGAATTACAAAAAGATAAACATTCTATAACTAAATCTACTAGAATCTCGGACACGATCTGTTCTTTAATCGACATAAGTAGTATTCTTGATCATCAGTAGTAAGTTCGAGATCAGTAGCATCAGTAGTATATTGTTTTTCTGCCCCCATCAGTACTATCTTCCATTAATGTAGATCAGTACTAACTGCAGCATCAGTACTAGAATGTTTATATCCCAACAATCTCCCCCTAAACTTGTTAATTCACTTTTAATTAACCAAGTTTCTTCTCTTCTTCTTCCTTCTTCCTTTACTCTTCTAATAAAGCAGCTCTTCTTTGATCACCTTCTAATGTTTTCTGATTTTGTTTCTTTCTTTGTGCAATTATGTATTTGTTGTTTCTTTTCACAAAGTAATTTTATTTTTCTTGAAACATTGCAAGGTCATGTGGTCTCATGAATGGGCATGTGGTGATCTGGTACATTGTTTCTTCTGAGTGAGGATATTCCTTTTCATATAAGTACAGCTCACACTTCTTACTGGTTCTTTCGAAGAAGTACATATTAACAGTTGGTAGCACATTCCAAGCATATACATTCTCTGTGCTAGTGAAGTTTTCAGGATAATTATCTGGATAGAAAGTAGCATCAATCATTTGAGTTAAGTATCCAGCTCCTGAGTTTCTCCATGACTTCTTTGCCATTCTTGGTTTACCTATAATTAAAACTTTAATTATGTCACTTCTTGAACAGGACATCACCATTGGTTTCCAAGCATTAAATCGTTGAGTTGTTTTGTCTTCTCTTATGACTTCTATTACATCATTAACAACTCTCCAATTGATAATTGGATTATCTTGAAGAGGAGCAATAGGAAGATCAAGTACTTGTACTTCTTGTTCTGTTTCTTTTGATTTCTTCCTAGCCTCTTGTTCTTTTTGAAGAGCTTTTCTCTTTTTGGAAGGAGGTTTTGATGATTCACCAGTGATTGGTGTTCTGGAGAGTATGATTGTGGGATCAATCTTAACTAATACCTTTTATTTTTCTTCTTCTACTTCAGATTCTGCTAATTCCTTCTTCTTAGCAGTACAATATTTATCAACTATTGTTATCATTTTCATTCTTCCAAAGGACTTAGCACTATGACCTTTTGATTTTAAGAAATCAATCATTTTGGTCTTCTGTTCAAATATTTCATCCGGTAGATCAGTTTTTTTCTCTTTTACATTCAGCCACAAGATCTTCAAGGCAGTTCAGATGTTCTTCTTCTATTTTTCTTTGTATATTGAACTCTGCCTGTTGATCTTCTACCAAGAATTCTTCAATCTCTTGAATTGCTGCAATTTTTGAGTCTTTCTTCTTCAGCTATTCTTTTATCTTCAAGAGCTTGAGTTTTTGCAACTTTCCTCAGATACCTCATCCTCTTCACCTTCCACTTATCTTGCTTTGCAGGTCTAACACAATTTATCTTATTGACCATATAATGACCTAAAGCTCTGTGTGGATAATCATCATCAAACTTTTCTTTTCCTTTTCCAACACACAGAAGGTGGAATGTATTTCATATCAATAACTTCAAGAATTATTATTGATGGAGAAAATGTATTAATTATGTTCATTGGAAGTATCTTGGGGTGAGGAGGTAGTGCACATTCGTCAACATCATCCCAATCCACATTATCATCAATGTCAGGTATGATAAGTGGTTTAAGTTCTGGAGTTGGAGGCCTTGGGATGATCACAGCTGGTTCAAGAACTTCTGGTATTTCTTCTTCGTCTTCAGTAGTAACCAAGGTAGTTACTACTGGTGTAGTTTTTGTTTCAAATACCACCAACTGTTGTGAGGAGATTACTACTGGTGAGGTTGTTGTTGTAGTTACTACTGCTAGGTCATTAGTAGTAGGAATGATATTTTCTGTTGGAGCATTTACTACTGGTATTTCTTCTTCTTCAATGGGATCAATAGTAACAACCTCTTGATCCTTAGCCTCAGTAATATCCATAGGATCAGTAGTTTCTATAACTTCAGTAGTAACTGGAGAATGTACTTGTTATGCTGTTGGAGATTGATTTGCAAACACAAATACATACCTTTAAGGTAGGGGTAATCCGAACTTGAGGTGGAATCCCTCATCGGTAAAGTGGGAGTAGAATTCACGGTAGATTTGTGATCCATACTTTTTACTCCTCTGTACAGGTCTTCACCATAACTTTGACCTGTTTCACCATGGGCTTCTTTTAAGTTTAGGAGGGAGACTGATGCTGCTGCAATTGAATGATCAATCATTCCTTGAATTTGATCATTCTCCCCCTTAGTGACCTCAACTTGTTGAGCCTCACTATCTGCAATCTTTCTTTGTAATTTTCTGATGAGATTAGATTGCCTTTGAAGTTTATAATCAAATCTTTGATGTCTTCTATTCAAAGTGTTGATATAATGCTTCATATAGCTTATGGTTTTTCCTTGATTGTCCAAAAGTTCCATGCAATGTTGTACAGTGGTTTTAAGGGTTTCCTTCCTATCCGTCAATTTTATTGGTTTAATATTGCCCTCAGCCCCTTTGGGTGGATCATTGGGCTCATTGGGTACATTGGCTTTAAGGTTTTCCATCCTATCCGTTAATTCAATTTGTGGCATTCTACCCTCATCACTTCTTGGTGATGAAATGGGTTGTTTAGATACTCTCTTCTTCCTAAAAGAAGCAGTAGTATCTCCCTTATGGTTTCTTGGCACCGGGGTCCTCTTAGTGCTGCCTCAAAAGATGAGTCATCACTTAGAGTTGCCGAGGTCTGGGTCCTATTGATGTTCTCACTAGCCTGTGCACCCACCTTTGGGGCATCAGTAGTGAGAGCCCTTTCCTCATGCCCTCTCTCCTCCTTGGAGGACAACTCTTGGAGTCTGGGGTCTGACTCAATTGGTCCCCTAGTGTCCTTTAAGGAAGTTTTCTTCCTTTTATAGATTTTAGAGATTGGTTTGGCTATGGGTTGGTCTTCCTCAGAGTGAAGAGTAGCACTCTATGGATTAATTTCATATACCTGGGACACATTCAGGACATCTGTTGGTGTAGGTAATTGAGTAGACTGAGTGGATTGTGTTTGGGCTATATTTAGTGGTGGAGTTGGTTGAGGTTCAATGGGGTGACTTGAACCTTCTCCAAGTGGTGGTTGATCATAGATCATGTTTGAGAATAGTGGAGTCTCATTTCCAGAAAATTTAAATTGTTTTCTCATGTTTGAGTACACCTTTTTGTTTAATTCAGGTGTAATAAAAATATTCTTTGGAGTTGAAAGATTTTAAATTTCACAGTTAAAAATGTGGGTAAGGAATCTTGGGTACATTATAAATTTTGAAGATGACAAATTTGCAAGCATTCCTTCAAAAATCATGTTTGTAAAATTGAATACTTGGCATGTGCACAAACAAACAACAGCAGATGCTATTGATTTGTTGAACTCATTCCATGTACTATTTTTGGGAGAGATACAGTGTTGAATCGTATGAACAAGAAATTTCCATTGAGGTGAAAGAAGACCTTTTTGAAAAGTGACAATGTCCAGTCTTTTATTGAGTTTATTGATTTCAGAGAGAATATGATCGTTTTTTATTGTTTCAGAGATTTGTAGACTGAATTTCGTTGTTACTGATGCAGGGTTTTGATCGAGATTTGCAGAGATTAGGGTTTATCGTAGGGTTTATCGAATCGAGGTAAGGATAACGCTAAACTAATCACCTTCATCTATTTATATTTTTCGAATTATCCTGCAAAAGGACCGAAATACCCTTCGAATCATAACCCAACGGCTATTTTCAGGGGGGTCAGTATGGTAAGCTGGTGTATTTTACAGATAACGGTCGATCAGTAGTAACTAAGTATCAGTAATAGAAACGTCAGTAGTAACTGTTGTTTCTATACTTAACCTAATTCTAAGAAAAACCCTAACAGTACTAAGTTGTAAGAGTAACTCATGATCAGTAGTAATGAATAACGAGTAGTAAAATACACTTATAAAAATAAATATTGTACAAAAACTTTACATATTATATTAAGGGAAAAATTAACTAATTAAAATCATTCCAATACTGCTAACCAAAAAGCTAAATCTTCCTACATCAAATGCTTTTGTAAAAAGATCGGCTAATTGATTGTCAGTATGAATTTTCTCTACTTTGATTAATTTTTTTTCATTGCCATCCCTTATAAAATGAAATCTTATTTCAATGTGCTTTGTTTTTGAATGTTTTACTGGATTATTCACAATACTTATAGCACTTTGATTATCAATAAAAATAGGAGTTTTAAGAATAGAGATACCAAAGTCTAGGAGTTGATTTTGAATCCATAGGACTTGAGCACAGCAAGCAGATGCAGCTACATACTCTGCTTCAGCAGTTGATGGTGAAACATTGGTTTGTTTCTTGCATTGCCATGACACCGATCTTGATCCAAAGAATTGACATCCACCAGTAGTAGATTTTCTATCTTGACATTCACCACCATAGTCACTATCTGTGTATGCTATGAGTTCAAATGGTGAGTCATGTGGATACCAAAGACCAAGAGAAGGTTTGCCCTTCAAGTATCTGAATATTCTTTTGACAGCCTGCAAGTGTAGCTCCTTAGGTCTTGCTTGATACCTGGCATATACACAAACACTGTACATAATGTCAGGTCTTGATGCAGCTAAATACATTAAAGAGCCTATCATTGATCTGTAAAGATTTTCATCTACATCCTCCCCCTCAACATCAGGATATAGGTGTTTGTGGGTTTCCATTGGTGTGCTTGCACTTTTACAGTCTTTCATTGCAAATTTCTCCAAGATGTCTCTGACATATTTTGATTGATTAATCAAAATACCATCTGATCTTTGATTGATTTGGAGTCCAAGAAAGAAGTTCATTGGACCCATTGAGCTCATCTTAAACTTGATCTGCATTAATTCTTCAAACTTTTTGCACAGTTGATCATTTGTTGAACCAAAGATGATATCATCTACATATATTTGGACCAGTAGTATATCATCTTTGACTTTTCTTGTGAACAAGGTTTTGTCAATTGCACATCTTTTAAAATTGTTCTTCAGTAAATATGATGATAATGTGTCATACCAAGATCTTGGTGCCTGATGAAGGCCATATAACGCTTTGTCTAGTTTGTACACATAGTCATCATGTTCTGGATCTTCAAATACTGGAGGTTGACACACATATACTTCTTCTTCAATTTTCCCATAAGGGAAACCACTTTTCACATCGATTTGATAGACTTTGATTTTCTTGAATGAAGCATATGCCAGAAATATTCTTATTGCTTCAATTCTAGCAACAGGTGCATATACTTCATCATAGTCTATTCCTTCTTCTTGAGTGTATCCATGGGCTACAAGTCTGGCTTTGTTTTTGATCAATATACCTCTTTCATCTTTCTTGATTCTGAAGATCCATCTTGTTCCAATGGGTCTTTTTCCTTTTGGTAAAGGTACAAGAGTCCATACAGCTTGTAATTTGAATTGAAGAAGTTCTTCTTGCATTGCTATAATCCAATTTGAGTCTTTCATTGCCTGTTGAATCTTCTTACGTTCCTCCTGTGACAGAAAACATTCATACATATATTCATTAGAAATTAAACTTATGTTACAAACGTTTGTATTTAATGATGTTGAAATTGTTTCCTGTTTGCATGTTTGAGTTGACATCACTTAGGACTAGGTCCAAAGGATGATTCTTTTCAGTTCTGGTTCCTGGAACTTTGTCAACAAGCATTTGACTATCTAGGTTTGACTCATTGGATTCAGGGATTTGGGCATCTTTCCTTGTTTCTTCTTGATTATTTGGATTTTGTGGAGATTCTTCATTGCTACTGGTATCAGTAGTAACATTTTCTTCATTTAATTCAGGTGGTTCATTGTTGTTACTAACATCATTATTGTTAGGTTCATCATCATATCTTTGAGATTCTGAGTTACTACTGGATCAATAGTATCTTGAGAGTTGGAGTTGTTACTGGTGTCAAGAATGCTAGGGTTATTAGAGTTACTACTGTCCTCAGTATCAACTGTGGGATCAGTATTAACTAAGATATATTTCATTATGTCTTGACTACCATTGAATGATGATGATCCTCCTTGTTGGTTTTGATTGTTTGAATCTCCTGCATTATAATCATAAATAACATCAAAAGACTTGGTTAGATTATCAATGTTAAATAACCAATCTGGACCATTTCCCTGTTCATTCATTAGATTTTCATTAAAGGATACATTGACACTTTCTTCAATGATCCTTAGCCTTTTGTTGAATACTCTGTAAGATTTGCTTTGAGTTGAGTATCCTACAAAGATTCCATCATCTGCTTTGCAGTCAAATTTACCAATTTGTTCTCTTGTAATTAAAATTGTACAAGGACAACCAAATGATTTTAGAAAGCTTATTGAGGGTTTTCTTTTATTAAAAATTACATAAGGTGTTTTAGATGAGGCTTAACTATTAATACTCTGTTTTGAACATAACAAGCAGTATTAACAGCTTCAGCCTAAAAAGTTATTGGTAATTTTGAATCTGCAAGCATGGATCTGGCTGCTTCAATGATTGTTCTATTTCTTCTTTCAGCTACACCATTTTGTTGTGGAGTTCTTGGAGAGTTGTACTGCCTGTCAATACCCTTAAGATCACAAAAATTAATTAGATTAGTATTTTTAAATTTTGTGTCATTATCACATCTAATGGCTTTAACTTTGAGATCTCTTGTATTTTTCAGCTTGATTACTAGATTCTTTATAATCTCACTTGTTTCATCTTTGGTCCTAAGAAAAAAAAACCAAGTATATCTGGAAAAATCATCAGTAATAACAAGACAGTATTGTTTCTTTCCAATGCTCATTACATTTGTATGTCCAAAAAGGTCCATATGTAAGAGCTGCAAAGGATTAGAAATAGAATTGATTGCTTTGGTCTTATGAGAAGTCTTGTGTTGCTTACCTTTTAGGCATGCAACACAGTGATGATCACACATAAATTTATTTTGTGGTAATCCAACTACCAAATTCTTTTTGACTAAATTGTTCATATTTTTAAAATTTGTGTGACACATCCTTCTACGTCAGAGTTCTGATTCATTTGTGTTTGCCTTAGATATAAAACAGTTGATCTCATTTGTGGAAATGAGTTCTCCCCCTATATCCAGGCAATACACATTATTTCTCCTTGGAGTTCTTAAAACAACAAAATTATCATCTAAAATAAAGTCAGGAGAAAGAATGATGCACTCAATATCTGTAAAAAGAATTTTGTTCTTTTTATCACATACTTGTGAGACACTAACCAGATTATATTTAAGCTCAACAGCATAAAATACATCATCAAAAGTAATTTTACCATTTGATACTGTACCTTTACCTGTAATCCCACCTCCTTTTCGATTTTCTCCAAAAGCAACATATCCACCCTCAAAAGACTTGAAATCTCTAAAAAATTGAAGATTTCCAGTCATGTGTCTAGAGCATCCACTATCAATATGCCATGTTCTTCCTTCTTCAGGGATCTGAATGCTCTGCACATAAAGTAAATGGATTAGTTAATTTTGGGAACCCAAGCTTGTTTTGTCTTGGGTTCATCCTTTGAAGAGTAAGAGTTTTTTAAATGAATGAGCTTTGTATGCAGTTTTCGTCTTCATTTGTTGTTTAGTACTGGTATTCTGTTTTACTACTGACCCTAGGTTTATACCCGTGGTTTTTGGCTCTTGAATGTTTTACTACTGATGGACCAGTAGTATTTGGGTAATATGAGTTTTTAACATAGTCAGTAGTATTCTTGTAATTGTACCAGACAACATTGTAATTAGGGTTTTTACCAGTAGTAAACCTGGAATAGTTCCTACTGATGTTAGAAAACTTTGAGTATCCTGGAAATTGATTTTGTTTTCCATTGTTTTTGAAATAATTATTTCTGTTTGGACTTCCATGCCTGATATTTTGCACAAATCTTTGTGCAGTTCTCCCAAATTTAGGAACTTCAACATGTTTAATTTCTTTAGCTTCTTTAGTTTGTTTTAATTTTAATTCTTATAATTTTTCTTTGTTTTCTTTAAATTCTTTGAATTCTTTGCAGTTAATTGGATTGAAGTGACAATCCTTTGCTATGTGGTTAACTTTGTTGCAAATTAAACATGTTAATTTTGTTGATTTAGCACCTTCAGGCTTTCTTTGTTCTTTTAACTGATTTAAGTTTCTTTGATTTCCCCTTCTTAATATAGTTGGTATATTTTCTGAGTTATATATAGGAGATTCAGTTTGACTTTGTGTGGTATGAAAACTTGTATCAGTTGAATCAGTTGTTTGATCATCATCAGATGAATCATTATTGGTTTCAGTTTGATTCTTTATTTTTAATTCATTTAATATTCTTTCTGAGCTTGATTTAAGAGGAGGAATAAAATTAGTTGGAGGTGGAACCGCATGATATCTAACCCCATGAACAACCTTTTCAGTGGTTTGATTACTGGTTAATTCATCAATTATTTTAGAACTTCTTTCAAACTTTTTAATAGTTAATTTATTTTGTTCTAATTCCATTTGACATTCTTCTAATTTAATTAGAGTTTCTTTTAATTTTAACTCGGCATATTCTTTATCATAAGTTGTTTGTAACAATTCATCTTTTATCTTTTGATCTGTTATTTTATAGATTTTAATTTGATTTTCAAGGTCAGCTATACAACCATTATATTCAATTCTCCTATTTCTGTTTAAAATCATCTCTTCAAGTATTTCTTTGTTAAGTTTTTCTAATTCTTTATATGCTTTAATGCATTCAGGAGTGCAGGATTTAGAATGTACCTCAGTAGTAGAATCAGTGAAGGCCATAAGAGCTTGGTTTTGAGCATGTTCTTCTGCTTGAAAGCTCCACTCATATCCTTGACCCTCTTGAGATACTAGTGAAGTTGAATTTGAAGTGTTGTTTTTGTTGTAGTTTGATCTTTGGTCTTTGCTAGGACATTCTCTAGCAAAGTGACCAAGATTACTGCAGTTGTAGCATTTGACTTTGGTCTTGTCAAATCCAGCACGATCACCTTTGTTGTAGATTAGATTTTGTCTGCCAGTTTTTTTGCTGAATCTTTTTGTTCTTAAACTCAGCATAGCCATCTGCCATTTGATGTCCATCTCTTCCAGATCATCAGGATTGAGTTGCTCCAAATCTTCACTAATCAATGCAGTGTGCCCATGACTAGTGAAAAAGGATTTTCTTGCTATATCTTCAATTCCTACATTCTTTGCAGTATCTTGACCTGTTCCTGTACTGGACACAAAAGCAGCATTGTTTGAAGGTAAATTAGGAGTTTTATTACTTACCTCAGATTCAAACACTCTTAGTTCATTGTACAGTTCATCCAGCTCTTTCTCTTCCAATGCATCTCCTTGTCTATATATAACAGTATACATAGACCATTCTTCACCAAGAGATCTGAGGAACTTTCTGTTGACATCATCATTGTCTGGTTGAACACCAACTTGATTGAGTTCACCAATAAGTTTATTGAATCGATCAAAAACTTGTGACAATGATTCATTCTTCTGTCCTTTGAAGTTTTCAAAGTCTTGCTTCAAAACAGACTTCATGTTCCTTTTAGTGCTTTTGGTGCCAACAAACCTCTTCTCCAATGCACAGTTTATCACAAAAAGCTTCAATGTATATTAATCGATGAATCAATACACACGTACGTTTACAATTCATAAGGAACTATTTATAGTAGTCCTTGAAGCCTAAACTATTAACCTAGTTATTCTAGGAAAAGATTAAAATTGAATTACAAAAAGATAAACATTCTATAACTAAATCTACTAGAATCTCGGACACGATCTGTTCTTTAATCGACATCTGTAGTATTCTTGATCATCAGTAGTAAGTTCGAGATCAGTAGCATCAGTAGTATATTGTTTTTCTGCCCCATCAGTACTATCTTCCATTAATGTAGATCAGTACTAACTGCAGCATCAATACTAGAATGTTTATATCCCAACAATAAGACTACAAAGTATATAATATAAACAATATTTAAGAAATAGACCAATATAATTAATTGATATTTAGAATTCTTGAACCATGGGCTATTCGGTTTTTTTTGGCTATAGATATAAACTAAATTAATTGATATTTAGAATAGTTGGCGATAGATATACTCATATACAAACACATATATAAACACACACATGTACATTTAATATAAATATATGTATATTATTATTCGGTTTTTTAAACAATCCAGTTCTTACAATAGAAATTAAATATAATATAAAAACCAAACTATTAATTTGATTTAGTCCAAACAAATTCCAAAAACAAAAAAAAACAAATCCAAATGAACTAATCTAAATTGTCTAATTGGACAATCCGGTTTCATCTGAAAAGTGAACACCCTTAATTAGCTCAGTTAGTTACGGCATTGTGTCAATAATGTAGAAGTCTCAAGGTATGTCTTGTATTGTGCATACTGGTTTTTATAAAAACAAATTTGTTCTGAAATAACAAATGTGTTGACTGAAAATTAAACATTGCTAATCTAAGAAGTTTGTAAATATATTATGTATAGTAAAAATAAAAAAAGAAATTAGAGAGGAGGTGCAGTATATGACGCGGGAAGACGGTGTAGAGTATGTGGTAACTTTTCTCAACATTCTTAAAAAGCAAAATTCCACTAACTCATTAAAAGGTGATATGAACGGCTGATTAGCAAGGCCTTTTTAAAAATAAAACAAAATTGTTCAGATTGTGAAAAAAGGTTTTGCATTTACAAAATGAAATCAGACATTAAGTTGTGTTAACAAGTTAAGCCAAACACCTTTAAGCACTTCTATAACAAGTGCATACCAAATTTCAAACTCCTACATACATACATGATTAGAGAATATTTTAACCCGTTGTATATAATGGTTCGAAGCGTCAATAATTAACAAGTTAAACATGTGTTGTATCGTATGTATTAACCTATTTTGTTACTCATGTAGTTACAGCCCCAAAGGACGGAGTGTGAAAGTATGACTTGAGCAATTGTCATATGGTTCTCCAGCTATTTGGTACATATAAACGGTCAACTGTCTCTAGGTGTCAAAAAATGTTTCCAAATTTCAAATGTAAGATCAATTATAAAGGGTAGTTTTACCAGGTGTTCACTCTTGTGTGCGTGTGGTAATTTTGTTATTAGTTCTAAATATATTTTAATTTTATATGCATATGATAAAATGTGATTTTAGTAGTTTCATCGATCCATTCATGTTGTGTAGAATAAAAATTATGTTGACTGAAAATTAAGCAAATAGTTTGACAATATCCAAAATGCGTTATATTTAAAATAAATTATAATAACATCTTTAATTTGTAATATTTTAATTCAAGAACTTACCCGAAATTCCTGGTAAACACCTTTTTATTTCTTTGCACCACAAGTGTATACCGAAGAACTTTGCATTTCTTTGCAACGGTAGTATTACTATAAACCAATTACGTAAATATATTCTAGATCTGTCACCTTTTAACTGAAATATCTCAAACATATTTTTACATGGATGAAAAAAATGTAAATAATACATATAAAATACAAAAAGCTAGAAGTATTTTGTGTGCACTTTTACTTTTGGATTATTCTTGTCTCTTTTGTTCTCAAGATGACTCTAGTCTTGGTAGACCACCGCGTAATTACATATTTGAGATCCCTTAGTCATTAAGGTAACAAAGAAAATATTATTATGTATGAGGTCTATACAAATATACCTTCCAACTCATTTTAGTTTCTTCCTGATAAAAGGTCACCCTTTTTTGGTTGGGAGGCGATTATAATATTCTCTTATATATACAATCATTATTCAAACTCTACTGTTCATAAAATTTTTACAATTTCTCCCCTCAAGTTTTATACATTTTCTTTTTTCTCACCATAACAATTTACTGTTTCTCCCCTCAAATTTTGCACTTTTTTTCTTTTTTTCTCTTTCTTTATTCTCAACAGTGGCTTTACAAGCTTTCCTTTTTTTAAAAAAAAAATCCTCCATTTTCTATTATTATGATTCTAACTCATTTTACACTAATAATTAATAAATTAAAATAAATTAGATAACTCAAAGACTATTTAAATAAAAATATTATCAAACGAAAAAAGATATTTTTTTTTAAACTCACAGCAACGCGCGATCCTTCCAATATCGTTAACTACATTATTCATATGCCAATAATTCAAAAAAATTCACATCTATATACTATGAATAACATTTTTAATACCGCCAAAACAATATCTAAGGATGTATTGATGATTTAGGTGGTATATAGATGATTTATATTATTGTATTGAAATAAATGGGTATCTACATCAAATCAATCTAAAAAGTCAAGTAATAATTCAAATTATCTAATTGGATAATCTAAATATATTAGTTCTATGCAAATTAAACTGAGAATCAAACGGAACCGTAGATTCAGACCGGACAAGACCGGACGAATCAGACTGCACCGAGCTATATCGGTTCAGTTCTCGGTTCAAATATTTAGGAAAAATTGGTTCTCGGTTCCAACCGGTTCGGTTCAGAGCGGTTCCGTTCGCTCCAAAACCGAGAAAAAATCGGAAAACTCAAAGAAATTATCTTGGTTGTCGGTTTGGTTCAGTTCCGACCGGTTCTCGATCCGGTTCGGTTCCAAGCATCATCGGTTCGATCCTCGATCCGATCAAAATCATTTTTCGGTTTTCAGTTCTAATCGATCCAAATCAATTCTGTTAGTTCATTAACCACACACATGCCAATTATATCATGAACACCCCTACACCATAAAACTCCTTTCACATTTTTCCTGCTCATCATTCATCAATTAGGCTTGATTTATAATATACACTCACTTTCACTCCACTCCCCCTCTCCTCAAAAAATTCCAACAATCAAAGAGTGAGCAAATAGAGAACGGCATAGAGTTACTGCCTTTTTCAAGGCACCCCACCCTCCATTTTACTGCCGGAGAACAAAACGATGACCTCCGACACAAACTCCAACGGTACCCACCACCAAATCCGGCCATTACCACCATCAAACTACCACCCACACCCACGCCACAACCAACACTACTATCCAAACTCCACCAACTCATCATCAGCCGCCTCAATCAAAGGCTGCTGCTGCTGTCTTTTCCTTCTCTTCTCCTTCCTCGCTCTCCTCGCCATCGCCGTCGTCCTCGTCGTCTTCCTCGCCGTCAAACCCAAAAAACCCGAATACAATCTCCAACAAGTCGGCGTCCAATACATTAACCTCGACGCCACCACTCCTCCCTCCGCCACCATAAATTCCCCCAGCTCCGCCTCTCTATCCCTCGCCATTCGCATGTTATTCACAGCTAAAAACGACAATAAAGTCGGGATCAAGTACGAGGAATCAACATTGAATATCATGTACCGAGGGATTCCGTTGGGTCGGGGCATCGTACCCGGGTTTTACCAGCCGGCGCATAGTGTGAGGCAGGTGCAGACCACGGTGACGGTGGATCGGGTCAATTTGTTGCAGGCGGATGCTGCTGATTTGCTCAGAGATGTTTCGTTAAATGACCGGGTCGAACTTCGGATCATGGGTGATGTAAGGGCCAAGATTCGGATCATTGGGTTAACTTCACCAGCTGTGCAGGTTAGCATTGCTACCCCTCTTTTATATATTTCTTTTTGGCAAAAGTCCATGTTCCACATGCCTTTTGCTAATGTACGCCATAAAATGTTTTTGTGATTTATTTTTGTTAGCTTTAGTGCTTTACTTGGTTAAACACACAACTGCATCGTTTAAAGTATTGATTAAAAAGAATTTTAATCCGACAATGATTGGTAGGATTAGCATAATACTCCATTAATTAGCTACATTATGATGCAACTTGCACTTTTGTAATTTAGTGGTACACTATACTAGGGGGGTTAATTTTCTTCCATTTTCTTAAGTGGGGTTTTGCTTGTTTGTTATTGTCTTGTTTGTCATCTTGCCAATGCATCGTGAAATAATAAAATCATATTAGAGCCTCGGATATCACACTGCTAAATCCCACACCACTTCTCCACCGCCACCATACCTATTAGATGAGTGGCGAGAGTAGCAAGCCAATGAAAGGAGAGTTATTTTTTTGAGGTATAGTATTTTAGTGGGATATAAAAAAAATGTTTTAAATTAATTTATGAGTAAAGGGGTATATGGTGGGTTAGGATATGAAATGTAAAATGTTAATGTGGCTTTCAATTGGCAATGTAAATTTACATGAAGCCACAATACTTATCCCTCTTTTGGGTTTAAAATGTAATTTACATTAAGCGTCAAACGTAAATTACATTATTGAGGCAAAATTTAAGGGTCATAATAAAAAGGATTTTTTTTAACATGGGACATACATTAGATGCAATTAATGAACATCAAATTTCCATTTAAATCGAGAATCTTATTTATTGCATCTTTCAAAATGGTAAAAATTAAAGTTCATTAATGTTATTCAAAATATATTAGGAAATTGAAAACTTCATTAATTGCACTTAATGTATAATAAAAATTACAAATTTGCCACCAATAGGAGGCAACAATGAGTTTTTGTTTCCTTTCTAATTTATAAGTGGAAAGCTTTTGTTTTCTTTCTAATTTATTAGTGGAATACTGGAATAGTCTTTAAAGAAGAATGTAATAAAAAGCTACTCTATATACTATAATAAGTGTTTTATAATTTTGTATAATTAACTTATAAATATTTAAGTAATTTATATGCTATAAAAATCATATGCCTTTATACAGGGAAAATATATTATACCATAACTTTTTAATTTATTCACCATAATTATTATTTGATATAATTATATAATTAGTTATAAAACTTACACAGCATAATATAAAATATAAAAATTGAGGTTTAAAAATGATTTTTTTTCTGTGAGTTCCCTATATGTTGGTTACAATGACAGTGGTGGTGGTACCGTGGTAGGGCCACTGTCAAATGACTAAAATTATCTCCGCAATCATTGGTAGTGGGTGCTACATGTTCCTTGACTTATTGCTTGTCAATTAGACGGGTGCCAACGGCACCGCCGGTTGGCACCGTCAGTGGTCCGCTGGTTGTGTCACCGTTGACACGCCCCGTCACTTTGTCCGTCGGTTTCAACCTCCCCAGCTTGGAGACGGGAGGGAAGGAGTGCGCCGGTTGAATGGGTGGGTCCAAAGGGGTATTTTGTGTGTGTGTATTTTGTAATGGTGGGTCCCAAAAAATTAAAGGGAAGTGGTATTGTTGGCATGGGTACGTCAGTTTAGTGTCGATTGGAGGGTGAGCTGACGTGGCACTGATTTGGCAACAACTGACGGTATTAGTTTGCCAAACCATTGGCACCGGTCTTATACGTTTTCATTTGTACGAACGTGTCTAGTTTATTTCATGGGTGGTAATTCAGGCTGAGTTTGGGTTAACGGGTTTGAGTTCGCGGATTAGTGAGTCAGAAACGTTTAACCTGAAACCGACTTGTTTATATAAACGGGTCAGATTTCTCAACCCTAATCTGTTTACTTCCAACCCGAATCTGACCCATATAACATGTTCAATTAAATTGATTTAACAAGTTAGCAGGTTAAACAGGTTAAACGGGTCAAACATGTCAAAGTGTTGTTATCATTCCACTAATTTATAACAAAATACCAAAGCGCCAGTTTTCTAATTAGTTTATTAATTTTTATCTAATTGTTTACTTACATTTGAACTAGTATACTATAAAATATATATATAAATATAAATATTTTTAAATATATTTTAATAATTAAACGGGTTGACAGGTCGACCCTTTTAATTTTTCATTAACCCAAATCTAACCCGTTTAATAAATGGGTAAGTTAAAATTGCCATTGTCAGACAAATGAAATGGGTATGTTTAACAATTTTCGTTATGTTAATATATACTTATCTTTTTGTCTACGGCTACTCCTTAAGCGTAATTCTAATTTGTATACCACATTTTTTTATACATATATCACATTTTACAAATATTCGTGGAAATCGTACAAATATATAAAGTTATTATTATGATAAATAGATTAAAAATGTGATATTAAAATCACAATATGTTACTTATAGTAGATAGATTTTATCCCCAAAATAATAATGGCATCGTATGAAGTCATAAATTCAATCCTAGGATTCCCTTATAGTATTATTTATTATAGTAACTTAGAAAAGCTAGCCATAAAGGATCCAAGGCACATAGGTATGCCAACTAGGGACAAGGGTACTTGTTCATAGTGAACGATAGTTTAAGGACAAAATCATAAGATTATGGTTATGTAATACGCTATAATTTATGATATGAACGTTTTCTTTATTTATGGAAATACACTGGCTGTAAAAAAAATGCTAATTAATGGTTTAAAGTGTCTTTAATAATTAGTGTCTTTGTAATTGAAATAAAGCGAACTATGTATTGGGTGTGGATGCGTACAGGTTTCTATAGATTGTGGAATTGCGATAAGCCCAAAAAAGCAAGCCCTCACTTACAAGCAATGTGGATTTGATGGTCTGCAACTATGACCCGACCCAAACTCAATCTAACTTGGATCAAATTGGATTGAATGCAATATCTTGCAATTATGACCCGTTCCAAAATGGATTTTAATACTGTGTAGGTATAAATTAGTATATTTCATCACTATTTGGAAGGAAAAAGAAAAAAGAAAAAGTCTACATTTTTGCCTTCCTTGATTTATTAAGGAATATGCTATTCCACATTTTATATCTTATTTTTAATGTTAGAGTACTTTATGGGATACTCTGAAATAGGCTACTTTGGCGCGTTTTTTTTTTTCTCTCGCAAAATTTCCAGTTAAATTCATTATTTCTTTGTAGCTGTCAAATTTGTGTTATTATACAAAATTTCTCTTCTTATGGGTATCATAAATTCCATATAATATTAATGTTTAATGTCTATAGACAGTTTACCCTCAAAGATCATTAAGGGGGTGTTTGGGGTTGCGTTTTCATGCAACTTATCTCATTATCACGTTTTCAAAACGCAGAAAATCAATCTGGAGTGTTTGGCAAAGCATATTTGAAAATCACTTATTTGCTTATTTAGAGCATCAAAACGCAGATTTGCAAAAGCATGTGGGTACCTGCTTTTGCGAAACGTGATTTTTCTCTAACATAAAATTTACCAAAATATCCTCTAGCTTTTGATCGAGCATAATATTTACGTTATTGAAATCAATAGCATATAGATTACCAGTTTATTGAGAGGAACAAGAAGAAATAGTTAGGCTGATTTCGAAAATTTGAGCGATGATTCTTAGCCAAATTTGAGATGCCATGAAGGATAAATGTGTGATCGGAGGTCGACTTTGGAAGACGACGTTGTTGATTTCAATTTCCAATATCAATGCCTTAAAATAAAGCTTAATTCTGAAAATAGAAATCGCATGTTTTTGGTAGATGTGGGGGGAGATTTATGTGGTGGACTAGCGGTTGTTGAAATAAAAGAGATAACATGCCATATTACCATTATGTTTATTTGGACATTTTGGTAATTTTACAAAATAAACCATAAGATAATCTTAATTCTCAAACACTTAAAAAAACTGATTATTTGGTTATTGCGATATTAAACCGTATAATTAAATCCAAACACTATATTTTATAATCACGTTTTCTAACAGTTGATTATTTGATTATCTGTTTTCAAAACAAATAATCTATTTTAAATAAGCAATCCCAAACTCCCTTAAACAGTACCATAGCATCCTAGTGGCAAAAATCAAAGTTATATGTTCTAATCACCCATCTCGCCCTGATGTTCCAACTCACCGAAAATGATATGGCTTAGCGTAAGAGGAGATCCTAATATGAGTTTTATAGGGAGCCTGATACGCCCACAAGACATCATCAATAACTATAAGTATTAACCAATCCTTGTTAAATTGACACACGCCATTATGGTCAATTCATGTTTGTCGCTACCGCCTCAATCCACTTTGACACATACTAAATAATGAGCCCTGTAAAATAAGCAATCCTAAGTTGAAGAAATATTTTTGTACCTAAAGCAACCAATAATCAAAATAAGAGCATTAGGAAGCATCTTTTTCGACATACCGGAAAAGTATGTACCTTTTACAATAACAGTTGTACATTGGAGATGATATATTACATTAAAAGTAAGCGCATAAAAGTTGTATATTAATTTATGGGAGAAAGTGGTTCCCAACATTCATGAGGTAGTTATAGATTGATGTACAAGCTTCTGATGTGTGTGTATAGACAGCCGTTAGGGCTGTTATTATCAAAATTCTTATATTTATAGTAATTGGTGGGTCAATCCTCGGTCGGTCAAACCTAGAACGTGTCAAACCCGAGACCCAATTTAGGAGGATTAGTAGACCCGAGAACCGAACCGTTTTACAGAATACGGTTCCGGTTCGATTCCGGGTTCGATTCCGGGTTCGGTTCGGGTAAATTAGGTATAGACCCGAAATAGTAATTGGAGCCGTTTTTTGGTGTTTGTATCATATTTTTTAGTTTATACATGTAATTTTATAATGATTTACAAATAACAGTTGTTTAATTAATATGAATCAAACACAATTAATAATATTATACCACAACAAATTCCATATACATAGTTAATTAATTTCGGTTCCGGGTCTTAGACCCGATTTGTTCCATACCCGATGTACCCGGACCCGATTTACCCGTACCCGAAATACCCGATACCCGTTTTCTTAAAAATATTGGACCCGATACCCGAACCAGTTTTTAGTAATCTGGTTCCAAACGGTTTCGGTTCCGTACGGGTACGGTTTCGGGTTTTCAGTTCCATATCCCATCCCTAGTCAAGGTATGGGGGCGTTAAAGCCCCCGTTAAAACCCAAACACGCCTAATAACGACGCCATACCACACCATATACCCGTTCGTACGTGTCGCCAAAGAAGAAGCCGGGTGGAGGTGTGGTGGGGGGTGGGTGTCCAACCAATCAAAAACCAAGAAACAATAAATGTGGGACCCCTATAATGCTATAATTTGGCTATAACATGCTACACCATACCGGGTGCATGTTATATCTATGTTATAGCTATAACTAAGCTATAACATCACTGCCACACATGTGCTCTTATACTTTTAAACATTATTATCTTCACTTTATTTCCAGTTTGTGGGACTCATCCCCCACTAATAATTCAATTTAATATAATTAACTTTTATTATGATATTTTGCTTCAAAAAAATGTCAAATCTAAATTTTATCATTTATTTTGGGCCTTTGGGATATGTAGGGGTGAGCTCGGTCCAAAAACCTAACCGAACCGAACCGAAACTGATAGAACCGAAATCGATAACGATGAATTTTCAAATCCGAAACCGAACCGATAACATGTTATCGGTTTTGATTTGGTTCGGTTTCGATTCGGTTTGGTTTCGGTTAGGCTTTTTTAGGCCAAATGTTCATCTTTTCCCGAAAACCGAACCGAAACCGAAAACGATGAATTTTCAAAACCGAAACCGAACCGATAACATATTATCGGTTTTAGTTCGGTTCGATTTCGATCAGTTTTCGGTTCGGTTCCAAATGCTCACCCCTGGGAATATGGAAGTACAAGTATTACATATTAATGATAAACTTATGAAAACGAGTAAATTACGTCCGCGTGTTGCTGCGGGTTTGAAAATCTCTTATTTTCTTTACAAATTTAACTTTCGAGCGTTCCTGCGGGTTTAAAAATCTCTTATTTTCTTTATATATTTAACTTTCGAACTTATTAAAAGAAACAAAATCGTTATAAATAAAATTTTCAAATGGTTAATATTTTTAGTACATGCAAAGACATGCTTAAGAGATATTTCAATACTAAAATATCATACTAACTTTGATTTGTATATAGTTAGAAATCAAAATATATGTTTGAAATCGTTGATATTTCATGCTTAAATCAAGTATATCTTAAAAAAAAATTAAAATAATCAGCAATAAAACCTCTAAGTATAAAAGTATATAATAAACTCAAAAATTTAGAAGTTAAAATGTGGATTATCATAGGAATTGGAAACTAATCCGAGAAATATTGGAATATAACAAAAAGTTAGACTGGAACTCACAACTAGAACTCACAGACGAACTCCTGGCTTGGCTCGAATTGGGAGGGCGATCCTCCCGGTGAACTGACCGTACCCCAAACCGACACAATTTTTAGACTATAAATATATTATTTTGTATCGTTAAAAGTCCAAATAAATATATTAGTTATAACTTTTTGTAAATAGTAAGTAGTTCAAGGTTAGGAAATAAACTTTTTATAAATATTTACATATCTCCCCCTATTTTAGGGGATTTTTAGAAAATTTCAATCCATTATCTTTCAATCCCGTTATTTTCGACTTTGTCTCCGTATTTATCCCGCATGTTGTTTGCTAATTGGACTAAAATAAAACGGTGGTACAAATCTGTATGGCTAATGTACTATAAGATGAATGAATGAATTATCTATACTAACATTTGGCAGGGCAAGCTACAGTACATGAATAGTCCTCTTCCTTTTTCTTTTTTTTTTCTTTTTCCCTCTTTTTTTAAAGCTAGCCAACAGTTGAAGAAAGAAAATATGGTTCAATATTGTACTATGTCAACCAAAATTCAAATCCCATCATAACATCTTTATTTTTTCAATCTTTTTCTAGATATGATTGTTATTTATACATTATTTTTTGTTGTTACTGTTCTCTAATACTGTTTCCACTCATTCCTTCCCTCTATTTATATTAGTTTCTCACGCATTCCCTTAGTATCAAATGACAAAAAAAAAAGTTTAATGATATCAAAGGACAAATCTTGAAAGGACTTTAGGTATAGTCATACTTTGACCTTACCTTGCTTAAAGCACTAACCAAAATAAAGTTTACCCACTGTTGATTTTGTTGGATCATTTCATTTATATATTGAATCAAACCACTCCTCAATCTTCATTGTAACCCAAAATCAGTCGTGCTCCAGGTAATCTTCTTCTTTATCATCTTTCTTTTCTCTACTTTCTTCATGCTTTGTTTTTCATCTTTATTTTTGAATGAGTTTTAAGATCACATATATAGTGTCTGCAAATTCCGTTGGTTCTAATATAATTATTTTCATATAAACATCAAAGGATGTTAACAATAATGTGGATTCATACACTAAATGATGTGCAATGATCAATTTGCTTTCATGTGATAACATTTCATTATATTTTACTAACGGTGATGTTTTAGCATAAATTTTTTTTATATAGATCCAATGTATTTTGCAGTTCATATTAAACATATGGTAACGACATGATCCTACTTATGGATTGCATTATTATTGATTTAAGTGCTCTTTTTGCTTGCTGGTGCTAAATGGGGAAGTCAAATCTCTATTGTATGTGAGTTTGGTGTGTAGCTACTTTTAAGTTATGATCACAGTTTACTAAACTTAGGAAGTCAAAGCTCATCGTATTTTGGATGCATGATCTCTTTGTTAATGTATATTGTTATTCAGTCATTTGGTTATGTGTATCCTCCCCACTCACTTATGTATTTGGTCTTTTTTTGCTTGCTGCTTATGCGTTATGATTGACACAAATAAGTGAATATGAGAAAGAAGAAATTACTATGTTATTTGTAAAGTTTTGGATGGAAGAAATTATTATTTAGGTTAATAATTCAAGTATTTTTATCATTTTTTAGTATATTATAATTGGTGTAGATGAAACCAAGTTTATTTTAGTAAATGAAGAATTTTTTCAATTATTAAAAATTAATCTCAGCATCTTACATGATATGGATATAATTTACATTGAAATATAGATAAATAAAAGAATATCAATGGTACTGTTACAGGATATTATTTATAACAAGTTATAAGAAAAAAATTAATATATAATAAATACAAAATAATTTGAAAGGAAAATTTCATCGAGAGAAGTACAGGAGAAAAAGAACAAATTTAGAAAGAGATGGACTTTTAGAAAGGCACAAAGTAAGTTTGAATATTAGAGACAGAAAGAGTAGTCGAGAAACACCTGTTTAGTTGCTCACATGACATTCAATGGGGATTGATGTATGGAAGTGAGTACAATATTAAAACCACAATGTACACCTATTAAAACACTCTTTTATTTAGAGAACATGAAAATATTGGGTTAATTCCAATCAAAGAGAAAGAGAGATGAGGCACAAGAATACAAATTCCAAAAAAAATATCACAAAGTAAAATTCATTTAAAATATCAAGATACAAGAATAAAATTATTTAAATTTTTTATATAAACTGTATACTATATAATTATTTTATATAATTATGGTGTATAAATTAAAAAATATGCAACTAATCCATAATTTTACACGTCTTAGGAAGGTCAATTAGGATAATAATGGTTCAAGAGTCAATTAGGATAATAATGGTTCAAGTTAGCCTTAAAACTTAATAAATATTAGTTTAAAAATATGATATTCTTTCAACCCCGCGAAGCACGGACCCCTTTTCTCGTTATCACAAAAATTAAATATGGAAGTATTTTGGGCCTTGGAATTTAGGCAGAGTGACAGAGACCATAGGGTAGGAATTCGGAATCCAAATGGGTTTACCGTGGACTTCATGACCCAATAACCCGATATACGAATCCGGACAAAAAATGTAACCGCCTTAAGGGCGTGTTTGGTACAGAGAATGAAATTGCAGAGAAATGATTGCAGAGAATGGAATTGCAGAGAAAGAGAATTGTCTAGAGAATGAGAGTTGACACATCTGTTTGGTAGCACAGAGACTTCAACAGAGAAATGTAACAGAGAATCATTTCTCTTGTTTGATACAACAAAAAATTCTATAGAGAATTGTACTAACTTTATTTTTTTCCCATAACAATCATTATTCAAATACAAAAATATAAATAAATTAATAATAATAATGTATTAATAAAACTAATGATAACATTCAAAAATATAGTTCTTAATCAAACCAATGTTAGATTCAGAAATATCACTTCAGGAGATTAAGATAATCTAGCTGCAAGATATAAATTAAGATAATCTAGCTGCAAGTCTTTTACAAGGTACATCTTCAGGTGATTGATCATATGTAAATATTTACACTGACAATTTTTCCTCTTGTGTTAATCATCAAAACACACAATATGCATCAACTACAAAAGTATGATTCAATACACATCAATCATATATGTAAGATAACAATATGTATATATGTATGTTTACAATATGTATATATGTATCATTAATACAAGAATATCCTAATTTTTTGGGGGGGAAAGAAAGCATTTTAGTTTACATATAGAAACAGAGATCGAAATTAAAGAGGGAGTCACGTGGTTAATGAAAACCTAGAAACAAAGAATCATGATTATAAAAAATAACATTAATCTAATTCGTTAATTAATGCTTGTTTTCATCTAGTGCTTGTCTGTTTTCATCTGATGCTTGTTTCCAAACATATTCGTTGCTTATTTAGTCAAAAAAGTGACTGAACCGTAAAGATGTCCAGCGAGATGAAGAGAGACAGAAAACGAGAAAGATATCGAGACAAAGAGAGCGAGACAGTGAGAGCCTCTCCGGGGAACAATCGCCGGAGAACCGTCGCCGGTTTGGCAGCTTGTGGAGAAGACTAGCAGGAGAGAACGAACCGTCGCTGCCTTCTTGTGGAGAATGATGGCTGGATTTGAAATAGAGACGCTTTTAATTGGGCTCAATTCTCCGTGTTTTTTTATTTATTTCCTGACTTTCAATTCTCACGGATTCTCTTTGTTTGAGAGAGAAACAAAAGTAGAGAGTTGGAAATGAATTACTTCCTCCGTATCAAAATAAGTGACACACTTTCCATTTTGGGGTGTATCAAAATAAGTGACACACTTTGAAAACTTTCCTTTTTTGGTAGAAATAGTGGGACACATACCCACTAACTAACCACTTTAATAAAGTGAAATTACCCTTATACATTTACTTTTACTTTTAAAACTCATTAATATCACTTTATTCAAGAAAAGTGGGACTCATTCTCCACTAACTATGTACTTTAATCTATTTTAACCTCTACTTTAATCTTTTACCTCAAAAAATGTGTAAACCAATTTGTGTCACTTATTTTGATACGGATGAAGTATTTCTCCGTGCTCCTTTTCTCATATACAACAAACAAGAGATTTGTTTCTAATTCCATTTCTCGTCCTTTATTTCTCTGTAGCAAACACACCCTAAGGGTGTGTTTAGTACAGAGAAATGGGAGGTGAGAAATGGAATTAGCAATTAAATCTCTCGTTTGGTTGCATTGAGAAAAGGAGAAGTAGAGAATTGGCATTTCCTATTCTCTAAATTTATTTCCCTCCCTAATATAGAGAAAAGGTGGGAATTGCAAAATAGAGAATTGCTAGAAAAAACACGGAGAGTTGGCGAGGTTGCCCATTCGAAACCCATCTGCCACACAATCGACGTCCTCAATAGTCAACACAGCCTTCATCTATCGATCTCCTTCGAGGTATGCCTTTCATCTTTCGATCTCTGTCCTGATTGAAGTTAACCCTACCCTCTGTTCAAACCACGTCTTCTACCCTCGTTATCTCATGTTCTCTCTCTGTGTATCGTTCTCTGTCCTCATTTGTGTCGATTTCTTCACAGTTATTCCTCTCTCTCTTTGTCTCGATCTCCGTCGGCTTCCATTGCCATTGTAAGCTACTACAATTCAGGTCAATTACAGTCCCTAAGTCAATTTGACCTAATTTGAGCTAATTGATCTCTGTAATTGTCATTGCCTAATTGACCTGAATTGTGGGTTGTCGTGGACTGTAATGGAACAATATAGGGGATTTATGAATGGAGTTCTTCCTATAATGTTTAAAGTCATGATCAGTTCTAAAACCATAATTGCCGGCTATAGGGGATTTATGAATGGAGTTCTTCCTGTAACTCCAAATTCGAATTTATGAATGGAGTTCTTCGTATAATTGCGGGCTGCTGATTGATCTCAAAACATAACAGTAAAACCATGATCAGTGTTTGAATTGAGTTCTTCCTGTATTGTTAAAAATATAAGGGATTTATGGAATTATGTACAATTCTTTAAGTCAAATATGATCAGTGCTAAAACCATGATCAGTGTTAAAAATAATGGGGATTTATGAAAATATAAGGGGATTTAATGATCTGTAATGTTAAAACCATGATTAGTGTTTGATCTAAAACGTAGACTTCTCCACAACTGGCATTGCTTATCTTCTGGTTCATTCCAGATTGTATGGAGTTTAAACATCATGCACATGATGTTCCTAGTTGCCACTGAGGTATTGCTATTTATATATTTTTTATGTGAATGCACTAACCAGTTCGCTCCGACTCAAGTTACATGAGGTATTAGCACGAGATGTAAAATCTGCTCATGAAATTGTTCAGGTTGATTTTTGATTACTTGTTTGCAGTTGCAAAAATGTTAGAATTCATTATGCAATCCAAATTAACATTAAAGCTGATAATCGAATAACAAGTGGAGTCGTATGGCAATCTGGAAGTGTGATGATGATGTTTAGAGGAACTAATTATGCTGGCCCTTGTTCAAGATGTGTATGATTTTTATGAGCTGTTCTTTTTTTATGGAGTTGAAATGAGTGTAATATTAGATCTTATGCTAAGTTATGTTAGCAATGTATGATTTTTATGAGTTGTTATAATAATAAAAGTGTTTTGGTTGAATATAGACGAGATTTGTTAGAGGGACATGTATGCTTGAAGGAAATTTGCAGGCTAGAATATTGTCCAACTCAACAGGACACGTTAGAGGGGACATATGCTAATGATAAATTTGGTATAATTCTCTATTGATTTTTTGTTATACCAAACAAGAGAAATGATTCTCTGTTACAATTCTCTGTTGAAGTTTCTAGGCTACCAAACAGAAGAGTCAATTCTCATTCTCCAGACTAATTCTCTTTCTCTGCAATTCCATTCTCTGCAATCATTTCTCTGCAATTCCATTCTCTGTACCAAACGCACCCTAATGATTTAAAGTTTAAAATTTAAAATTTTCACGCATGGCTAAGGAGGACACGTAACCCTTTTGGGCCCACCGCCATTACCCCCAAAGTCGGTGCAGAAGCTGACGTGTCTTTTACTTTTAAATGGAAATTATACCGTCACTTAATTCGTTCCCGTTAACTCTCCACCAATACAAAACCACCAAACAAAAATATCTCCTTTCACTCTCCGTTCATGGAACAATCCAGATTCACGGAGCCGGAGATGGAGGCAGCGTTGCAGCTCATTCAACTCAGCGGTGAGTCGGACGTTGATGTTCAAGGTCACGGGTTCAGTAACTCCGGCCCGACGTCGACGAAGAGAAAAAGAAACGATGTCGTTTTTGATCATGATGAAAGCCAAGGGAGTAGCACCTCCGATATAACATCGGCGCCGAGGAGATTCGTTTTTCCGACGTACGTGGCGGATGACGACGGCGAGGATGATGATATCGCCGGAAGTAGGAGACGGAAGTGGAAAAAGTTCCGATCGATTATTGAGATCTACAAGATAAGTCCGCGTATGTAAATTGTGATCGATTAACTGGGATATAGGGTATGTAGAGATGATGTTAATATGAAGAAATTATGTATATATTTTTCGTTTAATGTGGAGTTTGTGTTGATAAATCCACATTGAATATTATAGCGTGCGAAAAAAGCTGAATTTTATGTTTTAGTTGCTTAAGAAGATAGCATGGAATTTGTGAAATAATCACATAAAGTATAAAATTAATTAGTTGGGAAAACGTATACTTCATCAATTTGACAAAATAAGTAAGATAAACAAATTCACGCCATGACCGATTTAGCATTTGAAATTTCAAATTTGAATAAGATGTCCGAGTTTGATACGGTAATTTTAAAGGAGCGTTCGGGAGGAATTATTTATTAGTTTTATTAGCTTATTATCTAAGTTTAATACTTCCTCCGATTCAAAATAAGTGATACATGGTTGATTTCACGGTTTTTGAGGCAAAAATTTATAATGGATTTAAATTAGATTAATTGGATGGTTAGTGGGGATTAGGTTTCACAATTTTTGAATAAAATAAAGTTAATGATGTTTAAAATTAAAAGTAGGGGTAAATGGGTTATTTCACTTTAATAAAGTAGGTAGTTAGTGGGTGTGGGGTCCACTACTTTTTACTTAATAAGGTAAATTTTCAAAGTATATCACTTATTTTGATACACCCAAATATGGAAAGTGTATCACTTATTTTGAATCGGGGGAAGTAAGTTTATCCTTGCTCTCATTTAAAATAAGTGATATAATTTTGATTTCATAGATTTTAAGACAAAATATTCTAATAAGTGATACAATTAAATTATATTAATTGATTGTTCTACACTTAATTTATGACTTCGTGTTTGTTTTACCCGAATTCAAATTTCGATTTCGTTTCTTTCAATTTTGTAGTGACGTTTCAGAGTTTGACAACCATATAACCAGGTACACGAATTAAGAAAAACCCATCGCTAATAAGTAATAAACAACTATGCGTCAGTAATCCCTCGCTACTTCGCTAGATAATCCGACTGTAATAGCCAACTATGTATCTACGGCTTACACCTTTTTCGCTTACAAATTTAAAATTTTCTTAGGGAGGGATTGCCAATGGCAGTAGCTGTTGGTAATTTTGCTAACGGATTCGGCCGTCGCTAAGACCTGTTTTTTAGCAGTATCTCTCTTATCCTTTTTCATGTTTCTACGGCCATATGAATTAACATAATTTAATAGAATCGAGAAAAAGATTGCAATATTGTGAAAGAGACAGCTTGGGTTATGGGTTCAGTCAGTCCGTGTCAAGTATACCTTCTACTTCTACTTGAAATTTAAATAAACCAAAAAAAATTGACATTGACAAAACCATGTCGCTAATTGTTTATGATGGAACTGGAATCTAGGAAGAAATTGCAATTGTTAGGAATTGGATTCCAATTCCATACTCTGTTTGGTTGGCAATAAATGGAATTGAAATTCAATTCAATATTATGTTTGGTTGCCAGTAATACATATGTCATCCTATCAAGTGGTAGGACTAAGGTGGTGTTTGTTTTTTTGTCAAAAAGTCTTTTTGAGTTCTTATATCTGCAGGCGGGAAGACATTATGGAAAAAGAGCGTTTGTTTTTTGGAAGTCAGAAGATGAGAAAAAGTCTTTTTGAGGTCTTTTGTGGGAAGACTTAGATCATAGTCTTCCAAGTTTGTAAGACATTTTACTTAAACATAAAAAAAGAGTTTATTCATCACCACTACCAGTACCACAATACCACCGCCGCCACCACCACCACCAACCTCCACCACCACCTGCCACCACCACCACCACATATCGCCGCCGCCACCACCACCTGCCACCACATACTAGCGCTCCCACCACCACATACTGGCACTCCCACCACCACCTACCGCCACTACCACCCACCACCATATACCGCGGCCACCACCACCACCTACCTCCACCACCACCGACCGCCGCCACCACCACCTACCGCCGCCACCCCCCCCCCCCCCACCGCCACCCACCTCTAGCACCACCACCCCCCACTACCTACCACCACCACCACCAACGGCCACCTACCTCCACCACCACAACCACCACCACCCCTAACTACCTTCCGCCACCATATACCACCACCACCACCACTAGCCACCGCCACCGCCACCACCACCTACCACCACCCGCCCCACCCACCACCACCAATATCGTCGCTAAAAAAATATTCAGTCCGCAGACATTGAAAAACAAACAGTCTTTTTCATAGAGACTGCAGACATTTGGTCTACATCTTCTCTGCAGATGTGGTCCGCAGACTGCAGACATTTTTCCTCTTCAAAAACAAACAGCACTTAAATATCATTCTCCTATATAAAAGGATGAATTTGCCCTTTATTCGTGTAGGTGGTGGCGGGGGTGGTGGTGGAGGGTGGTCGTAGCGGTGGTGGTGGTGAGTGGGTGGTGGCGGAGACAACGGTAGTGGTGGAGGCGATGGGTGGCGTTGGTGGGTGGCGGTAGAGGTGGGTGGGTGGTGGCGGTGGCAGCGGGTGGTGGTGGAGGGTGGTCGTAGCGGTGGGTGGCGATGGTGGTGGTGGCGAGAGGTGGTGGTGGAGGTGGGTAGTGACAACGGTAGTGGTGGGTGGTGATGGGTGGTTGTAGCGGTGGTGGGCGGCGGGTGGTGATGGTGGTGGCGGTGGGTGGAGGTCGTCGGCGGGTGGCGGCGGCGGGTGGTGGTTGGTTTAAGGTTCAAAGATGTTCAAGGATAATATAGTAATCTACACATTCTTTTATTCATGGGATTTCAAAATCCTTCCATCTTGGGATGGATGGAATTGAAATTCCCTTGTTTGATAAAATGTTTTCCAACTAAGGATTCCAATTCCGTCCAACCAAACATAGGAATCAATAGGAATTAGATTCCAATTCCTTCAAATTCCCAAAAATTCAAGCAAACCAAACGCCCCTTAAGTCTTTTGGAGTCTCCCAAGAATCCATACAGCACTGCAAACAACCAGATCACAGTACGTACGTACTAATTTCATTCAGCCTCCATTTTGTGCAAGGAGTATGTCCGAAATGGTTTAAATTGATTTTAAGTCGATGAAATCCATAATTAGCCCATATTCCACCCTTTGGTGATGTTGTTGAGCCATAACTCTTTATATATGTGGTCTGTGGACTAGACATAATATTTCATTAATTTCTTGATCATCATGACATCTCGTCAATTTAACTCCATATTGACTAAGTTGACTCTTGTAGGGATTCGTGTCTCAATCGATGCCCACCAAACTGCTATCGCGCGATCCTTATGTTGCAAGGTCGTAACTAGAAGATACTTCTTAGGGTAATTTGTTAATAATCATCTTAGAGAAGTGCCTTATTTACAACTTTCATTTAACTTTTTACGAAGGGATGTTCGGGAAAACTTATTTAGTTAAAGATACGTATAAATTTATTAGATTATATAAGCTTAGCTTATGGGTTAGGATCCGGTAACTTATTTTTTTTTTTAAAAATGAATCATTGTTAGAAATTGTGGAAATTTTTGAAGAAATATTTTTTTGACAATAATCCAAAATTTCTGAAAATAATCTATTTCTTATAAAATGATTGGTTGAGAATTTTCGTTACTGTCCTTACTAAAATTTTAGTCTCACCCTATCTAAATTCCTTAGCGTATAAACATCTTAAACAAGCTTACAAATATAAACTTATACTTCCTCCGATTCAAAATAAGTGTTACACTTTTACTTTCACGCTTTTTGATGCAAAATATTATAATAGAGATTATGATATATTAAAGGGAATAATTAGTGAAGAAGGGTCCCACAATATGGTTGGAAATGACAATCAAGGTGGGGTTAGGTAATCTTAATGATGTTTAATAAAGTTAAGTAATGATAAAATGGTAATTTTATATATAAAAAATTACCAAATAATGAAAGTGTAGCACTTATTTTGAATCACCATATAATGAAAGTGTAGCATTTATTTTGAATCAGAGGAAGTATAAGCTAATTAATAAGCTTATACTTCTGTTGATTTATAATAAGTGATACACTTTTTTTCTTCTGAATCAAAATAAGTGATGTAAACTTTGAAAAATTATCTTATTTGACAAAAAATTGTGGGACCGACACTCCTAACTATTTACTTAAAAAAGTGAAATGATTTTTTTATTCTTATTTCTATTTATAAACATCATTAATCTCACTTTATTCAAACCAATTGACCAAATCAGCATTATATTTAGAGAGGTAAGTATGATGACTCAAGTCAAATGTCCACATCATGTAATATTATCATTTCACATTCAAGTTACCAAATACCCTTTAGTCATAACTCATGAACCTAAAATATCTTTTTGAAACCCATTAAAATACCTATTACTTACAAAATACACACAAAAAAAGCGCATCTCTCTTTCCACTTTCATCCGCAGTGAACTGACGCACAACACCAATCACACCGCGCACGGTGTGTTGCCGCAACTAATTTCACATGCCACGTAGATAGCACAATGTTTCACAGCAAATTAAAAGTGGTAATACCAAATGAAAAAAAGTAGCAATGTATTATCATATAGGTAACGAAAATCCAGCATATTGATCAAATAACGTGCATTCATCATATACTAAAGTGGGTTAGTAATGTTGTAAAGATCGAGAACGGATCTCAGTCGAACCCGAAACTGGTGATGTCGTGGAAGTGGTTGATCATCACCATCATCCTCCTCCGTTAACAAACCAGATTTTAATGTTTTTGTAGCAGATGAAGAAGAACTTGCAGCTTCATTATTGTTATTATTATCATCTTGAATGAAATTACCTTGTCCTACTTTGTCTTCTTGCTTCTTCTTCTTCATCATTCTGAATCCTTCATCACCATCAAAATTGCAAGATTGTTGACTGAGTAATATTAAATGATAAGCAGCTTCTTCCATTTCTGACGATCTGATTATCAGACAATATTCTGGTCTTTTATTCTTCTTATTCTTGTTTTCGGGTGTTTGATTTTCTTGATTTGATATTGTCGGATGGTCCATGGATATGACTTATGAATGTCATGAGAGAAGTCGTCTATATATGTATGTGTAATTAATGTATATACAAATTAAATTAAATTAAGAGGAAAGCAAGAAGAAACTTCTTGGAAACCAGGTTTGTAAATTGAGTCCGTTTCTTTCTTTCTTTGTTTCCCTTTCTTGTTTTCTTTGGACCTAATCTACGCGTATAAGATTTGTTCTAAATAAAAGTTGTTATATATAAAAAGTGTATATCACCCTATTTTTTTATTATATACAATAACAGTTTATTTTTACTTTAGTAACAAACATGTAGATAATTTATTGGATGTTTAAAACTCCGGGTTTTTATATTTAAACAACCAATATTCTAAATATTGTTGAACCAGTTAAACCGGTTAAGCCGGCTGGTTGAACCAAATAAAAATACTCTCGAATATTTATGGTTATGTTATTATGTAAATAATTTATAAGTGTAAAAAAAATAGAAAAATACAATATTAAAGAGGGATGACAGAGTGTAAACAATCGTTATCAAAGGTGAGACACTGTTAGAAGATTTTAACATTCTTGTAAATGATACGGAGTATGAAAGAGGGTTGAATTAAGAAAGATAACTTTAAACTCATTTTCTTTATTATTTAATAATAATAACACAAAGTACAAGTGATTGCGAAATGTTTCCTCCGTCCCACAAAAAAGTTCGCATTTCTCTTTAATATTTTGTCCCACAAAAAAGTTCTCATTTCTTAAATTTGAAGTGTCTACTTAATAAGATAATAATATTATTACCAATATCTCCACCACTAACTATATCCTAAAATACTTTATTTCTCCAAACTAATCTTATATTTTAATAAAATTTATTAAAAGGACCCCTAACTTTCCCCTAAAACTTGTGTCGAAGTAAAATGAAAACTTTTTGTGGGACGGAGGGAGTAATAAACTAAGAACAAATTTCATAGTGTAATCATTTGAAGAGATTGACAATTTGACAATCACTAACTAATACTGTTAGACATTATATTTGAATTAATTTGTAGATAAATATATAGTGATTTGAATGTAATCCTTTTCTATTTTGTAGCCTTGTATTATGTATATATACACACCTTGTTAATCAATGAAAAATTAAGAATTGATACACAATAATATGGTATCAGAGCTATAATCCCTAACCCTATTTTCTTTTCCCCTTATACGGCCGCCACTCACGATTCATCTTCAAGTTCTCGGGCTTGGTATCAACGATTTGCCAAGCATCTTGTCACTTGGGTTTTATATGCAGCAAAAGTGACAACTCTCTATTCGTGTACAAACATAATCAGGACATGGCATATTTACTACTTTACATGGATGATATTGCTCTCACACCATCCTCTACTTTGTTGCAAACTAAAATTATAACATATCTCAAACACGAATTCGAGATGACAAACCTTGGCAGCCTATCTTACTTCTTGGGTATTGTGGTCACACGCTCACGTGACGGTATGTTCTTATCCCAGCAGAAATATGCACAATGTATTTGAAAACGAGCCCATATGTAAAAGTGTAAACCTGTTGCCACACCTGCTGACACTACCTCGAAACTCAGTGCTACCGATGATACTCTTTTGACGGACCCCACCACATATAGAAGCCTAGCCGGTGCCCTGCAATACCTCACATTCAACCGTCCAGATATCGCATACACAGTTCAACATATTTGTCTGTTTATGCACGCCCCACGGGAACCTCATTTTAACGCATTGAAGCGTATTTTGCGATATTTGATGGGCACACTTCACTTGGGTTTGCATCTGTATGCGTCACCTACGATTCAACATATTGCATACACAGATGCAGACTGGGCCGGTCGTCCGGATACACGTCAATCTACTTTGGGCTATTATGTTTTATTGGGCGATAATCTTAATTCTTGGTCCGCTAAAAGGCAGCCTACGATTTCAAGGTCCAGCGCCGAAGCTGAATACAGAGGTGTCGCTAATGCAGTGGCGGAATCTTGCTGGTTACGAAATCTCTTACTTAAGCTTCATACACCCATCAGCCGTTCCACTCTTGTTTATTGTGACAATGTGTCGGCCGTTTATCTCTCTGGTAATCCAGTTCAACATCAACGAACCAAAAACATTGAGATTGATATACATTTTGTTCGAGAAAAGGTCTCTTTGGGACACATTCGAGTTTTACATGTCCCCTCTACTTATCAGTACGCTGACATTTTCACAAAGAGCCTTCCTCGACACTTATCTTGATTTTTCGAGACAGTTTGAGCATTCGTCCTCCTCCAGCTCCAAACCGAGGGGGGGGGGTGTTAGACACTATATTTGAATTAGATTTGTAGATAAATATATAGTGATTTGATTGTAATCATTTCCTATTTTGTAGCCTTATATTGTGTATATATACACACCTTGTTAATCAATGAGAATAAAAAATTGATACACAATAATAAATACACATATTAATTAACAACTAATCCAATTGCAATACAAGGACAAAAAAAAAAAGATTACAATGACTAAATTAATTGAAGTAATGTAATCTCTGTCTACACTTGTGAATTTTACACGTTGCTTTAAAAATATGCAAATTGCAAGAATGTGAGTGTAAATAGTCGTTGAGATGTTGAATCATTGGTGAAATTCATACATCGACTCCTTTATATACTTCCTCATAAGTGACACAAATTGACTTACACGTTTTTTGAGGTAAAAGATTAAAGTAGAGGTTAAAATAGATTAAAGTACATAGTTAGTGAAGGATGGGTCCCACTTTTCTTGAATAAAGTGATATTAATGAGTTTTAAAAGTAAAAGTAAGGGTATAAGGGTAATTTTACTTTATTACAGTGGATAGTTAGTGGGTATGACCGTATGGGTCCCATTATTTTTACTAAATAAGGAAAGTTTTCAAAGTGTGTCACTTATTTTGATACACCCCAAAATGGAAAGTGTGTCACTTATTTTGATACGGAGTAAGTATAATGTTTATAGGAATGGCAACTAAGAGGATGTATGGATTGTTAACGTACGTGTAAGGATATATGTTGGTGTTAAGGATATTTCATGCGACGTGCACCACTAACAAAATTTTGTTTGTTCTTATGTCATTTGGTGGTTGAGATCAACTAGAAGATACGGATATGATTCTCTTTCAGTGACCCTTCAACCTTCAGTGTCCTTGTATAATACTTGTGTCTTTCTTTGACTACTGAAGCTCTAGTGACTAGTCACTGTTCAATGGCCCATGATCCTTCAGTACTGACCCATGATATATAAGTGACTTATGATTCTTCAGCAAGTGAGCTTGCATTAACGACTTTCATCAAGGTTGACACTTGGTCTAGTAATTGTTTTTAAAGACTCAGTGTGGTATTATCAGACACACACTGAACCTACTATAACGATCTGGAATATTGATCATTCTCTAATACCTCACAGAGATAGTAATCATTAATCTTTGTTTGTTCAGATAGTATAGTGTGAACATGAACTTTTGAACAAAGAAATATTGTAATCCTAATCACCCGGAATTTGAAATACCTCTTTCAGATTATCTTCTAACTTTGTCTGTTTGTATTCGTTTCATCCACAATATTAGGTTAGAGTTACACATTCAGTGACCCAACATGTACCATTACTTTATTTTCCATACGTCATCCATTTACGTTTTATGTGACAATTTATTTGTATCCGGCTAAAACTGGTCTCGACTAGAGATGCACAAAAACCGGTTAGGCCAAAAACCGGTTTCGGTTTTGACCGTAACCGGTTTTGGTCAACGCTCGAAGAAACCGGTTATGCCAAAAACCGGTTCGGTTAGTAACCGGTTTCCACCTCCAAAAACCCCAACCGGTGTAACCGGTTACCGGTTCGGTTAGTAACCGGTTCGGTTACTAACCGGTAAAAAAACCGGTTTTGACCGGTTTTTTTATAATACCCCTTTTTTTTTTGCCGCAATTCGATATCAAACACAACCATTAAACGTTTTAGCAAAACACAAACATTCATTAACCATAGAAACGTTAAAAACATTCAAGTACACATAATTAAACATAAAAATACAAAGTTCGAAAGCATAGAAACGTTAAAATCATCGAGATTCGAGATTTACTACTAAAAATACGATTAAACTACAAATCTTTACTCTTCGTCGCTATCTTCTTGTGGGTCATTATCTTCATACTCATAACCATCGGAGCTAGATGCTCGGGACGATTCACCTTCTTGAGCTATATCTTCATCGGAAAGTGAGGTTGCAAGACCTTGAGCAACTTCCATGTCGAGAAGTTCTTCTTCAACGTCAAGTTCCTTCTCTAGCTTTTGTTTGTCTTGAATCCGGTCCGCCGCATCCAAGTGATCCTTCAAGCAAATACACATCTCCAAAGACGCCGGCGTGAGTCTTGTTCTCCTAATAGATAATATCCTGCCACTAACAGAAAAAGCCGATTCCGAAGCTACCGTAGAAGCTTGGACACTTAGTAAATCTCTGGCCATGGCGCTTAGAATGGGAAATTGAGGCTCCCTTTCTTTCCACCAAGCCAATATATCAAAATGCTCGATTTCTCGAGTGGTCATATTGCCTAAAAAGTTTGTTTTCGTATATCTCGACAATTCGCCATTAGCGGATTCTTCACTACTCTCACCCCTTTGCCGTTTAGTTGTTTCCTCTCTTATAGTATTAAACAAATGGGCTAATGGGTCGGTGGGAACATCAACATCACCAAAAATTGGGGCAAACGAACTTGAAGAAGCATTTGGTGCACCATACTTTTGAAAATAAACCCCAAATAATGATTTAAAATTATCCCAAAAATGATCTTGTGCATTTTTAATATATGTAGGACTTACCAAATGCAATTCCAAATCATAACAAATTGCACTTATAGTGGTTTCGACACCGATTTTGTTTAAAGTAGGGTCTAACATGGCCGAACATGTAATTGCCAATGGTATTTTGCGAAAATATTTTCTTAGTTTAGTTTTCATTGGCGCGACCATTGTTTTATAAATACCACCTTCCAAATCAAAAGTATCAATTTTATGAGCCATCAAATATAATTGTTTTAGTACACAATGACTTGTTGGATAGTAAACACCGGAGACTAAAACCGTTACATCTTTAAAAAGTTTAAACAATTCGGTTAGCTTTTTAATAACCTCCCATTTTTCGTCACTAAATTTGTTTTTAACACGTTTCTTTGTAAAAAGTTTGTCATGGAAATATTGTAAAGTTTGACGTTGACGAACACCACATACAAACATGTCATAACTTGAATTCCAACGAGTGGTAATGTCCCAATTAGGTGATAAACAAAGTGAATTCGTTTGCTTACACAAACGAATATATCTTTTAACTCGTTTTGGACCCCTTTTAAAAACATCCACTAGCATCAACCAAAAGTCATGTGTTATAGCACCAATCTCCGGTGAGTTCAACCCATCTCGCACAAATAAATTTATAATGTGTGCGAGACACCGACTATGGAAGAAAAGACCATTCACGGGAGGTTTGAATGATAATATTAGCTTTGCAACCGCATTTGTATTATTAGATGCGTTGTCAAACGAGATTGCAAAAACTTTTCCATTTAATTTATAAAAATTTATTACGTGACTTAACATATAAAATAAATTTTCACCCGTATGGGGATGTGGAAAATCTTCAAACGCGATCACACGCTTCATCATTTGCCATGTGTTTGGATCGATCCAATGTGCGGTAACACACATGTACGAACCGGGCGAACCATGAGGCGCCGACCAAACGTCCGTTGTTAGGTTTACACTTGTATTTAAATTATCAAAACCATTTACTAGATCACTTTTAGCCATTTTCCAAAGTTTTAAACAATCTCGTCTAAGAGTAGTACGACTTACATGATTATAACGTGGTTGAAGCTCTTGTTGGATGAGGCGCGTCAATCTTGGGTTGTCAAAGTGGTTGAATGGCAAACCTTGTTGAATCACGAATTTGGCCATATGTTCTCGACAACGTTCCGCTTGGTACGCAAAGATACCACCGTCTCGTGCCATAGTCGCTTGACCCTCTTGTTGTGAACCCCTTCTTATCGTTTGACAATGCTTTGCGACATGTGTCCTCATCGTCGAGTTGGAACTAGCTCCCATGAATTGACCACAATTTCTACAATGCGCCTTTACTTGGCCATTGCTTAACTCCACGATGTCGAACGACCCATTTGGTCCAAAGAGTTCGGGAACTCGTGTAGTTGGCAAAACTCTAACAATACTTGCCGTTTCTTCATTTGTAGAACCAACGCCGGTGAAATCTTGACTACTTTGGCTTTGGTTTGGTTGCGACATTTTGACGTTTTTTGGTAATCGAAAGTGTTTGGAGAGTGTTTTTGGGTGTTTTGAAGTTGTGATTTGAACCAAATGCAAGATATGTATTTATAGGGGAGTTTAGGGGGGCAAAATGGTCCAAAATTATACTTCTAACGGTCAAAAAATGGCCTCTAACGGTCATATGACCGTTTAATAACGGTCTGATTTGCACTGCTCGATTTTTCTGCATTTTACCAGCTAAAACCGGTTACTAACCGGTTATAAAACCGGTTACAACGGAAATAACCGAAAACCGGTTATCAGGAACCGGTTACCACCGGTTTTTTGCTCGAAATCGTATAACCGGTTACGAACCGGTCGGTTATTCAGTAACCGAACCGGTTACGGTCAAAACCGGGTTTGACCGGTTTCGGTTTCGGTTCGGGTACCGGTTTCGGTTTCGGTTTCGGGTATTTTGTGCACGACTAGTCTCGACCCACTAAGATATGTAACAAGATTAATTTGTTTCTAAGGTGCCCGGCATGGGTGGCTTGGCCACGCCGTGAAGACAACAAGAACGTCGCCGCCACAGCCACGATGAACCATGAAGACGGGGTCGGCGAGTTCAAGGTATTCGACCGCTGAATAGTCAAAACAATTTAAAATAAAAAAATAAAAATTTATATACCTGCTTGCTGGAGATGGATTTGCCGGAATCTATGAAGGTTGGAGTCTACTTGCTGCTGGAAGAAAGTAAAGAAGGAAGAAGATGAAAGTTAGTTTTTTAGGTTTTTATTTGGGCTTATTTTTTAGTTTTATTATTTTATTCGTACGATTTTTTGGTTAGGTATTTTTACGTATACAAAATCTAGAAATTAATTAAATGTGTTTTATTTTATAAAATTTAAAAATTAATTAATTTTGGTTTCTTTTTTAAAATTTAGAAGTTAATTCATCTGGTCTTTTTTTATAAAAAAAAAAATAAAAACAAATAGTGACATGGAAATAAAATAGTGTGGTCTTGTGTTGGATAGTAACCAAATCTCTTTCCCTAACCACTAACTATTCTCTTCTTCCACATGTATCATCTGATTGATAGTTACAAAATCATAATCAAGAACCAAAAAAAGTGCGTTATCTGATTTTCATTTGAATAAACTTTACTAAGTTTGTTAAACATCAAATACAACAACATCCTCACTATTTCAAATGAATGTGATCAACGCATCTTTTCAAAGCGAGTTTATTAAGATACAAAGACTCATTATTTCTAATGTTGGGTTGCAAGGGGTTGTTACTCAGCAAAAATCCGGAGGTTTTCGACTCACACTCTTCCCTTGGGCTCGGATTAACCGTGTTGAACCAGTCAGGATGACCCAAATTTTAAAACATTTATTAAGGGTGTTCAAAAATATCTAAAAATCAGGTATCCGAAAAAATATCTAATATCCAAAACTCGAGTATCCGAAATCGGGATATCCAAATTTTAGATATCAGATTTGAATAGTGTTTTCAAAACTTTCATATATCTGTTGGATCATAAACTTGATTTGATCCAATAATATTGGGCTAATATATGAGACTTATCTAAGCCCAACACCAAAGTAAATTATCCAAGCCCAAACTCCATATCTAGAAAAGTCCATGTAAGAATTATGTAGAATGTTCATGTGTAATATCTATAGGAAATATCTAGAGATGTGTAGGAAATATCTAGTAGAAAAATCTAGATAACCATGGAAATATCTAATGTCTAGGATGTTCTATGGAGTAGTATAAATAGGTGGTCATGTACTCATTTGTAATCAACTCTTAAGCAATAACAATTCAATACTTGGTAAAATACCAGTGTTCATCTCTTCCAATTTTCACTACAATCATCTTTCCCTTAAAACCTCTTCATCAAAGTAAGCCTAAAAGGCCCCTTTTTCTAACAAAGTGGTATCAGAGCTAGAAGATCAAGATGTCAAACATGATGAATACATTCCAATATCCTCGTCTTACCAAAGATAACTATGGTAGTTGGTGTATCCGGATGAAGGCGTTACTCGGCTCACATGATGCATGGGAGGTAGTCGAGAAAGGCTATGAAGAAGTTAAAGATGAAGGTTCATTAAATGCTACCCAAAAGGGAGAATTGCTCAAAGCAAGAAAGAAGGGTCAAAGTGCTCTCACTCTCATCTATTAATGCTTAGATGATGCGATGTTTGAGAAAGTTGCAAATGCAACCACTTCCAAGGAAGCATGGGAGATTCTTCAAAATGCTTTCAAATGAATTGATAAGGTGAAAAAGGTACGCCTTCAAACTCTAAGAGGAGATTTTGAAAGACTACAAATGGAAGAATCCGAAGCCATTTCGGATTATTTCACTCGTGTCTTGACCATCTCAAATAAGATGAAGAGAAATGGAGAAAGCTTAAGTGACACAAGAGTGATAGAAAAGATTCTTCGCTCTTTGACACCTAGCTTTGATTATATCGTTGTGGCCATAGAGGAGTCAAAAGACATTGACTCTATGACCATTGATCAACTCATGGGTTCTCTACAAGCCCATGAAGAGAAAATGAAGAAAAGAAGGGGGAAAGAACCCTTGGAAGAAGCTCTATATTCGAAACTCTCTTTCAAGGAAAGAGAAAAGAACTTTGTACATGGAAAGGGCCAAGGAAGAGGACGTGGTACTTTCCGAGGTTGTGGTGGATTCCAAGGACGAGGACGAGGAAGAGGAAATATGGAAGAAGTAAATAAAGATGAAGATACACAATGGTCTTCTTCTAGAAGAGGTCGTGGGAGAGGTTCTTACGCCCAAAGAGGAGGTAAAACCCAAATCCAATGCTATAATTGTCAAAAGTATGGTCATTACACTACCGAGTATAGAAGTTCAAGACAAGTGGAAGAGAAGGCTAACCTTATGGACTTGCAAGATGATGTTCAACTCACTTTGTCGATGGCAAACAAAGGTGAACGAGAAAATAGAAGAACTTCATGGTATCTAGATTCCGCTGCAAGTAGCCATATGACCGGTGAAGAAAGCTTGTTCGTAGAAATGAAGCAAGTTAAAGGGAACGTCACATTCGCGGACAACTCAAAAGCAACGGTGAAAGGAAAAGGTAAAATAATTATCCTTGCCAAAGATGGAAGTCACCAATTCATATCAGAAGTTTACTTTGTGCCAAGCCTTAAAAGTAATATTTTAAGTTTGGGACAACTTTTGGAGAAAAACTACGATATACACTTGAAAGATCGTAGTGCTACAATACAAAACCATGAACGAAGGCTTATTACAAAAGTTCCAATGAGTAAAAACCGAATGTTCCTTCTAAATGTTGAACATGATGAAGTTAAATGCTTGAAGACATGCTTGAAGGATCATTCATGGCTTTTGCATATGAGGTATGGACACTAAACTTTGGTGACTTAAAATTATTGTCTACGAAGGGCACAGTAAAAGGATTGTCCCCTATTGATCACCCTAATCAAGTATGTGAAGGATGTCTACTTGGGAAGCATGCTAGAAATCCATTACCAAAGGAAGCAACATCGAGAGCAAAGGAGCCATTACGACTTATTCATACAGATTTATGCGGACTCATTACTCCACCATCTCATGGTAAGAATAACTACTTTATGCTCTTTATCGATGATTTTTCTCGAAAGACATGTGTAACACCTCAATTTTTAATACAAAACATTTGGCCAAAATAAATCATTTTTCATAAATAGAAGAACTATTCCAAAAATATGGATTTACAAAAACATTTGGTATGAAAATCAGAGTAATAAGTTTGGTGTTACAAAATAGATCAAAACCAAAGCTAAGCATAAATCCAATCTAAGTTCTTCTACTCTAGGCCCCGCATCTCTATCCATGTGTACCTAAACCTTCGATCCTGAACCTGAGTACATAGCAAAACAAACAAGGAGTACGTGAGACAAAAACGTCTCGTGAGCTACATGGGTTTAGACCCAATAATAAATATAGTCATATGACATATAGACAAACATGTAAGTAAATCATCCATCTAACTAGTCACCCTATTGTGACTCTAATACTTTGCTTTCCTAGCAATCATATCTAGTTATCGGGTTGCCCCCGAACTAACTAGAACCACCTTGACTTATTAACCGAAATCCATCGCCATTAATAAGCCTCAAGATACCGGCAAGAGGGATTCGCCCAATCTACCAATACCTGCCTTACTCACCGGACTACCTCCAGTTAGCAAGACTACTATCGTGGTGGAGTCGATGGGAATCCACCCAACTGCCCCTCACACCACACCTCATGACCGGGGGTCCCCCGCATCATCACATCACCTCAACATATCATAACTCAATGGTTATGTCAATCTAGCTCTCGGCTATCACGTCTATCATCAAACAAGTTAGTTCAATACTATTATCGGTATAACTAACTACTAACTACTAGTCTACACAATTAAGCAAATAGACCATAACACAAGTAATAGAATGTATTTCACAGGCTATGTACTCAGTAAATTTCCACACGTACTCACCTCAGCAATTAATGCTCCAACTGTGTTCTTGACACCAAAACTCTTGCTTCCACAATTCGATCAAACTTCCAAGACTTCACCAAAATCCTAATACAACAATCACAAGATGTTCAACATCTCATACTATCAATAATGTATCCATTAACCACTAACTACCATTAACTAACATTTTTCCCCAATTATGGTGATTTACCAAACCCTAGGTTTAACCAACCCTTAAGATTCTTACCAATCGAAATCATACACTTGTTTCATTTGTTAATATACCATATATTAAGTGTATACATCATTTATTCACCATAAACCATAACCCCCAATAACTAGGGTTTCAAACCCAACCATCAAATCACACATAGATCTAAAGCTACAAAGATCAAGGAGTGAAGATATACCTTTAATCTTCACCTAGGAGTGAAATCTACCAAAGATTTGTGAAGAGACAAACCACAATCTGCACTAGAGCTCCAAAATCACCAAAGATGAAAACTAGGGTTTTGAAATGCATTAAATGAGCCAAAACCCGACTTTAATGCTGTCGACAGGAGTTCACGGCGCGAACTCCACTTCGCGTCGCTAACTTTGCGAATCGTGAACTATTCCCGATCGTTACCTAGGCGTGAACCTCATTTGCCAGAAACCACAAATCCCTGAAGGGAGTTCCCGATCGGGAACTCCAAGTTCACGGCGTGAACTTCTCAAGTGCAGCAGGCTGCACTTTTCGGTTATTGTCTCGACCCGGTTTCGCCCATAACTTTCTCATACGGTCTCTAAACGACACGAAACCAATTCCTATGTTCTTTAAACGATTTATCCTTATTTATCATATTTTTATTCAATTTATTTATTTACAAATTTCGGGTCGTTACAACATGGGTTTATTTTCTAAAAGAAAAATCTCAAGCTTTCGATACCTTTAAAACATTTAAAGCAATGGTTGAAAAGGAGAAATGTTTAAAAATTAAAGCCATGAGATCCGATAGAGGTGGAGAATTTTTATCAAAAGAATTTAACAAATTTTGTGAAGAAAATGGGATCCGTAGATTTCTAACAACACCATATTCTCCACAACAAAATGGAGTTGTTGAGAGAAAGAATAGAACCATTCTCAACATGGTTCGAAGTATGTTGAAAAGTAAGAAGATGCCAAAGGAGTTTTGGGCCGAAGCGGTTGATTGTGCGGTCTATCTCTCAAATCGGTGTCCGTCTAAGAGCTTAGATAACAAGACTCCACAAGAAGCATGGAATGGAATAAAGCCTAGTGTTTCTCATCTACGAGTATTTGGGAGCATAGCATATGTTCACGTACCACGCCAAAGGCGTCTTAAGCTTGATTATAGAAGCGAGAAGCACATCTTCGTTGGCTACGACAAGCAATCAAAAGGTTACAAACTCTACAATCCAAACACACGAAAGGTGGTTGTAAGTAGAGACGTGGAGTTTGATGAAGAAGGAGCATGGGAGTGGAATGTGAATGATAATGAGCGGTATGATTTCCTTCCTATTCTCAACGACGGAGATGAGACATGCGAATCAAGTGAAGATGCTCAACAACCTCCAAGTCCAACCTCAACTCCAGACTCGCCTTCAAGTTCAAGTGAAAGATCTCCAAAAATGAGAAGTTTACAAGAGCTCTATGACGAGACCGAGGAGACGGACGAGATAACGCTTCTTTGCTTGTATGCTGATTGCGAACCCCTTAGCTTCGAGGAGGCTGTGCAAAGCAAGAAATGGAGGCAAGCCATGGATGAGGAGATAAAGTCTATAGAGAAGAATGATACATGGGAGTTGACATCTCTACCAAAAGGGCAAAAGGCTATTGGAGTCAAATGGGTGTACAAAGCAAAGAAGAATGCCAAAGGAGAAGTGGAGAAGTACAAGGCAAGACTTGTGGCCAAAGGTTACAAGCAGAGGCATGGCATCGACTATGAAAAGGTATTTGCTCCTGTTGCTCGCTTAGAAACTATAAGAATAATAATAGCTATTGCTGCTCAATTTAAATGGAAAATCCATCAAATAGATGTGAAGTCCGCTTTTCTAAACAAATTTCTGGAAGAAGAAGTTTACTTGGAGCAACCAGAAGGATACGTTATCCAAGTACATGAAGGTAAAGTGCGAAAATTGAAAAAAGCTTTATATGGTCTAAAGCAAGCCCCACGTGCTTGGAATACATGAATTGACAAATACTTTCAAGAAAAAGGTTTCACAATATGTTTAAGTGAATATGCACTTTACGGGAAATTTTCAAATGGAAATATATGGCTTGTGTGCTTGTACGTGGATGATCTCATCTTCATATGAAACTCCCAAAGCATGCTCGATGAATTGAAGAGATCTATGGCACAAGAGTTCGAAATGACGGTTATCGGGCTCATGTCGTATTACCTTGGCATAGAGGTGAAGCAAACAGAA